>RSEF01000003.1:102999115-103023635 GCA_003993805.1 Himantopus leucocephalus
GGAGGTGATTCTTCCCCTCTACTCTGCTCTCATGAGACCCCACTTGGAGTACTGCGTCCAGCTCTGGAACCCCCAACATAGGAAAGACACGGACCTGTTGGAGAGGGTCAACAGGAGGGCCACAAAGACAATCAGAGAGCTGAAGCACCTCTTCTATGAGGACAAGCTGAGAGAGTTGGGGTTGTTCAGCCTGGAGAAGAGAAGGCTCTGGGGAGACCTTCCAGTACCTAAAGGGGGCCCACAAGACAGCTGAGGAAGGACTTTTTACAAAAGCATGTAGTGATAGGATGAGGGGAATGGCTTCAAACTGGAAGAGGGAAGATTTAGATTAGATATTAGGAAGAAATTTTTCACTCTGAGGGTGGTAAGGGACTGGAATAAGTTGCTTAGAGAAGCCATGGAAGCTCCATCCCTGGAAGTGTTTAAGGCCAGGCTGGATGGGGCTTTGAGCAACCTGGTCTAGTGGGAGGTGTCGCTGCCTATGGCAGGGGGGTTGGAAGTCAATGATCTTGAAGGTCCCTTCCCACCCAAACCATTCTATGATTCTATGATTCTGAACTGGTCACCTGTCCTCAATCATCGCATCATCTGTGATACTAGATAATTTTCATGTTTTCTTCCAAACAATTAAATATAGCATAGCACTACCACCAGAACCCAATTACAAATGCAACAGCTCAGTGGTGACTCCTTGTTTATAGTTTCACTCTGTTAATTTCTACTCCATTCAGTGTATGGTGTATTTCTATTAGATTACTACTGACAGAAAAGGTATCTCATTTGATATGTCCACAATATCTGTTTCCTAGAGAACTTTCCTGCATTGTTAGAGTTAGAATTTCTGCCATTTCTTCACCTATTAAAGATTCTTTTTTTTATTACTATTGTAGGGAGTTGTTTAAAGTTATTAACTTTCACTCTGCTGGTGATACATATTTTGTTATGTGCTATAGCTTTATCAGCTGAATGGCATTAATTTCTCCTCCTATCAACACTTACAGTTTTCTTAGTTTTATAACTGTTCTTTAGCTAAATCTTGTTTTGTTACCAATGAAGTTGTAATTATGGGCTTATGACTTATGAGGCATCTACTAAGATGTTTTGACACATTTCCTAATTATCAAACTTATTTTTGTATGAAAGCGTCTCTTTCATCTGGCTTTGGCCACTTTATCTCCACCTACTTGAACTAACTCTATCGAAAACATCTTCAGAGTATTGATGGACACAGAGCTTCTGACTCAACCTCAAGACCCTCTGAGGTGTGACACAAAAACTCTCGAACTCTGAGCTGAATCCTCACTGTATTCTTCAACCTCCTGAAGGTCCTGTCTGCCAGAACTCGTGTGGGTGTGGCTCTGATGGTGTGTAACGTGATTCCTCTCCTGAGTTCAGAACCAGTTCCCTAAAGGATTACATTTCCAAGTCCTGAACTTAATCATGTCTCCTTTGTGTTTAAATCTTATAATACAGACCTGGAGGGTCCATCACCTGAAAGATGATACAATGGAAACCTTCAAGATCAGCCCTTTTCCTACTTCAAAATTCTTTACAAAAATATACCAATACATTGATTTCCTATATCTTTTTATTTGCCACTCATAACACAAACAGCAATTTTGCCTTCAAACCTTATAACATGTCAACCAACCTTAAGAAAATATGGGATGAGTGGCTTGACAGACCCTAATCTTCTAAATCCCTGTAAGTACTCTCTGAGTTTCAAGAAAAAGAAAATCGCCTTTTGAAGTGACAAATGCCCTTAATACAACCTGAGACAAATGCTTGGCTCAGTAGATGGACTGGTTGATATCATAGACAGTATATTCCATTTTGTGATTCAAGCACAGTTCCCTAAAAGCTACAGGGCACCAGCTTTCCCTGGAACCTGCACCTCTTCCTAACTTCACAGGCAAGCTTTACACAAGCTAACTGAACAGCAGTACAAATTGAACAGCAGTACTCTGGCCATGATGAAGTTCAACTCACTTCTTATTTCAGAGTCTCTGAAAAGAATACAATAGCTTGTGTGATTTAAAGTTAGGGAACGGAATCCTAATCCTAACCAGAGATGGTCAGGATCTTCTGAAGATCTCATAAACATGAAGTGACCTGCTGAATATCCGTAAGCCATGAACTGAGGGATACTAACTTATACAGCACTCTCAGAATCACCCCAAACATCAGCTAATCTGGTCTCAGGAGAGACAGCTTTCCAAACTTTGACCCAAATCCACTTCACAGTCTTATACACTCGGAAAGAACCTCCACATCACATTCAAGAGGAGATGTGGCTGTAACAGCAAGTCAAATTCCTTCTTTTCAAGTTAGCATGCTATCCAACACACCCAGGACTCAACTTCCCATACCTAAACCATGCCCCCACTCCTGTCTCCAGGGTACTGGCTGGCCCTTCACATGGGAAGAAAACATGGCAGTCTTCAAGATTAGGCCCCTTCACACCTTGCTGACTTCTGCAAAACATGCCACAGCCCTCAGCTCACGTGGACCTTGACTCCAACCCTGCACTGAAGAGCACACTTCCATGGTAGATGTAGGGTGAGGAGAGGAAGGAGCACCAGTCCCACCTCCTGTCATGTGGGACAGCATCAGGGGACCCTGGGGTTCTCCCCCTGCATCATCACTTTTGCCTGCATACTGCAATTCTACCCATTACCCTCAACTACTGATATCACCCTTACCAGCACTCCTGTCCAGCCTGAAAAGACCACCACCATCGTCACCACTACTTTCACCACCAGAATGAGCCCAGATGATGGTCACTGATGAGGGCTGTAAAAGAACTGCCACCATCATCTTGCTTAATGTGTTTTCTCTGCTACTGTGAGCACCCAGACTGAATGCTAACACTACTTTCACCTTAACCCTAAGCCCATGGTGAAGGTATCTATCCATGGTCTTAAAGAAAGATGAGGCCATGGTGGTTATAAATACTAACCCTATTTTCACTCTGCAAATTCTGGCACATGTGTTAGTTAAGAGGACTGGTGAAGCTTATGATTCCCAAACCGTACAAGCTTGTGCAGAGCCCTCACATCCTGTGAGTGGGAAGGCCCATAAAGAAGACCATAGGTCTGATAAAATACAGCTTCCTAATCCATTGAACTCTGCAGCATACACCAAAATAAAAACTCCCAAATGAATTAGATAATCAAGCTGTAATCATAAGACCCTTAACCACTCTCACAGTTTATATAAACACCCACATCTACAAGGAGACGAACTTCCTGCACGACTCTGCAGTCCTTGCAAGTCTCACCAGTAAGCTGGAAAATACCAATTTTTCAAGCCCTTTTTATTCCTAACCCTATCCTTACTATAATGGTAATTAGAGACAGGAAATAAATCCCTGAGCTAAATGAGATCCTATTATTTCGGTCCTATTAACACCATGCCCTCTTCCTAGCCCTGCAGGCACTTTTGAATCCAGAAGTAATCACAGTTCTGAATGTGTGCATTCTCAAATTCTAACCCTAACAACACCCCTGAATTCTAACCCTAATTAAACTTAACTTTAATTATTGAAGGACCAATTGTACCTTAAAAGAGAACATGACTCGTCAGACCTTTCCCTAATTCTGTGGGTCCTTCAATGACTGTTAATAAAATGGAATTTTGAAGGTTTATTCCCAAGTCCCTCCCCAAACTCACACTCTAGTCTCTACTTACAGCCTACAGTGACTGAAACACATGATACTGTCTTCTGTGGATAGCATTCCCTCCTCCTAACTTCTAACTCTGCAGTAATGAACTGAACTTTTGAAGCTTTATATTCCCAAATTCTACATGAAATCACAGCCCTAGCTCTAAAGTTAATTACAGCAGACTGATTGGTTCTTACGAAGCCTTAACCTCAAATCTAATCCAAATGTTATGATGCCAAGCAGATTGGTAACTATGCCAAAAAGAAAAAAAGAAAAACAAAAAAGAAAGGAAAAGAAAGAAAAAAACCCACCAGCTTTGATCCTCATCAACAGTAGCCCACTCCTTTCTCCAGAGTCTGTAAAAGTTAACAATAGATTACAGGAAACCAGAAGGTTTTAGAAATTCTGAATGCCTCTTTCTAGCTAGTTCTTGGGCCTTGGAGAACCCAGTAATGAATTAGATTAATTAGAGGTTATATTCCCAAACTCCAGTCTAACCTGGAAACTTTTTATTATAAGGACTAATCTCTATACAAAAAGAAAATCTAATGAATTTTTAGCCCCAGCTCCCTCTCTGACTCCTTGAACCTCACAAAATCCAGCCATAGAGTTGCTCTCAAATCAGTAGACACCAGACCATTAATCCCCAGCTTTAGTTATCGGCAAAAGACCAATCTGTGCAATAAAGGATAATGAAAAGGCATCAGCCTAACCCAAGCAGCCGAAGAATCCAGTATTAAGGTAGCCTCTTGGTATTTCCCTAGACGTAATCTTGGTTTGAAATATTCCTTCTCTAAATGTAATTAGAAATATAACTGAGACACATTCCTACATTAGATGCAAATACAGAGGAGTGGAGATGCTGCTGACACCACTTTTCTTTCCACTTTTATTGTCTTTATAACATGAAACTGCTGATATGCGTGTCATGCTCCATTTTATAACATGAGAGTGTGTGGAAATTTTTGGGAGTGGGATGGTTCTAGAGGACTGTGTAAGGTGAAGGGAGCCAAAACAGGTATGGTATTTTCCATATTGGGTAACACTGAGATTTGTTTTAGAGGGAACTAGACTGTTCATTCCAATATCAGAGGTAGGAATAAAGTAACCTTTATGAAATGTGGGCAAGTGGAGGACCAGAACCTGGGTGTAAATTGCACAATTAAATTCTAACAGCATTATAGAGTTTGGTTGTACGGTACATCCAAGCAGATAGATCTCCCTCCTATGCTCGGCACTGAGCAGAGTCTTACTGCAAGGTCCATTGTCAGATGCAACCCTCTATTTGCCAGAAGGTAGAAGTAACCTACGTTTACAGAGGCACAGAGTCACAGAATGGTCAGGGTTGGAAGGGACCTCTGGAGATCATCTACTCCAACCCCCAGCTTGATTTTATACTCTTTCCCTAACTATCTGCTCCTGACCACTACCTAAAACAGGACTGCATAATCCCTGGTGTCTGATACAGAAAAGAAACCATGCCCGTGTTTAGTTTAGGGGCCAGACCCTCATCAACTGTTAATCCACAGATCCACTAAAGTCAGATCATAACCTGAGGATATGGATCAGTGAACACTGAGGACTGCAGGATCTGGTCTATTATTGTACAAGTTTTGAAGACTTCCTGATTATTTTAAAAATCATTCACAAATCCTTATCCCTGCACAATTACTGCACATGTCTAATTGATGTACAGCCTCAGAGGATCATTTGCTTCATACTGTACCTGACACATAATTTCTCAAACAGAGATTACTATTAGTCATCTCTCTTCCATGCTTTGCATAGGTCACTAACGTAGCATCAATCTGCGCTAAAATGGATTTTAATCTGAGTCATATTCTGGTTGGATCACAGCTACAATGGTGTAAATGCTTGAGTTCAGTGGAAAATTATCTGTAAAATGGATTTACTAAGCTCTTTCTTTCCCTTTGTTATTTTTTATTTCCAGCAAAAGATAGAGTAATCTACTTTTGAAACTAAAAGACAGCAGTTCACAAAAAATATCATACATATTATGTACTGTAATTTGACTGCTGGAGGATTGTAATTAAAGAGGTGCAGTTAAAAAACCAATGTCACACTTCTGAATCTTTCAAAATCTAAAAGCATTTTACATAATGTAAATTAAGCCTTATGGCACATTAGCTGTAATATGTTAAAAAATATATATGGGTTCTATTTTAGCAGTGGATAATCTGAGTCATATCCACCTTTCACCCTGTAGGAGAGACTGTATACGCGTATGTCAGCAGTACATGTGTGATCCAGGAAGCAGGATCAAGTTCCTCATTCAGTTGATGATTTCTTGTAGAAATTTGGGACCATATTATCAAAACAAATCAATTTTGACCACACAACAAGGCTATTTATTTTCAAGATTATCCAAAAGCCAGGGTTTTTTTTTCTTTCTATTCCTGTCTTGTGATATTTACTGATGAGCTGTGGGAAGGGCTACACATCTTGTAAGCTTCGCTCTGTAAAAATCAAGCGATTTATTTTGATGTATCTAATTGGTTTTCAAAACATGTCAGTCACTCATCTCGCAGTTCCTTCTTAGTTATAAGGAGATATTACTGCTTCCTTCCCTTTTCACAACAATGTCCTTTAAGAGATAACTGTTTATTGCTTTGTGTGGTGTATCACCCAGTGCACAAGCTACATCTGTGCTAGTTGGAGTAATATACCTGGGACTTCAATATCATTTCACTGATGCTGCATACAACTGCATGACACGTAGCACAGCCATACTACCACCTTCTATTACCCTCCAGAAGACAGCAGCATCATGCAGACTGTCGTCAGGAAATAATCCTGAACTGCGCAAAAGAATTGCCTGGGAGAACATTAGGTGGCTTCTGTCCAAACACAGTGACTGCTCTACCACCTCAACACCTCCACGTTACAGACCACGGATGAACAGCACCAGGAAACTTCCTCGGTACTCTTTACATATAGACACAAACATGAGACACTTGTGTAAATTAGGCTCTGCAATGCATTGCTATTGATAATAATGACACCAACATGTGACCTAGAACCTCCAAGCAAGTTGTTAGATATGAAACTATGCATCGGTCCTCAGAAACACACATACTAATTCAAAAGGATCCAATTACAGTTCCTTACAAACAAGGCAGTATAATATGCAATTCTTTCCATATCAACCTAGCAATTATATTGTAAAACATCTTCTAGTTTTAGGGAGTAATCTGCATTGAAAGTATACTGGTGATAAAGCAAACTAGATTTTAGGTGTTATAAGATTAAGCAGAAAAAGAGTTTCTACCTCAGTTTAATTTAGTTTTTCATTTTGCATTTTATAAGCATGTTTGCATATTCCTAAAGAAAATTCAGTTTCACAAATTTGCTGAATTTTGTAAAATTTATGGCTAATGGACATAGGTAAACTTTACTAGAATGGGGAGTAAAATGTGCATACAGTATTACATGTGGAAAAAATAACCTGTGTTTCGAAGTTGATGATTGGCAGCAACAATTGTTTGGCCCTAAAGACATTTATGAAAAAGCTTGCTAATATGAATAAACCTGCAGAAGGCACTTTCATAACCCATGAGAGTGAAAATTCTCCAAGCGGTTAGTTTGATTACTTAAGAAGGAATATTTGATAGCTGTAAATAATATAGCATATATCTCAGTGGTAGCTCTGCATCCAAAATACTGGGTTCAGTCCTGGTCAAAACAGAGACAGAAGAATGAAAGATAATTTAGGGAAGAGTAACAAGAATGATTAAAGCTGTGCAAAGAAATTCATAACATGCATTAAAAAAAAAGAGATGGTTTATTTTAGATGAGAATTAATAGAAGGGGATGTGATAAAATTAAACAGAATAGTTACAGATATTTTAAAAATACATTGTGACCTGCTGTTTAGTGTATCTCAGGAGATGATAATGAGATTGAGACCCAGATGCACTTCAGTTAATCAGTATGTAAGTGATCTGTATTGTAAGAATATCCAGAGTTTTGGAATGAAATCTCAGGATTTATGTAGGCTGTCTGGTATCAGACATGAAGAAATCTGTAGTTTTTGTGGCTCTGGAAAGAAGCTTCCTCTGACGCCAGGTGATTCCTGAGTGTCCACTCCTTCTCTGAACTGGAGCCGTAGCCCAACACCATGCCAAAGTGTTGGATGCACAAGTGGCAACTCCTGTCAGGACAGCTTCCAATATATAAACATCTGTTGCCCTGGAGAGAGTGGGGAAGAAATAGAGAGAATATAGCATATGTATGTCTGCTGTGGAATTTCTGATATCAACTACAGAAGTGTTACAGAAGTGACTGTAACATCTGCAGTTGTGGTTTTTCAGAGATTTCCTTGAGTATAATGCCAAGTTTATCACCTTCTGCATGAAAATTTGGATTTTTTTTTCATGTGACAGATAATATTCTTCTCCCTACCCGAACTTTTCTGCATCTTTGGTATGGATTTGCAGCCTATCCTTTTTCATGTCCCTTCTTATTACGCTTCCCTTCTAGATACCTCATTTTCTCTACATGTTCCCTTTTCTATTCCCAATTATAGTTCCCTTTTCCCAGGTCTCCTCTTTTTTTTCCCTTGTTTTCACCAAATATTTCCAAATTCTTACTTACAGACACTGTCTCTCTCTGGTTTCTTTTTCTCTCTTGCCAGGCTATTTTGCCCTTATTTTCTCCACAGCCCTCAAATGCTGTTTCCTCTCTTGCTAAGTCTCTCTATCCCCCCAATTATTTTTTAGGGTCTCCATCCTAGACCTGTATCCTTTTTTTTTCTCCCGTCAATTTTCCCTTTGTTGTTTCCCTTGCACAGTTCTGCGGCTCTGTGTACAGCAGCTACAACCTGTGTGAAGATGAGGGAAACAGTGGCAATTGACAGATGGTCTTTTTTTCTCTGATTTCTATCTGATAATGATGCTAACATAGCAATGAAATCTTAGCATTCTCATAAAAATTTACCAGAGCATCACTTTCCAACAGCATGAAAATTAGCTTTTAACTAGGCTTAACCAAAAAGTAAAATTATAAATCTTTTCAAATATCTCTTCAAAAAAGAAATTAAAAAAAAATACACATGCTAAATCACTAATTCCAAATTTTGGATTTGCCTGGGAAACATTCAGGATAGAAAAAGAGGAGGCTACTAAGTGGCACAGATTGTGAACTAGTGGCTGAAGCTAGAGCTTGACAGATGTCCAGTGTTTGATGGGCCTCTAGCATTCAAATTACTCTCAGATTAGCCAGCACATCTCCAGTAATAAAGGAGAATAATGATTTCAGCTCTCTTATTTATTCATTTTACACTGAGTCTGAAAGCCATAAAACACTGTGCTGATGGATGTAAATTGTCTCAGACAATTAGCTCCAATTGTACAAAAGCAAATTTGAAGTCTCTCCAGTTTAATAAGCAAGATGCCTTGGATTGCATTTCAAATATTAGTGAAGTAAACAAAAAGAGAGAGGGAAAAAAAAAGCTTATAGTGGGCAGACAGATGTGTAATGTCCAGGGTGTGACTGGAAAACGCTGTTAGGAATATAAATCTGCAATGAGGATACTTCAGCACAAACTAATACTACTGCTCGAATGCAAATTTGCCCATCCTTTGTGTATTATTAATAATCTCAAAATTAGTAACACTATTATCCTGCTCTTTATAGTATTTCTTGGTTTGATTGTTAGTTCTAGACAGATTCATTTATAATTCCTTCACTGAACAGTTACTTGATCTCCTCAACTCAGAAAATTTCTCTGCAATATCCGTAGCAGGTTTTTCAGTAAAAGAATCCTGAAGAAGACCTCTACCTNAAAAAAAAAAAAAAAAAAAAGACAATTTTCCTTTTGTGGTGCCAAAGAACCACAATTCAGTCTGGACGCTTTCAAGCTGTGCTGTAGATATTACCCTAGGTCTATTTTTTTTTACAGTTTCAAGATTTCCTGAGAATGCAACATGGATTTGAACCAAAAGTTCAAGACCCAGCAAAGTGGACTTAACTTCTTAAGCATCATTGATTATTAATTTCATCCTTGTCTTGCTGAAATTTATTTCTTTTTTTGGTCCTGAGAGGTTTGCAGTTGGAGGAGGATGGAGCCCTGGTCATTCAGAAAGGAATTTGAAGGAAATGTAGGAAGTGATGGCTTAATCAGTTTCAGATTTAAGACATCCTTTATCCTTATGGACATTAAAAAATTTGTGGTGGTATTTATATAAATGGAAACCATGACATATGCGCAGCAAATCTAAGAAATCCCACAAACATCAGATTTATCGCCCTTTCGCTGGACTTGTGCGGCAAGTACATCGTGTTCCCAGCATGCCAGGATGATGGCAGATTTCCTGAACAATGTCGTAGAAGCCTTTAGCACAACTCCTGGGTTACACATCTAGTCACAGCAGCTCAATAGATCCTCCGTCAGTTGGCTCAGGGCTGTCTGTCCCGTTTGACTGCTTTAGCTTTGAAGTTACGACAAATGGCTTCTGTGAAGTTGACATCAAAGCTGAAACAGTGGCAAAGGCTGAAACTGGATGATCTCTTTGGAAAGTATCGGTTTCCGCAAAACTGATGGGAAAGTAGTAGGGATCTACAAATCACCAATTCACAGCAGTACTGCTAGCTATTATCTAGTACTCCAACTATGAGTGCTGCCATTGCATATAATTGGTCCCAAATCAGTGAATGAATTTTTCAGTGTTGTGAGGGAGGAAAGTATTATAAATGTGAGATGAAAATAAATAATATGCTTAATATAACACAAGTAATCAATAGGAGAGAAAGACAATCATCCCAGGGTCTCTTTTGGTGAACCTGACCTTTGATACTTGGACCACACTTAACTTCATCAGCGCAAGAGAGCTGCAAGGGATATCAATTAGTTATTACAAAGAGACAGCAGTACCTGAAGCAAAAGACCTGGTTCTCATTTAGCCTAAGGCCTTTTCCACTGCACTAACAGTGTAAATGAACTTACACAGTGTGTGAAAATTGCATTTGCAGTTGCAGAACAGCAAAATGGGCTTTTGTATATACGTCAATTGGATTCTCTCTCTCTATTTCCTGCTTTCCAACACATCTGCTATTGAGATGAGAATGGTCCTGAAGGACATACTCAGTATGTATTAACAATCCCAGTGTGCTCTGTTTTTTCCACAATGATTGTTTCAGCTTGAAGTTGGGTCCAAAACAATAGCTGTCTAAAAGGAGGACTGTCTTCAATTTCATTCATGGAGGTCAACATAATTAAATATATGGTTTTCTCAGCCAGTGAAAACTGAGAACAATATATATGATTTTCTTCAAACAAATACAAATTATGTGTTTAGAAGACATACATTTAAAACACTATGCTTCCTCAAATTCTGAACTGTTTATAAATGGGCTATAGTCCTAGTAAGCTTTTTTGGCAAACCAAGTACCAACAACATGAGTTTTTTATGTATAAATTCAAATTTTCATTCAGCGAATGTCATCTTCCTGCCTTTAGCAACATCTTGTTAAAAAAGTCATTAAGACTGGTCCCAAGAGCACTTGTTGACCATCCCTGTAACTGATAGCCTTACCGGTTGTCTTTTTGCCTTTCATCAACAGCTGGTCAATACCACATTCCACTCGTTCAGAAAACCAGGTTAAGGAATTGTGAGTTGGTTCAGGGAAAGGCTACATTTTTTTTCTGAGTTGTTTACCTGTATGATGAATGACTTTGTATTTCAAAATTCAGCCTAAGCTTTCCATGACATTATTAAGCTCCTACAGAACCTTCCTGAAGAGTGAGCCAAACCACGCTTCTTTTTTTAGAGGAAGAAAGAAATGCCAAAATCTCTACCCAGACCTGATAATGCTAATGTCTCTTTTTCCCCTCTGTTCTACTTTTATTGATAGAGCTCAGGATCTTTTTAAGATTTATTTTAATTTCCTTTGCAAGATCTAAGTCAGCTTGATCAGCTCAGTCAACCTTTGGCAAGCCTTACTTTATTACTGTATTTCCTAGCCTTTAATGTTCAACTTTCTTTGCTGATCAATCCCTTTCTTCATTCCCTGTAGGCACTCTGCTTACTCCAAATATCCTCTTTAAGGTGTTATTAATTGAGCATGAGATTACATATTTTTCATGTCGTGAGCAAAGTATTTTTGAAATCACAGAATTTAACACATTTATTTAAAGCCAATATTATAGTTTAACAAATATGGATATCTATCAGCATATCTGCACAATCCATAGTGTGTACCAGTTGGTGTCAAAGTAGTAATTAAATACAGCGCAAAAGCAAATCAGGTCCTCCAAATGTTAATCTCATTATCACCTTCTCAGCACTGCTTGCCAGAAAGTTAACAGCCGTTAAAGCTCTGCTGCTCATCCAATCAGAATATTAAATTAATCAGTATGGCCTGACACAAATATTGCCAGTGGTGTTAATCCTTTGCTTTGTACATAGCAAATGGGGAAATAAGCGGCTGTCTATGGAGCTCGATGCATTCCTATTAATATTTCAAATGTGCATCCCGCTTTGGAATGTTTTATGTCATGGTGTGCAAAGAAAAGTTTCTCAGAGACTGGAAAATGCATCTCATGTCTGGTTCCCAAGCTCTTTCCCTCGCCTGTGTTCCCCTAGCACTGGTCATAGCTTTCTCTCTATTCTTTCTCCCTGGGCTGTCATATGATTTCCTGGCAAATTTTTAAAAAATGTGCCAACAGTCTATGCAATCAGATATGATTAGATAGATGTACCCAGACAGGCTCCAGAATTCAACAGGCATCTGTTGTAGGGAGCCATCTGAATCACAGTCTAACACTGTTCCTTTAAATGCATTTCGGGTNTATTTTTTTTTTTTTTTTTTTTTTTTTTTGCTATAAGCAGACAAACGTGTGAAAACAGTGGCTGAAAGAGTGCTCCTGTGTTGTAAATCTTGGCTAATGAAAGACGTCGTGTTCTCGGAGACTTGGATACTGTTCGACTGAGGCCTTTGCCCTGCCTTTGTTATGATAGTCGCAGCTGAGCCATGATCCTGTCAGAATTAATCATAGATAATAAAAAAATATTAAATGTACATAATTCCACCTTTCATGTGAATGCTTCTATTTATAAATAATGCACGTGTATAAAAAGCATGTTTACAGCCTTCCAGAATTACAACTGAGTGTGTACATCCAGATGTGCATATGTGTATGGAAGGACGTATATACGTGAATGTACACATATATGAGAGAATCCATGTGCATGTATATTCATGTGTATAGAGCTACCTAAATATTTTTGAATGTGCACATCTATATAAACACAGAATATACATACATGCATATACTCATGCTGCAAGAAGAATAAATATTCATTGCTCATTTTAATAATTCATCATAATAAATATTTATATAACATACACAATGATGTGTTGTGGTATAAATGTTTCAGTGGCATGAGTTGGGGCTGAATACATTATTTATGAGTGACAAAGCCACAAGTAAGTCATGCAGGTCAGCAATAAAATCCTTCCACTTCACTCTCATGAATTTCTCACGTATTATCAACAGAAGAGAACTATTTTTCAAATGTGTAGAACTGTTAAAAAATTATTTCTGTTATTTTCCTGCATTAATGCCCCTCCTTCTGACCAGAAAGAATTAAAAATGACTGCAAACACGTGCATAAATTTAATATTTTAAAACTTTTATATTTTGGCAAAATGAAACTCAATTGTCATTCATTAACAGGGAGTGAAGACAGCATTGAAACAAAGACGTTACTACACCCAAATTCCCTATGTTATGAAAGCAGACCTGTGATTCCAATAAGAACAGGGGGAAGAACACAGCCTGATGCAGAGCAAAATGTAACATGATAATGACAACTTTTCTATGACGCAGAGTTACACATTTTGGGTTTTTGTCAGGTGTAAGTGCTGGAAAAGCTCTTTAAGGAACAGTCTCTTCTTTGGTAGCAGAATTTTATTTTTTCTTACTTAACAGACAGTTGTCTGAAGCTGTTTAGGGGTGTGGAATATTCAAGCCAGTCTGAGAGGAGATGGATTAGTGGCAGGAAAAAGATGAGACAGTCAAAGGTAACTGATAAATTGAAGAAGCATGGGATGAATTTTATTTATAGCATGGTTTAGCAATTTATCATATGACTATACAATTTATCTCATTGCTGTTACCATTACTTGTGTAGCAATGTGCATTTGTTTGCATGTTTTTTACCTCTGTCTTTTCACTAGTTTAAGCACAAGGTGTACTTGTTTAGGTCTGTAAGATATTATAAAATAATACATACAATGTATCTTTTCCTATATCATATAATCCTGTCGTGATGACAGGAAAAGACTGGTATTAATATGGATAATTCTGGATAAAAAGGCATACTCATCAAAAAGTGCTCAACGTAGGCAAATAAGCAAGTACAATTTCGAAAAATATGAGTGTGCGAGGATAGCTTCCATACAGATCTTTTATTGTGATGGCCTGGAAAAAAAAATTACTTTAGATTAGAATAGTATGGTACTAAAAAGTCCGCTGTGAATAATGGTTCTGTATACTTTTATACATATATATACACACACACACACATACTTTTTTGAAAAAAAAGAAATATTTTATGACATGATCTTTTACATCTGTCATTTGGAAGAAGGAAAAGAGAAGGCACCAGGCAATGCAACATTTTTTCTCTACCACATTAGCAAACAACTGCTGATACCAGTACCTTGCAACCCCCTGCAACATAATACCAGTATCTCTTCTTCCAAGCCCCTAAGCCTAACTGTGCATATTTTCATTAATTATAATTTGGAGGAGATGGAGAGTTTCTTTGAGGTGACAGACAAACAGCAGGATATCATGAATATGTATTGCATGTCTGAGAAAATAAATTAACAGAGGCCATCCACTCTGGTGACCCACTTAGGCTGTCATTGATGAGTGTGACAGGAAGGTTCTGTAAGAACTGAATTTGCATGACAGACTTTTCTCCTGATCAACTAATTTACCCTACGCATTTAGATTATTTTAAGCACTACACGGCAGTCAGATAATTAATCACTAAATCAGCAATAGTGACTTTAAGGTACAAGCAATACATTATTGCTGATTACCACTTAAAACTCTAGCTTGTCGGGCTTCAGCTCAAAAATTGGTGTAATCTCACACTAAGTAATGAAATATATCATCTGATATGTTCGTAAGGTTAGCTGCTTAGGGAAAGAGGTTGATATGCTATAAATAAATGTGTTTTGTTGTTCTTTATGACAAATATGCACAAATGATGGAAATCCTCACAGAAGTACTTGGTTGCCGCCAGTTATTAGGTTATTATATTAAAAAGAAGTTCCATTAAGCTTGTGTCTAAAATTCCTAGAGTGAAAATATTTGTGTGCATGCACATACATCTATATGCATATAAAAATATAAATATATGAATGAAACAACCATTTCTGTGGCTCAGATACCTTCACACAAATGTGTGCATTTTCAGCCAAATAAATCTAAACATTAAAAGAATATAAATAAATATTGAATTATAATAAAATGCATCTCTCAAAATACGACGTTACATTGTGTGTTTATATGGTGCAGCAGATACATAAAGATAACATCTTCTTAGGTTGTAGATTTTTACTGATTCATGCTAGCTTGATTCAATGCCCGTAGCAACTTCTAAAGAGTCTCTCAGTCACTTTCTTAGTGAGTTGAGTTTGGCCTTAAAGTTATGTTATGAAGGCCAGCTATAAACTGTCACGTATTTTAACAAATGCATCAATGAAGGCATGTAAAAAGTAAAGTAAAAAAGGCCACTTGGTCTCTTAACAACTCAAAAATGAAGAATGGATTTTTTTTTTTCCTAGCAGACATAGAAAAAGTCCTCTACTCTTAAAACTCATCATGCATCCACAGTGCTGTTAATCACATACGGAATGCACACAAAGAGCCTATAAAACTTTGTTTTGAAAATTGACAGAAAACTCTTAGCTTTTGCATGTTTTTGACTGACTTTAGACTATGCGGTTTTAATAAGAGCAGAAAGATCCAGCCCAAAATTCCTTAGCCCAAGAGGCCTCTGACACTTTTGAAAACTTAAGCTTCTTGGTTGGAGGATAACACATTAGTGTTTGAGATCTGCTGTCTTTAATCATCCATGCTTACTTGCAGTCAAAGAAACGAGTCAGTTCTAGAAGACTTATTTATCCTGAGGGGCACCTGGCAAATCACTTGTTTGCAGCTCCCTCGCAGTGACCAGGAATTCATCAGTCCATGTGTGTGTTTTGGGTGCCTTTTAGAGACATCCACCTGTTAGGATGTAATGGACTGGGAAAAACATAATCTATTTGGCAGCCAGGGTAAATCTTTCTACATGTAATTAGCTAGTTTTCTTCCCCAAGCAACGGCTACTTCTGACTCTCTTTGGGCTTTTTTGTACATTTATTCAAGATTATTAAGCAGTACAGAGAAACTCCCATGAAGTAAACTTCTGCAGCTAATAGTTTTTATAAATCCACCTTGACCCCTGTCACTCAGCAATTTCTTGTACGCTGAGCTGCAGTTGTATCTTAAAGGCTTATTTTAGTTCCCAACCAGCAGCTGAGTTTAAGTGACTAGAGGAGCACAGTAAGAGGTGAGGCCATTCAAGTCATCAACTGAAGTACTCCGGAAACTTAGAAAATTGTGTAGGGTTGTTTTGCTTGGAAACACTGGAAGGAGAAGGACAGCTATTTCCAATGCACTCCACAGGCAACAAAAATTTTCCCAGAAGCCTTTTAAAATCTGTGTTTAATAAATAAAACAGTAGGTTTTTGTGCCACCAGCAGAGAACAGGAAAGGCTGTTGTCCTAGGAAACTGAGCCAGACACTTCAGGCTCTCCACAGTATAAAGTCCATACCCTGGGCTACAGAGGTAAGCACATGAACAGTAATCATTGTAAGTTTGCTGATCTTACAGGAAATTGTCTACCTCTGCCTACTTTTGGAAAGTGGTTTACCTCAATGTGTGTCAGACAGGCAAAGTTATTTCTATGCTGCTACTGTCTGTAAACTAATTTTTACGTGTTTAGAGGAGACCTCTCCATTTCCTAAAACCCATATTGTACCTATTGCCCTATCATTAAAGTCCAAGGACACCTCATCTGAAGTTCAGATCAAAGCTGTTCTTCATACATAGCTATGAAGAACAGAGACAGTGGAACAGAAGCAGGTTTTCCAGGGAGTGCTAAAGCCCAAAAGGAGGTAGAAATTGTGTGATCCTTAGCCCAATCAGACCAAATATATATTAGACCAAAAGCAACCCAAAATCCATCTTTGAATAAGCTGAAGTTTGTGATCTTGGAAAATATTTGTTCACATCACATATGTTACTGTGGCAATAACAAAATGTGGTTGAAATTGAGACATCTTGCAGAAAAGAATCCAAGATAAATTTCAAAGGAAAAGTGAGAAAGAAAATGTGAAACCAAAAATGTAATCACAGGCTCACATGTAAAGGCTCCAAGGGAGGTGATGGCTTTTATCCCCTGCTACAAGTCCTGTATATAGTGTGGACTAAATATAAAGACAATGTATCAACAAATGTTTACTGAGAGGGGAGAATCCAGGATTCATGTCCCACATCTGAGTTTGTGAACACAGGTCCATGTTTAAGCTTGTGGTCTCTCCCCAGACCTTCACAGTGGGTGTGGAGGGTTTGGTTCTGTGAGACCCTGCTCCCCCTTCCATCACACACAGAGTCACGTGCAGGCTCCAGAGCAGCGAAGGCAAATTTGGTCCCCCTCATACCAGGTAGAATAACACCAGGTATCGCTGGGAGCACAATATCTATCCTGGCTCTACACCTTTTTCTCCAGGAATAATACCATACTAATTCCCACTAGCTTGCCACTCCAATATCTGCCAGTCTATTAGCTGAAAGAAAGGAATTCCACATTTCCTGGAAAGCAGGAAAGAAAAAGGAATTCCCTGACAACCTTGTTTACTTAGATAAAATTCAGATATTGACATTTGTTCGAGGTTTGGAATGTTAGCATAAATCCTTCTATTTTAGCGGGATTAGTGGGCAGAGTGCTCATGTAATTCAAGAAATTTAATATGCACAATTCACTAGGTTTCAAAGTGAGGAAACGGGATGTGAGTCATTTTTAGAGAAGAGTGGTTTGTGAGCAGAGATATAAGAAAAGAGCATGTAGCATGAGATATAAAAGCAAGGAAATCCTTTCATCATTTTTCTTTCTTTTTTTTTTTCTCGTTATATTACATGATGCCTAAAAAAAGTAGTCTGTTCCTGGAAACATACTAATTTTGACCAAGTAATTTTGAACAATGTCATCTTGGTAAAACATTTTTTTTATTATTCTGTTCAAATATATTTTTCTTGATTTATGTATTTCCTTGAGGGTTGTCTGGATTTTCAAGACTCGTCTAGAAGGAAAAAGGCCATGAACAGTAAACAACTTAATGAAATTCTTCCTGCAGCTAACTTATGTGGGGACAAAGGCCCTTTGTAACCACTGTTTCTCATATTTAGGACTTTAAAAAAACACACACCCCACAAAAAATTGCTTGTTTTCTGTTCATGAGTCAATATTTTTCCTTTACAATTAATGGAAACAGTGGGTATTTTACACCAAAGATTTCACAAGAAAAGTAACTCTTCCATTTTCCAAACAGCAATGTACAAACCACGTGTGAAAAGCCTTATTTGCATGCTTAACTTAATCATGTGAATAGGTCTGTTCAGTATGTGCATGCGTGTTTGCAGAATGGAAGCCCCAAAGACCAATCTTAGTCCCAGTGGAATTCAGAAAGGATTTACCAATTATTTCAGTAGAAGCAGGATCATGACATTACATATGAATGAGAATTGATGGTTTAGAGACACAATTGTTTTCAGAGCAACTGTTTTGTACACTGCCAATTTGTCCAGCTCCCTAAGGTCTGTTACTGAGTCCCATAATTCCCTGTCTGTGCTGGGAAAGATGCATACTGCTTCACCCTTATAAGAATCTGTGAAATTGGCCAAGTAGTTTGGGAAGCAAAGAGTTATTTCATAATTCTTAGCAGAAGAATGTTGCTTAATAGTCGCTTAAAATGCTTAATAATAACTCTTAATATTAAACAAGAACAGAACAAGAAGCAAGTGAGATTAAGTTGCAGTTGACCACTAAAATGTCATGAACTAGTAGATAAATACACTGTCTGTGGGACAACTCCATCCCCAAAGAATTATTTAATATTTAGTAAACAGTGATATTTAGAGGTACTATTTAATGAAATGCAGCCGTCCATTTATTTGGACTCTTTAATTTTTTCATAACAAAGAGTTAGAACTATAATTAATTTAAATCTACAGTGAGAACTAGTTGAACTTCCAAGTTTGCAAACACTCACCAACTCCTTTACTTAGATCATTCTCCACGCTCCTTTCTCATCTTCTCTTGTTGGTCCCTTTTCCTTTCCCTGAAGCNCAAAAAAAAAAAAAAAAAAAGATACCGGTGCAAAGAATGACCATATAATTGTATAATCATTTTAAAGTTGGGCCGAGCTTTCAGACAAAAAGTAAGGAGTCCAAACATTCTTTTTGCCATGGTAAGTCAGATTTTTTTTCAGGTGCTTATAGGTTGCTTTGCCATCTAGGATCAGGTCACATCTTTGCATTTCAGGATCCATTCATTTGCTCCCTTAAGTCCTTTGCCATTTATGTTATCAGAGCAGTAACAAAGTGATAAGCTTGCTGATCGTGAATTCAGAGGTAATCAGTCCTTTTCTTTGGAAAATACAAGATGGCTGAAGGGCTTTGAAGGTGCTTAGGGAAAAGACTGAGGAACCATCTGTAATCTTTTCTTAAGACGGCCCATTAAGGGAAAAGCTAACTGGGATTTCCCATCCTCATAAAATACGCAGTAGGTGTATTCTTAATGAGTGATGGAGGCACAGGTGACTACTGTAGGCGCAACAACAGCCATCAGCCTCCTGACACCCTTTGCTTCTTCAGGGGGTCATGGCAGGGAAATACTTTGAAATATACCTCCCTCTCATGTAAGTCTTTACTTTGCTCCCCTCCTTTTCTTTCCCTTCCTCTGCAGCTACTATAATGGAACCTTCCACTTTTTCTGCTTCCTCATCTGGATTTTCCCTCTTCTGTTTTTAAAGGCATCTCCTCTGTTCCCCCACCCCTGCAGTCTCCTTGTCTTCGTGCTTCCTCCACCATCCATCCTGCTTGCTGTCTTCTTCTTCGGGAGCCTGCAAGCAAATCCCCTCTCTTGCCAGCAGCCCTGGGTTCCTCTCTCAGCTCTCTCTCACTATTTAGCAGCCAGCCACTGCCACCTGCAGAGAGCAGCTTTGACAGTGACAACTGCACGGAAAACGGGAAACAGTAAAATCTGGCTGCTGAAGAAGCAGCAGCTACATAGGTGTTGGAGGTTTTTACATTGGGTTCGGAGTCAGTTCTCCCACATTTTCTGAAACGCACTCTTATTTAATACAAGGTAAAAGAAAGTGTGCTTATTTCGATGTTTAAACAGGATATGGCAGTGGAATGTCTCTTGCGATATAAGCTTAAGTTTTGTTTTCTTAAAATTACAAAGTTAAGTCAAAGTCTGACCAGACTATGGATGGTTCACTGGATATTTAGTTTGCTATCTGATCTGAACACAGGTTTATCACCTCCTTGTGTGCTGCTGTCTATTGCGAGTGGCAGTGACTACATATGGCTGGCTGATTTAACATGTAAGTTTTTTCAGAGACACTGAAAAAGGATCCAAGCAAGTTTATGCTATGGTTTTAGATGCTGCCTTACCTGTGAAAATCTGCGCTAAGACATACCCAGAGTTGAGTTGCTCTGTTGCTTGCAGGAGGCAATAAGAAGCACTTCAGTTTGAAGAAATTTTCTTCTGTCCTTTCGGGACCATTGGCAACTACAGGAGCATTCAACTTTGGAGCCTGAAAATCTGTATTGACAAATTAAATGTGCCCTTTGGAACTGCAGACAACTGCCTGGTATGTCCTGCTCACAATACTAAACCTTGGCTTTCAGAGTAAGATGGTTGTATACACATCTCATAATGAGAAAATGCCTGGCCAGTGCTGACTCTTGAACTATACCCAAGCATTGTTTCTGAAAGTGTTCATTATCCTGGGCCAAGTCTGTGCCAGAGTTGTTCTAAAAGCAGAAGTTTAGACAATGGAGTTTTAGTCTTGGAAGGATCCTTTGGCAATTTTTACTATACTTGATGCAGCCTTTTATCGTTTAACTGTTTGGAGCAAAATCTGTATGCTTCAGAAATGTTTGCTTCAGACTGATTTATTTCCTTTCTGGTGATATAGGGCTCTTTTCAAAATGGGCTTGTTCTCCTTGAACGTGCAGACAGCTCTGCATCTCCTTCTCCACCATGTCTCCCCTCCACTAGCACTTTGGTTTTCACTCTGAGACAGAAAACACATCCCCTGTCAATGTCATTCAAAGAATAATAACCACTCCTTCTCTTTCAATCCTGTACTTTTGCAGATTCAATGCATCACAGATGCCAACTACTGCAGCTGGAGAGTTTGTTTAAGTGGGTGGACAACACATCATCTGTACTGTGTACAACTTCTTTGCCATGTCATGGCCTAGACCTGGACTTGTGGCTGAGTTTCCATCAATCACGTCTCTGTGAACTGATTAGGCACATCTGGATATGGAAGTGTTTGATGAGAAGGTAGGAGAGCAGATATCACCAGTGATGGACAATTAATGGACAGGGTAAGGGTCAATGACAGCACTGAAGAAGCAGCCAGCTGTGTCTCCTCTTTTCCAAACAGTGGATGTCATAGTGTAACAGCTGTGGAGGGAGAAGAAGATGACTTGTGGGGACTTAAACCACAAACTTCATCAACTAAGCTTACAGAAATTTCACAGCAGACTTTAACCAGATGAAAATACCTTCGTATCTGACATATTTATGAAACACCAACATTTGTCAAAATCTACAGTTTTCTTTCACTGTCTCTGGATTGCTAAGAAATATAGAAAACCGTTTGCTGTAGCTGAATTATTGCTCTAACTTAATACAATCTAAATTAATTTTCACCTATATCTTGCTTGTGAGATCTAGCGAAGTCCCCAGATTAAAACTATTCTTGCTTTTATTGACCTTAAACCTGACAGCCAGATTCACGAACAGAAACAGTAACATTTCTAAAGCTTAAACACATGCAACTACAAAAGTTAGACCACTTCCTTAATGGAATGGACTAAGTTACTCCAGTGACAAAATAATAGTCCTGTGTGTGTCTGAGAAATTATTTGAGCTCATGCAGAGACCTCTGCAACTTCAGGAAATGTGGAGTTAGTCATGCAATTTTCATTCAAGGAGAAAAGAAAATGTTTATAAAATAGGCTTCTAAAACAAAATTTAAAAAGGAGAAACTTAAAAACTTTCACTTGACTATAGAGCTGAGAAAAAGATGAGGAATCTTTATGTCCAGTGCAAAACTGGCCTAGCAGCACAGTTATACATAGCATTTGCGCTGCCCTACAGGAACTCTGCTGTATGTTACATGCACAGTATTTTTCTCGCGCTCTCATTCTCCAGATAAGCTAAGGCTGAAGCAGGGTATAAATGCATACCTGGCAGGAGGCCAGGGCAGAGTCATTAACCGTGTTCTGGAAAAAGAAGTGTCATGTAATGTCTGATCAAGAATTATGCAGCTGCTGAAGATAAGAAGATTTTCCCCTTAAAAATCATGAGAAATGACTACAGAGTCGCGGAAGCTGGGTGACCTAACCTGTCCATCAGCAAAGAGACAAACCCCAGTCTGCCGTTCTTATTGCTGCTGCTGCGCTGTCTCATAAGTCCTCCCGCCTCTACAGCCATCGTGCCACGGTTCAGCTTGCTCTCATTCGAGTAGCCCGGCTCATCCAAGCAGTCATTTGACGTGACATGTTCCTTTACAGGTGCACTGCCATAAATCAGGAGCAAGACCATGGAGGTTGGAGGGTTAGTATCAATATATAAGCAACGTAAGCAAAAACAGGCTCAAACAAGAGGAAAAACTTGGGCCAGCTTTTTAAATTTATACCAAATGACAGATTTATGGAGTGGATTATAAACTATTCAAGGCAGGGACTATCCTTTTCTTCTCCGGTATTCCACATACTGAGACTGGAGCCTCCAGAGTATGAATAATTATATGTCTATTATAAGGAACATTTTTATTTTTAAACATGAAAAACAACATTGTCAGCAAAGCACAAATATATCTTTTGAGAAAGATGGCTCACCCACCCAATCTTTAGTAATGACAGAGGGGAAAAGGTCAGTTCCTAGAACTATACTGAACATGTATCACCAAACCTACTGTATCCAGTATAGCGCTGGCATATCATGATTGTGTTTTCTTTCACTCTTTTCCCTTCATGTTCAGTGTTTCAGGGCTTTTCATCTCAGAGTTTCACTGCTATCTGTCTTTGTGTGTGGATCATACAGGGACTTTCCATATGCTCAGAATAACTTAAATAAACTCTTCAGCCATTTGAAATGTGGGTGTTACTGTTTAAGGGGAAAAAGAGAAGATGGAGGGGAAATGGCAGATGTTTTTACTCAGCAGTGTGCTCCCATGATTTTAATAAAGATTTTTGATATATAAATAGTGCTTGCAAGGCTAAATATTTTTCATGTGGTATTCAGCTGTAGCTTTGTTGTTTTTTTAGAATGAAATTCAGCTGGAAAAAAATATATGATACAGTATTAATATACATGTATATGTGTCTTTATGGTTCTATAAAAGTATATGGTTCTTTAAAATGAAAACAAAACCAGAGTAGGTATTAAATAACATTAAAATATTAAAAACTTGAACTATCTGAGTGTCTAAGCAACTGTGTTTGCAAATATCCTTACAGACTCCATATGTTTCCAGCAGTCAGATCGCCCCCTAATCTGAGACAGAAAAGTTAGATTCTCCATGGTACACATCTAACCATAATGTCAGTCCCACTCAAGCTCCTCACAATCAGGTGTGAATTTAAATGTGTATCCTGAGAATGACTCTTTTGTACAAGACTGAATATAGTCACAAAAAATGGGGTAGATTCACAGTTTGCAAACAGTTTACTGGCAATATGTCATTTTTCTGAGGTCTAAATATGATACTTAAAAATGGGTCCAAGTGCTGGAAAACTGAGCTGTTTTGAACCAAAACTCACAGAAATCAACAGGTCTTTTCTCACTTTGTTAATTCCTTGAACTTTGTGTCAAGGCTGAAGATCTTGATTTAGCATAGCCAATGGCCACAGACTTAAGACCATCTTTCTTCAACATCACATTTAATTTTAAATACATATCAAATGTGCTTTGCCTAAGTGAAACCTCATTAACTTCCAACCATATATGGAGATGTCATCATGATACCTCCCAACAAGCGGGTGTGCACAAGACGCATTGGAGATCACTGAGAGCAGAGAGGTGGCCTAAAATAGAGAAGATAAGGTTTCATCTCCAGGCTCCAAGTCTTGCTCTAAAAAGAATCTTCTCTACCTCTGGGCAAGTGTCTAGGTGTTTCTCCAGTACTACACCTGTTGTAATATACTATGGGTGGGATTCATACCTTTTTTATGCATCCTTAACCATTGGTGCTATCAAAAGAGGTAGCCCAGCCCTCTCCACCTTGCTATGGTTGCAAGTCACCATTACTTGCCTTGCATCAGCTCTAGAAAACATGACATTGCACAGTGAGCCGAAGAAAGGACTTGACCTGACGGAAAACTGAC
This sequence comes from Himantopus leucocephalus, assembly GCA_003993805.1. Taxonomy (NCBI): domain Eukaryota; kingdom Metazoa; phylum Chordata; class Aves; order Charadriiformes; family Recurvirostridae; genus Himantopus; species Himantopus leucocephalus. The sequence continues at coordinate 103,023,495 of RSEF01000003.1, forward strand.
CATTTTTCTTTGCAGGGCAAATTTTTATCTGGATAATGTCTCTGAGTTGTTTTTCCACACAGATGAGCTAACTTCAGGCCAGGCAAAAGGGAGTTTTGAGGTGGATTGAGAACTGGTTGAATGGCAGAGCTCAGAGGGTTG
>RSEF01000003.1:103023735-103060640 GCA_003993805.1 Himantopus leucocephalus
AGTACAGGTTAGGGGTTGACCTGCTGGAAAGCAGCTCTGCTGAAAGGGACCTAGGAGTCCTGGTGGACAGCTAGTTGACTATGAGCCAGCAATGTGCCTTGGTGGCCAAAAAGGACAATGACATCCTGGGATGGGTTAAAAAGAGTGTGGCCAGCAGGTCGAGGGATGTTATCCTCCCTCTCTACTCTGAGAGGCCACATCTGGAGTAGTGTGTCCAGTTCTGGGCTCCCCAGTTCAAGGAAGACAAGAAACTACTGGAGAGAGTCCAGCAGAGGGCTACTAAGATGATCAGAGAACTGGAGCATCTCTTTTATGAGGAAAGGCTGAGAGACCTGGTCTGTTTAGCCTGGAGAAGAGAAGACTGCGAGGGGATCTCATCAATGCTTATAAATGTCTAAAGAGCGGGTGTCAAGAGGATGGGGCCAGACTCTTTTCAGTGGTGCCCAGAGACAGGACGAGGGGCAACAGGCCCAAACTGGGACACAGGGAATTCCCTCTCAACATGAGGAAAAACTTCTTTACTTTGAGTGTGACAGAGCACAGAAACTGGTTGCCCAGGGAGGTTGTGGAGTCTCCTTCTCTGGAGATATTCAAAATCCGCCTGGACATAATCCTATCCAACCTGCTCTAGGTGAATCTGCTTTAGCAGGGGGTTTGGACTAGATAATCTCTAGAGGTCTCTTCCAACCCCCACCATTCTGTGATTCTGTGATTCTGGGAGTTGTTAGGAACACACAGGCAGAAAAGGGGGAGGTCTGAACTACCCTTTCAGCCACATCCTCTGCTGTGAAAGTCAGCCCCGAGACTTTCAGCACAGTATGTTAGCTCTGGTGCAGCATGTGGCTAGAACTGTGTCTCGACCAAAAATTTAGATGCAGACGCCTACATTGGCGTCTTTTCCCATCATATTTCCAATTCCAATATTAGCACGGGAAGACCGAGCTCAGTTCTGCCTGTACCTGCTAATGTACACCTACACATAGCTTCTGTGCATCTGCTCTTTGTCTAGAAAGTTGGGGAAAACTGTATTACCTTATATGACAGAGAAAGATATTCTGAGGGAAAAGGCTTTCACAGCTTGTGATGTTTTCAAGCACTGAAGTAAGATGCACCAGTCAAGCATCTTGGATAACTATGCCAAAAATATGCATATATTTCCCAATTAGGAAATTATTAAGATGCCGAGAAGGGAATACTTATATTTTAGTATCCTGCTCTGCTCAAAGACTGTGCATGTTTTAAAGTGGTTAATTTAGGTATGAGTTCACTCTGTCTTATTTTCATACAGTGAACAGGTTTTAATCTTTCATCAGAGAATACTGTACAATTATTGAATACACGCATAGCCAGAATGGCTTAGGGAAATTGATCTTTCAACAGTTTTGTTTAGTAACATGATTTAACATGTGTTTATTTTAGGCTTGCTGATGCAATGCATGGTGTGTAATAAAGACCACTGAGGAATCCTAGTCTAAATAGAATTCACTCACAAAATAAAGAATACACGCTACTACTATTTTTGCTCAATTTGTGGACTGCTGCAACCAGTACACTGCTAACGGTTCTGATTCATGTTGAGAATATTGAATGGACCTTTATTCTCCATCCTTACTAGGATTTTTTGAATATTTATTTAAATAATTTAATTTTAGATAGGAGTTTATATATCTTGAAAAACTTTGTTACTAAAATGCCACGTTCAATAATGGGATCAAATGTCATTTTTTTCATTTACAAATGTGATATTGTTTCTGTTTAGGGAGGAAAACACATTGAAGTCATTATTGGAACCAGATTTCCCAAGTGCTTTTTAAATAAACTGTATGAGAGACTTTGATCTAGTTAGCTGACTGATATCACAGTTCCATGCATATGTCCTTCCCAATTCTATTGAAAGCCTATTACCGTTTCAGATCATGTGTTATACTGCCAATGGGTTTGGTTGCTAGAAGTTAAGGCCAATAGTAAAGGGTCTGTAATCTAAAAAAAAAATCTATCTAACATTAACCAAAATATTTTACAGAAATTCAACTCATAAACCCAAAAAGAATGATTTTTCTTCCCTTTTTGTCTAGCCTCTGTATGGAAGTATTGTTTAATTTGCGTGAGTGGGGTCAGTGGAATCATCATCCTTTAAAAATATCATCATTTTCTGTCCAGGCTTTTGGAATCTGTCCTGCGTTTCCAACCCCAAAATTATTGGCTTTAGGCTGTGACTGAGAGGTGATTGCCAGCTGACGCGTGTGTTACCTCTATGTGCATGGAAGGCTGGTGCAACATTTAGCCTGGTGATTTATCATTTGTGCACAATATCATGTCATGAAACACTCACCACCCTCCTGAAGAGAGTCAGAACAATATCTACCATAATGAAGTACAGTTCCAGTGGGCACCAAATTACATCTTAGATATTTTGTTACTTGTCCTTTATCAAGCAAATGTAAAATTGTAGTGAGGTTACTGACAGACTCTATAATTCAGCTGTCTGCTGCTTTATCACAGCTCTCAGTAGGTCTCTAATGAATATTTCTGTATGCATGTTTCTGACTGATAATCAAACTACGAACAAGTCCTAATTGGGTTTTCCAGTGCACAGAAAAGTGCCTATATTACATTGGCAGATATCCCAACCAGTGTTAAATTAAAAGTACAAACGTAACAGACTTTCTTTTAAAATTATTTTTTTTTTTTTTTGCAAATCAAGTACTTTTTTTTTTGAGTTTTAAATGTGCCTGGAGTAGAAATAGGCACTTATGCATAAAGCTACACAGTGCCGTGGAATAAAAAGACAGCAATGAAGGGGTATGTTGCAGCCAATGAAAGTAAGTAAGTCAGTGAATATGTGTCTGATTCTCCATAGGTTCACATCAAAGCAAACTGAAATGTCTTCAGTAGGAATGCTGGAAATGGGATGAAGGCTTTATCAGACATATAGTGTAATAAAGACTAGTATTCGGGACCCAAATCTGCACACCATTCTTATTCAAGTAATTTTAATGCCATTAAGGATTTAGATCTGACTTCCAGGCAAAACACACCTCTCTGTTAAGTGTACACAGCACTGGAGCTAATGGAAGTTACACCAACACACAAACATAAAGACCAGCTAACCAATTTCCCCGTACATGATTTAAGCAACGCCCTTTAGCTTGCAGTGGAGAATTAGGTGAGTGACACAAGAAAAATCTACCTTGTAACATCTTATAAGTTACCATAAATAAGTGTATTGGGTTTGCATGGCAAGGTCTTAGTAGCAGCAGGACTACAGGAGTGGCTTTTGTAAGAAGATGCCAGAAGCTTCCCCTATGTCTGATAGAGCCAATGTCAGCCAGCTCCAAGATGGATCTGCCACCGGCCAAGGCCGAGCCCATCGGCGACAGTGATAGAGCTTCTGGGATAACATATTTAAGAAGTAGGAAAAACTGCTGTGGAACAGCAGCCAGAGAAGGGAGTGAGACTATGTGAAAGAAACTACTCTGCAGACACCAAGGTCAGTGAAGAACAAGGGGCAGGAGGTNAGCGACTGTGGTAGAGCTTCTGGGATAACATATTTAAGAAGTGGGAAAAACTGCTGCGGAACAGCAGCCAGAGAAGGGAGTGAGAATATGTGAGAGAAACAACTCTGCAGACACCAAGGTCAGTGAAGAACAAGGGGCAGGAGGTGCTCCAGGCGCTGGCGTAGGGACTCCCCTGATGCTCATGGAGGCCCATGGTGGAGCAGATATCCACCTGCAGCCCGTGGAGGACTCCAGGCTGGAGCAGGTGGGTGCCTGAAGGAGGCTGTGACCCTGTCAGGAACCTGTGATGGAGCAGCCTCCTTGCAGGACCTGTGGGCCCATGGAGACAGGAGCTCACTCTGGAGCAGGTTTGCTGGCAGGACTTGTGACCCCGCAAAGGACCCACGCTGGAGTAGTTTGTTCCTGAAGGATTGCACCCCATGGAAGGGACCCATGCTGGAGTGGTTCATGAAGAACTGTAGCCCACGGGAAAGACTCACATTGGAGAAGTTCACGGAGGACTATATCCCATGGGAGGGACCCCACACTGGAGCCAGGGAAGAGTGTGAGGAGTCCTCCCCCTGCAGAGGAAGGAGTGGCAGAGACAAGGTGTGATGAACTGACCACAACCCCCATTCCCCGTCCCCCTGCGCCACTCAGGGGGAGGAGATAGAGAAATTGAGAGTGAAGTTGAGCCTGGGGAGAAGGGAGGGGTGAGGGGAAGGTATTTAAAGGTTTGGTTTTATTTCTCATTACCCTACTCTGATTTTGATTGGCAATAAATTAAATTAGTTTCCCCAAACTGAGTCTGCTTTGCCTGTGAGGGTAATGGGTGAGCGATCTCTTCCTGTCCTTATCTCGACCCACAGGCCTTTTGTTATATTTTCTCTCCCCTGTCCAGCTGAGGAGGGGAGTGACAGAGTGGCTTTGGTGGGCATCCGGCATCCAGCCAGGGTCAGCTCACCACAATATTAGTATGCAAGAAGGCAAATGATGGTTATATATCCAGACAGGATATTCATCCTTAATCGGTGCAAGAGATGTGATCAAGATATGTTTGTGGTATCCAGTGACATATATGCAGCAGGTAATGGTTAGCCTTACATATTTTATATATGTCAGTCCAGAACCTGATCTCCACTGCATAAATTGCAGCTGGATTACTGTGTATGGCTTCAGTTGCTTTAACTTGATTTCCTACCAGTATAACAATTTACAACCTAACAGGTTTCGGTTACTAGAATCATCAAGAAAAGATTTTTCAGCTTATTAGAATTACTTTTCAGTAGTTTGTGGGGTCTAGTTTGCTCTGAATTAAAATATATGTGGGGAAAAAAAGTTAATCCAAGAGAGGCTGAAGAAGGATCCAGCTGACATAAACAATTGGACAGTGTTATGGTGAAGTTATTTCATAGGTAAGGGTAAAGTGATTTTTTGGTAAGAAGAAAGTTCAACAGGCTACGCACACTTACAGTCCTAAATTATCTATAGCCATAGACTGAAGACAGCTAAGTATCACAGAAAATAGCATTAGATAATGTTATACAGAGTACAGTTATAACAATACATGTAGATAAGATGCAATATAACACAACACAGTAGATATCATTTAACACTGCAATTGGGTCTTTAACATGAGTTACTTCTAGCTTCCAATAATTCTGATGTACAGTCCACTTACAATTGTAATTTTTTCATTTTGTGTAAAGAATATTCCATACTTTACACAGCCTTATTCATCACTTTCCTAAAATTCTCTGCCTAACACCTAGACATCAAAGTGGGAAGAATGGATAGTTACAAAATGGGAAATCTGCATGAGTATTAGCAATATTACAGTAACAAAAAGGATCATAAGAAATCATAAGGTGCGGAAGCAGAATGGTTACAGTGTTTTTTTACAGAGACACGGTTTCCAGCATCTTTATGGACTTTTGCCAAAGACTGTCTCCCCATCTCACCACCTTCCCCCCTACCCCTGCTGTCAGTGAGCCATTTTAGCTGGGGCAGTCAGAGGTAATGTCAGCTGCATGATTCGTGTGCGTGCTGCCGGCCCCTGTGAGCCTTAAAATGCTTAGTCTGTTTGAGCTTAAGTGAACTCCTGACCTTCTTCAAAGAGAGAACCAGAAATTTCTCATTATATCCTCCCATTCTGAACAAGGAGGAATTAATACACTGAGACAATGAATTAAAAAAGCTGTTTTTCAAAGCTAAATCATGCCTCCAGCAAAATGCAACAAGAAATAGATACAGAACGAAGAATAGGTACTGTCTTTCATTCAAAGCAGAACTGAAAGTTTCATTTAGTTCTCAAGACATTTTTCCTCTTCCTGTGAATTATCTTTACTGGCCATGGCTGGAGGCAAGATACTGGATAAGGTGGAGTATTCATCTGGTAAATTTGAGCGTTCTTAATTTCATATGCCTGACTTCAGATGAAAGTGTTTTCTTAGAAAGATTGTTTTCCAGACTTCCTAGACATGGGTTAGGTTTCAAAAGTATTAAAAGTCAGAATGATGATGAAAAGGAACAGGAACTAAGAAATGTATTAAAGATATTGTGGATGGTGGAAATCTTTAATGTCCTTTCTGCTTACATAATTGTAAATATATTTTTGATCCTAATACTGAGAGTTAGGGAAAGATCCTACAGCTTTAGACTGTTACATGTGCTAAGATAACCAACATCTTGGTGTTCAAAACGTGCCTTACCAGCCTTAAGGATATGTATAGCTTTGGTGGGCAGAGACCAGAGCTCCTCACGTCTGCTCCATAAAAGTAGTTCTTGAAGAGCAGATATCTAATTATTGTCAAATCCACTATGCAAGTTTACAGTATCTGATCTTATGATTACAGACAGGTGCACTTAGAATACAGAAAATGTTTCTAATTCAATTTCACTGATGAGATAATCAGCCTGACTTTCTACTAAGGCCAATGTACTCTGCAGCCTTGAACTTTTTTGTCTGTGCCATTAATGGCTGTTCCTACTTTTTTTGTAAAGCAAACCAAGAAGTCGGTACTGGAATTGAAAGTATGTTACCATTCCCTTCAGAAAAAGCAGACTGGACAGAGAAAGTAAATAAGTAATTATATGTAACTGGTGAAAGTGTGTCCTGGTAGGAAGCCGAAGAACTTCAAAGCTAGTTCATCCTAATAAAATGAAAACCAGGCCTGATATCTAAGGTCCAGCCAGATACTTCTAAGGTCCAGAAGGGAATTATTAATTTTACAACCTTGTAGAGCAAATACAGTTTGATTGACAGAGTTTTGCTCTCCTCCAAAAATTTTTCAAGGAAGAGTCAACCGTAGATAATCTCATGGGACAATGACTTAAGGAAACTTTAATCTGTATTGCTCTCTAATATTATCCACTTATTTGAAATAATGCTGTCGCTATTTAAAACAGATGTAAAGAGTCCAGGGTGGACCTGGGATTTTAATCAAAAAAGCTCCAAGTAAGATTAGTCTCCCAAACAGTGAAATCACTGGAGCAGTTATTAATTATAAAGATAATACAACCTTCCTATGTTTTGAGCAGCTACACTGAAATTTGATATGAACTAACTCATTTGTATAAAATGCAGCTGAATACTCCTCATCCATTTGATGAATTTTTCCATTGTTATGGATTGGGGGACCACAACACAGACAGAAAAAAACCTTTATTTTAAAAGAAATATCTCTTATCAGTATTATTTATTTGACAGTAGCTCTAAGAGGATCCAGTTGAGAGAAGGTTGTTGTTCTTGATATGGTACACATGTGAAACAAGTCTTGTCACCCGCTCTCTCCATAAGATGTAACCATTGCTACTCTGCCAAAATAATCTGTACAAATATGTACATCCATAATGTAAAATAAATGAATAGTTTATAAAATGTATGGCTATCCTTTTCTTACGCAGCACATTGCATTGTGTGCATGAAGCAAGCATAGCTAGCAAAACTTTACTTGAGAATATTCTGAATTTTAAGCCACAAACCAGCCAGGTTTTCATTTATTCATCCGAAGCATTCCCAACACCTGAAGGTCATCACCGAGTCCCACAGTGCTGATGACTGCAATCACAGTGATGCCCCCATCCCTGTGTTATGATAGTAACCCAGACACTTCCACTCCCATCTCTGATATTTTTCTTTCCTGCCCAGGATAAGCATGTGGTTGACAATTTAAGTTTGCTGTTGTTAGGGCAGGATTTTACAGCAAGCTGAGCCACCTCTCCTTGAGGGTATCCTGGGAACAATGGATTGATTCATATCCCTATGTTTTTTTCAGAGAAAACAGGAACAAGTAAGTAGTAGGTTCAGACCAAGGTATTGTAAATTTTCTTCAACAGATTTGGCAATTCTTCTCTCTCTTTAATAGGGACGTTTCTGTCAAGCATGTAAGCAAGAAAATGGCATTGAGGCTCATGAGAACTGAGGAAAGGGATTAAAAAACAGAGAGAAGACAGAAAATGAGCATGCAGCAGAGTCTTGAGGCGGTTTTTGCTCCAAGGTTTATGCCATCCAGTGCTGTCACTGCTCTTTCACCCTGTTCCTTGTCTGTAGGATCAAAAAGCACCCCAAAACCCCACTGCTTTTGTTGAAGTGAAATTTTAGCAAAGTTGAGATTCATCCTGACCTGGAGAAGGAAACAGCGAGCCTTGCTCTCCTCAAGTCCCTCCGCCTTGAGTGGAGTGCTTGTGACTCAGTGAGGAATAACACCAGCTGAAGAATGTACCAAGACCTTGAAGCAATCACTCCTTGCCTTCATAATTCTCTTCTAATTGTTTATTGTGCCACAGCGACAGTGGATTTGGTTTGGAACAGGGCAATCTGTTTTATTGCAGGCTACACAGTCTCAGCCTCAAGGCTTTAGTTCACCAGTGAACTCAACTTATCTGAGATTTTTCTAGGGGTTTCACAACTTGTTGCCAAGCTGTTCACCTTGGCTATAGCTGGTTCTTCCTACTCAAGCTGGCTTCAACGAACATGGGCATTTTTGATAACACAGCTGTAAAATTATTACATTTTGCTAGATGTTTTCTTGAATTCTGAGAGGTGGCAGCTTCTCATAAAAAAAAAAAAAAAAGGCCTTCTGGAATAAATTGTAGGTTATAGAGCAAAAATAATCTCAACTAATAATAAAGAAATAATAAAAATCTCTCAGCCAAGAGCACTACTCTATATGTTTTATATGATTTTAAAAACTGATTATTAGCAAGGAAATCTGACCCTGCATGGATTCCAGTCAGCTCCTTTTCAATTCTGGTTGTCACTACTGTTGAAAGTACTTCAAAGTGTAAGAAAATGAACTGAGTTCAAATGCACCCCGACGTATCTTTGGAGCAATAATCAGAGATGCCTAAGTATCAATAATAAGTTGAAGATTAACACAGGTGATGTATTATACCATGTCTCTGTACAGGTGATAGATAATATCAAGAGAACTGCTTGTTTTTATGAATAATACCTTAATTTACAGGCAAAACTGGCTTTTGCAAGGGATTTCCACTAAAATGCATTCATAATATCTTTGTGAAATTAGAATAAGTTTACATAGCCAACATGACAGAGCATATCATATGAAAGTACATCTTTCATTTATAGGCAGATTATGCCACTTTTACCTTTATTGATTTGAACAAGAATACTCAAGCAGCAAGAACAATACTTGGTATGGATGAGGCCAGTCAATAGGTCAAAGATAACTATATTAGATGCCTCAGAGAAGCAAGGGAAAATGTTTTAAATATTAACAGGGTATTGAGGTCGATCTGTATTCCTTCAGCTGAGATGAGAGAGGGAGTTGAACCCTGGAATTGTATGATGGTGTGTAAACTATGCAGAGACTCACTGAAGGCTTTGCACTTACGCTTTCTCTCAGTTTGATATAACTTTAATCCTAAATCTGAAGAAGAGCTGTGAGAAGTATGAAAGCGTTTTTCTAGCAAACAAAAAAGGCACCTTCATCCATCAGCAGACCAGGGACTATTGTGGTTTTCATGTTACACAGTTTTAGACATCAGCTAAATTAGTGTTTTAATGTCCCTCAATTCCTCACGCAGTCAGAGGAGAGAAAGAGATGGGTTTGGTCTCTGCTGTGGATTACTCTGCAGAAGTATCTAGCTTTCTCCTTTGGCTAAGGAGGAAAACCAATATTAAAATAAATGTTTTAAATGCTCCTAGGGCCTCAAAAACAGGCAACTAAAAGTTGCATCAACAAATATTGTGGTAAGTATTTGTATTTTATATATATGTATACCTTATAATAATTCTATGAAAACATCAGATCAGCGCTCAGCAACAGCCAAATAAACTCTAATCAAATGTTAGAAATTATTAGGAGATAAATAGCAAAACAGAGAATAAGTCTAGAGTATGGCCACAGCTACAACTATGCTTCGAATTACTCGTCCCTTTGACTCAAAAAGTATATAGTTTAACTGGAAAAAGTTCATAAAAAGACCAAAAAAAGTCAAAATTATGCACTCGCTTCTGTATAAGGAAAGACTAAGTTGACTAAGGCCTATGAGGAAAAGAAAGAAATGGCTAAAGGAGGAATATGGCAGAAGAAATATAAAATCATGAGTGGCCTGGAGACATTCAATATAGAATAGTTGCTTTCCATTTTGCTCAAACAAAAAAAAAAAAAAGAAACCTAGGAAGTCTCAAATAAAACTTGTAGATTGCATACTCAAAACTAACAAACAAAAAAGGTTATTCATCTCACATTGTATATGCTTCCTTGCTACAGCACTCTGTGCCTGCTGAAAGGCTAAAAAAGGATCAAAAAAATCCCTGCATAAATTAAAGGAAGCAATGGCTATTGGAAATTGTTAAATGCAAAGACAACACTTTTTCCTCAGGAGGTCCCTTAGCCCTGAATCACTGCAGAAGCATTGCTACAGGTTTGCCGTTCTTAATCTCTTCCCTTGCTTTTGGCCTCTCTCCAAGGCAGGATTTGAGGACATTTACTCTGACCTAATAGGGCTTTTCTAAGTCTAATACTTCAGAATTGCTTAGAGGGAAAGGAATAATGTATCTTAAATTGTTACATGTGGATTTCTCTTGAAATCATACCAAGGGTATTCTTAAAATCTAGGCAGGTGTTTTTGTACCATATCTCTAAATGTTATCAAACAGATAATTTTAGGAGGCTTGATTTTCCTGCAGATGTCAATAGTTCCTGTTAAATTCAGTCCTGCTGGAGCAAGCCCGTTGTGAATTATTTTGCTAGTTTCTTTCATTTCACGGCATCACATGCTTGGAGCTGTTTGGGTTTCCTGCCAGTTTAACAACATGATTTTCAGTGATTTTCTTTTTCCTTCTTTGTTTTGCAACCTTGCTCAACTGTGAGACTAATGGATATGTTTAACATTGGAATAAATTAGAATTTATGATCCTAGCTGGCAAGGGAACAATAATCATGCATGAGGTGAAGACATTTGAAATCAGAGATTATGTGCTTTGCTGAAGTTCAGGAGACATGGAGTTCCAGCTGCAACCTGAAGTAATGCTTGGCTTAAGTGATGTTGGGGTCGGGAAATCTACATAGTTGGGAATTTCTATAGGAAAGTACTAGCACTCAAGTACAAGACAAGCACTTTTCAATGGCTTTCTGCTTCTAACACTAAAGCTGTAAAAAAAAAATGGAGAGTTATTTTTCTCTGTGTGTGGAGGTAATTCAAAGTACTCACTTTTAATGGCAAATTTGTCAATGATTTAAACAGAACTATGAGTATGGATAGTAGTGGTGAGATTCATATCGCTAACTATGGTTGCTCACAACATAGCCAATAACACATGAGTTAGTTACCTGAGGCTGCTGAAAAGGTAAGAGGAGACTGAGTCAATACAATAAATGTATCCCAAGACATGGTACATCTTACTCTATGTCCTGGTTTCAGCTGGGATAGAGTTCATTTTCTTTCTGGTAGCTGCTGTGTTTTAGGTTTAGTATGAGAATAATGCTGATAACGCATATTGTTTTAGTTGTTGCTAACTGATGTTTTCATTAGTCAAGGATTTTTTAGCTTCCCATAGAAGCTGAGAGGGACCACAGAGAGGACAAGCTGGACAAAGGAATATTACATGCCACAGATGTCATGCTCAGTTATAAATGGGGGTTGGCTGTGGAGCAGGAACCCACAATAGCTGCTCGGGATGGGCTGGGCAACCAATCATTAGGTGGTGAGAGGGACTTGTGTTATATCACTTTATTCTGTATATTCATTTACCATTATTATTTTCCTTTTCTGTTACTGTTCTATTAAAATGTCTTTATCTCAACCCACACTGGTTTTTTTCTCCCTCCTTTTCTCCCTCTGCTCCCTACCCTACTGGAAGGTGTGGGGGGAAATGGAGTGAGTGGCTACGTGGTCCTAGTTGCGGGCTGGGGTTAAACCACGACACTCTGAAACGGACACCTACACCTACACCTGATGAATTGAATGCTGTCCCAAACCCATTGCCTGTAAAAGAGTCCTCAGATGACTGACTACTTCTGGTGTATACTCCCACATTATAAACATAAAATAAGGTGACCATAAATCCTGTCTCAGGTTTCGAAGTTTACACATTGTAATTACTGCATCAATTACTCGTATAAGGATATTTTCATTGAAGTCAGATGTGCCATTTACACTGTTAAACCCACCAGATTTTAAAGATGCTTAAAGTCCTGTGATAACTTCCAGGGTGTGACCATTTGTTTATGTTTCTTAGAAATAATTATGAGAAACTTCTTTCTTTACAGCAATTAGCTATATGTTTTAGACCATAATAAAATTGCTTTAAAATTCTGCTGTAAACATACTTTGATTTCATTAAAAAATATTAAAAGTTATCAGCCAAATTCCCAGCTAGCATAACTAGCAATTCTTTATAAAATTCATAAGGATATACTCAATTGACACCATTGACTGTGAAGGAAAGCTTCTGAGGTTGGCATGGTCTCATACATGTAGATGTAGTTAAACTAAACTGCAAATTTTTTCACTGCATTTCACCTTTTCTGTTTGTACTTAGCTTAGGGCAACACAAATATTTCAAATCTTTCCAGTGTTTGAATTATGACAGTATCTTACTTATAGATAGTTAAAAATAATGCAACCTGTGACCTCAGATTTGTTCAGAACTGGCACACAGACTCTTTCTGTAAAAAAAGGGTCTGTTAAAAAAAAATCTTATTAGCACCCTGTAAACTTAACTAGACACGGTTCAATATTTCATTTTGTAAGCTCCTGTGATTTCTGCATTCTTATGGTAATGTTACAGGTTTGCAATGGGAAAATTAATCATTTTCAAATTGGTTCTTTGAGTTCATTTTCATCATCTCACTGGCAGAAATAAGTGGTCTAGAGAAAGAAGGGTTGAAACGTGATTCTCCCTTGAGTGACTGTAGGACTGCTGCCCTCTAAAACCTACAGGTGTGGATGCATTTCAGCCAGGATCTCAGAAGAAAATATCCAGCATTTATGTACACTTTTTTTTTAATTTATTTTTGAGTTTCACAACCACTTTACCAATTCAAGGCAGAATGAAGGTAGACTGGGGTTTTCTGCAAATCACTCATTTTGTACCATTGCCTCTCCCCCCCCCCCCCCCCCCTGCCTGAAATGTCACAGATGTATATTTATTATCTTATGTTCAATTACTCTGTAAAAGCTAAGGCACGCAGAATCATTAAATCCCAGCCTCATGTGCCATCACCTCCCCAATAGAATCGCCCACTGCAGTAATCTGACAATTCTTTTGATGACTTTATGGTATGATTCAGCAAAACTGATATACTTAAAGATTTGTCTGTTCATGTAGCAGAATACTCACTTGTGATGAATTTATGTCCATAATCTATTTTCTAATGTTTGGCCCACTCACTTTAAAATTATAAAGGCCTTGTTTTAAAAGTCTTTAAAACTATGAATTTCACTGCTTTCTTGGAAAGTTATTAGAATGAACAGAAGAAAAGGGGGAGTACATCTACCGTTCAGGAGCTGTTACCTTACAACCCTTCTCCATGCTTGTCATGCAGGATTTCAGCCTTTTTAATTCTCCACTTTTATTCATTCAAGAGCAAACCCATTCACAGCGTCACCTAATGGTGCAGTAAAATGTATAAAAGGGCTTTAAACACACAGGTAAATCAGGAAACAGATGAGGACAAGCCTTTAAAACATGAATTGGGGCATTTGCGTGTCTCCAGTAGCTGTCCTTGAACCATTTAAGACAGGAGAATTCACCAAACACTTGAGAGAGGATACTACCAACTGTTTATTTTTCTTATTCAAAGCCATTTTTAACTTATTTAACTCGAAGCTTAATGTGAAAGCACTGACACCTAAACAGCATCTGTACTACATGTGAATAAGTTATTCAAAAGAATTTTGTAAGTAAGTATCTCACCTGTTCATTAACTTTTTTTAGTCATGAGTAACTATGACAGTTACTTCCCCTGGCCAATAGAAAGTAGCTTGCGTTAGAGAATAATTGATATGTACATGGGGCGGGGGGTGGGGGGGGGAAGAGAACTTTTTCTTGGCTCTGGCTGGAGTGAATTTCTGGATAAGTTGGAATTGTGGAATTGGGGTATCCTCATTCAGGTCAAGCGGAAATAATCTGTTAATGATGGGAGAGGCTAGAACTGCAGCAGTCAGATGATAGGCTTCAGGTCAACCTCAATCTCATTTCAACCCTGGCACTAAATTTTCCCTGAATTTAATCATTAAGTCAATTAAAAAGACACTGGACTGTCAAAATATCTCCCATACACAAACACTTCCAGCACCACCATATTTCTACAGCAGAAGACCTGGGCATTTAGGATTAAGAGTGTTTTGCATTTCAGTGCAGACTGCAATAGATTGCAGACAGTGACATCCCCTCCATCCACAGAGTTCTCCGTGTAGAACAGGACTTTAGTGCAGAAAGACAAATACAATGCATTTCATCTGCCATAACCAAATACAGATATTTGAATTGACTGTAAAAAGTTGGTATAAACTATTAAGTTACTGTCATTAATAATCTCAACATTTCCTTAAAAGATTCCCCATGGTTTCTGGTACAATCTTGCAATGTAGAATCATTGGAAATTTTATCTCCCTAAGGTACTGGGATACTCCTATATGATTTGAACATTCAGGGTGGTGACAATTTAGTATGAGTGATCATCTCAGATACAAAAGGAAGAAAGTTTGTCTCTCATTAGACCATCTAGTACAGTTGAGAGAAGAGGTTTCTGCCGGTGTACTTCTATCCCTACCTATTTGATGAAATGAAACTGATACAACAGCATGATAACATCAAACACAGGAATTATGCAAGATGTAGGGCCTGTGACTTCCTAAGTATTCCTTTAGTGCCTGTGAAGTACAAAAAGGGGGGGAAACATCTTTACTGAGTCCACCTTGAAAGCTAATATTTCTCACACCACAGTTAAACGGACTGCAAATATGCACAGGTGTGTAACACATGAATAGGGTTGACTGAGCTAGTGAAGGGTGTGATGGGAGTATTGTATGCACGTTACTGTTAGCCCAAGCTAAGGAATGTCAACAATATACAAGATATTGCAGAGGTTGCAAGTTAATAAAGTGCTACAAGGTGGCCTTGTAAAAAAAAGCTGCCTTATCTTTTTTTTCTCCTTGCTGTAGAGTGTGGTTATTCATTTGCATATCATCTGTATCAATTAACTACCAAATTATCTTCATCTATTGATAGTGGCAACAATAACTTTAGTGTCAAAGAAAGGGGCTACTTCTCAGAAATTTTTTTCTTGAGAATATTTTTAAATGAAAGAGATCTTTTGCATTGTAACCAGAAATACGCACTGGAATGGACGAACATTCTTTCAAAAAATTAGCAGAGTGACCCAGCCCAAAATAAGGATTAGCAGAATTAAACTCCAGTGTAATGATATGTGATTATACACATGAATAGTGCCAAATGGAATGGTTCTCATGTGTGAAGCTATTCACCTGCTTAATGTTGAAAGTATCTTTTCATTTTAAATCTACTTTAACCTTTGCAGAGATATCAACTTCTGTTCTGCCTGAAAGTGCAGATGTGATATAATTAGTGAATGAAGAACTTCCTCAATACATTTAAAATTATTGCGAAGCACAATTTCAAAAGTTTGATTTCAGAGTAGACTGAATAATGATTATCAATATGTTTCCATTTTTAACAATACTTTTCAAAATAATTTATTCAAGTGTCTTTCAGCTTTTCACTGAAATACAGAGCAGGAGTTATTATTTGGAGGTAAAGAAGGGATTTCTGATTCAGTTTTTATTTGAAATAAATAGCTGCATCCAAATCTACTCAGTAAACTTTACATTTTAGAATAATTTATTTTCATCAATAAGTTATTTTTGTTAAAATCATTTTATTCAATTCTTGATGAGATACGGGCCAAAGTCCATACAAATAAATGTAAACACTCACTTCTCTTTAAAGGTCTTCCATCTCTCCCTCCCTGTTTTGGCCTGCTTGTCCTTCAAAATATGAGAGCTGATTATATGATTAGGATGCCTGAATGGAACCTGGAAGAACCACATCTCTTCTCCTGTTTTGCCCATGTTGCTTGTGCGACCACAGACGCTTCCTTTATTCTCCTTGTGTACCACGTCTCCACCTGAAAAACCCAAACAGCAGGTGATCTCTCACCCCCTCGTCTCTGTTTTTTTTTCTGCCTACCTGGGGTATAAGCACTTCTTGGAGTTTTTGAGAAAAGGAACGGTGGCTGGTCCCAGTTTGCACAGTTGAGTAAAACAGTCCAAATAAAGGCAAAAATAAAGCTAGAAAGTATCATCTACTCTGCATACATCACTGATTTCAGATTGCTGAGCATTTACCAGCTGTAGTTATGGTTTTGACAGACTGAGCTGAAGTTTAAACATACTTGAGAAGAGAGGATGCTCTCTTGTCTTGCCATCCTCAAAAAAATAACCTCTGCACCAAAGGTTAAGAGAAGGAAAAATTTTTTCTTTCCCCATAGACAAACAACAAAAGTGCTAATATAATTGGGTAACAACCTGGTTTGATTTCATTCATTTATTTAATGAACAAGGAGAATGTTGAGTAAGTCAATCAAACCTTTGCAGCACAAACACTAAGCAGTAACAGCTCATTAAGTCCCCTTTCCACTGTTGAATTCAGCTTGAGGAAATTTTTTATTGTTATTAAAAAAAAAACAAAACACAAAGCTCAAATTAATAGAACAACAAAAAAAACCATTTTGCCTTTGTGTTGTCCTAAGACTGTACTCAATTGCCAACACTATTAACAATCAGAGATTAAGTTTTCTTTCAATTCTCCCACCCCCTTGGGGGCATTAGCCAACCAGACACACAACAGCTCGTATCTCAAGCTTAAATTTTAACTCTAGATAGGGGCCTCAAGACACCATTATAATATAAGTAACAAAATATATAGTAATTAATAATGCTTCTGGGGCTTTCTCTGCTTCATTTTTTCCTTTCCTTCTCTTTTTCAGCGTTTGGTGGAAGTCTGTTCTGTAGTCTTTCATTTGTGACAGATTGCTCTAATTTTGTGTGCCCGGATCCTGTTAGTTCTGTTTATGTTTAGCCTACCCAAACTTTTCTCTTCTGTGAAAAGAGATTTCCTTTGTTCTGGATAGTTGGAAATGCTTTGTCTTTTGGATGGAAATCTCTGGTGGGCTGCTTGGATCTTGAGGGAAAAAGCCTTTTGTCCTTGCAGAAAGACTGGTTTAAAGTCAGCTTGAAAGTAATCTGCTCCTTTCTTTGCTTTACTCTTGCTTCTTCTTTCTCAAAGAATCACTGATTTAGTTGACAAAGAATCTAAATGTGTTTCCTTCTTTGATTTATACCTACTACCTGTCAACACCTTTTATTCAACATCAAACTCTCTCCGTTCACTCAATTTCTAGACTATTCTGCAGTTGTGTTTTCAAATTGGCTGCTGATGAAATAGGAGGAGAACTTCCTCTGATGGGATCCCACCATCCCTGTTTGTGTGTTCCCTCCCACCTCCTTATGGAGCATTAATATTACACCTCAGAGAGATATGCTTTTGCTATTGCTGTGGCCCACGTGGCATTAATAAACTTCAAGGACACATCTGACCAGATTATCGGTGTAGTACTCTGTGACCAAAGGCTTGAATTGTTCAGGAAGTCTAACTTGGTGTACAATGCTGTCAAGATGTGGCTGTGTTGGCTGCATTTGTGCTGATTGCTCCACACTGGGTACTTAGATTGAGTTTGAGGCATTTCCTTGGTGCCTGCAAAAGCAGGTTTCGACTGACAGTGGGTGAACCTAGAGAAGAGCAAAGAGGTGCTCAAACCCTGAATCACCGGGAAATGAAAGTAATGAAAGCCCTTCAGAGAGCACCTTGAGTCTTGCCTATATGAGATTGCGAAGGGTGCTATGACTCCAGTTTTTGCCACATAGTAAATGTAATCTAAAGGAAACAAATGGAATCAGATTTCACCAGAAACAATAGGTTCAGTCTTGGATTTATTTTAATGTGTTTTGTTGAGAAATGGAGCCTGTACAGTTCTGAGAGAAAGGTTTCTCCAATTAAGAAGCTAACAATTGGGTTAAATTGGTTCAGTTATGAGTAAAGCATCTTGTAAGTTCCCCTCAGAACAAAGGTTTAACGTAAACTGTCTTCTGGGTTGAACACCCTGCTAAAACATGCTTGAAGTAAGTAATAAATAAACAAAAACTTGGCTTCAAAAAGATGAAAGTAAGGGTTAATAGAGAACAGGTAAATTATGCCTTTGTAGATATGATACTTCCCCCTTGTATGTTGCAACTAACTGACAACAATGTGTTGGGATTTGGGGGTCTTTTTTCTTTTTTTTTTCCTTTTTTTTCCCCTTTTTGGCTTTTTTGGGCTTTTTTTTTTTTCTTTTTTAAGAGGGAAAAAAAGATTTGAGTTGGCTCTGATCCCATTGCCACAAGGTGGCTGGAGCCCAGCCATCTGTCACAGCTGGTGCTCGCTGTCGCTGCCACACTAATTGACAATGAACTCAGCGCCCCGCAATAATTAGGGCTGCACTGCAACTTGGGCAGGTAATGGTGCCCTTTTAGCATCCCGCAGTCCCCATCCGGGCACCAGCCCTGCCTCCTTCACCAGGCGTGGGAGTGTGGCAGCCCCGCAGCTGGCTTCGCAGGTGAGCAGAGATGGCCTCACCCGGGAAGCGTTAGGAAGGCCTAAGGGAAGCCATGCCCACAGTGAAACAGAAAACCTCCCGAAACTCACTGGAAGATTTTAATCCCATTGCCAAGGCACACACACAACATCTGCCATTCAGCCCTTGTTTCTATATTAAAAGAAAAAGAAAGAAAAGTAACTTCCAATATTGAGCAGTTTATGGACTGTCCCAGTTGGGGCTTCTTTGTTAAATTACCTCTCAACAGTATTTTAAATTGAATGGTCTGGGTTTTTTTCCCCATCACAAGCACTACAGGCACCAAATGGTTTCGTGCACAGGGCACGTAATTCAGTCTGTTAGAAGAAGTCTTTGCAGCAAGAATTTCTTCAAGGTTTAGGCACTTGGGGGGCAAAGCCACATCTTCACCAATTTTCTTGATTGCAAGGTGTTGGAAACCTCAGCCTTTCCCTTATGCCGTATGCATAACCTTGGTCCCAGAATATTTCATCCAGGCATTTCTCTGTCCCCTACAGGCACTAGTTTGCACGGTATGAACATCTGATTTGCAAATTTTCTGTTATTTGATAGTATTCTGGGAGCTGCTGCTTTCTTAACTGGAAGTAACTTAGGTTTCCACAGCAGGTGCATGCATGCTGTAAAATAAAGGTCTACTCTTAAATTGTACAGCTTTTTGGGCCTCATCTAGAACATAACGAAGTAAATAGAAATAAATCAGTTTACTCCAGAGAAATTCAGTGTAAGATCACAGGGTAGTTTAGGGCTTAAGGCAACATTTGGGGGCTAAATCTCTTTCCTTTCTTCAATTCCTTCACAATCCTGTATGAATTAAGATACGTATGGATGTCAGACCCAGGCCCAGTGATTCTGACTAGCCTAGAAGGACTGATGACATTGTTTACTTCATAGAAAGTAACTTTTGTTTTAAAAAGGACTATTCAAAGTTGTAGTGATTTCTAATTCCAGCTAAGTGCTTCCAGAGCAGGCCAGGCCAGCTGGCCAGGCAGCCTGGCAGTCTGTCTCCGATGGGAGCACTGACCCATGCTGCAAGGCAGCCCTCACTGTCTGCATGACTTCGGATTTTGTCATACCTTGCTTTAGCATGATTTGGCCACTAGAAAGTTCTTTACTTCTTCTTTTGTCATTATTAATTAAAAAATAACATTTCCAGTCTTATTATCTTACTTTTTGCCCTTTTGTCCCCCAAAAAGAAGCTCAAAACGCTTTCAGTTCCCTTTGCAAAAATAACCTTTGTAGAGAATTTAACCCATGTAATTTTAATATTATTGATAGGTTTGTTATTGGGAAAATCTGTCTGAGCTAGTGCAAAACTGATTTGCCAGCTCATGTCTTCAGAAGTGTGATTTTTTTTCTTCAGTTTTTGACAGAGTGGTGTGGAGTGATGTTGTACTAACACTAAGTAAATTACTCCAAGGGCAGCTTGTAGCAGAGAAATACAGTGTAATGGATTTCAATGTTTTCAATCCCTTAACCACATATCAGCAAAACTTCACCTGAAAAATTAATGAAACTGTGAGCTGAGTGGTGGGAATTGTTGAAATGAGAAACACATTACAGATGAGTTGTTAAGTAGCTGGAGATGCAGTTACTGTACACTTGTCTCTTAAATACAAGAAAAGATGTTTAAGACTTGGCGTGCAAGTAAAGACAGGAAGTATTCCTAACAAAATATGAAATTAGTCAAAATTCATGTGGTTAGAAAATGTTGCTGACGTGTGAATTTTTCCTACAAAAAATAAACAATCATGGAGAGAAATGGAGCACGCATACGCATCCACACACACGCACAAGAAAGGCCAGAAGGATGTTTCTGAACCTGACATGAAGTGTTTAAAACATTTTGTTGGGTCTCTGTCTAGTCAGTTTTCTATAGCACAATATTAGACTTGCAGATATCAGTGGATTTCTACATCACTGATGTTTCTCAAAGAATTAGCTGTAAAGCAGCAGATTCTGCAATAATTTAAGCAAATTTATTGCAGAACATAAAATAATTCGGCAGGAAAATGATAACTCCAAAACTTTTGTTTCTAGCACATTGGCTGGCTTCATTTTAACTCAGTTGATTTCATTGACCTGTTTTACAGCGTGGTTTCAAAAGCAATAAACCTACCTGATTGGGGAGAACTGTGGCAGTGTCACCTCTCAGCAGAATGAATGAATGAACATATGTAATGCGCAACGGTCTGCAGTGGTTCGCAAGGACATCTAAAGTCCTAAATGCTTGTGAAAATGGGGTTGAGATACATTTCTTAATTTTATTTAAGGAAGCATATTGAAAGCAGATAAACAGAGGACATGTGAAAAGGGAAGAGCAGAGGGATCCTGCCTCCCTTGGCGAACCGGGAGCAGCCTCGCGTTCCAGCCGGTGTGCAGGCTGCACAGCCTGTGCGGGCACGTCTGCTCCTCAGCTGTGTGCCTGGGACACACACTTAGACACATTTCCTGAAACTTGCGGGCTGGACTTTAGATTTATGTGGCACGGACTTTGATTGCCTGGCATTTCCCTAAGTTTAGAGCTGTGTTTCCTAATGCACCTCCTATGGGTTACTTGTGAATAGAATCCCAGCATTGGAGGCAGTTATTCAAAGTAAAAAGCTTGGCCGTGGTCCAGCATCTATCTAAAAAGAGAAAGATTGAGACAGAGCTCATCTCGGATTCCAAAGGTGTTACTCCACATTTATACAAGCGTAACTGAAAGCAGAAGGAAGTTCGTTGTCTATTATGTCAAAGACATAAGATCATTCAGACAATGGGCTATAGATACCAGGCAGAATAC
Source organism: Himantopus leucocephalus (assembly GCA_003993805.1). NCBI lineage: Eukaryota > Metazoa > Chordata > Aves > Charadriiformes > Recurvirostridae > Himantopus > Himantopus leucocephalus. Next base: position 103,045,182 of record RSEF01000003.1, read on the forward strand.
ACTCATATGTTTTGCATCCTATTAATTGAATTTCTTTGCTTGGAAAACTTCATAACTTTGAATGTAATGTTCACATATTGTGAGGGGAGCTTGGAATATCTAAAAAAGAATCTGTGGGAAAGATTTATAACAATTTCCACACAAAAATCTGTCCAAAGATTGAGATAAGCAATCCGCAGATACACACAGAACTCCAATACTATTTCTATACCAACTTTAATTGTCAAATAAAGCAGTCTCACTGTTCTCTTTATATAGATATTCTACATGCAAAATGAAACATATCTCTTGCTTCTAGCTAGAGTGACAACTTCATGCATCTTAACAAGTCGTCCCATAACAAAGGATGAACACCTCTGTATTCATGGTGAGAAATTTTACTGTTAGGTTTGAGGTATATGACATTTTATAGCTGACAATATGCATTCTCTGAGGGTGAAGCACGGCTTCCACAACGTCTTTATGTCTTGATATACTTTATTTCTTGATTATCTGCTTTTCCAGGGTAGACTGTTGGGGTTTTGTGTTCCTTTCAATATTTCTTTGCTTTTAACATGCTTTTCAGTTTAGGAATTGAAGCTTTGAGTTTCTAAGAAGGGTGTGTGTGTGTGTGTCACCCTGAGACACTTGAGTTACTGTATCTGTCTATCCTTGCTTACCACTACAGAAGCAACTATTTAACTGACACGATTCACAGGGGAACACATTTCACAATTAAACCTGAAGTTTCATTAGCATATTATTGCTTATTCTGGATCATTATTAAAGATAAACAATATTACTCTATCTAACACAGAGTCTTGCCATATCCTCATAGCAAATACCTCCTGGTTGATTACCAAACATCGTTACTTTTCTCTTTTATATCTTCCCAAGCTATGCAGCTCGTTCTCATGTCAGTTACACAGATTTCTCTGTATCTGTCAGAAGAAACCAAAAGGAACCAAGAGACCAAACTGGCTCTGGTTTTTGCCATGCACAAGCAGTCCTTCAGCCATGCCTGTGAGGGGCTTGTACATCTTCTGGGCAGTGGCTGAAGCAAATGGCTGGGAGCAGGAACAGGCAATTGTGTTGGATTAGCCATGACTGCCAGACTCCAGAAGCAGTTTCTCACAAGGACTATCCTCAAGAATCACTAGGGTGCATTTTCCAAGAGCTACTCAGGTATTTAGCAATGCAAGCCTTACTAAAGCCTACAGAACCTGTACTGGGCACTGGTGATGCCCCACCTCAAATATTGTGTTTGGTTTTGGGCCCCTCACTACAAGAAAGACATTGAGGTTCTGAAGTGAGTCCAGATAAGGGCAATGAAGCTGGTGAGGGGTCTAGAGAACAAGTCTTATGAGGAGCAGCTGAGGGAACTGGGGTTGTTCAGTCTGGAGAAAAGGATGCTGAGGGGAGACCTTATCGCTCTCTACAACTACCTGAAAGGAGGTTGTAAAGAGGTGGGCGTCAATGTCTTCTCACTAGTGACAGGTGATAGGACGAGAGGAAATGTCCTCAAGTTGCACTAGGGGAGATTTAGATTGGGTATTAGGAAGAATTTCTTTCTGAAAGGTTATCAAGCATTGGAACATGCTGCCCAGGGAAACAGTGGAATCACCATCCCTGGAGGTATTTAAAAGATGGGTAGATGTGGTGCTCAGGGACATGACTTAGTGATGATTTTGGCAGTGTTAGGTTGATGGTTTGACTTGATGATTTTAGGGTTCCCTTCCAACCTAGACGATTCTATGATTCTATGATTCTATGGTCTTGATAAACAGGGAACACTTTTAAAATCTTTGTCATTTGAATGCCAAGCGGATTGAACTATCAGAATATTTTTATCCCTGAAACACACTTTTTACTACTGATAAAGGTCAAAATGGCAATATTCTTTCTTTACAAAGCAATTGTAAAGTTGAGTTCTTCAGGAAAGTTCCTTCTGTTGTGGTCACAGAGCTTTGAAGAACTATCTACAAAGCATCTTTAAGGCACTCAGATATTGCAACTTACAAACCTGTTCCACCTGAAGTGAAAAAAACCATCCTGGTCTAGAAAATATAGGTGCTAAAAAGTGCGCAAGTTGCCTTCAGAACTAGCCAAAACTTTCGTATAATTTTTCTACCCAGCAGTAAAAAGGCTAAGGTGCTTCAGACTGAGAGTGGTGGTGGGTTATAAGGAAAGGGCTATATTAAGTGAGGTCCTAGGCACAGTTAATAAATCCTTCAATCTGGTTTATTGTTCTGGTTGAAGTAGTGACTATGGTGTGGGGTGGCAGACTTCCAACCCTGGGATTCAGAGGAGCTTTGGCTTGCTAATAGTACCCTCCACCTGCTGCACTATGACTTTTGACTCAGTGGTAGCTGCAGAAGACAACCCAGTCAAGAAAAGTGAGGGAAAGTATAGTTTTGTGCAGGTTGAAAGGCAGGTGAAAGGCAACCAGAGGTGTACAACAGTATTAAAGAGAAAAAAAGTCACTATATCATGAAGTGATATGATAGAATTCTGACTGATACAGAGTCCTGCTCTTGGGCTCCCACTGTACCCTGCAAATGTGTTTGAGCAGTCACAGTTTGACCTTTAACACTTAATACTGCTACATATATCCAACTGAACAAGAAATCTGCCTGAGCAATGACCATTTAGGGATTTTAGAATAAGAGTTAAGTTTTGGTTGATAGGCACCTGCACCTAAGCTCCCTGCACAATTATGTTTCTAAAAGGAGAGTTCAGCTAGTCCACTGAACAAATGTTGAGAAAAACCTTGATGTCTGGGCCCCACCTCACTAGGATTAGGTGATGGCTAAGTGGGGTTATGATGGTTAAGCAAGGTTTTGCAGTTTTAAAGTTTGAACCCAGCAGGGAAAAGTAATGGTTATGTAGTTAAATCTCTTTGTTCTTCTAGCTCTTTTTTAAAAATCTTCAGACTGACTCTTGAAGTCTGTCTGTGTTTTGTCATGTAAGTATTTGCTCTGTAAAATAAATGGGGACTGTTTAACATTCCCTTCTAAAAATGTGTGTGTGCATTTTCAGCTCCATTAACAATAGGGGTGTATGCTGGGCAGGAGAGACCCTGACCCCAGGAAATTATTGCCTAGCTGCTGTAATGGCAATTGCTTATCTCTTATTTAAATAATCAAGTTAAACACCAAACAAATCTTCTAAACTCTGTTTTTTGTTAAGCTCAAAGAAATTGTGGGAAGAATGAAACACGAATCCTGCACAGGAACAATTACCAAAAATCCCCCAAACCCTCCTTCAATATCCTGCTGGCAAGCTACATAGTCCTTCCAAAAAAGATTAATATTTTAAAAAATAGAAAAACAATTATAAACATGAGATGTCCCTATCCTTCAAATGTCAGCTGAAAGGCTAGATTTCTATCTGTGTAAGATTAGCAGGAAATTTAGATTATTATTTACTGTGGGCAAGAAATTACTTTAGGATAAAAGCTCTTCCATTTTGAAACAGCAGGGTGAAATCGGTATTTGTCTTTTAATTAAGCCACCAGAGTTTCATAGCAAAGATTTTACTATCATCTTCTTAGTTTTGACCTTCTAGTAACTACACCGGTTTTATCTGCATCTGGGTGACCGTGTAATATACCACAGCACTGGTGTACCACCAGATCAGATTCACTAGTGAATACGGCACATTCCCTATCATATAATAGCCTGAGACCCCACAAATGATATCATAAAAATATTTGACGTTATTGGGCTTCTAAGATCAATAAAACAGTTAAGCAGCAGTAACAGTATCAATAAAGTCAGCTGTTAGTACAGGTTTCCTTTTTATTAAAATAGTCACAGGATAAAATCAGTTTATACAGTAACCATGTGCTGTGATCAGTATCTCAAATGCCTATAAAGTTCTTACAGCAGGGTAATTAGGGCTTTGAATGTGATCTGAACAGGGTAAGTTGACACCAACTTACATTCTGATGGTCAAAGAGATGTGATGGTATCTCCTTTACAAAGAATTAAGTAACACTCCAATGTTTATGTGCCCACCTGAAGGAAGCCTCATAAAGGGAAATAAACGCTTTGAAATTCTTGTCACACTTGAGAGTCTTTTTTTCCCTCAATGAAATTAAGCCTAATTGTCCTCTCAGTATTGTTATTTTATTATGATATTGTTAATACTTTTTGAAAATACAAAATCAATTTTGCAATCAAAACTAGAGAAATACAATATGTAAGTGGAGGGCTTTTAGGTAGCTGCCATATCATCTTTGATCTCAAAAGTGTCTGGACCATTTCTTAATATGTTATAGATTTCTTCTGGTGTACAGCCAAAATCAGAAAGTTTTTTAGCTGACTAATTGTTATTTGTCTAGTGCTCAGGAGAATCAGTGGAAAGAAGAAGCCTGTGGGATCCTGGCTTCTGTGTTTGGCTTTAGGGTTAAGTCATCCACCTGCAAGACAGGAATGCTACTGTCATTTTTCCTAATAGTCAGGATCTAAGACGTAACATTGCTGCAGCAGACAGCTAACTTAGAAGAGGAAAAACAAATGGAGACTGAGAGGTAAAGTGAATATTTAAACAAAGCAGTAAAAGTTAGGATGAAAGACCCACATAGGACAATATACTGTCCCTAATTCTCACTTACAGCGGGACTGAGAAAACTCACCAAAGTCCCAGATAATAATCCATGCAGCCTGGTGTCCACAGCTACTCAATACGGTACAACCCTAAACTCGCTGTGCACTTTGTGGTGTTGCCTATGTTCTCCTAAGTGCCCACCTTCATGCATTCACACCTGTGTGGCAACCCTGCACAGACAAGGATCCACCACACCCTCGCAGCTCTGCGGTGGCCCAGATTTCACCTTTTGTGACTGAGACTGTGGCTAACATCACTGACTGCCTGCAGGAAAATTTCCTGCGTCACAACCTATTGCACTGATACAGAAAGCAAGCAACCCTTCCCAGCCTGGAGATGTAGAGGTTTAGGTGAGACTTACATGAAGAAAATACTAACCAATAAGTGATATTCCAAATAAGAGTGCTCTCTAGCTATCAGTGATTGCAAGAATCAAAGAGTGAAAATGAGAGTAGACAGGACAAAAGCCAAAACCACATTCTGATGAGAGGAGGAAAAAGATTTGGAGCTCTTGATGTGACCTGTGTGTGCATTACAAGACCTGGAATCCCTCTATAGAAGGTAAAATCCTTCTCATCTAATCTTCCTCTGTTTCCTTTATTCATACTTCTAGTTCAGAGCTCCTCTAACGATGGGCTATTTTGCAAGAGGATGATACTTCTAATATCTGCCTTTGTCTTCAGACACTCAATGGAGAGGGTCAGATACCTAAACTCCATGGCTCTGTTTACTTCTGCTGATCTAATGGGCATGTGGTCTAAAACTAATAAAGAATTGGAAAAGTGTGTTCAAAGAGGAAGAGGAGAGAAAGGGGGTTTCATACGTTACATTAATAGCAAGTATATGAATTTTGGTGGAATCTGTGTGAATGGGGCAGAAGGAAAGAGAGAGGTCATACGTACTCTGAAACTATTAATTTTTCAACAAAAGTTGCCAGTAAAGCAGGAAATAAATAATAACATCCATAAATGTGATGTTAAGTAGGAAAAAAACCTGAAAAGGTACTTACTCCACAAAAAGCTGGTTAAAAGGAGCTGGGGAGTGAACTCTGGAGAGAGACTGAAGATAATCATAATGGGAAAGACTGTTTTACAGGTAGATAATAAGGAACTTTTTTACTTTCATAAAGGCAAATTCAATATAGCGCGTAGATTAGAATCAAGACTAGAGGGGAATGAGGAAGGAGTCAGAGAACATCATGTCATGTCTTTGGGCAGAGAGAGCCTATTCTCAGTGAGGACAGAGAGAGAGAGGCAGGGGACAAGGAGAGATGGGTGAGGTTCAGCAGTGGCGAAGAGCTCAACAAGATGCAGATAGGGGAGGAAGAATGAATAGGTAAAGGAAGTGGTTAATAATGTGTCAGGACCGAGGAAAAAAAGAAGGAATTTTGAACTGAGAAACAAGGAGGTGGGTTTGAGCTGAGGCATTTGGAAATGGCACTGGAAATGGAAGACATCTGGTAAAGAGAAGCAGTGGTAAAGAGAAGTAAATAATGAAGGCAGTGCATGAGCCTGTCAGTTTTGTTTTTTGAGATGCCAGCAAGATCTTAGACTAAGGAAAGGAAAACTGAAAGTTGTAAAGAGCTTTTGAAAACAAGAGTTGGGAGACGACATAAATGAAACCTGAAGACCTAGTCCAAATGACAAAAGAAATGAAATTATAAAAGTTGTATTCATAAAGAGTATTAAGATTCAGGAATTTTCTCCAGAGCATTCAGCAGATCAGGAGTAGGAATAGGTGGTGTCCGCAGAGCTAAGAAAGAGAGCAGGGCAACGAATAGCCAGGTGGATCAAAAGGCCCATATGGTCAGGTGAAGACCGGGGAAGAGCTCTGGGCAGTAGTATCTCAGGAGCTGGAGTACCGGGTGGGCAGGAGTTAAGTTTAGAAAAGGTTAAATTCAGAATGATTGACAGACTGAAAAACAAGTTTGGCAAGTGAATAGAGAGGCAGAGCATGAAAGCCTCAGGATTAGGACTGGGCAAGGGAATAGCCGGAGTACATCAGAGACAAGATCTTCATATGGAGTGGGAGGTGGGCAAAATAAAAAGCATATGTACTTGCAGGGAGACAAATTTTGTAAAATATGGTTTAATTTTGAGAATTCCATTTAAACTGAGCAGTTCTGCAACACACAGGTTTCCTCTCCTACCTTCACACTTCTCAGACTTACCAGAAATCTTTTCTCCTTTTTGGAGAGCTATGATGACTGCCTCCCCAGATACCGTTAATGTATGTAATCACCCTGTAGTGCCTTTCATCTAACTTGGCATAATATACATTTGAAAACCTGTCACAAATGGGCCAGNACAGGTTTCCTCGCCTACCTTCATGCTTCTCAGACTTACCAGAAATCTTTTCTCCTTTTTGGAGAGCTGTGATGACTGCCTCCCCAGATACCGTTAATGTATGTAATCACCCTGTAGTGCCTTTCATCTAACTTGGCATAATATACATTTGAAAACCTGTCACAAATGGGCCAGTTTGAAATGATGCTGTAGTGCACAAAAATTAGTTCTCCTGCCCTTTGGCTACTGAACAAGAAAATTGATTTTTGTGCGTTATGCAATGAATTTAAATGGTATATTTGAGACAGCTTTGTAAACATAGGACTTTGTAAACAGAGAGACTGGAGGGAATCAAACATAACCAAAAGCAATAGAAACTATTCTGCCAACCTATTAAATCATTTTTTACTGACTGTTGCCCATCATGCCGTTAGAATAATGTGCAGGCTTGTCCGTGTGTTTTATGTATTCATTAGAAACTCTGGTTCAAAATGTAACCGGTCACTGCTACAGCTTCCATTCCCCGTGATGGCTTTTAAAGGTGCTTCTGGTTACAGTACTTAGGTCATATATATATATAGCGAGTGCTTTTGAAAAGGAAAATTCCTGTGCTGTCATCCAAGCAATCAAAACACTCTTTGTTTGCAGAGCGGTGGAGGATGGAGGCGAGGGGAGAGGAGAGGGGGAGATGTTTGGAGAACCAGCGGTTGCCACTCATTGGCGTGGTCGCTGCCTTCCCATCCCTTGCCGGCTGCCCCTCAAGCTGTTTGTAAAAATCCAGTGTTCAAGGTAAGGCGACAAAGAATGTGAACCCAGCCCTGGCGCTAATGCCTTTCCTGGCCGGCACATCTCCTCCTCGCTCCGCTGCCTGCACAAAGCCCCCCGGCGCGCTGGCGGGGAGTGGTGGGAGACCAAGCACCGGTGCCACACCGTTGGGGATGACAAATTAAACACTAATGTGTTTGCTAGAGGCTTAGTTGCTGGGCTGGGGTGGCAGATAGGGTAACCCCTCTGCTCTGTGACCTTTGCTTCTTTTACTGGGGATGGGTGCAGAGAGGTTAAAGAACAAATACGCTGCTTTTGATCAGCAGTGCGACACTGTGCTCCAGCCCAGCCACCTGAGGGGGAAAGAAAACCGTTCAAGCTTTCTACCCTCTCCATGGCAATAGGCTGAATGCTTCTGCAGCACAGGCATTATTTTTTAAATGGGATTAAGATCCTCTGCCATCAGGAGCAGCCTTTTTGCACTGCATGGTTTTATGTCTCACAAAGATCTGAAGTCAGAGTAGATTTTTTTTTTCTCTGAAAATAAGCAAGAAATTATGTATTTATTAGCAATTTCTCTGACTGAAATATTCTCCTACAAGCTACCAGCTTCTCTCTCACTAAGCAAAGCAAATAAGCTATTAATTCTCTGTTTTTCCTCAGGGTATGTGCACGAACAGCAGTTGTAGAAGCTCATCAAGCTGCTGTTTGTTCCTCATGGAACCAGAATCCCTGATGAATGTTTGATTATTATTTTCATCCAAAAAGAAAAAAAAAAAAAAAGGTAATTTTCAGGAGAATTTACACTCCTTTAAATGACACTGTTAGAACCCTCCTGTTGCAGGTTTGTCTAGGTCTTAGTTGGTCTCTCCTCTAGTATAACCTTTCTGAAGTCTGGTGCTGACCATTGTGGAGAAGACGACCAGGTGACTGGCTCGGAGCCTAATGTCCCCACTTTAGGTACTGTTTTAGAGCACTACAGTGAAGTGTGCCAAAGGCCTCAGCTAGAACAACAAATCGCTTCCCACATGAAGACAGGTCTCCATTACCCAGAACAGATCAATTGCTCTCCGTGTGACTGATGAAGCTGAGGTGAAAGTACAAAATCAGAATGATGCTAGCTCAATATTTTATTTTTGGTAATGAAAGTGATCTATTGCTGTTTAACTAGTAATTCCATGAACATCATCACAGAAGACAGGGTAAAAAATGTTGGTTACAACATTGTTTATGTAGCCAGATTTCAAGATGAAACTAACTGCATGTAGTTCACAAAACATTGGCATTTCATCATCTTTTATTTATGGAATTCATTAAAATGTGAGACGCTAATATACCACACACTAAAAAGAAATCCTATAAACTATTCTCCTCCGTATCATCAAACCCATCAACCATACGGTAGTAGATGACTTGGAGGAGGAACGCCTCATATTCCAGTGATGAGCCCCTTCATCCCTTGCGGACGGTGCATGTGCCTCAGCAATTGTTCTTCAGAGAAGGCCCATTTGTTTCGGTGGCACATGAGGGCAAGCCAAGTAGAGCTGCAAGTAAGCGGCGGGGAGACAATTCAGCACCTGCATTTTGGCTGTTACATTTTAGATGTAGTATTTATTTTTATAAGCCCCTGGGGGAACAACTCTCCCAGATGCACAGTATCTGCATAATCATCCAATTTTAGAGAGATTAAATATTCATATCAGGCTTCTTGAGTTGTGGTAATGTCCCTCTGGGGTTCTGAGGATCCAGGAAGAGTTTTGCCACAGCATAATGATCGGTGTCTGTTGTTCAAACTGTCAGGGTTAGTCTCTCCCCATCACAGCCTGTTTAAAAGAAAGTCCTTCTTGTGAACTCTTGAGAATGGTGGGTTTTTTCCCCCATATAATGAGGCAAGATATTATGGATTCCTTAACACAAGGTAGTTTGAGGATGACTAAACCTGCATGAAGGTTTTTGGTACACCTGTACACTGAGATTAATTATCTGTCTGTTTCGTTTAGAACCATCTAGCAACATAACTATCTCAAATGAGGCTGAGGTGAATAACAGGTCAAGATCATGGATATAATTACATTAAATAGAAATATTTGTGGAAGGAGAGGGAAGAATTTACTAAGAGGTATGGATGGGCTTGGTAACATCTTTCCAAAATTTCTTCTAGGACTTTTTTATTCCTTTTTTTGTTTGCTTGTTGCTTTGTTATAAGGTTAGAATACTGAATGCAATATAATTTTTGACAAATAAATTGTTGATGAATACCTTTAATGAAAAGGAAAACAAAATCATAGTCTATACCAATTTTAAGTCCTGAAAGTTCTTTGGGTCAGTTAATTGATTACATTACGTAATATGTCTAAACATTGTCCTTGCTCTTCTGTGGTTGACAACTTGAAAGTTTTGAGGGGCCATATAGTGGCATGCTTTTATGAAACTGTGAAGGCAAAGCTTGCTGAAAAACTACCACTATCTTTCTTTGCAAATGTGACTACAACCCATTTACTGTGCTGGCTTCTTAAAATCCAAACATTTCAGAGGGAGTGCATGGTTGTTTTTCTATTTGTCATCACTATCAGTAATGACAGAAGATTTAAGAGGCATCACCTTGTTTGCATCCAGAGGATGAGATGTGCCTCTCCAAATTCAGATGCTTGAAAGATAGGTGTGTACATCAGAGCTAGTTGTCTACAATCTCTCTGCACATCATAAAAAGGAGGTGGCATTATTCAGAAAAATTCCCTTTGCCTTAAAACAAGTATCTAAAATAGGTAAGATGAATTCTTCTCCAAAAGTGTTTTCCTCCCATTACATGTGAAGAAACGTAAGGTGACTATCTCAGCTGTAGACGTTTGCATTGTAAACATTTATAGTTAGGTCAAATGAATTGCATGTTATATGTTACAGGCTATTTTTCAGAAAATGTGGATGATTTAGAATCTGCTTTTATTCTTTATGAAATTAATGCAAAAAGGGAGGGGGAGAGAGGCATCCCAGAGTGGCCAATTTATAGGGTAACTAATCTTGGCTGTATATGGATAGGCATCACATCCAATTGATATTCAGACATTCAAGTTTTATAAGCTTCATCTAAAGAGAATACCTCCATCACTCAAATGTCTGCATACTGAGGATATTGCATAGTCTCAAAAGACTGGATTTTTTAATACTTAAGAATAAGTTTGCAAACCTCTAAAAAATAACATTTGAAGTTGATAATCATATACACTGCAATGCAAAAGAAAATTACTCACATAGCTATCAGACTGGACAGCCAAGAAATTATTTAAATAAATAGTGGGATTTCACTGAAATGTTGATATGTTTTCACATTCAATAAAATACTTTTTACAACTGTTAGAAAATGCTGCAATGTCTCAGACTTGGATGCCTGAAGCTAATCAACTAATTCACGTCTTAAAGGTTTTTTTTAAAAAATGCTGACTATACTCAAATACTACAAAAGTTTTTAAGCATACTTTTGAAAACCAAACCAATTCATTAGGTTTCTAGGTTCTTAGTTAACAAATTTGGGGAAACTGTGAAAAAAAAAAGCCATGCTAAATTTTAGTAAACTTACATTCCAGATGTGGGGTAACAGCTTAAAATTTTGTGTAATTGTCTTTGCATTTTGTTATATATTAACTTCATAAACNAACCAAACCAATTCATTAGGTTTCTAGGTTCTTAGTTAACAGATTTGGGGAAACTGTGAAAAAAAATGCCATGCTAAATTTTAGTAAACTTACATTCCAGATGTGGGGTAACAGCTTAAAATTTTGTGTAATTGTCTTTGCATTTTGTTATATATTAACTTCATAAACTGACAAAATACAGCAGGTTATGATGCAAAATAGGAAATTGCTGTTTTCTTGTTAGATAGACTTTCACCAGTTCCACATGGTGAGATGCTGCTCATCTTGCCAGTTCAACACAAAAGAAAACCAGCAGATGGAAGCAATGAAAAGCAGAATCTTTTCTGCGCTCATTGACAGCTAGTGCAATTTACTGACTTTCCAAACGTATAATATACATTACCGCATCTTCCACTCCCCCCATGCTGGTGGATGCTGGATGGAGTGTCCTTCATTTCAGGACAAGGAGGAAAGAAGTAAAAGACTTAAGTGGACAACTGAAAATAGGACATGCTGATTCTATTTCTACAAGTCAAAATCAGATGTTTCAGCTCCCATACTTTATATGTAATTAAACTTAGTATAATTATAAACTACTAAGATAGCTACTTTGCTCTGACTACGCAGAGGCAAAACCTCCTTTGGAAGAAACTAGCTTAATTCCACTGAAGTGAAAGTAGTTGAGTTCCCAGCCCACTCTTAAAAACTGAGCTGGCATGGCAGGCCCTTTTCTGCTAAATAGTTCCTGTTGTTTCATTCTCACATGTCTAGTTAAAATTTTTATTAACGTGAGTCAGTAAGACAGTCAAATGCAGTGTATAAATCTATGAAAATAGGATTTTGGTGAAATTGGTTTTCAAAGAAATCTACTTAGAGATTTCTAAAATAAAAACAAATGAGTTATTGAAATATATGTAAGTTAACTCTTTAAGTTCTGAGAGAGGTCATGAGATATAAATCAGCCTGTTTCCGATGACCACTGTGAAACTGTAGATTTTAACAAATGAGAAATAGAGAAAGAAGAGAAACAGAAAGTTTACTCTGAAAATTTTAAGGGCAGCAGGCTAGTGGAACAGAAGACAGACTATTTCAATATTATACTCTATTTTCAGTCTAAGTGTAATTAAAATCTTCAGTGTGAGTGCTCAGTTATGGCATCTATATTTTACTGGTAGCAAGTAAAACTGTTCAGGAGGAGTTTAACAAATGTTTGAAATTTATTTGAAATTCATTACCACATTTCCACCAGCTGGGATGTAGCCATGTCTGCTTTCAGTCTCACACCAAAAGCATGTTGCATTGCTCCAACTTTTATATGGGAAGCTGAATTTATAATAATTTGGAACATATCAAAGATTGGAAAGTATTCAAGCCACAGTGGCAGTGAGATGAGACTTCATGCACTGGTTGCATTTAGAGGGGAATGGGAGAAACTGAGCAATGGGTTTGTTATGCTCTGGATCTCTTCTTTCTAACATCCTCTGGTGTACCTCAATTCCACAAAAGCCTTGTGATCACTCTCCCTAACCACAATCCTGTCTTCCTTCACCCCAAGTTAAAGCAAGCTGTATATTACAGCCCTGTTTATATTTGGAAAGTCTCTGAGTCCTGTCTATTTTGTTTTTGTTTTCTTTTTACTTTCACACTCCCATAAACCTAACATACTAAGACAATTTAACTAGTCCATACAAAGATAGTGTATTTTTATACAATGTACATTTGTACTAATTTTTTCAAATGCCCTGCATGTAGTCAAATCTTGAGAAAAGTAAACCTACTTTGTCTTCTTGGTCTATACCAAATTCCAGGAACACAACAGAACCCAGAAGAACAGCAAAATCTCAAATTGGGTTTTTTTTTTTTCTAAAAATGAATATTAATGTCCAATATAATTTTTTAATTTACAGAATGTGTGGAGACTTTTTCGATAGTATTCTCAAGAGTAACACATTTCAAAAGTCTTCTGAAGAAGTCTACATCCTGATAATTCCCTTGAGGGAAGCTTTGGTTTTGTTGTTGTTGTTGTTGTGGTAACTGGGTTGCTGTACCTTTTAGGAAAAAAAAATATTTCTTGAGTAGAGCTTACAAAAGGCTACTGAAACAGATCTGCCCTCTTAGCAAATCCAAAGGATTGTGCATATATACAGCATTACGTTTGCATGGAGTGTAAAGACAGTGGATGTGGGAATAGATCTGGCAGCAGGAAGGAACTGTCAACATGGAAAACATTATGCGCTTCACAAAGGGAAAACATTGATGGTGATCCAGACTCATCTTTCCCAAGTCCTTCCATGTCTCTTTCAATACCTGTGCTTTCCCACCACCTCTATGTGATCACAACTTGTGTCCTTCCCAGATACCTCTCATCAAGGTCATTCAAATCCCCTGTGTCCCTTCGCTATCTCAGTCCTATTTTCATCCCACTGTCCCTGTCCTGTCGGCCCAAGGTTGCTAACACTGTGAGACACTCACAGCTGCTCATTGCCCAATTCGGGGAATGAGAAAATCACCCCTCTATATATATTTCTACCAGACTTCTTTCTCTCCCTGCCTCTTTCCCCAACAGTTCTCTAGGGAATATTTTTAATGCCAAGTAGCATATTAAAAAACATTTCTCAGAAATTAATCAAATCATTGATAGTTTGTACTTGCAAAGAGTTAAAAAAAGATATTTCTCCAGAGTTTAAGGACACGGAATTTGTGAACTTTAAAAATTTGAACTTTATTTTAAAATTTGAACTTTAAAAATCCTCTTCTAATTTGGAACAAAATTTTCCTAGAAAATTGATTTGCAGTGATTAGTAGTGAGGCAACATCAATAATTTATGGGGAATCTGTTTTGTTCTGGGGCAGCTGGCAAGTACAGCAGGCATGAGGGGCTCAAAAGTTTCTAGCAGTCTCAAACGCTGTCCCAGATATTCCCTATAACAGCATCAAGGATGTATTTACATTCCGATGTACATGTTCAGGGTACTTAAAAAAGGAAAGTAAAAGAAAATAAACCCATAGCAAAGCATCTTATGGACCAACAAGAACAACGTGGCATAGCCACATAGTATAGCCCAGAGGTGGCTGTTGGGAGAACTATGACTGACTTTACAAGCACGGGGCCTATAACAAAACAATGGTAGTGTTTTATTTTAATTATGGGTATGAAAGTGTTTCATTTATTCTTTCAGTGGCTTCAGTCTCATATTAGTCACTAGGGCCATAAGATATGTATATTATGGCTTATAATACACAGTGTTCTTTGTTGCTTTTGGAGTAATCAGAAGGTTGCTCATACAGTGTATGGTGCAAATAGGTTTGGCGATCCTACTGTTAGGTTACCAAAAACTGTGGTGAGTGTTTTGTACTGCTGTGCTACTATGACTCCTCAAGCAGACAAGATTAAATTCCAAAGCAAATGCTTTAACAAGAGCAGTATGCAATGTGTGCTCTCTGTCATCTCAGCTGATACGCCGCTGTACCTCTTGGCACCAAGAGAGCACCACATGCAGAAAACAATCCAGACCATTTACTTTAGAGACCTGAGTCAGATGCAGCAAGACTTGAAATGTCGTTCCTTCACCACAGCAGGGCTGCTGAAATTGTCTGAATTTTATGACTAGGTTCCAAACTCTAAAAACATTATAGTAGTAAAGGCAATTTGGTCTGTTCCTGAAGCAGTTATTAAAAATCAGCTCCAGGAAACTGTATTGTTGCTCTTCTCTTGGGATCAAGCAATTCTCCATTGGAAAGGCTTTCCTCTAGAGCCGCTTGTTACTGGTTTTACAGTACATCCCTAAGGTGGATTTCACAATATGGTACTCTGGGGTATGTTTCTGGTTATGAGTCCTTGGCGTATTTATACATTTTCCTTGAAAAGAAAACAGAGGCACTTAAATGAAACCAAGGCATGCCTTGTTCTGGATGAAGACCTAACCACCCAGCACTAGACCTATGGTCCTTCTTGCTTGTGGGCTTTCTGGCCCTGTTTCTAGTTGTGTGCTGCAGCTAGATGGTTGTGAGGTGCTTCACAGGTGACTGGGAAGTGTTAGAGAGCAGCAGGCAATGTCAGGTGAGAAAGCGTGAGCAGGCTGCAGTCGCTGGCTACGGCTGGTCATGCTAGTCAGTGTAAACTCAACTGCCCACGCTAGTCACCTTTAATCATAGAATCATAGAATCATAGAATGATTTAGGTTGGAAGG
>RSEF01000003.1:103068670-103079263 GCA_003993805.1 Himantopus leucocephalus
AGGTCCCTTCCAACCTCAACGATTCTATGATTCTATGATTCTGGATCAGGTGTTTCTTTCTGTTCAGGAATATCTGCCTTTAGTGTTTCTCCCATGTTTTTCAGGTTCTAGGCAAACCACAAACATTTACATATTTTGGCAAGAAGTACTACCAGCCCAATGAGATGTTGTATTGGCAAATGTTGTATGAACAGCCCCTTCTCACACTGATTTTGATCCTGGATCATCCTTTTTTGTGTAATACTCCTTTCTGGAAGTCATGGTGATCTGGTGGTTTATAATGGGATTTGAATACCTGTAGAGGCCAGTCCTGTCTCTTCTGACAGGCACAACTGGCTTGAAAAAGCCAATAAGCATCTTGTATCCCCATCAGTACAACTTTTGCCATCCATGTAAATCTTTCTTTCTGAAGTAAATATTTAATGATGTATTCAGAGAAAACACAGGAACTACATGGAGATGGATGTCTGCTCAGCTCCTGTCTCTTTCATGACAGGGTGCACTCAGCAGACCAAGGGCTAGGGTGGAAGACTGCACTTTATCTGCAAGATCCCACTGGTTACAAAAGGGTATGCAAATCTCGACAATAAACTGGCCACCAAAGCACCAAATTTCTGCTGGATGGAGGGAAAATGGAACTTAAGGATTGTTATTGTACTGAAAGGAAAGTCATTGTGTGAAAAAAAATAAGCATTTTGCCCCAGCAAATGAGAATCCAGAAGATTCTTGATAATTCTTATTTATACTGAGAAGTGGGGTGAAAATTTTAAAAAAAAATCTTCTGTGAGGAAAAACTGGCTGGTAGAACATGTGGGCATAGACACTTTGTAATGCAGAACCCTACACCTGTTTCCTATACCACATTTACCAATATGAGCTCTGGGCAGGTGTGCACAGCTTTACAAAAGTCTTTCCCCCACTGCCCCAAATGCAGGACCAACTGTACTTTAACCAGCCATGACACTTGTGTGTTTAGCTCATTCTTGAAGTCCTTTAATGATGATGTGTCTGGGTCCTCCCCAAGAAGGTTGTTCCAGTCTATCATTACTTGATAGTATTGCTTGAAAGCTTTTCCTAGTGTGCGGTATGGATCTTTTCTGCCATGATGTAAGCTGTCTTCCCGCCTCTGCAGGGAAGCAGTGTTGTTCTGTTCCTCTTTGCCAGACTTTTAGTAAGCTTTGCTTGCTCCCTCTAGTGTCCTCTTTTGGAGTAGTTCTTGTTTTCCTGGCCTATCTGGGATGTTCTTATTCCTGCCCTACAGTTTTTCACCAAAAGTGCTCCAAAAATGTACTGATGCCTTAGTATTGCTGCTAAGGCTTGCTGATGCAGAATGTAACTCTACAACACTTCTTAACCAGAAGATCCATCCCTGTACAATGTTTGTTTTTCCCCAGCAGTCCGGCACTACTTATGGAGCTTCACAGCTCCCAGACCACTCCAGACTCTGCAGATCCTGGAATGGCACTGTGGCATTTTCTAGCCTGTCATTTCCATCTGAAGATCATTTTCGGCCCAGGTCCATGTTCAATGCCTTCCTCTGTTCATCCTCAGCTGCTGGAATAGGTGGCATGCTACCACAGACCCACAGACATCTATGCTTGGGAATAAGAGGACCAATAAAATTTGTTATTCTTAGTAGCAGCTGCTAACATGGGCCTGATATTAATTATTGTGTTCCTGAAGATCCTGCCTGTTCCCCTAGCAAGCCATCTGAAAGCCTTGGGGCTGCTCGCAGTGCCCTGGGGCTGTCTGACATCTGACCTAAAGCACTGGAAATGCCATTTATGATCTCTGACTTAATTCTTCTCTTCGGTGTTTACTGCATCTGAGCCCATAGCAACTACAGTGGTGAATGTGAATGCTTTAACAGACCCAGCCTGAAGATGTGTGTGACTACCTCAGAGTAGACTGTTGTCTGGACCTGTTTGGCATTGTTAACTGCTGTTTTATATGCCTAGAAGGGATGTCATGCCTCAGAGCAGCAGCCTGTAGAAATAGAAATAATTAATACTTCAACCTGCAGCATCCCAAGAATTGCCTGCAGGCTGTCCACACAACCACAGAACTTCATTCTGCCCCCATCGATATCTGTCTGTGAGGACAACATGCCTGTAAATTGCAACAAATTCAGGGTGCCCACACTGAAATGCAGTGCTTAAATAAAGAGAAAGGACAGCATAAAGGGCAGTGAGGAGAGGTTGTTTAAAAGGATGAAGCTGCTCGTGAACTGCTTGGTTTGCTTTTTTCTTTACAGGTGAATTAGACTGAAGGACAGACCCACGAAAACTTCTTGCTGATGTACGTCAGCAGAAAGTCTGACCCTGAACCTCTGCAATTTAATAGCTTTCAAACTGTTTATTTCCTCTGCCTTCTTTCTTGTATGGTGTAACTACAAGAATTATGCATAGGACCAGCTGTCCCCTCAGGATTGCTCAAGTGCTGGGGACAGGTACATCCTGTGGCACAGGCAGGTCTCCTTATGGGCGTGTATTGTTGGCATGTTATCTGGTGCTCTTCTGTTGGCCTCCACCAGGTTCTGCCACTGCAGTAGTGCATCAAAACCTTTTCTTCTGCAAGGCCACTCTTTGGTTTTCCTATGACCAAATGAGGGCTGTCTGCCTAGTCAGGGTACTGAGGGAGTAGTACCAGGCTATCCCCCCTTCACAGGATCAGCTCTCTGTTTATTCTGCCTCTTCTGTAGAGTCATATCCATTTCTGCCTCATCTGTTTAGATTTAGTAAGTCTTCATGCATGGATCATGAAGTAAAAATTTCACAAACTATGGTGGACAAACTATGAGATGGTTTACCTAATGTGTTAAGACTGAAGCCTGTGCTTTACAATCACCTAGTTATTGTTTTATTACCATTACTATTACCAAATTATTTTACTTGAATATTCTGAATTCAGACAGCTCCTGAGTTTGTATTAGAGGAACTGTTTTCTAAACAAAGGCAAGAACAGGATGCAGGGATCTCTCTCGAGCCTCTGAGCTGATATGGGAACCCTGTCTGAAATACTTGCGCTATTTATGGCCAACTGCGTGAGCCTGGCCCCATGCCAGACACAGTTCTGGAGAAAGCAACAAATTGATTAAAGCCTAACTTTTTTTTTTTAATACAAGAACTCATTCTCATATTTCTTCCACAAAAAGATGTTAGTCCTAGTCAAAAACCCCTGAAGAAAAGGGGAAATCATGCTGGTTTAATTTTTGTTAGTTGTCCATTGCTTTTACTTGTGTGGGATGGAGGAGATAGAGGTTGGAGAAATAAAAGGGAATTATTATCGGCATAATGTTGGTGAGCTGGGATTCCTACTGGCTGTATCTCAGTTACATCGCTTTCCTTCTCTTTTATTGCCCCTTGGGTTTAGATTTGAAGAAAAGGCAATGTAAAATGAAAAGCTGGTAGTTCTGTAAGAAATATGTCATCAAGACCACAATGGGTTGGAGGGACTATTAAACAATGCATGCTGGAAAAAGCAATTAATCTACCAAGGAGTCATTTGCTAATTGCAGCATTTTCCACTGACTGCATATTCTAAGAGATATCTCACTGTTAAGTTCTGCTATAGGTTAGTGTGCTTCTTTCTGTATTGCAAATGCCTTCAGAGAAAAGGTAGACCAGATTCAGACTGTACTGTATTCTTCTTCCTGGCACTTATGCATAATTTTGATGTCTTGGAAGCACTTTTCATTAGTCGATTTTTTTTTTCTCAGTTTCCCCTGCTATCTCTGTGTCCCTCTTTCAAGGGAAATTTAAATCAGGGGTCCAGTCTGCCATGCTGTTAGTTTAGGATCATTTTTAGCTAGCCCCTATGTCCTGACCTAAAGGCCATCTAACTGCTTTCCTCACAGTCTCCCAGAACAGGCAGTCACAAAGCTGTTCTTTGCTTCTCCTTTTGTGTGCTCATTTGCCGCTGATGAAAGTGTATGTTGGTGTGCTAAATTGCTGGAACCTGACTCAGACCATGTGTTTTCCCATGGTTACTGCTCTGCCAGCTCAGCTGTCTGCCTGCAGCTGCTCTGTGTTCAGGCTGTCTGTGTTTCTCATTCTGAAGCTTCTCCTAATTGTACTCTGTGAGAAGCCTTTCACATTCATGATTTGGAATGAAATTGCAAAAAGCATTTGGGGGTGGAGAATAAAAAGAAGGTGAGATGTACATCCTCAGTCTTATTGAATCTGCTTTGATCTGAGCCAGCTCAAATCAGCCAAATGTCTTGTTTTCCCTCTCTTCATTCAGTATAACTGACAGCAGGCACGCTGAATATCTGGTGTACAACTTTTTAACATTGACTAGGCCAGGCTGTGACTTCTCACTGCTAGCATAAACAATACAACCAGGTCTCCAGGTGGGACAAAAAAGTGAAGTGGCTGCTCTGCTCCTACCTTCTACCATTATGTTTGAACTGCCTTTAAACAAAAGATTCAGAGAGATCATAGCAAGAAAGCGAGGAGCTCAACGGCACCTACTGCAGAAATGGGTATTAGTTTTATCCTCTCCCTGCTGTTATTGTGAAAACAGCCCAGCTGCACTGTGAGTTTCCAATGCAGTCAAATGTGTAGCACAACAATTGTGTCCTGCTAGACTAACACTGCATGCCTAGAGTGTGCCCTCTCTGCAGATGAGCTGGTCTCAGTGCTTTGCCCCATCTCCTCTGGAGAGAGACAAGGCAGCTACCTTATTTCTGCTGTTATTTTATGCATTTGATCCATCCCAAAATAGACCTCATGCCAAGATGTGGAAGGTGGGAGCAAGAGGGGCTGATTTTAAAGTCAGCTAGATAAAAAGCACTGGACTGTGCTGGCATTGTACATAAAAGTGTTTTTTGGGGGGTTTGGGGTTTTGTTGTTTTTTTTTTTACCAAGAAACAAAAAGAAACAACCCAGAGTCTGAGGATTCCTACGTGTAGGAGAATCACAGTGGTGGATCTCATGCAGGAGTTGCTGTGCTACCTCACTGTGCTGTCTGGTGTTTCTCACCTTAGAAGGGAGTCTCACTACATGGCGTGGGGAAACACAGCCTTGTTCTTCCCTTCTACAACACAGGAGCTCTCTGGAAAACTTGAACCTTTACCCCTGTGTCTATGGGGTCTAATGGGCTGTTAGTTTTAAAATGTATGAAATATGTAAAGAATTCCAAAAGGACAGCTCAGCCACAACAGACCTCCAGGAGGGCTCCTTCCCTGTCTGGTGAGGACCAGCACAGTTACTGTTTTTAAAGGGCACGAACAAGCACGAAACAACACACTGGATGGAAAACAAATCCTGCCCAGCAAAGAAGGGGTTGAACATAAAGGCATAACTAGTGGTGTAGTAAGCAGTGCATATGTAAAACTGTTTGAGTATGGGGAATCAACTGTTACGCTGTGTGTTTGGAGAAGTGGGGACAATGAACTACGCAGAAATAAAGGAATGAGCTTGAATTCTAGCATTAGTTACATCCAGAGTCCTTTCTGTCTCCCAGCTGCCCAGCCAAGATCATCCTTTATTACTAAATGTGAAACAAAAGGCCATTGCATGAAAAGCTCAAAGTCAGTATCATATGACTTTTCTTGCTCTAAAATTGGTATTCATTAGCTAGAGCACTGAGGCAGCTCTGCTGTTACTTTCTATACTCTTCAGGCACAAATCCTTTATTTTATTTTGGGAGGAAGGAATTGCAGTTGCTCTACTGCAGACACTTGATGTTCCAGGGAGAACATCTCCATAGAAGAGAAGGATTATATAGTATTACCTGGAGAAGGTCAATGGTTTTGGTGCTTTTATTTTTAACTTGTTTGTGTGTCCTTGTCCACGAGGGTCTTAATCAATATCCATTATATTGTTATATTTCTAACATGGAACTTAGGAGCACTTAATTCTCCACCATCTCAGTATTTCCCTCCTACTGCCACCTGAGATCTGAAGGCCAGAAATGGTGGGCTGTGGTGATCCAAGTCTGCCCTTTTGCACAGCACAAGCTGAGACCCCCACCCAGACTTCCCTGTATGTGGGATAAAATACTGTTCGGTTTTGATAGCCAGTACATCAAGACCTGAAAGCTTTATATGTTGGTGAAGATGCTGTATTACTGATAAAATCCTCCTAAATGGTTACTTCCTGACAAAGTAGCAAGCAGACACCTTGCTTCTGGTTTTGTTGTGGGCGATTCCAGCTTCTGAGTCTTGCTCTTGATTTGCCAGGTGAGAAAGACGCTGTTTGCACCAGTGTTGCTGTCACATTCAGTGATCCTGTACTATTGGAGTCTTTTCCCCTTTTCTCTTCTCTATCCCCCTTCACACTCCTCTCAAGCAAAATTAAAAGAAGGACTGGGGGAACATCGAATACAAATTGGTGTGGAATAATGAGGAATGGCACTACCCCTCAAAGCTAGGGGCCTGGGAAAGGATCCCAGGCACAAAGAGATGATGAAACCATCTNCCCAGGCACAAAGAGATGATGAAACCATCTAGAAGGACCTGGACAGGCTTGAGAGGTGGGCCCGTGCAAACCTCATGAAATTCAACAAGGTCAAGTGCAAGGTCCTGCACCTGGGTCAGGGTAATCCCAAGCACAAAGACAGGCTGGGTGGAGAATAGCTCAAAAGCAGCCCTGAGGAGAGGCACTTGGTGGTGGTGGTGGATGAGAAGCTCAACATGAGCTGGCAACGTGCACTTGCAGCCCAAAAGGCCAACCGTATCCTGGGCTGCATCAAAAGAAGCATGACCAGCAGGTTGAGGGAGGTGATTCTGCCCTTCTATGCCACTCCTCATGAAACCCCACCTGGAACACTGCGTCCAGCTCTGGGGCTCCCAACATAAGAAGGACATAGACCTGTTGCAGCGAGTGCAGAGGAGCACCAGGAAGATGACTAGAGGGCTGGAGCATCTCTCCTATCAGGACAGGCTGAGACGGTTGGGGATTTCAGCCTGGAGAACAGAAGGTTTCGGGGAGGCCTTGTAGCAGCTTTCCAGTGTCACAAGGGCGAAGATATCCCTTCTTGTATCCCTAAAAGAAAGCTGGAGAGGGGCTTTTTACAAGAGAATGTAGTGATAGGATGAGGGGTAATGGCTTCATACTGGAAGAGATTTAGACCAGGTAATAGGAAGAAATTTTTCACTATGAGGGTGGAGAGGCACTGGAACAGGTTGCCCAGAAAAGTTCTGGATGCCCCATCCCTGGAATTGGTCAAGGCCAGGTTGGATGGGTCTTTGGGCAACCAGATCTAGTGGGAGGTGCCCTTGCCCATGGCTGGGGGGTTGGAACTAGATGATCTTTATGATCCTTTCCAACTCTAACCATTCTACGATTCTATGATTCTATGAAACAGTTCTAAACAATTTTTTTACTTGCTATGTGTATAATAAAATACCAATCATCAGTCCTGCTGAGTTCATGCGAAGTTGGATTAGGTCTCATTTTGAAGCTGGTTTCTAGTATGTTTAGGGTGATAAAAAGGAAGACTTCTTTGTTTAAAGAGTTTAAAAAGTTAAAATATTTTATAAGAAGTTCCATATAGGAAAAAAAAAATTAAAGTGGTTGTATTTGATCTTTCTTTTCTCTTTTTTAACATCTATGTGGGGTGCATAGAGGATTTTATCAAACAAGCTCTTTCTCATGTGGGGCAACTCTTCAGTGTCTGGAGTACTGGGAAGAGTGAAGCGATCAAAGTTCAGATTAATAAATATAAACAATGCTGATGAAGCTCTTATCTTTGCATGCTGCAGCTAGTGAAGTCTTCTCCCAACCAGCAAACAAATGACATCTCCTTTCCTGTGCTGTTGTACAGAGTCAATCTGCTATATTGAAAAGAAGTCCTGATTTCTTTCCACCTTCCCCTTCCTCAGAGATTTTAGACCCAGAAAACCCAAACGTTCTCAGAGCTTTTTTGAAAAACAGCTGTTTGCCACACTCCCCTGCCACGGCTGTGCTCTCTATTTCTTTTTGGTAACTTCAAATGCCAAAAACTTGGGGCAAAAAGACGCATTTGTTGAATTTTGCTAAACTGTGGTAGTT
The DNA here is from genome assembly GCA_003993805.1 of Himantopus leucocephalus. Lineage (NCBI taxonomy): Eukaryota > Metazoa > Chordata > Aves > Charadriiformes > Recurvirostridae > Himantopus > Himantopus leucocephalus. The sequence goes on from RSEF01000003.1 coordinate 103,076,668, forward strand.
CCTTCAGCAGCTGTTTGGCACAGTGATGGAGAATTGAACTTGGTGTTACTGATATTTCCAATGTGGAAAAACATCTTTCACTGCTTCAAGAGGTCTTTCAGTGTACTTCAAAGAAGGGCAATTTAGAAAAAATGCACATTCTGAAATAAAACCAGCTCTTCCACAAAGCACTACAGCAAAGAATGGATAACACTTCATGACTTCTCTGCATCATTCAACACCAAATGGTAAAGAGATACTGTCTATGGACTGCTAGCTCTCTGCAGCAGCTAGACAAACAGATCTCTTCCCATCTCAGAGGACTAGATTTGCTCTGCTAGGCAAATTCCAGGACATCATCTTTAGCAGAAACAGCACACCTGTTCTGGAGCTACAAATTATGTCAATCAGTTGTTGCCTGTGTTTTATGCTATGCTGGGTTTGCTTTACAATATCTGCATGGCACAATTCATCCTAGTCATGAAGAAGGAACAGTGAGTGCACACTATACAATTGAACATACCGTCATTCATACTGCTGAAAAAGACTGCACAAAACCTTTTGAAGGAGCTGACTGGCCTAATGTGGAAAGATACATCAATATTGGGGGGAGTACGTTCACCCATATACGTGGGGACAGTGAAGAGGAAACTGAGATGCACCTTTCCCAGATTTTCTGAGAATTATTTAAGGCAATACTTAACTTTAAAAAAAAAAAAAAGTATAAAAGTCAATGTTACTTCTGGTAACCTTTATAGCACAAATACTGCTCTGTAGAAACACAGAGAAATGTTCCTATCTTAAACCTCAGAAATGCTAACAAACAGAAGCCTAGTCCTGCTCTTCTTTTATCACCATGTCTCATCCTTATGAAAAGTGTGTGGTAGAGTACATTTTTCCATGAGTGATACGGCTGCTGTCTACATCTTCCCTAGGGGATCACTATAGCTTGTATCCAGAGTGGAAGGAACTTACACTGAGTAAAGACTGTGGTTCTTCTGCAAAGCAGCTGATTAACAAGGCCTTTTTGTACTTTAACAAATCCACTTTACATCTGCAGTCCTTATTAATTTGGAGGAATTCTCCCTGATGACTGCAAGTGGAGCAGCCCTCAGACTGCTTGCTGCAAAATGAAGCTGTTTTGGTGCTGCTGAGGAGACACAAAGCTGAAGTACTGTCATTAACTGCAGTCACTTGACAGTCTAGGAGTCTTGCAGTCCCTAGGAGGCACTGTAGAAGAGGTATGCGGAGGAGGCCCAGCTGCTCCTGGATGTGTGGGTTGCCACACTCCCTGTGAATGTTACACCGAAAAAAGCCTGGCTCTGACATCTCTGCAACCTCACTTCAGGTATTTATATAAATTGATGAGATACCCCCTGAGCCTTCTCTTCTCCAGGTTGAACAGTCCCAGCTCTCTCCAGCCTTTCCTCATGTGAGAAATGCCCCAGTACCTTAGTCATCTTCATAGCCCTTTGCTGGACTCCCTCCAGTATGTCTATGTCTCCCTTGTACTGGGGAGCCCAGAACTGGACCGAGCACTGCAGGCGTGGCCTCATCAAGTGCTGAGGAGAGGGGAAGGATCCCCCTCCTTGACCTGCTGGCAGCACTCCTCACAGTGCAGCTCAGACACCATTAGCCTTCTTGGTGGCAAGGGCATATCGTTGGCTCATGTTCAACTTGGCGTTTCCCAGGACTCCCAGGTCTTTTTCTGCCTTTATTGGTGCCTGGGGTTGTTCATCCCCAAGTGCAGGACTTTGCACTTCCACTTGCTGAACTTTATAATGTTCCTGTCAGGCCATTTCTCCAGCCTGTTGACCAGTACAACCCTCTAGCATATCAGCTACTTCTTAGGTTTGTGTCATGAGCAAACTTGCTGAGGGTACACTCTCCCCATCATTCAGATCATTAATGAAGATGTGAACAAGGATTAGATCCCATATTGACACCTGCGGTGCACCGCTAGTTACTGGCCTCCAACTAGCCCTTGTTCCACTGATCTGCACATTTCTGGCCTGGCAATTCAGCTGTTTTTCAATCTATTTCACTGTCCCCTCATCCAGCCTGTACATCAACAGTGTGTCTATAAGGATCCTATGGAAGACAGTGTTAAAAGCCTTACTGAAATTCACATAGACAATACCCATTGCTCTCCCCTCATTTCTGAGCAGGTTGCCATCCTGCCATATCATTCCTCAGGCTTGAACAAAGGAACTCTAATTTCCCCCTCGCTCCAGTGATACCACACACGAACACTTAACTTTGTGAGCAAGAATTTCACATGAAAGGTGATATTTTATTCATAAAAGGCAAGTCTAGACTGGTGTTTCATCACTGAGGCTGTAGAGCAGCTCTGTTTACAAATGAATGAGTTTTTATTGAGAAGTCGTTCAGCCAGATACTGAATAACAAGCTAGTGTTTGACCTGCTGTTCAAGTCTTTTCCTCCTCAGGTTTGCTTTTCCTGCTAGTGACTGGAAGATCTTACTGAGCATGACGCCAACAACAGGAAGTATCCTGTCTATGACCCTTTAATTCTGATGATCAAGCCATCTTTAGAAGGGAATGCCATACTTTCTTCCTGGAGAAACTGGCTGCTCATGGCCTGGACAGGTGTACCC
>RSEF01000003.1:103079273-103094320 GCA_003993805.1 Himantopus leucocephalus
TTCTTGTAGATGGGTGTCACATTGGCTAGTTTCCAATCTGCTGCGACCTCCCCAGTCAGCCAGGACTGTTGAAAAATGATGGAAAGTGGCTTGGTAAGCACCTCCGCCAGCTCTCTCAGAACTCTTGGGTGGATTCCTTCCGGTCCCATAAACCTGTGTATGTTTATGTGCTGCAGCAGGTCACTAACATCTCTTCCTGGATTGCAGGGGGATCATCCTGCTCTCAGTCTCTGTCTTCTAGCTCAGGGGGTTGCATCCTCAGCGTGCAACTGGTCCTATTACTAAAGACTGAGGCAAAGAAGGCATTAAGCACCTCAGCCTTTTCCTCATCCCTAGTCATCATGTTTCCCCCTGCATCTGACAGAGGATGGATGCTCTCCCTGGCCCTTCTTTTGCTGCTAATGTATCTATAGAAAAATTTCTTGTTGTCCTTTACAGCAAAAGACAGATTAATTTCTATCCGGGCTTTGGACTTTCTAATTTTCTCCCTGCATAGCCTTACAGCATCTTGTCAGGGGCTGCAGGAGTTTACCCTGTTTTTACTTGCTCCTTGGTACAAAGGATTGTGTATTCCTTTTACCATGTGGTTGTAGTCTGGTGAGTGGGGTGGTGTTGTCTATTCCCTCCTCCTGAGGAAGGGAAGTATGGCAAAAACGCTGCCTCTTGTATTAGCGCATGAGGTGAGGATGTCTGCTGGGCCCAAGGATGACTACAGAGCTTTCCAAAAGCTTTTTTGGACATGCGCTCGAACTATTCCCCCCCACCTGGTCACATATTTATATTTTAAAATTACTTGTGGACATATAAGGTTTATTTTGAGTCTGTGTTAATGGTTCTGTGAAATGAGTGCTTTACTTTCTGGTTAGAATAAAGTGTATCTTCTGAGGAAATTTATGAGTTTACCTTTTTGAAGTATTTAAGGGTTGCAAATGAAGCAGTAGGATTGAGGTGCTACTTGTAACTATTTATGTCTATAAATTTGCCAAGATTTCTGCTTCTTTGATTTTTTTTATCAATATTTTTCCCTCTCTTGGTTTCCTTTGTGTAAATGAATGAAAATGTAGTATTAGTGAAATGGTGTAATGGTATTATGATTGAGACAACTGTAAAAGGCTTTGGTTGAACTGATGATAATAGCATTCAGGATTTGTTAGGGATCTTGAACGTCCTGCCATCCCCACAGTCTGCTAGTGACTGTGTGCCTGGGGTCAGGGCTTTGCAAGTCCATGGAGTATGGCTAAAAATGGGATAAAGCATCTGGCCAGCGTGTAGGCTAAATCCTAGACAGAGTTGGGACTCTTTTGCACCCTTAGCTGAGATTAACACTACGTGAAGCTTAGCTATCTAAAATACTAAGTGTCTTAGGCTCCCTCTATAGCCGATTGTTGTGGTTTAACCCCATCCAGCAACTAAGCACCACACAGGCACTCACTCACTCACCCCTGGTGGTATGGGGGAGAGAATGAGAAGAGTAAAAGTGAGGAAAAACTTGTGGGTTATGATAAAGACGATTTAATAGGGTAAAGCAAAAGCCCCACACGCAATAAAAGCAAAACACGGGATTCGTTCACTACTTCCTATCAGCAGGCAGATGTTCAGCCATCTCCAGGAAAGCGTAACATCTCCATCATGCGTAACAGTTACTTGGAAAGACAAAACACCATAACTCCAAACATCCTCCCCATCCTTCTTCTTCCCCAAGTTTTATATGCTGAGCATGACATCATATAGTATGAAATATCCCTTTGGTCAGTTGGGGTCAGCTGTCCCAGCTGTGTCCTCTCTCAACTTCTTGTGCATCCCCAGATCACTTGCTGGTGGGGCGGTCTGAAGAGCAGAAAAGGCCTTGGCTCTGTGTAAGCGCTGATCAAAAACAACTAAAACATCCTGTATTATCAACACTGCTTCCAGCACAAATCCAAAACATAGGCCTATACTAGCTACTATGAAGAAAATTAACTCAATCCCAGCCAAAACCAGCACAATGATGACATAAGTTCTGTCCAGAGTCCAATTCCTCCTAACTTTGTCAAGAAACTTGCTTTTTCTAGTAAGTGAAGGAAATTTAAAAGCTGAAGTTCAGGGTCAGGAAGCTTTTGCCACTAACGTGGAGAACACTTTTGCAGAGCAGGAGACTGGATGAAAAATATGCTTAGGAGCAATGCTTTTCACTTAAAAAGTCCTTTCTCATCTATAAAGCTAAAAGCACTTTAAAAAAATCGGCGATTTTTTTAAAAACTATTGTGTACAGAGACTAGAAGCACTTTATACAAAAGCTGTGTTATAGTGTATAAAATCTGTCCATTCAATTGGAGATCAAGCTTTTATTACTAGTTATGTCACAAACTTTTGGCATCACCTTTGATGGGATGTTTGGGGCCACGCTCCCTGGAAAGTATACTTCCCACCAAGGCACTTAGATGAAGTGATAAAGGGTTTCTGCTTATTCCCTGCACCCAGCAAGGATTTATTTAGAAATCTGCTCATGGTTTTCAGCTTCCTAAGAAATAGTAAAGTACTTGCTGACCTTTCAACTTTCTTTTCTGCTGTTGCCCTACTGGGAAAAAAAATACCTCTTTGGATGGGGACAGTGAGTTTTCAGGCTGATTCCTTCATGAATAGGAATAGGTAGGTCCACAGGATTCTTTTATTGAATAAATACTTTTTTTTTTTTCAATCATTGCAATTACAAGAGTTTTACTATGAGTCTTGTCAGCTCTTTTTCTCCTTCCTAGATATTACAAATGCTTTGGATTTTTGTCACAAGTGTTGCGGTCCTGGCATTTTTCCTTCTGAGAAAGAGATCTTGTGGTCTGGCTACCAAGAGAAGTTACTGTTGCTTATATGATCTGTAGTTACCTCTTTGATCACTAGAGGTTGTTGTGTACATGCAGGTTTAAAACCTGCCTGCTCTTCAGAGATGCTCTGGAAAAGGGCTGAGAAATTGAGGGGCTGGGGGAGGAGAGGAAAGGGATTTTGTTCATATGAGCTGGGGAGTCTTGGCCCTTGGGTGAATGGTCAGTAGTATATTCTGAATTTCATGTTGTCCTGTAGGATCAAAAATTCAAGCTCCCTATCTCTTTGTACACACTTAGCTGTACCAGAGTATAAGGGACAAGTTACAAATACAAAACTAGCATCCTTTGCTCTAAAAGTCTCTAGATTTTTAATAAATTTGTGGGTTTGAAGAGCATTTTCTCTACACTGAACCTTGAAGTGTGGTGTTTCTTCTCACAAGACTGAAAACATTCTTCACTAGTCACAATTTCTGGTTGTTGTGTTGGCCTCCTGTGGACTCTCCTGGATCAAGTGCAGAGATTCACAGGATGGAATAGTGTCATTTCTGACAAAAATGGCCTTTTTTTTCTTAATTGACCAACATATTGAGCTGTAAATGCTAATTTGAAAACAAACAAACAAAAAAAAAAAATCCCAAACCCCACCTATCCCTGCATTTTTATCTCTCCACCCCCCACCCTACCCTTGACGTTCCTGGGCAGAACATGGATCCATCAGGTGTCATTCTGTAACGGAAATCCAAAGGTCAAAACTTAACAGGAGAAAAGATTTTATCCATTAACACAAGAGCAAAGACGGATTTTGTTGTTATGAAACAGCATTGGAGCAAGCCATTTGCAATGAGATGACAGGTAGAACCTATCCAACAGACAGAGAGATCCCAGAGACAGGTGTATTATTATTGCCTATTTATTTCAGGGCAGTCAAAGGACAACTTTGTTCACATACTTACCACGGGTGCTGATGCTACACTGCCTATGGCATTGGTTAAGCAAAAAGGTTTATTCACCCCTGATGCTATCTGATCTGTTTCCCTGTAAAATGAAGGGGAAATGTCACCCTTTTCCTTCCACATAATAGTATTTTTCGTTCTGATGCTAAAAATGACTACAGTGTTGGTGTGGCATGTGTTTTGCATCCACTATGGCCTATGACTTTAGTTTTTTATGAATCTGCAATCATTTTGTGCTTGGGCTAGTTTAAACGTAGCAAACTCATGCTAAAATCAAGGGAAATACATGTCCTAAAGCAATCTTTAGGATTTGTAATCAATCGTTTTTGTTCTTACCCTGCTGTAGCTGAGGAGTCCTGAGGCCAAATTTGTTTCCCATCCATTGTATCTGTTTTAAAAGATACAGCTGAGGCTACCTGAGGGGCCTTCCAGAGGATTCTGGGGGCTGTTTGATGGTGTGTTTTAAAGCATGCACATGGTATCTCTTACCTGCAGCATTGCTGGACTTCAATCCTGTTTGTATGTCTCCTCCCACCTTGAGATGGTGGTGTTTACCCAGGCGTAGGAAGAGTCCGGGAGCTGCTGAGGAAGACTGAGTTAAAATTGGCAAAGCGGTACCTGGTCACCCGACCAAGGTGACCAAGAGATGCGGGGCCCTTCCTGAGCCTCAGACAACACCAGAGCTGGCTTGGGTATGCAGGAGAGGACCATGCACCCATGGATGTGCATGATAGGCTTCGTGCTGTCCCACTGCCTGCATGAAGTTACGCAGTTATCATCCTGACTTGGATGGAGGCTCCCATTATAGCTGTCAATATGGGTGTCTCTTATCTAATCCTGAGAATGGTTTCATTTCTGAGAGCTCAGCTGCAGCCTCTCTGAAAGATTTTTTATTAGATAATGGTCTTATTTTATGCTTTAATTTAACTAATTTGGATTAATATCTAACAGGGCTTCCTTGGTTTTCTCCTTGCAAGTACAGCTGTGATCCAGTCTGTAGCCTGTCCTATCCCTTCTGAGCTGTTCACTTTAAAGTGTCAGCAAGTGAATTTCTATGTTTCCGGGTAAAAAAAGTGCCTTTTTAAAATTGAGAGTAATGAGTAGTTCTTGCTTGGGAGGTGAATGACACCTCAAGAAAGACCCCTTATATTTCAGAAAAGTGTGTCTGATGTCTTCATAAGCAGTTCTGTCTTGCCTGTAAAATAGCTTTTTTTTTTTTTTAGCCAGCTATGTGACTGGCTGGAATTCTAATTTTTGCAAATGTCTATAAAAAAAAGTCCTCCCAACACTTTGCCACTAAGAGTGTTATCAAAATTGAGGGTCCTTACAGATTCTTTCTGGCTTTAGTTCCTTTATGGTAAGATTGCAAAATTAAATTATTTTGTGTAAATAAAGCTGGCCACTTATGTGTCTGGCTATCTGCTGCGGAGATATTTTTGGAGTGATCTTCAGGCTGAAGATATCTTGTAGCTTCTGCGAAGCACAGAAATGCAACTTCGTGGCCTGTTTGGAATAAGCAGGACACCTGCCTGTTAGCTTGCTAATAGCTTGCTTCTTGTAGTGTCTGGGAATTAGGTAAATAATAATAAATTGTGAGCACCAAGTGTGCTAATTTTGAGACACTGTGCTTGTTAATTTTGATGGGAAGAGCAGTGTCTCTCCAGAAAGAATCTCTGCGTGATATGCCTGGCTGTCCTTCACAGACTGTTCCTGGGAGGCCAGATCTGCTAACCTTCAAAATCAAAGAGGATGCTTCCAAAACCTCTTGGTCTGCTCAGAGACAAGATCAGAACATTCTGTATCCACCAGTTATTTCCCTCAGTGTGGCTTAAAANAAAAAAAAAAAAAAAAAAAAAAAAGCAGCAAGGCAGCTATTCTGCCTATGTCTTCACTATCCTCCAACTTTTCTCTGTCTGCTCTTTCCCCTGGCTTAGGACAGAAATAGATGTGCAATATGGAATTACAGACCTTTCTTTGTAAAGCCCATCTTTGACTCATGCAAGATGACAAGGAAACATGTTAAAGATCAGAGTGGCATACAAAGTCATATTTCCTTTACTAAAGCTACAGGTATTGGGTAATAGAAGGAAATAGGAGCAATCCTGATGTGAGTGGTGACTGAAGAAAGCCCACAAAATAAAATAAATGTGGGAGTGAAACAGGCATAACTTCTGTTGCGCCCCTCTACCTCCCCTTGGTGAAGCTAAAAGGAAGAGGAGAGGTGGCACTAAATGGCAGATTAAAATACTGTAGGCTTTAAAGGACAGATCAGTTTGAACAACACACTGCTGTTCATTAAGGCACTTGTTCAGAAAGTGAACAGGAACATGTAGCCCTAGCGCCTGCCATGTGTCTTTGTGTTTCTTTGACCTTGCTCTGGCCAATGGAAAGGGACCACTGTGTAATGAATGGCAGATGCCTGTATTTTAAAGCAATTTACAAACTTTTCTATTACCTTGGTTTTGCTTATAAAAACTGACCTGGTAGAGGAGGGCATAGAAAAGCATGACAGAATTTAAATGAAAATCCACAATAGTCTATGTGGAGAAGTGTTCTGTCTCACAGTATGAGTAGTAAGGCACCGTTCTAAATCAACTAAATTTAGAGTGGACCTAAAATGATGTAAAAGCATTTTACATTCTATTTTGTGTTCATTTTTATTAATGCTTTGAATAATAAATCCCTCTTTTTAATCTTTATGCTGTTAGCTCCTACTTGTTTACCATTTTGAACTTCACAGGGTTTTTTGTCAGGTTTGCTTCTTTAACCATGAAGTAGTAAGGGGTTTATGTAATTATGAAGTCCTGTGTTTCCTTAGAAAACTAGGACACAGATTTCCCGGGAGGAATTAGCAAATAATTAAAATCTTGAGGAAATGAAAACAACAATGAAGCATCAGCCAACAGGGTTACACGTCTCTGATATTTAACAGCATTTTGATTTAGTTTGTCGTTAAGTATTTTAACTAAGGGGTGTTTTGTGCTTGACTTTGTGCTGCTGTGTTGCGGTTTAGGAAAGTAGATGCAAGAACAACTGGACTTAATGGGTTCTGCCTGGCATCTTCCAAGGTTACTATATACCCATCTGCTTCGTAGTTTGTCATCCCCCTCCTGTTCCACGTTGTTAATTTCTTTGTCCTCCTTCACTTTAGGCAAACAGTATTCACACCACTGTTTCATACCTCCTGTGCCTCTGCCAGAAGCAGAATGACATATTTGTGTCAGCTTTGCCTTTCCTTGTGCTCGCCTGTATGTCTGTAACTCCACAAAATAAAGTTTAAAGTGACCTTGCTTCCTCTTTCATCTTCCCTGGATGGGACAAAGGTTCTGTTTTCATTAATCTCTCTTGTAAAATCTGAATTCTGGGAAATTTTGCTGTGGTGTCTCTTGCGAATATTTTTAGTTAAGATGCTGTACTGGGTTTATGAGGCAAGGCTTTCAGAGCAGGAGGGGGCTGCAGGGGAGGCTTCTGCGAGAAGACATCAGGAGCTGCCCCCATGTCCAACAGAGCCAGTTCCAGGTGACTCCAAGAAGACCTGCCGCTGGCCAAAGCTGAGCCCAGTAGTGACACTGGTAGCATCTCTGTGATAACATATTTAAGAAAGGGTAAAAACCACTGTGCAACAGCATCTGGGAGAGAGGAATGAGAAAATGTGCAAGAAACAACCACGCACATGCAGACACCCAGGTCAATGAAGAGGAAGGAGGAGGTGCTCCAGGTGCCAGAGCAAAGATTCCCCTGCAGACCATTGTGAAGACCATGGTGACCCAAGTTGTCCCCCTTGTAGCCCACGGAGGACCATAGTATATCAGATTTCCACCCTGTAGCCCGTGGAGGACCCCACGCCAGAGCAGATGGATGTGCCCCAAAGGAAGCTGTGACCCTGTGGAGAGCCCATGCTGGAGCAGGCTCCTGCCAGGAGCTGTGGCCTGTGAAGAGGAGCCCATGCTGGAGCAGGTTTTCTAGCAGGACTTATGACCCCGTGGGGGACGCACACTGGAGCAGTCCATTCCTGAAGGACTGTACCCCATGGAAAGGATCCACACTAGAGCACTTCTTGAAGAACTGTAGCCTGTGGGAAAGGACCTATGTTGGAGAAGTTCATGAGGGACTGTATCCTATGTGACGGACGCTATGCTGGAGCAGGGGAAGAACATAAGGAGGAAGGAGCGGCAGAGACAGTGTGATGAAGTAACTGCAACCTCCATTCCTCATCCCCCTGCGCTGCTCAGGGGGAGGAGGTAGAGAAGTAGGGAGTGAAACTGAGTTTGAGAAGAAGGGAGGGATGAGGGTAAGGTGTTTTTGGATTCGTTCTTATCCTACTTTGTTTGAATGATAATAAATTAAATTAATTTGCCCAAGTCAATTCTGTTTTGCCCATGATGGTAACTGGTAAGTGATCTCCCTGTCCTTGTCTCAATCCATGAACTTTTTGTTATATTTTTCTCCCCCTGTCTTGTTGATGGAGAAGGAGTAATACAGTGGCTTGGTGGGCACCTGGTGGCCATCCAAGGTCAACCCATCACAGATGCCTTGTTCCATTTCTCCTCAGGAGTCTGAGCTCTGAGATCAGCCTGTATGTCTTATGGTGCATGTATCTCCCCGCAAATTGGGCTTTGTTTCTGGACATATTGCTAAGGGAGCAGAAAGAGCAAAGACTGGAGACATAAGGCCTCTGAACTACAGTGTCCATATGCATAGGAACAAATTGATACCCTAAAAGTTCAGATCTCATACAAAACTTTTTGTGGTATGCTTATTTGTGTAGTTTTTTCCTTTTTTTCATGGAAAGGAAACACTAGTGCTTAGTTTATGTAGAAGCAGGTGCAGTGGAGATCAATATTACAAGACTTACACTTTGCTGTAGAGTACTCACTGCCTTTTCACTTAATTACTTGTGACCGTCTAGTCTTAATTATTTAAAAAAAGAAAAAGAGAATTTGTAATCCCATTTGGAGATGGCAAGGGAATAGCTGTCCATGCTTTGCAACTGTCTGCATATTACATGTTAAACCACTGCACATGAGAAGCAATTCGAAAGACGGTTAAAGCTAAGGGGTCTGTGTGTGTATGTGTGCATATTATGTATACATTTCTGAAGTTGGCTTTTATGCCAGAAGTACCTTTCTCCTCTAAGGAATCATCATTTCAGTGACCACAGTTTGTCACGTTGAAGGATTGATGTAGAAAAGCCAGCTAAACTGCAACATTAGAAAGCTAAGAAGCAACAAGCTGTGCAGAGTAGGCTCAATTACTGACCTTAATTTCTAAACTGAAGTGTCTGTCTAGAAGCATATGAGTGAATTATGCTCAGATTTAATTCTGAACTCAATATATTGTATTAGTGATTTTCGAACCCAACCCGTCAAGCATCAGTTACTTGTGTTAGTCAGAAGTTTAGATAGGACTCAGTAGCCTTCTTCGGTTTAGCAGATAAATTTATTGCTCTTATCATGGAAAAAGGGAGTGTCCTTAGCTGTAGCATTCAGGTAAGAATGCTGCTGGTCTTCTGCTTCAGCTGTGAAAATTTGGACCTGAAACTGTATTACATCTTCTAGTTGTTATTGTTCCTTATACACTGAGACGTCCTTGTTGTAAAGCTTTTTGTAATACCCTAGGTAACCATTGATGTTAGGAGGTTGAATTAAGGAGGTTAGGAGGATTGTTAGGAGGTTTCCTGTACCCTAATAATCTTAGAGAGTCCCTCTGCACTAGGTAAAATCCACCCTGGAATAAAATTCCACCCTGAATTACAAATCAAGTTGGTGAAAGGCAAAATTGCTCCAGCTTGTGTGGAAAGCCATAGGGCTTTTGGTATGCTGTAAGCAGAGTAGAGGGAACTGTGCTCCAGGGGCCTGATGAAATGAATGCTGATTCACTGTTAGCTTTGATCTGTGGCTGGAAAGGTTGGCTTATTCTTTTTCATCTTCTTTACAACTCCTTTCATGAAAGTATGGGCATGAGTTCTCAACTGAACATAATTGAGTTATGGTGACTTAAAAAGTGTCTGTTTGCTGTGGCTGAGCCTTGGTATCCATCTACATGATTAGTCTAACTTTACTCCAATTCCAGAGTAAAATATTGTAAGCCCTGATGACATCATTGTTTTTTGAGATAAATGTAGACTGAATGTATATTATTTCCTTCCTTTTGTGAGTATGGATATCTACATGTATCCTGAGGACATATTTATATGACAGTAATTGAGAGGCTGTGCGGACCAGGCCTGCTGAACTGCAGAGGTGAAAACACCACTGAGGGTACTTATGGGATGCTAAGTCACACAATAGGGTTCCAGTCACTTACTGCCTCTGCTGGTGGGTGCCAAGTTTGCTGCAAGAACCTCATCAGGATCAAGCTCTAAAAGATTTGATAAGGATAGGGACATAAATCTTGTGCTGCCTTTATCATTCAAGGGGAAAAGTGATTGTGTGCTCTGAATAATTAACAAGTTCTCATAAACATTGATTTTTTGTTTGTTTGGCTGATTTACTGAATGAGACACTGAGTAGAATGAATAGTGTATGCCATCCTTTTACTTAGCAGCAGTCTGCATAGCTACTACCTGTACAGGGAGTTTGTTGTCATATATGCTGCTGGATAGGTGTTTCAAGAATCAGATGCATGGGATTTATAAATCACACACGCAGTCAGTGGTTGTCTTCTGTAACAAAGTAAATCTAGTATCGTGTAGAGTAAATATTCATGAAGATGAAAACTGTTCTGGAATCTGAAATTGCAGTAGAAATAGCTTGGGTTATATCCTTCGTGAACCTCTCTACCTTTTGATTACACAAAATTTAAAGCATTCTTCACCCCACCTCACTAGCTTCCCTTGTCCTCTGCTTTCCCCATGGGCCTGAGAAATTAAATGTATGCCACCACAGTCCTATGCAAGAAAAACTAATAAAATACCCAAACTACTATTCAATTACTGGTGACACCTGTACATTAACCATCTCCTGGTGTGTTAGCCAAGTCCTTTCAGCAATCATGTTGTGGTTTGGGCTGGGCTGGCCACTAAAATGAACGACAGATGGTCTCTAACTTCTATCCCAAGTGAGAAAAGAATGAGAGAGAGAGAGACTTATGAGTTGAAAAGAAACTAAACTACTTTAATGAAATATTAATAATAAAATAATAAAAAGAAAATATAATAATACTAATAAGTAAATAATGAAATATATACAAGATGTACAAAACCGTATCGAGCTCCCAGGATGATGATCACATCACCCACCGGCAGACACTGGGAAGGTCCCAGACTGGACTCAGTGATGGACAGGAACTGGATTCCGGATCTGGATCCAGGAACGCACAGATTGAGATCAAAGGCAGATGAACAGAGAGAGTCCTCCTCAGATGCTGGCCATTGAAGAAAGAGGCTGACACCTTTTATCCCTCAGCTTTTATACTGAGCATTATGCAGATGGGATGGAATACCCTGTTGGTTAGTTTTGTATCATCTGTCCTGTCCGCCCCTCCCCACAGGTTTGACTCCTCTTTGCTCTTCTGCTTCCAGCCCTCCAAGCTGGTGCATAACAAAGTTAGCTGGCCTTGGTTGTTATAGTAATAAATATAAGCAAGAGCCTCTCTGCATACCATTCCTTGCTATTCACTATAAATATCAGATCATATCTGCAAGAAGCATATACTATCTGAAAAATACACTGTTAATTTCAGAGAGTTAGAAAAGGCTTAAATGAAAAGTAAAATCACTGAAAAGAAAATTGGTTCTGTTTTACCTCAAAGCAGGAAAATTGGTAAGAGGGTTTGGTCCATGTGGGGTTGACTGTTTTCTTTTGGGGTTGTCATGTCTGTTCCACCACTACAAGACCGTCACATACCTCATGGAGAACATGTCTTGGAATCCTCAAAGTTGCGTGCAATTAAGGATTAGCAGAATAACTGAATAACTAAAAGAATACCACCACCTCCTCACCCTTCAAAGCACATGTCATTAAAAAAAAAATACCTTAACTAATATCTTAACTAATATCTTAACTAATAACAAATACAGGATATTTACTTGTGGAGTAGCTGGTTGCTGGAGGACCAGTTTTGGTAGAAAACTTGCAGCCATTGACCATAGATATGGCAGCATCTACTAGATGCTGATGGGATGTTGCACAGCTGTTGCTCCAATTCACTATTTGGAGTCATCTGCATTGAAAGGTTTCCATGCAATTAGAGGGATGTAGGCCATATAATGGAGTCGCTACTTGTGCCTCATGAGTAAGAATTTGAATGCCAGCAAGAGACGGAAATAGCTTGCTTTATTAAAAAGCTGCTGAGTAATGGGAGAGGGGGATTGCGTGGTAGTTAGAGCACCTTCTGTGTTTTCAAAGGTATCAGCAAGACTCCTTTGCGCCTGTCCTAGATGAAGATAATTTTTAATCAATAGAATTCAGTTTTTATTAGGGAATGCATTAGTGGAGACAACAGCAACACCTCAAATGAGAAAGTTTGTCCAGATATTTTGCAGAGGGGTATTATTTTTGAGGGCAGTGCAATCCATAGGCCGGCAGTGAAACATGTCATGCCCCTGGTCTGTGACATTCAAAAAGGAGATGAATGAGGAAAAGTTGTAGAAGTTTCTTTTTCTACTGCTTCTTTGAAGACAGCAAAATACATCTTGTCTTGTGAATCCCCTCATTCTCCAGCAGTTAGGTTAGTGTTCAGTTTGCTTTGGTGCTGCCTTGTATAGGAAGCAGACGCTTGAAAATGTAATCCTGAAGAACTGGATGAAAAGGAAAAAAGTAATCATCCAGGTTCTTTGCAGAAACAGCTGATACTTACTTTAGTGCCCAGTGTTTTATCTTCCTGTTCTTACCTTGTCTTGTGGTGAAGCCCTCACAGTTTGTCTAACACAATAATACTTCAGAATGGAAGCAGAAAGAGCAAAGAGAAGAAATACGAAGAACAAGTCACCAAATCATACTAAACTTTCTTAAACTTGTTAGGAACAAGAACACAGTCAGGTGATTTTTACATTACTTCAGAGACATCTGGATAAGCAGGGACAAAAGAGGAGGGGTGGGTTGCTCTCAGCACCCATTGATTTGAACGTCCAGTGGCTTGCCTTGAAAAAAAAAAGTTTCAAGCTTTTCCTGCATTGCCTTCAGTTCTCCCTCTGAAGACCTTCTTTACCATTGCTTTAATTTCAACAGTATGGATTAAGAGTCTAATTACAAACAATAATGGTAAGTTTAAGAAAAGTGTGTGGTAAAGCTCTGGGCCTTGGAAAATGTAGCATAGTGATGGTCTTCTGTTGCAACCATGTGGAGTTTCAGGATGGTGGCATTTTGGAGAGCTTAGTTTCAAAGCAAGGCTTTCCACCTGATCTAAAAAGGAATTTCTGTTCCTGCTGAGATCCAACAAGGCCATTCTGAATCCATCCAGCAGGCAGTAGTGGTGCCTGCAAGGGCTTTGACACATCAGGAGGGTAGTCAAACAAGGTAACCAGAAAGGCCGGGGAATATGTATCCTTCAAGATGTCAAAACTTGACAGGACAATTTTTTAGCTGACTGCTCCAATTGGACCTGTTTTCTGCAGCAGATTGACTGAATGAGCTCGTGAAGTCCCTTCCAACCAATGTAACTGTATGATCTTGTGGGGTGTCCATTTATTTGTATTTTGGGGCAGCTGGGGGGGGAACCATAGGGATGGTAGCAAGGTATTAGACAAATGGGACTAAAGGTGCAAGTAAGGTATGGTCTCGAGAGCAGACAGAATTTAGCAGTGCTGTCTCTGGTATGTGTATGGAACTGAGGCCTGCAGCTGTTATTGTCCGAGTTCCTGCTGTGACAGTGGACGAGAAGCTGGTGAACATCCTATTAATTCTGAATATGTTGTGACATTTAATGAAAATAAAGAAGAAATTGGGGCAGTTCAGAAAGCATGTTTCTCATCATCCAATTTCTTATATTTGAGTAAAATATGATTATTGCTTATGAAGAAGCTGAGGGTTGGTTTCTCAGGGCCAAACTCTGATCGCAGAATCACAGAATAGTTGGACTTGAAAGGGTCCTCTGGATATTTTCTATTCCCATCCTGCCGCTGAAAGCAGGGTCAGCTAGAGCCTGATACATATCTGATATGAAAACAACAGTTTTGGAAGGGAGTTATGTGGTGTGACTTGTCCTGAATATTAGGAGGCAAGATTAAATGCTCCAGCAGATCTTATCAGTCTCTGGTCCTACATTGCTAATTCTGCAGGAAGAAAAACTGAAGCTCCCCTCTCAGGAGCCTAATTTTGATGATAATTAGTGCACAGTTCAGACTTGTCTCTAACGTTACTCTCAAGCACATCCATGCCTGGAGATAATGCCTTGTTTGGAGTCCAAGATTAAATTGTTTTGCATTATATCACATCCTTCTCCGGGTCACTCCATGAATATAAAGGGGCCAAACAGAGTTTGTTTCTGAACCGAAGTACTCTTTACATAGTGGCATAGAAATCCGGGCAGGGATGTTTTTCCTACTATGAACACAATGTAGAAAACGTGTGACTAGTATGACATGATGTTTGTTACCTGCATAAATGATTTATAGTCTTTAATTCTCATGTTTAAGCTTGATTGTAACCAGCTCCTTGTTGTGGTAGGTGAGATACTTTCTAATATCCTAAAAGAAAGGAGTTGCCCTTTAGACACTACTAATTTTATTCTGGAAGGACCTTAAACCATTCAGCAACAATAAATGCCAGGCTTGAAGATTTCTGGATTGAATGAGGAGCCAGTGTTTGATATGTAATCCTCTACCTTGAATTTGTCTTTTCCCTTCTTCCCTCTAAATAAATAAATGGCAGCATGGCAATGATAATGCAAAGCAAATGAGTTTCCTTATTTCTCTGCCAGAACTAGGAAGGTGGGAGGTCAGAACACGAACTGGCTGTGGTGTTTCAAACTGTGTGCAGCTGAACTATCCACCAGCCTTGCTGTCCAATGGGTATCTTGCCAGCAGGTGCAGATTTACACTCCTTTAGAGTTTAAAAATACTGTGAGCACATTCTTTAATATGCAATTTGGAGTTCATAAACCATCGCGTCATCCACATTCAGCTCCCATGTTCCTTATGTTCTCAGGGTGTCTTCTGCTTCTGTAACTTCCCCGTTCTCCTCCTATCCTCACTGCAGTTATGCTACATTTTGACCTTCAGTGTTTTTTCTCAAAAAAAAATATATACAGCTGTCTACCTACCCTTGTCACTAAACTCCTGTTTTACCTTGAAGCAGATACCAGTATGCATATGTAGAATCATAGAATCATAGAATCATAGAATCGTTAAGGTTGG
>RSEF01000003.1:103094330-103113163 GCA_003993805.1 Himantopus leucocephalus
CATGTTATCACAAAGCTGTTAGGATTTTCTAGAGTTAAGGTGTCTATTTCACCTGCTCTTACAAGGGCAGATACGGGGAATGCTAATTCTGTCATCTGTCTCAGGGAAATGTTGGTCTCTTGATAGGTGATAGCCAATACACTGTACATTAACAGTAAGAACAGTGTGAAATGCTTCTGAAGAGAAAATATACACTCTGGTCATCATTTGGTGCCTCGTTACCTTGCAAATTTCTTGTGTGTGTGATATGAAATAATTCACAAAACACAGACTGCCCAAGTCAAGATGCCATGTTTAAAGGAAAGGAAGCTCTTGCCAGGGTAGTCCTGGTATCAAATCCTCAGTTTGGAAGTCTGGACAGAGAGTGTTGAATTTGTAAGGCACAGGACATTTCACTGCTTTATTGTCCAGATAGGGGTTTGGTTATTGCAGGGGAAACAGGTGAACCCAGAGAACGAAGGTAATATTCATTCAAGAAATATATTACAGCCCAAAAAGAAATATATATAGAAATATATTATAGCCCTGCATGATGAAGAAAAATAAATAAGCACTAAATCATGAATAAATACAGCAAAGGAAAAAGGCATAGTAAAGGAAAATAAAAGAAAGGCTACACGTACTACGCAAAAATGAAGCTGAGCAACTTACTCTTTTTACTCATTGCCCAGTTTCTGGAGGAAAAGTAGTGCAAAGACATTGTTGACTTGCTTCTTTGTGCTTCACGGGAGTCAAATCAATATGCTTTTTTTCTCCTGTTAAAAGCATAAGTGTTAAGCTCAGAGTATTAGAGTTCTTTCATAGAAAAATACATAATTTTCAAAGTCTTTAGAAATTGTTGAAAATATTACTGGCATTTGATTATGGAAATTACCTTTCAAATATGGAACAAGAATCTTAATTGTAAAACAAATAAAACTGCTATGAGAATACTTACTTGTGTAAATGTATGAAGTTTCAATGAGCATGTACTTTTATTTTATAGTACTTACCTATATATTAATACTACGATAGAATAGCTCACCTAAAGTAGGTGCATTGTGCATTAATATTATAGTTCATGAACTTCTACAGGCAAAATCTCTTAACCGCTTGTTAAAATGTGAAGAAAGATGTTTTCATTTCCAAGAAGCGTGAAAAGGTTTGAAATGAGGTCTATCAGTGTTCATAGAGACCAAACCCTGTGATTTTTCTATAAGTTGTTTTTGCTGTTGAATTAAGATTTTTCCAGAATTTTTAATATAATATCCATCGCAAAAGAGTTTTCAGCAATTTCTCTGCTGGAAATTCTCTGGATTGTCATAAAAATTACTTCTTTACTGATGAACTCCCTGTACATCCCCTAATGCTTGCCATTTAAGTTTTTAACATGGACATCATATGACAAATTTGTAAGGGTAAACTAGTTATAAGTCCATTTCTGCCTGCGTGACAGACAGGACTCTACAACACTGAGATACTGGTTTCTTTTTGCAGAGAATGAAGCAATAAAGTCAGAAATAGCCATTTGCCAGTTCATATCATGTTTGCCATAATACTGTTCAAAGCTGGTGGTACAAGCTAGCATTCCTTTACTTTTCTCTCCCTTATGACTTCAAACTTAGTACTGTCTATCTACAGCAGATAATTCCTGGCCAACTCCACTTCACGGTATGACCAGAGTAAGTTAGCTGAAAAATTTAATGTTACACTTGATATATAATATTCCAGCTAGACCTCCACATGCTTTATTATTCTACAAATGGCTTTATATGGTTCAATTACACTGATAACAAAAACATGCAAAAGAAATAGCTGATGTAGATGTGGATTAGCTACTATCAGAAACTTATTTAAAAAAAAAGCTTGCCATATACATTTCTACCTAATTTTCATTGAGTAAAAATACATTGTTTTTCTGAATAACTAATGTACTTATTTTCTATCCTGTAAACATTCATAAGTATGCATGGGATTAACATTTTTGGGCTACGTTCATGGTTAATGCTTGAACAATAATAATAATAATAATAACAACAGTACTGGCCTCATTCGGTACAAGGCACTTTAATTGTTTGCCATTGAAATCCTACACAAGGAACAGGGATGATACAGAACAAAACACTGCATTTTGCTAATTGATGTCCTATAGTTTTCTCCAAATGCAAAGCCCACGCTGTCCCCAGGATCCTACAGTCTGAAGGACTATTTGCAAAGTGGTTGAAATTGGACACAAACAGAAAATTAAATGTGTGTATATAATGATCTGCTAAGAGACTTTTATATGTATTTGTATATACATTACGTAAAGACAACCACAGCCTTAGTTACATTAAAATCCAGCCTTAATGAAAGAAGAGAGAAATGGCTACTCAGATGCCTTCAAAACCGTGAATCATAACTGGGTCTCCTCACACCATAATTCATTTTAAATTCGGGTAGTTGCAGCAGTAAGTTTTAGCCTTATTCTTTTTCCTTCTAGAAAATATTTGAAGTAACAAATAGCTCATTGATTTGGGTTATTTTAAACTTACTAAGTAAAACACTTCACTTTTCTTTTTTCTATAGCATGTTCTCCATGGGGAAGTAAGTGTTCCTTGCAAAGAGAACCACACTGAAACAATTCAGGTACTTCAAAGCCTTAGGGTACCTGCCAGAGCTTGCTTTAATGTATGTGTTTTGTGAAATTTGAACAAGGGACAAAATATATATGCCTACCCTATCATTATACAATTTGCCTTTTTAAAAACTATTCTTAGGGCTAGGCATTTTCAGAGCCATAAAAATGTTTATAAATTAGATTATAAAGTGATACTATAGACCTAGGTCTGTTTCAAGCACAGGACTGGGAATCATAAGAACACAGACTTGGTCTGACTTCACTAATGACATGATGAGAGGAGCCTTTCTGCAACATTTAACTTTAAACATTCGTAGAAAAAGGAAGGCAACATAATCAGCAGGGAGGTGGGGACACACAATTAGAAATGCTCCCTTCAGACAACCATACCCCTCATAAACGGCAATCGATCCTCCTCTGCTCTTCCGTTCACCAAGATCCACAGAGTTCCTTCTGTGAAGAAACAAGAACTGAAAAGCTCAGTCAACACGGCTAATGTCAGTTTCTCTCCCCTTTCTTTCCTAATGAGTCAAAACTAATAGGGAATTATAATCTGCTGTTGAACAAACTAGGGTGTCGAATCTCTTTAGTATTCCTGCTTTGTTGCATAGACTGTGACTCCAACACTGGGAGGTGGCAAGGATTTGAGTCGTTGCAGCTTGGCTGTGTCCTGGGACATCTAAGCCTGCCATGCTGCTGCCCAGGGACTTCCTTAAGTGAGACTGACAACTCATAGACTAGGCTTCTTTGGGGTTTAGAAATATTGTCTGTGTTTCCACCAGTAACAACCACATGACAGCAGCGTTACTGTCAAAAATGAGGGGTGCTACACATCACGCAAATCACTGTCTCGGCAAACTGCCTTTTGAAAGAGAGACTGAATGTGCCCAGCTGTGTGCTCTGTTTTTCTAAGGACATCAAGCAGAGAAGTATCTCAAACATTTCTATGTATCAGTCTCCACATTCTTAGTGTTTTGGTCATTGGACTCACCAAAAGCCTCTCCCATTGTAGACCTTCCCCACTGTGGAACATGCCCTCCTCTCTCATATTTAATTATTTTTGATCCTCACAAAAGTGAAGGATTCCTTTTTCCTCTTGGTAAAGACATGAGGGTCCTTCTCCTGCCATCCTGCGTGTACCCAAGAAAACTTGCTTCTTCTGATGTCTAAAATTTGATCAGCTTGTAGTTCCCTGGATCCTCCCCTCTATGTTCATCATATTGGACATGACATTTGGTTTTTTTCCCCCAGCAGTCATTGTGACCTGATAGAAGACAGTAGGAAATGTGTCTCCTTGACACGGACCACCTCCCATAGCAATCACAGATGCATCCCATCCAGTGTCATTGACTTCAGTATGTCCAATTGGCTTAAGTGGTCACTACCTTTGATCTTCCTCAGCTGCTGGAAGTACTTTGTTCCCCTACACCCTGTCACTCGAGGTCTGAGAGGTGTGAGGACAGAACTTGCTAGTGATGCAAAGAGTTGTCTAAGTCTTTTCCTGTTGTCTTTGTTTTTGGAGAGTCATGTAGTCCTGCAATGGGAGCTATGCAGCTAGGTGTTAACTTGCAGGATGTGCCCATTGCCACCTATGCCTTTCCCTGTCACCGGCAGAACTGGGGACAGCACAGTCTGATCCCCTGTGCCCTCTGTCCTAACCCCAGACCCCTGTAATCACCCGTGATCTGCTCAAGACCTCCCTGGCCAGTAGTATTGGTGTTGAAATGAATGAGCAGCAGAAGAGAACGGTCTGTGGGCTGGACGGTAAACGAGATTTGTGCAATTACTGTGCAGAGGCATCAGGCACTGATCTGGCAGTGCAGAGTCTTAGCACCAGTCTGCACTTGTCTTGGCCTGAGCTGGTTGTACCTTGGTTTAACAGTTGTGCAGTGGTCAGTGACTGCTGCTTGACCTGTTTTAGCTTGACCAATAGGGAAGTGTAGGTCGCAAAGGCCAAAGAGCCCCAGAGAAGCAGTGTGCAACAAACAACGGCCCCCTTGGGGTAACAAGGCTGGGGATGCTGAGGGGCATCTTTCAAATTTCAACTGGGAAGCAATGAAAAGAAAGCGATGTGTTTCAAGAAAATGTAGGAAAATAATCACCACTGCACCCAAGTTTGAGGAAAAATACATGGTTGACCTCATGTTCCTCCCGGGAAGAAGGAGGAAGAAACTGTCTCTTCATAAATATCATACTCCTGCCTCCAAAGACCTCAGGATGCCAATGTCACCCACCTATTCTCTTTTCTTGGAAAATTAAATTTTCATCCTTAGGACCCTTTATTACTAACAAAGCTTTTCTATGTTAATTTGAACTATGAGTGTTAGTATTACATAATTTGGATTTCTAAGTTGTTAAAATATGAATTGAAATAAGAATAAATTCTTAGATCCATAGCTATGGTGCGTTTCCCTTGGCCCACAGCAAGAGTCAGAGGACAGTGTCCTGTTCTGCTTCACCACTGTCATCGCAAAGGATCTGGCAGCCCCATGCAGTCCCGAGGAGTGCCTCTGGGCCCACTGTGAGCACGCCTCTGCCCCAGCTGTGGATTGTTATTTTTTTTGTCTTATTATAGGAAGTATTTTTGGATAATTCTATTCTGGGTAACAAGTCTGATTAATCAGCCTGAACCAAGCAATCTGCTTTACCGAATGCATGAATTCTCAGCGAGTAGCACTTTATAGTAGGCGCTTCTGCATGATATAACAAACTGCTAGAAAAGTTATCTTTCAAGATCTCCTTCAAGGTACAATTTTCCTACTGAGGATTCAGCTACTTCACTGTGAGATAGACCTAAACAGATCAGAGGACAAATCTGTGATAATTCTAGTTTCAGTGGTGTACACACAATGGTAACCCAAAGGCAGTTTCTTGTATTGTGCTAAGGCAGAGCGACCTGGAGATCGTAAAGGGGCTTGTTCATAATGAATAATTTGCTGAAGATTTATTAAAATAAGTAACATGATTTTCTCACAGACCCACACAGGTAGGCTGTCACCTCTGAGTGAGTATACCTGTACCGGCTCTGCACTGGTGAAGAAACAAACTGCTCTATGCTTTATATAGTGGGTATACATAGACACCTATATGCACATGCAGGTGTGCGTTTGCACACGCAGACACACAAACTGTGCGTACACAAAAAATGCAGGAAGGAAAGAGTTCCAGCACTCAGCATTAGATTTGTTAAAAAAAATCCTTTAAAATAAAATACTACAGAAAAAAGAAGAAAGACATTATCTGTATCGTAGAGTATGATTCATGCCGAATGCATACTTACGCTTGCTTCTTCTAAAAAAAGACTAAAATAGAGTCACAAAACTGTATCCTATTTTTCCATAAAATCAAGTGTTAATTTTGATTCTCCTTTTTTTATGACTCTGGCGTATATAACTGAAATAACAGAATAATCTTCTTAAAAAGTGAAATTTCTTGAAGAGCACTTTAGAACCAAAGGTGGGCACTATTGATGACAAATGTAAATTCTTTTTTTTTTTGATTTTTTAAAATTATGTCAAAAACTACAGCACAGTATGTGTTTTTAAACAAATATGGCCTAAAGGTCTAAGCAAAGTTTCAGATTTGGTGGATTTTACAGAATGAAGTATGAAGTACCCCAGACACTGAAGTTTTTTTTAACACATTCTTGTATGGTCTCTTGGCATTAACAGACGAAGTTCTCTTGAAGATGTTGTGTACACTCCTTGTCTCACACAACATTTTCATGTACAACTCATTAAAATACGTTCTTTTTTTTTAGATACAACAATTCAAATGCATCTTATGCTTCAGCATTCTGACTTTGCAATGAAAAATACAGCCATTAGAGGAATATCAAGCACTAGCTTCAAGTATTTCTCAAGGATTCAAAAATACATTTCTTTTTGTATTTATGTTATTGATTTTCTATTTTCCCTGTATGCCTACACAAACTCTTGAAATTGTTCAAGTGTATTTGCATTAAGACATGAGCTAGAAGAGAATTAGTTACAGCTCAGCAACTTAGGTGGCACAATAGTACCACCTGGACTGAAGTTACATCCACCCATCCACTTTATTGATTAAAGCACACACAGTTACATATAAGGAACAGACGAACTGTCTGCCATGACATGGGTTCTGAAGGGTTATGTATATTATGCTTCTCACACTATGGAGAAGCTATCTGTTTATGTTTCTGTGCTGGAGGTTGCTCCTCCTTTAGCAGGGGTGGCTGACTTGATACATAGTCATTATTGAACTTTTGCCTATACTCCAGTATATTAACATGAAGTGAAAGCAATATAATTTTTACCTTAACATTGAGTTACAAACTGCAGGAGTCCAGGAACTGACTCATGAGTCCTTCAGTGACCCCTTCTTCCGTAGGCCGTGTTAGTGAATAAAGGGTCTGTAAGTCCTTCTTTGCATTTGTGTCCCATAGACACCCTGACTCTGCAACTCAGGATGTTTCCCAAGTATGTACAAGGTTGAATGAAATTTTTAAAGTTAGATGACCTTTTGAAAGACTCAAGGGTGCCAAAAGAGTAGGTAGCTCAGCCATGTGATGAGTGGAAACAAATTTGTTTTACCTGAACCCGGGCTGTCATCCTAAATGAATCCCTAATATAGTCCAACAGACATCTAGCAACATATCAGTGCAGGGAATTACTCGTGTACTTCAGTGCTGATGCATCTAGTGCAGTAACAAACTTACAATCAAATAAAACTGAAAAAGGGAAATCTGGATTAAAACCGCAACCTGAGCTGCCTCTGAGTCATGGGCTTTTGCTAACTTTGGGCGAAAATATAGCACTTGTCATCTTATCCATGCTTATGACAGCCTCAGCAACATTTATGATGAATAAACAGCTTGCACTTCAAAATGGATTTCAATATGACAGGGATAAGAAATATTTAATGCAACTAGAAAGGTGTCTGTGAGTCAGCTCTATGCCTCTAACATAATAAATTACATTTGTTAACAAAAGGACTTTCAGAAAAGTTTTAAACATTCCCTACATACTACAAGCTATGGATCTGGTCTCCTCAGAGTCTTGGTAGAGCTTCGGCTTTGAACAATACAAGACATTAAGCTTGAAACATCGATATATGTCAGAATTACACTTTGTAAGGCAGAAGATGTATGATTCTTATTGTCATAATTATTGGAGGTGTAAGAGTCCTTATCTCCAAGCTATATTATCCTGCTTTTGACAGCTACCAAGAACCTGTGTCCTACAGAGAATCACAGGCATTTTATTAAGAAGGTTTTTCACAGGAAAAAAACCTGCTCTCAGCCCTTCAGCACTCCAAGAAAGTACGCACTCAGATAATTTCCTCTGCTTGTGAAAGGAATGGGGTGCCAGCTACCTGAATAGTCTATGAATAACATTCAATAGACACTATGCAGAGTCAAGGCTATCCCAAAACATTTTCAAATTAAATATGAGGCAAATAAAGTGTGGGAAGGAAAATTATATAAGGGACTAAATTAACCTATGGGTAATCAACATACATATTTTTCTGTGGTTTAAATTACAAAGTATCTCTGCATGTTATAGGAAATGACTGAAATGAAGGTGAAAGTTGTGAGAAGGAGAGCGAGCAAGGCTAGAATGCAGGAACAAGAACTTGTCAGGGAATGGCATCACTTATGATTAAGGAAAAAAACTATGAAAATGGTTTTAAAATTGTATTTATTAGATTATTAGATTATTAGAGGGCCATGAAGGTGATCAGAGGGCTGGAGCACTTCAGCTATGAGGACAGGTTGAGAGAGTTGGGGTTGTTCAGCCTGGAGAAGAGAAGGCTCCAGGGTGACCTTATAGCCCCTTCCAGTACCTAAAGGAGCTACAGAAAAGATGGGGAGAGACTTTTTACAAGAGCATGTAGAGATAGCATGAGGGGTAATGACTTTAAACTGAAAGAGGGGAGATTTAGATTAGATATTAGGAAGAAATTTTTCACTGTGGGGCTGGTGAGGCACTTGAACAAGTTGCCCAGAGAAGCTGTGGCTGCCCCATCCCTGGAGGCGTTCAAGGCCAGGCTGGATGGGGCTTTGAGCAACCTGGTCTAGCACAAGGTGTCCCTCCCCATGGCTGGGTAGTTGGAACTCTGTGATCTTCAAGGTCCCTTCCAACCTAAGCCATTCTATGGTTCTATGATTCCATTTGACCAAATGAGGGAAAGGGGGTGTAGGGTGGTGCTGGAGCCAACACCAACCAGCAGAAACTGTAGGAATCAGCCTGATAATATCTACATCCAATTTTACTTGATGAGTCTTCTTCCTTACCATTCGTTCCTGCCTGGGACAAGTTGTCTGCTCAGATGAGGCTCCAGAAGATGCATATGAGTGAGGGGTGAGATGGGAAGAGGTTGAGGACTCTGTTTTCCCTGCAAGAAAGCAGGAAGGAGAGGACAGAAAAAAAATAATTGAATATTTTATGTCTTTGTGAGTAAAGAGGTACCTGATCTGGAATTCTTTTTGCATTTTCCTTGATATTCTGTTTGGATTATATTTAATTTTCCACATCATTACATAGAAATAAAAAAGTTAATAAGAAAATTTGGCAAATCTCAGTGAATACTAGCAATATTTTTGTATCTTTGCAGTCTCTAATGGTCTATTGGGATCTTTTCTACTTTTGACTGAACTGGGTGTATTTCAATACTGTGCATCCCTCCTGTTCCAGCTCCTGGGTCCTTCCAGAATGAGATATGATGTAATCATTTTGAATTTTAGGATTGTTCTCAAACAATTCCTCTAACATCACAGGAACAAAAAGCAGGTGACATTGTTCTGCCTGGAAATCTCAAATGCGCTTCTCTTGCGTACTATGTGTATTCCTCTCGGGCTCAAGATGCTTGCTGCTCAGTGGATGCACAGGCTGCAAAACAACGTCCTGTATATCGGGAATCAGAGACAACCGAAAATCTATACATGTTCTCTTCACATAGGTCTGAAGATACGGCTTTATATTTAGGCAGTAACTCCATTGTCTCAATGTTTTTCAGTAAGCAAAAGTCCTTAGTAATTTTGATGCCTGGCTTGAACAACTTGCTAAATTGCTTGTTCACTAGTTTACTAAACTACCGGCCCAAGCTAGTTTGAGGGAAAAATCCAGCACATTTGGTTATCCACTTGTCTTTTTTAGTCTGAAGTTCCTCACCACCTGTTAAAAGGTGACTGGGATGGATTTATAACGATTAGAATTGTCCCGCAGTTTGGACAGAAATTCCCAAGTCAGACAGTATAAAAATATCTGTGTTGTAAACAAAAATCTTTAAGAACAGTCTCAGCGTTACAAACAATCAGTCAAAAGAGGCGTTCCAGTTGTCTGGCACAAAAATGAAAACAAGAAAAACCCCACAGAACTTGAAAAATAATAATTTTTTCATTAAAGCTGCAGAAAATCCAAATGAACAGTTTCAAACTGTGACTTTATCTACTATTAAAAGATCTATAACAAGCAACTTGCACAAACCAGCATGAAACCTAATTATAGAATATCTTTGCTGTAGCTGTTTCTATTTACATCTCTTCAAGCACGGAAGAAAATAATCCAGGCTTTCCTACAACATCAGCATGTTCCTGACCTTTCTTGATGACACTTCTGAATGAATTTACTGCATTTTCAAGACTGCTGCTGTTGGCATTGAGGTCTATGACAAAGCTTCAGTTTACTCCATTGGAGAAAAACTATACATAATGTCAGAGACGTGATTGATTACACAGGAATCCTGTTCCCCTGTGTGTTTCCCTCCTGTACTGCCTTTTTTCCTCTCCTTTCAACCCTTCCCCAAAACCAAAGTCCCCCTTTCTGAGCAGCAGCAGTAGCAGAGGCAGCAGCAATGGCAAAGGTGTAGGTGCATTTACCACCACGGTACCTCCATTTGCCACCTTGCTACCTGTGGCTATCCTCCTAGAAGGTACCATCACACTCCTCCGCTCACCAGGGCATTGTCTCCTAAGATTATCTTCAGTCATTTCAGATACAAATTAATATTTATTTTTATTAGTATTAACTCTTCTCCTTAAGCACTGTTGGACCACAAAACATTTGTTAAAAAAAAAAGAGGGCTAGTAAATCACCACTCTGCACAAGAACCTATATCTACTCAGAAATTAATTATACTGGAGTTGTAGGAGACACAGAACTTAATTGGTAGTAGCTATTACAATGTGTTCAGTCTGGAGGCTCCAATGTCCATCCTTCTGTCATTGCCTGGACATTTCACTCACATATGTATGATTTGCATATGTTTATATTGTCAATACAGTGAGTACAGAGTTATGAGTAACATAAAATTGTGTTATGTGCAGTGTTTTGTCTTTTTCATAAAAACATGTAGGGCTAGGGGCTCAGACTGCATACAACCTGCATACAAATGAGCTATATTCCAAATGTCAGAAAAAATGTCAGTTTGTTCTCTGTTTGCTACTGCTTTTATTGCAAGAAAGATGGATGCTTCAGGAATAGGAAGAACCTGTTGCAGCAAGACCCCTTCGTTTAAATTTGAGTTTCTTCTGTTACTGCTCCTGCCAGCAAGAAGGGAGAGGGAAAGAGGGTGAAAACTCTCCTCTGTAACAAAACTTTCCTCTGAAAAATGACCTGGCAGTTCCCAGGCTACTGCCGTCGTTCAGAACCTTTCATCTCTAATGCGCATCCTCTTAAATTATCATAATGGTCTAGATTTCCTCAAGTATTCAAGAATTTAGCTGAAATTTGAGTTGCAATACAGTCTCTCTTCCTAGGGCAGTGCCACACCACTGGTATGTAAAGTAACATTTTCTAGCCCGATTAGGAGTTAATTATTTGATGCAAATTAGAACAACTGATCTAAGTTTCTTTCCTCTCTGGAAGTTTATTTATTTACTTCAAGCCAAGCTGCTCAGCACCGGTGTCTTAGAGCTTTAACTACTTGAATTCAGGGTCAGGCACATTTGTATATATACTGGATATTTTGCAGTTCTCGCAGTTGGATGTGATTGCCTCTGACCAGTCCAGCCTAAGCTTCTTCCTTAGCATTTTCTACCCTCTAGCTTAAACAGTAACAGTCCCCATGTATTTTATTTGGAGTCGACAAAGGCTTGTTAATGTGACAAGTTACCTGAAAGTTAGACTTTGCAATGCTCAGCCTCTGTTTAAATCTCGCCTACTGTGGCTACTTGTACTACAAACCATCCCTGAATTACTGAGTAAATGACCTACTTTATTTTGTGTTTATTTTGGTTGCTTACACATAGATTCTGCTGCTGCTTTGCAATGTTAAGTAGTTTATTAATTAGCTTGAATTGTAAACATGTTTTTCAATTTGCCCTTTAAGGAGAGTAGTGTGTGCTTTTACACTATTTCCTTGCAGTCACTGTTTTTCCCCGCTCTGGTAACGGCCTCTATATTAATCTTTTCAAAATTATAACATTTGTTTCAGGTTTTACAGCCTACTGTGAATCCCTTGAGCTGAATATATAATCATTTGTGAAAGGCTATGTTTGTGACATTTCTTATCTTTACTTGCTGGATAACATTGATTTTATTTGTCTTATATTACCCTGCTCAGAATAGTAGTCATGATGTGTTTCTGTGTCAATATCTTATGAAAAGACAGCAGAATAATTAGTTATATCAAGGCTGTGTTAGTGACATTGTCTCTCACCTTGTCAATAACAGGTTTCTGTAGCTCAGAATGAGACTCTAAACTCCTGAGAACAATAGTAAAAATAGTGTTGCAGGGATTTAAAGTGGTGTTTTTTTCAGTCCTAATGCCTTAAGACTGTAACAAGAAGCTTTCTAGGACTCTAATAATTGGGGTTCAAGATGAACAGTACGGTCAGTTGACGAGCAGATACAGTCACAGGTGAATTAGATGGCCTATTGAGACCATAAAACATGTATCTTTGAAGCATATGCTTACCATTGTCATGGAAAATGTGTTCAAAAGAAAAGAAATAAAAAATGAGATTAATAGCCTCATGCAATCCTCCTGCGACTTTGCGACTATAATAGTATTAAAGTCATTGGGGAAAAAAATCTTACATTATGAAACAGTTCTGAACGTGTTTAAATTCCATTGTTTAAGTTGTGTTTTATTGCCCAAAAGATAATAGTTTATCACATTCTTGCTTTCTTTGGGAAGGTTCATTGAGGAACATTATATTGGGTGTTTATGACATCATAGTGTTCTACACAGGAGACCTGAACAAATAGCAGTTCCTTTATGGACAACGGTGATACAGAAAGATCAAAGGTATATATGCAGAATATGCCTGCGTGTTTGAAAATTGGTTCTTTTTCAGGCAAACTTTAAAGTGAGCAAAAAGCATGACTTCTCAGAAGGCATTCATTTCTGAAAATTTGAAAATATTTAGAAAACTGCAAATTTTTCACATCATCCTGACAGCACCTCATCTCACAGATTAATTGCCCAACAGAGCTGGGTGGCTTGACAGCGGGGATACATATTCCTTCTAGCATTTTTCAGCTCATCATTTGGGAAAATGAAAATGTCCTAACAGTTCTGTGGTTTGCACATCAGGAGACGATATCTGATACCTGACAGCCTAGGCAAGGAAATGGATTGTGCAAAAGTCATGTTTTCTTACATCTGCACTCAAACGTGCCAGCGAAGTGTACTTACCTCAGCCCAATTTGCTGCTGACTCCTACCTGAAGTCTTATTCTCAAATATGTCTCTCTGAAGGACCAAGATAAAGGAAGACAAAGGCCTTTTTGAATACAAGCTGTCAGTCAAAATCTGGAACAACAACAACAAAATTATTCATGATCAGAGTAGCACTGAGTTGCTTTGTAGGAGTTTGTATGTACATAGTCCTGTACAGTCAACAGTGCCCCCACAAAATTTCATCCACCTCTATCATGGTGCCATCATCCTCAACTGTAAGGAATTCATGACAAGAATCTCTAAATTTTCTCATGTTTTGAGCAAAGTTGTCCTAAATATGAGTTTGTAACTAAGTTTATACGTAGCAGCTTGGACAAAATGTTTTCTTTCCTTTCCATTACACCTTTAAAGCTGGTGGGGAATGACATAAGAATCAAAGAGTTGTTTATAGCCAGGATAGATTGAAAAGTCTCATCAAATAACACTCAAATTGACAGTTTTCCTTTAACTGTCATTGGATTTCCAGCGTAACTCTCTGATCTTCCTCTCCATAAGGTTTTTGTTCCTTTTTTATGAAACTTATGGAGACTTTCTTTCAGTTTTCCTTACCTCTTCTCTGTAATTATAATCTATAGGTTGACGAAGATAAAACACCTATACACCCTGCTTGCTATGCACATTGCAACAATTTGAATATTGTCTCTCCTGAAAAGAAGAAAAACTGTGTGACCAGTTAATACTTAAACTGCATTGAAATGTGTTGTGTTTACTGGTTTTCATACTCCAGTTGTACCAGGCTGCACTTCTTTGAAGTAAAGCTAACGTAATAGGCATTTTGCTGAATCTCTATGATAACTACGATAAGCAAAGCATGCAAAAAAGCTAGGGAAACAATTTTAGTATTATTTATACATGTTCTTCATGCTTAAACTAGTTTCTGTTATTTGTTACTGAACTCTTCCAAAAAGACTGTTGAAATTTCTTAGTAACATGCATTAGTCTGTGGTCTTTCAGTACTCTTGCAGTTTTAGCAAGCTCCTACATGCTTCAACTAAACAATATGATCATTTTTACTGAATTTTCTCTGAAGAAAATAAGACCGCAGATGTATAAAGCAAAGTCCACAGCTGTACTGCTCCTGCCTCAGAGAGCTTGCTTCCATAATGTAAACAGGAGATTGTATATGAAGAAAGAGAGTGGAAATGATTATTAATAAAAATACACATATTTGCATAAATTATTAAATTTTATGTTGTAATTTCTTAGTAATTATAATCTGCTGCACTTTAGCTTGCTAGAAATTATTTGGCTTTCTTAAGTTGATCACAAAGAGTAATATTTTGCCCCTACATATATTGAAATTTACCATGCTGATTCCAGACCAGCTCTCCAATTTATTGAGAATGTCTGGCATTTTGATCCTGTTCTTTTGAGTTACTGCATCTCTCTCACTTGCTGTAACCTAAAAATTTTATAAGCAAGTTCACCACTTCATCTTTGAAGTCACTACTGAGACATAAAATAGAGTCCTACTACTGAGAATGAATTTAGCTGTGATTTGAAACCAGTATTTTTTCCTTGAATATGGTTTTTCATAGAGCTGTAGTTTGTTCAGGTCTCATTTGATGAGATTTGGGGGGGTTTATTTTTCTTTTTTTGTGAGGAACGCCGTATAAGGCAGAATCTAATATCTGACAAATGTGAAGATAAAATGTTAATGTCTTTTTCCCTTTCCTTTATTCCTTATTATTTCTTTTATTCTCTAAAAGCTGGAAATGAGATCGATTCCATGATTTTTTGTGAATTCATGTGACTTATTTATCACCTCATCTCCTATCTGGTTAGAACTTCCTTTTTCTTTTTTAAAG
Organism: Himantopus leucocephalus; assembly: GCA_003993805.1. Classification (NCBI taxonomy): domain Eukaryota; kingdom Metazoa; phylum Chordata; class Aves; order Charadriiformes; family Recurvirostridae; genus Himantopus; species Himantopus leucocephalus. The sequence continues at coordinate 103,109,402 of RSEF01000003.1, forward strand.
AATATTTTAGTTTCAAAGTCAGGCTGACTAGTCTATAATTCCCCAGATTCATTTTTTAAAAACTAGGTAGACCATTTGCTCTTTTTCTGGTCTATTAAGATTTCACCTGTCATTGAGTTCTTAAAGATAATCGCTAATGCTTTTGAAATTGCTTTGACCAGTTTCTTAAATTCTGTAGGGAAATTCAACAATTACTTTTTCCCTTTCTGTAGATTGCATTCCTGGTCCTGGCACTGTACTCTAATTCCTTGTACTTAATTTAATTGTTGGCTTATATTTTTTTATATTTTTTTTCTGAAAATTCAAGCAAAAATATTTCAGGGTTTTTTTTCATCATCCATAATTTTTTTTTAAATGAAAATCTATAGGATGTTGTCAGCTAATGTCTGTTGGTATCCACCTATTTTAAGCAATACTTTCAAAGTCTGAGAGTTTCATGAAATGTAAACATTTCAGATTCTGACAAAAATCATAGGGTTTTTATACAATTTTCCTTAATCCATTTAATTATACTTATTGCCAAGATCACAAGAAGGTAAATTGTAAGATTAAAGTTTAGAAGATAAAAAGGATGTAAAAGGAAATACGAACAGGAATTGGTCATCGTCCTCCCAAGGTGACCAAAAAGACCACCACCCAGAGTAAGTGTTAAGACTGCTCCAATTTGGAGGTTGCTAATTAGTCTAAATCTCAAGCTGTGGAATGGAACAAGCAACGACTGTCTGTTGCTCTCACCAGGTAATTCTACTATGGGAGCTTCAGTTGAAGTGTGTAAGTCCCACACATTGCTCCGCATTGACGTGGTTGATACAGTGGGAATGGCTGACCCTTCTCAAAACTCTTGTAGTCATTCCCAGTGGCATGGTGAACTCAGCTCTGTTTGCTATTAAATTGATAAGCCCCCATTGGCATTGCCATCGGGCAACCAGTTTGAGAGCTCTGCCTCACATCAGCTTTCTAATATGTCTTCAATGGCCTTTTTCCCCAAAAAGATGCTTGTTTGCAGCTTACAGGGCAGAGAAGTTTTACTATCCCTCGATTAGAACTTTCTTCAGATATGATAATATTGACTGTTGAGTTCACTGCGAATAACCCAGCTTTGGAAGCTATTGGGTTTTCTTTTCGGGGCGGGGGGTGGGGGGTGTTTTTTTTTTTATTTTTAATTTTTATTTAATTTGAACCCATAGAATTTTAATGGAGTTCAACTGCTCCAATGCAGCCTCATTAAAAGATATAAATCCATATTCCTCAGCCGAATGCCAGGTGCCAGTCATCAGCACTGCATGAGTTAAAATTGTAATTTAGTTTCTGAAGTGTTTCCCTAGCTGTTCTAGGGATTCAGCTCTCGTAATTTAGTACATATTACTTCATCATCTAATTTCAAGGTGTTCTATTGATTCAAATGTAGTAATTTACAGTATTTGATGTATTTATTTGATGAAGAAACCATTTAAAAAAAACTTCAAACATCTTTCTTATGTATAATTACTTTGTCTTATTTTGCAATATTGTGCTGTCTTATGTTGAGACATATTTTCAGACAGTTACCATCTCACTGGTACATTTGTTTTAGTTACATCATGTTATAATATGGCGAATATATAACAGTGAACATGGTGAAAAATGACAGTGAACTAATGCACATTTGTGTTCAGCTGAACAGAACATGGCTTTCTAATCCTTTAACATGTAGTTGGGCATGCCTTAGACTAATTTTTTTTCAAACTTTTTTGTCCTTTAAAGGAAGGTACTTTTCAGCTCTCAGGCACACTGTGCCATTCTCAACCACATTCACACATCACCTTGCTGGTGTGGAGACAGTAGGATCCAAAGCCATCCTAGGAAAAGCTATCCCAGGTCAGCCGAAGAGGAAAAAGAAAAGGCAAGTGGCACTTCTGAATACTTTTTCAGTCTCCTGGGACTAGTGCGTGAAGGACTTCCTGTGAAATCCCTGTATTTAGAGATATTCTTTGATGATTTCCTCATGTTCTTTTCCTTCTGGTCTTTTCTCCATCCCCTGACTTGATTCCCCATTTCTGACTTACACTAATTTTAGGTGTATCATCCATAAAAATATAACAAAAGACCATTCAGTTTTCTTAACACTGTTCAGTTTTCAAAATCAACCAAGGAGAATGTCAAGCCTCAAGATGTATAGGAACTGCTCTGCAAAAAACGAGCTGCTCTGCACTGAATATTTGTCCTGGTATGAGCAACACAAGACTAATTTCTCTTTTAGTAATTTTATATTGCAGTAAGGTCTGTTCTAATGCTTGGGAGAACTGCACTCTTAGAAGACTCTAGTGTCTGAATTTGTGAAAATACTTACTTTGTAGCCAGCTATGGCGTGCGTATTTCAAGGTCTCGGTGTTTTCGAGCTCACCAGGTGCGTGGATGAGGAGGAGTGAGACCCAGGCACTTGACCCAAGCTGGCCAACAGGATTGTTTCATATCATGAACGTCACATTCAATATAAATTAGAAAGTTTGCTAAGGAGTTCTCTCTCTTCTTTGATGGTTGCCATGCTGAGAACTCCCTGTGCCGGTGCCGGACCCCTGAGCCCTTCCCTTCCTCCTGAAGACGCAGCACTCACAGCGTCCCACATTTGCTGTCCACTGCTGGGAGTGCACTGCTTCCCACTGATAGAATGGGCTGAGTGTAATCCTCATATATTTTATATTGATATTGAGATCAATGTTGGTTCATTAGTTTTATTAATGTTAATCTTCAAGTCTTATTCTATTAAATCTGTCTATATTTCAACCCCCGGGTTTCCCTGCTTTTTCTTGATTCCCCTTCCCAGGTGGGGAGGGGTCATTGGGTGATAGAATAATTGTCTAAATGACAATAAATTGTGGGTTCATCAAACCATAACAATATTACAGCTTTAGTCACTCATGCCACTTCATGTTTATATTGACATTTCTGAGCATTAGGTATTAGATGATGTAGTTGCCTTTCCTTGTATGCACAGGAAGAATGAAGTTGTATGGGAAACGGTTTTGACTCATTTTCTCAAAGTCAATAACACAAAAGTCATAATTTGGTTAAGTTCCAGTTCAGACAAAGTCAAGGTTTACGTGTGAAAAGTCAATTGTTTGTTATGTTAGAAAAGATATCATTCATAGGAGATGGCTGACGTTCAAGGTAAAGTTGTACGCAAGTAGAGGCAAACACTTTCAGATTGTTTCCAAAAATAAGGAGAAAAAAAATCCCTAGCATAGAACAGTTATTTCAATAATCATACAAGGAATTGTGTAGTTACATCTGATCGTTCCTTTAGACAGCAGGAATAGAGCTTGGAGCAGAATGTCAGGAAAACAGATTTGCTAGAGAACACCACTAACAACATCTGCACCTGTCCCAAGTTCATAGTCTAAGTAGATTATTGACTTTAATATTTAATGCATCTACTCAGTTAATTTACATCAGAGTAGGCATTGTTGCTGTTGCTTAGCAGCTAAACAGCTAAGATGCTGCATATTTAAAACACACAGTCGGGATCCCAAAACTTTTCTGTGAAACCTGAAGTTTGTTACTGTCTGAGTGTATGTTGCTTTCAGAGGCTCACCAACACTCTTACGATTCTCCGTCTCCTACAGCACAGGGTAAAGGATGTTTAAGAGAAAAACATACCTTTCCTAGTCCAGGTTTACCATCTCATAAGTGGAAGTAATTTTAAATCTGCTGTTCAATTGTATTAACAATAATTTCTTTAACAATACTTCCTTCTTCTCACCTTCTATGACATGATAGATACTC
>RSEF01000003.1:103114163-103148131 GCA_003993805.1 Himantopus leucocephalus
TCTTGGCCACAAGGGCACATTGCTGGCTCATGGTCAACTTGTCTACCAGGAATCCCAGGTCCCTCTCTGCAGAATTGCTTTCCAGCAGGTCAGTCCGTAACACGTACTGATGCCTGGGGTTATTCCTCCCTAGGTGCAGGACCCTATACGTGCCCTTGTTGAACATCATTAAGTTCCTGTCTGCCCTACACTCCAGCCTGTCCAGGTCTTACTGAATGGCGGTACAGCCTTCCAGTGTATCAGCCACTCCTCCCAGTTCNGGCGGTACAGCCTTCCAGTGTATCAGCCACTCCTCCCAGTTCTGTGTCACCAGCAAACTTGCCGAGGGTACACTCTGTCCCCTCATCCAGGTCTTTGTTGAATATGTTGAATAAGTCCGGACCCAGTGCTGACTGCTGGGGAACACCACTAGCCACAGGCCTTCAACTGGACTCTGTTCCACATTGTACAAAATAAATGTACTCCATGCAGTGTGATTCTAGAGAAACAAAACCTGATGTTTATTATTTTGAGACAGACACATTAAAGGTGATATTGCACTGATGCTGTGAGGATATAGCTGTAATTATGCAGCACACGTGTGTCATGAAATGGCAGAACCTAGTGATAAGAAAATTTGTGTCCATTCAAACTGTCCTTCTGACAGTGCAAACATTTTCTCAAGAGTAACAGGAAAGTCTATTATGAACTGTCATTGAATTTAAATGACTACAGAGTTTATATCTTGCCCTCTGAGCAAATGTGTAGTACACATCAGAATTTTTTTGTCACCTACCCATTTGTAAAACACAGAACCAGCACAAAATGGCTCTGACATAACAACACAGTTTATCTGTCGAGATTCATTCCCACCACAAGTTGTGATTCTGTTTACTGTTATTTTCTTTTGCTTTTTTTGTCGCAGAAGGAAAAAATTCAAGTAAGATGAAAAAGCAAAGAGAACCGGTGACTAATACAGTGATGTAGTTAAAAAAAAAAGAAAAAAGAAAAGAAGTGGGTTGAAAAAAATAGCCTCCATTTCACAATGCACTTCCTGTGGAAGTAAGAGACAGAATATTTAGAAACAAAAATGCTGCTCTAGTTGTGCAGAGTCTGTTCATTTTTCAATTCTGAAATAAAACAGGACTTGATTCACATGTACAAGCATGCGGGAGTTGTCCTTTTATAGCCTGAGGAGCTCCTTAGCCATTAAGCGGATTTGAGCTCTGCAGAGATGCCCACTTCTCCCCCACCAGTGATATCATGAGGCTTCAAGCTCCGTAGGATCCAGTGTCACACTCCTGAATGGACCAGGACATCAACTCATTCCTACCCCCTTTCTGAGTTGTTACAGAACAACAATATAAGGTGCCCAGCAGGGATGGAGCTGGATTTCTCTAGCTGACCCCAAGAAATTAATCAAAGTCTGTTAACACATGTACAGACCCAAAGTATTTTATCCTGAAATCTAAAGCGTTTAACAAGTCAAATCTGTGCTTATAGTTTCACTTTATCCTTATAAATATCTGTGGAGCCTTTGGATGGGTGGGATTTTGTTTTGTTTTGTTTTGGGTTTTTTTTGTTTGGGTTTTTTTTTGGTATTGGTTGTTTGTGTTTTTTGTTTTTTTAATTTTGACAACAACTGGGTATCTTTACCACACAATGAACAGAAAAATCAATTGTTTGGATAAAGCAAATTTAATGTAGATATTATATTTATCCATCACCTCTAGTTTACTGATTGCAAATTATTTTTTATTTTCTTGTCCTTTTAATTTTTTACGTAGACACTGAAGCCTTTCTTGCTAGTGATGTTCAAACTAGACAGAAGATCAACAGCAACAGTATCTGTAAAACATACATTAGAATTCATAATCACCATTTAGAAACAGCAATCAGTTGTCATGAATTAAATTCATCTCTACCTAAACTCAAAACAGCAGGGGTATATTTAAAAAACAACATGAATTAACAGCCATTTACAAAATATAGATATAAAAAAAAGAAATCCACAAAAGTAGAATTAGAGATATGATTCAAAATTGTTTTGCTTTTTCTTGTTCTTTTAAATTTATATGTAGACACTTAAGCCTTTGAGTAGATTTAGGAAAAAAAAATTAATTATGAACATTCTAATTAGGAAACAGACAAGCGCTCAAATGCACCAGTGCTCCTAAATCACTTAACTCAGAGGGTCTGACTAATGCATCTTGTAAGCTACCTCCTTGTTGAGTACTTAACTACAAGACCAGCTTAATGGAAAAAATTGGTGTTGTATGACTGCAGGAAGATCACAGATCTTTACTAAAGCAAATGAATACTACAGCTGTTGAGTTTTTGCTTGTGAATGCACTAACTTTAAATACTTTTAAATACTTTTTTAAAACTTTTTTTTAAAATCCCTATTTCAAAAGGTTTTCTCAAGATATCTAAACTAATAACTTGAATATTAAAAGAGTGTAGAAATACATAATTAAGAAGATAGTAGGAAGTAACCTGGGTCACTTTCCTCACACCAGCAAAATCCAAAACTTTAGAGAATGCCATATATGCTTGAGATGTTTTACAGACAAGCAAAATAACATATTTCTCTCTGCTTCAAGAGCTTTCAGGTTCAGATTGGACACAGAAAACTAAAGAATGAGAACAAAATGAAGCCAAAAGGAAAATGGTAGATCTGTGGTTAAATCTGAAATTTGTGCTTAATTTTGTTAGATAATTTTAATCTTAATTTTCTGCTAAATAAATGCTTTGAATAGTATCCATCAAAGACATACAAATGAAAACAAAACAAAAAAATGGTTAGAAGCTCATCAAAGAGGACACGTGGAAGTGAAAACTCCACAGTCCAGAGAGGACACAAATGAAATAAAGTACCTGTGCAGGAAATGACAGTCATTGGGAAGAAAAAAGGCAAACGTGAAGTAACCAAGGATTGCTTCCTGCTGACGATTTGCCAGGGAGTAGTTACTAAGTGTAGGCAATAAGGCCAGATCACTAGACTTTAAGATGGGAGTGCAAGATAAAACAGCGATTGCACTCTGGTTATACTTTAGCAATACAGCATAGAAGTTGAAGAAGCCAAAGTGAATCAGGGGATGAATGTTGTAAACATGATTCCTGAGAACAAAATAATAGTGTAATGAAAGCTAGGAAAGAAAAGGCAGCTATGTAAAAGTCCATCTCACAAGGAGCTGACAAAACATTTGAGTTAATGGCTAAAGCTGTACGATCAGTTATGAGAAAGACTGCATGCAGAAGTTTGTACATATAACTTTAAAATTTATAGAATACGTAAGATCTATAGTAACATTACATGAGGTTTTTATTCCCACTTCATTAAGATTAAGCATGAATACAATTTGTGTGACATTTGTAAGATAGAACCTTAAGTAAACTGAGACTAAAGATTACGATTTGGAGACTTTCCTCCCTGTTGTCTCGGGGAGTGTTAGAGAAACTGTAAAGCTGTTAGAGAAAATGTAAAGCTCCTTGTGGCAGACAGAGGTAAGATTAAGTTATGCAACACTGAAAAAAATCCCTTACTAATGTGCTCTTTGACTCAGAAATTCTGCGCTGCCACCAGTGTACGGAGAATGAATCGGTACTATCAAAGTAAGGAAGTCAACTGGACATAAATACTACCCACCCCCAACAAAAAAAAACAAAAAACAAACCACCAAACCTGAAAAATAAAGGAAGAAACTGAAGTTGCAAACAAATTGCAATGCAAAGATATCCTAACATTAACCCCATCCCTCAATGCTGTCAAACTCTTACTTTAAATTGCTTAAAAATACAGAGCTAGCATAAAGTATTGCTTTTCCACTAAGGCCAAACTGCAGTCCCTGTTTAAAGTAACTGAGAATCTCTTCCAAGAAAACGTTTTGTGATTATCGAAAGCAGCCTATGCTGGCCTAATATTTCCATTGCTTAAATTGTACTTGCAAGTTTTTTTTGTTTCTTATCTCCTCTCCTAAGGCATTTCTGTGGGTAAATATCCTAACTCAATCAGAGAAATACCCAAAACTCCGTATTTCTTACCGGATGCCAGGATCTCATTATAAGAATTTAACTTGACAATAATAAGATTAAAACATGACACAGAAAGCAACAGTTTCTTTTACTTCTTAATTGTGTCCCTAAACTCTGGAAAAAAGTATCTACAATTAGTCACAAACACTTTTTGCAGTGCTTCTCTTTGTGTGATTATACCATACACATCCAAAAATGCAGAGATAATCTATTGGGATTTTATTATCTCCTTACAATAAATGTTTCACCAGATTTCTTCTTCCTCCTGTTTAAAGGTAGCAGGAAACAAGGCTGTAAGGTACTGATGTTCAATGAATATATAAAGCACTAGCTGCACTCAATCCACCACAGACAATTGTTGTGCTTTTTTTCAACACCTGAATAAAGAGCAAATTGCTTTTCAGAAAGAAAAGTAATATACTCTTAAAGATTCATATACTTTTACGTTCACAGAACTTCAAAATCATAATTTTCTTCTAAGATGTCAAGCCATTTTCACTGTTTTGTGTGTTCTTCAAAGTTTCACGTGGATTTATGAGTAAAATTTCTTTTTTAAAATGACTTGCTTCTGTACAGGCTAGTACCATTCAAAAAAGCTGTATAAGCAAAATGGAAATGATACTTAGCTGTGATATTACTTCTGAGATGGAATAGTTATAATCCATATATTACTGTTTAGTACTACGCCACAGCAGTGTACAGCTATGAGATTTGATTTAACAGTTTGCTGGAAGTGTTTTACAAGACGAATAGTTACCGACAGATAGTGATTTTGATTTTAAATCAACCGAAATCAAGTCAGGTCATGAGACTAGCACAAGTTACTTTGAACTAAAAAAAATACTGGGGAAAGGAATGAAATTAGGTGGTATTCTTTAATTACAAACAAGTACAATCAAAATGGCTAAATTTCATTATTTTTGAAGCATTCCAAAAACTTACAAAGTTTGACAGGGATAAATTTTGCCTTGTATGTGCAAAAATGAATGACATGGCAACCAGAAGAATAAACATGTAATTACCAATAAAAAGCAATCAGCTCTATCACAAAGAGGCTACTCTTGCCTTTAAGTAAGGAACTGGCAAATATGCTATGTCAGTAGTTGTAGTATCTTATGACTGCATCTCTAATCCTACAAGAAATTGTTCACTTGCTGTAATTACCACACAAATCTTTAAGACAGGCTGTCAAACTATTTACCTTCCCATCATCTTAGCTCATTATTTCCTGTAAAGTTACTAGTCCTTTGTTGACAAAAATGAACATTCAATATAACTAAGGACACAATCAAGTCTTTTTCCTACCAATCTTTTCCTGTAAATCCTGAACCACCACAGAGCTAATAACAAATGAAAGGGAAGTCCCTGTCAACAATGAGAGAGCCAGTATTTCCCTCTACAGTTTAACCCGCATAAAGTCAGAATTCACCCTGTTCTCAGGTGCTCATATTACAGCTTCATTCATCCACAGTCATATCTTTTGCATTTGCCACAGCCAACTTCTCTATACTGACCCCCTGCCATCCCCAGTGAATACAGCTTCCAGGTCAAGGAGAAATGGAACCAAATTTAGACTAGAAAACTGTTTATAAAGTTATGTAAGCCAAAAAGTTGCAAATAGAAACCAAACAAAGAGCTGTACTAGACGAGACAAGTAGTCTGCTTAGTACCATATTGTGAAAAATTACACAAAGCAGGTGCCCAGGCAAGAACACAGGAGTAGAAAAGTCACACAGAAATATTTCTGTAGAATCTTATCCCAATCTCAAACAATTTCTAACTCAAGGACTTCTTGAGAGATTTTGCATTAAGTAGAACTTGACATATTAATCTACCACGAACATGCCTATTTCTGTTTGAACCTGTATAAGCTTTTAGCACCCACAATATCCTGCAGTTTCCCATCTTCATTATATGGATATACCACCTACTCCTCTTTCTGCTTGAAAAAAAACACAGAAGCTTTTATAGAGCTTTATAGACTTTACAGACAAAGTGCTTCATGGACTTGCATAATACTTAAGCTGTAGCTGTTTTGTAAAATCACAGCTATGCAAGCCCTCTCAGTCTTAGAATTTGTCTTTTGCTTTAAATCAAATATATGATAAATGTAGAACACAGACTAACAACCTTACACAAGGAAATAAAGACTTAAACCACTGGTTACACCCAGCAGTCCTTCTGCCACCACTAGTAGGTTATAGTAGAAGTTTTACAGTGCATCCAGCAGCATCTTCCTATCTGAAGCTGTATTAATAAATAATCATGTCTGTTTACACTAAGACATTCTAGCACAGCACTAGGGATGAATACGGTATTTGAGTTAATACACACTTCCAGGCAGATTCAAAGTTCAGCTTTCAGCAGACGACTCTTAGAGTAGCATCTCAGACAGCTCAGTCACCCACACTGCAGCACCATCAAAAGGCAAAGTTAGTGTTAAGGTATCTAAAAAACCAACACCACCCTTAGCAAGCTTACACACATCCCAACTCAATAAATAACAGAAAAACACCCACATGTAGTTGTTGCCACCAGAAAGTTTTGCTAAAGAATATACCAGTAACTTCAGCAAACTGGTTACCTTTTGGAGTACACTGTACAGTCATTGATTTGACCATACTCTCTGTATATAAATGAATTCTGAAACTCTACTCTGACATTTGGAAGTAGACCGAACACCAAGTTAGGCTGGACATAAATGTATACATGGAAATTTAAGAATATGCTGGACTCTTGGAAATCTAACAAGGCCATAAAAGCTCAGTATCATCATCCTAACTTAGCATTTCAGGGAAAGCAAACTGGGAATCCCATATTCAAAATCTTAAAAGAAAAAGGCTTCTTTTCCATGAAGGAATAAAAAAAAAGAAATAGAAAAGGCGGTAAGCTGTTCTCTGTGTTCCCCTGTAAGAACTTAACACAGCCATGGTAGTTCCTCTGTGTACCCTTTTGGATGAAGTTTGCTAGGGAAGCTGCTTGGAAGATCAGAGAGAGAGACGAAGGCAGGTATGTGGCATGTATTCATAACATGAAGAATAGTACAATTACAGTTCCTGTCACACACAAATTATAGTTCCTGTCACACACAAAAGAACATTATGACAAACAAACAGAAACACTAAGAAAATAAAGTAAAAAACAAGCAAACACAAAAAAATACCTTTCTAGAAAAGCAAGTTCAAAGAGTATTTGTAACTAAAAAAATAGCTGTTCTAAAATACTACCTGAAATAAGTCAGTATTCCTTATGAATGGTAACAGAATTTTGCACTTCCAGTGAAATACTCACATCATCTTCTATTTAGCAATATGGGAAAGTAATTAATTTCAAGAAAGTAAAGGGGATTAAATCTGTTTTCATGTCACTTCTAGAAACATAGAGGGATGACACTTGTCTTATCTCTGGTATGGGAGTGCAATGATTTCACTCATTACCCAGGCTGAAAGACAAGCTGCAACTCAGACTCAACAGTAAAAAAGAACTCTTGCTCTAAGTTATCAGCCACGCCTTTCCCTTGCTCCCCTCTCTTGCCCATAATGATGCAGTCACCAAAACTGTGTAAGCACAGCAAATCAATCCACATATTTGAAATAACACGTAGGATGCATATCTCTATGGGCAGCAGTTTTGACTGAGGGCTGTTCAAGAACAGATTCCAAGAGCAGCAAGTGAATCTGGCACAGCTTGTTCTGAACTTCGACAAGACTCACAACTAGAAAAAAGGGATTTTAAGTACTGGAGAAACAACTGAGGACTACTTAATAAAATACAAAGAAAGTCTAATGTCATATGACTCACAAAGAAAACTGAAACTTAATGGGAAATCAGCAATTTTCCCTTTATTGTTATACTGATGTCAGTTATACCTTTTTTTTTTTTACTCTTCAAGTTTAGGTTTGACAGTGTAGATATAGCCTGTGTGACTATTTAAGCTCATGAAAGCAATAGAAAATTTCATTTTCTTTTTGGGTACACTGAGATCTACTCTTTATCCTCTCTCTGAAAATGGCAAATACGAGACTATAACAAGCAGCGTGCACAAGTGTACAAATACTTTATTATTTTGGTTTTGTACATTTTCTCCTAAGTTTGTGGAACTATAAATTACATTTTTGGAAACACAAAGACTGCAGACCTCCATTTATACGCTATTAGAGGAGAAAAGGAAAAACATTGAAAAGGATGAAGCTGGACATGGTAAATATGCGTCTGATCAATGATATTTTTTTAATTCATTGGCACAAAACAGGAAATTTAAAAGACAAATTGCTAATTAGCATTCGATGTGTAAACGCACATGTACATACAAGTACAAAGGCTTCCCTATAAAAAACTTAGGAGAATGTGGAACCCTTGCATACGTGTTTCGGTAATAGTCTCTGACAGTGGACTTCTTTTAACATAAAGAGGCCAGAGAATAACAGAGCTGTGAGACTTTGTTGTGTATTCTGAATCAAATATATTTCTAAATCAACATTTTAGAATCTGCAGCTTACTACTGCTTTTCTCTCTCAAACAGGTAACAAAATTGAAAATGGCTGCATGTTGACAAAGACTAAGGAATGGTTAGCCTGTGCATTCTCATTATTTCTGGTGTTTTCTAAATGAAAGTGTTGTAAAACAGCTGAAAATGCAGTACCATAAAATGTTGGAGATTTTAGTCCCTACATAACAACATTTACTATAAACATTCATTTATAAGGACTACAAATACAGTGATTTGCCTAATCATACACCATATTAATTTAAATGAACGCTAAATATTTGTCTAAGCTCTTAACTATTAATGTTGAACACTACATAGAAGTTCTTTAAAGTATGTTCATCCCCAGACTATTAATGCTCACCATGGAGACTGAAAGTTCCCCTGTAGGATTAGAATAAAATGTTCCACTAATCACATAGTTTCCTAGGTACGCTCTTCAGATACTTTAATAACACCTACTGTGAAAAAAAACACCTTGTAGCATTATAGATCTGAAAAAGAATTTAAAATATTTAGCACACCCAAAAGAATTTTCTTATAAATTGGTAAACAACTCTATTGCAATTCTTTTGTGTTAACTCCAGTCTTAAGCACTAGCTATACTTCTTTGATTTTAAATAAACCACCTCACTAGGCGCAGTATTAATCAGCATACTTCCTTGGCCTCTGACAATCTAAAACAGAGTCCAGAAACAAATGTTTAACATCCCTTTGTTCGAAAAACATAGAGATGTTCCCCAAGAACAGCCAATATATCTTTTGGGAGACCACAGGTTGGGCTGGTGGATTTTTTGATTGAAAGGATGTTATTAGCGTAATACTACTCTGAGTTTAGATGGCCTCCATATTTTAATGTTTCAGCACCATTTCTGTTACAGCTCCAAAGCCACATTTAAGCCCCAATGAAATGTGCAATGAATTTACATTAATCTGGAAGTACTAATTCCAAGCCTGTTGGACATTTATTAAAATACAGTTTCAACAGAGCTGAACAGAACTAGAGGATTTAGTTTAGCAGACACATTTCAAACTAGTCCTTTTGGCTTCAAAACATGACCCAAAATTGCACAATCCATTAAGTTTCATTCTAATTAAAAGTTTGAACAAGTCCAAAAGTTCAAAGCAAATTTTAGATGAAGTGACACTATCATCTGCTTTTTACAGTGAAAAAATACAGTAGTAGGCTTTTTTTCTTCAGATATACCTGCAATACTCTTTCTGTTGATATGGTTTCATTGAAAGGAAGAGCTTCTGCTTATGCAATAGGTTGAACTATCTGCCTGGATAAAAATAATATTTTTGATAACGATGATTATTATTAAAAAGTTGTATAACTCTTTCAGTTGAGACGTCTTAAAATGGGTAAGCTGCCTTCTCCGTCTTGCTCTCCTGGTGAGCTGCTGGTAACATCTGGAATTAAGTGTACTGTAGACATTGTTCCAAGAATGAGAGAACAAAAAAGATACTGTAATACTGACCCCACTGAAGGCTTCTTGGGACTCAATTTGACTTTTTCCATCTGGGTGTACTGGGCAGAATACATAACAGCAGAGAGCCCATGGCGAGCTTACACCACTAATAAATAATAGTAATGAATCAGCCAAACCCTGCTACTAGGGAGAGTAATTGCCATGAACCACATATAGGTTTGAAATGAATACTTGGTTGCCTTTTAATTATTAGTTGCTCCAAGTTAAATGACTTCTGCTCACACTGCATCACAACATATTTAAGGAATTTAATTAAAAGTCACAGAATATTCTGTCTTAATATTTATTGATAATATTTTTTTTTTCAAATTCCTTTAAATAAAATGCTGCGTGTGCACAAGGGAAATATAAAAATAAGGAGTTTTATCTCATCCTTGGTTCTGTATACATTATACATGTCAAAATGTTGTAACAGTTTATTGAGTCTAAACTCTCCATGGCTTTGGCCTGAACCACATTTTTGATTCCATATGCTAATTACCTGAAAAAAGCTAATGACAATACAATCTAGTCAAAACTTTTGTTCCCTTAGGCAGGTATATAAATCTGATCCCTTCAAGTCATTAGTATAATTTATATATATTTTAAACAGTGAATAAAAGCAAACTGTGGCTAAAGATTTTTAAACATTTTAGCAATGATCACAGTATACACATTAGCATATGAACATTGCCAAGACAGCTGTTTAAAAAAATTGAAAGTAAATAATATAATCAAATGTTACACTTTTACATAGGTGTTTGCTTACTTTATAGTTAAAGCTGAATTTAATCAAAATCACTTATTCCAGAGCTTGACAAAAGCTTTCTCTCTGCCTTCCTGTCAAAAAAACCCAAACCAAAACAAAACAAATACCATAAATTAAGGATGCATGGGGAGCAAAGGTGAAGGAGCAGAGTTCACAGATAATGTCTGTAATGAGAGACACACGCCATTTGCTGAGCCTTAAAAATGCATATCTAACATCCTTAAGATGCCTTTCAGACTTAGGAAGTCTTCCATTTTCAAATCTAGTATTCGTACTCTTAATCACCCCAGCAGAAAAAAGATCAGGAAATCTGTAGCTCAGATATTTCCAGCACTTTTACAGGAGGTAAATGATTCAGACTGTGCCAAAACACTATACTGTGGGTGTTTTTCAAGCAATGACTAATAAATTTTTGTGCTTATAAGACCATTAGCTCATGTTTTTGGCACTATTACCTGCTGTTCCAATTCTATTTCTGATTAAACATCAGGTGGGTTATAACGTAAGAAAACAGAAAGTTTTTCTTTGCTTTTGCACAATCTGCAAAGAAGCTGGGCCTGTTATGCCTGTAATGTACCTACACTCCCGGCACTACTGAACTGTTAGAAGAGAATTTGGCTATTTCACATGGTACGTGGTGTTGTACTCAGCACCACAACACTGTATTTTTACTGCTTGTGGTCCAGTCCCTCTCCTGTGTATTCAGTTCAGATGCTACTGCCTCTGTGGCACAGGTTTCCCTTGGGTCTAGTTACTTTTGCTATTTTTAATGCAAGAGAGGCATGACTTATCAGAAGCATTAATTAAAGGCTGAAGGTAAAACTCAAGAGGTCCGTTTCCCTCACTAAATGAACAGTTGCATTACAGCAGGAAACTGCAGTAGTAGACTACATTGATGAAGAGAGCAGAAAACCATTTCAAAACAGATTTGCAAAACACAGTGGTTTGTGGGGTGGGGGAGAAACCCCCTGTCTCGGTCATGGAGGGCAGCAAACTGCAGTCAAGATTCAGCATGGCTACTCCAAATTTCCAACCAAAGATAAGGTCAAAATGATTCACTCCTTGAAACAAATTGTCGATACTTAGCCTTTGAAGCTTTGTTCTAGTTTTTGGCTTCCCTATGAAGCATTTTCAGTTGAGTTATCACATTGATAAAAAAGCTATGGAATAGTTATTATAAAGTTAGGTATGTTAATAATTACTTCCATAGTGACTACGAGAATACGAGGAAAATTTAATCCAAATGTCATGGAGAGAAGAGAAATAAAGCAGTTTTCTGTGTTTGCTGGACCTTCCTTTGACACTGTCTTCTGGAATTTACATGATATGAATACTTTTGCCTCTTTTTTTTTTTTTTCTTTTTTAAATATATAATAGGCAAGCAGCACAAGTTCTGCTCAGGTTAATTACGCAATCCCTCAAGTACTAAATCATTTCTTTGATTGCCACCCACATTACTAATCCACTTTGAAGAGTCCTCGCATCCTGTCCTTATAATTCCCAATCCCTTTCTGATAATTGTAGTACTTGTGGCAGCAGGAATGAAATGTTTTGTACCTATTATGTTGAAGTGGTCCTTAGATGTAAAGTGTGGAATTTTTCCAGTGCTGCTGGCAGGATGCACAGAGAAGCACTAGGAAGACAGATCAAGTGCCTGCTTCTGCTGCTGTCCTATGGAAGTCATCTTGGTTTGCTTTATTTCAAATAAAAACGCAGTCCTACTATTCAACAGAACATGACTGGTGAGATGAAAAGACATTACGTACCACAGACCTTTGGTATATGCACTAACATTTTACCGTAAACTTCATCAGCTAAGTATACAACATAATCAGATAGCACTGAACAATTAATCATTTTGTTTCCTGGGCTATTAGTGAAAAGAAATTATATAGGTAAGCTTTATAGCTATAATTCATATTTTAATACTGAGACCTAGAATTTTAAAGCAAAGGTTTGCCCTTTTAGCAAAGCATATATAAGCTGTAAATGTAGATACATGGGGATCAGACTCATAAAACAGGCCTGTATACCAAGGTAAAGAGTATATACATCTAATAGAAGGAAGTGCTGCAAACTGTCAGAAATATCTGTACTTGAAAAATAAAGCAATTCTGAAATGCCTAAAGAAAAAGCAAGTTTTGCAAATTAAAGTTTTAAATGCAAATTATTGAAAACCCTATGGAATTGTAGTTAGTTTTTTAAAAGGCATAAGAAAGGTTATTAGTTTTAGTTAAAACAATTATATTTATTTAAGTTAAAAGTCTAAGATCTGACACATGAGGCAGCTCAAGAAGAGAGAACTCTGTTCACACCTAGGTTCTATCTTCCTGGCAGAAGTTAATGTTTCTTTTGGGCTAGATACAAAGTATTAAAAATGAGAATTCAGCAATAAGGAAAATGTAACATTAAGTAACATTTAAATTTAATTTAAATTATCTTTTAGGGACTATGATTTTGTATTAAATGGCTACTAGTTAATTATTTATAAGACATTAGTACTAGGTACTAAATACTGCTATTTAATATGTGTCTGATTTCATCATTTATTTCTGTGCAGCATGATTGTGACACCAGCCAACTGCATTCTTGATAGAAAGTACAAGAGAAAATGTCACAAGATAAAAAAACCCAACTTGAACATACAAAAAAGTATCAGTTATTTCTACTATTCTTAACGGCAGAACAGTTAAGACAAAAGCAGCTCTGCAAAACAACACAGAGTCTTCTCTCTTATAGCATTATGCAAGTATTCTTAAATGTATATATGCAATATTACATGCATATTTTACACTTGCTATCAGATATTTATAATATATCTGGTTAAACTGGTGATCAATGTATTTTGTTTGTTCTTTTCACTAGGTTAGTAACATAGAAGGGCTGAATTACATTTTTTAGCCTAACAGTTATGATAGTGGCCTTTGGCACTGACAAAACCACTATAAAAAAAGGTGTCCACTCATGATTCCTCTCCTCATGATTACAGCAGGTAGTTTTGTTGCTCTTGATTTTACATCCTTAAGTATTTTTAAAGTAAAAAATGTCCCCCTCTTCCAGATGAAGAACTGTAAAAACAACACGATCGTATTGCAAAAAAACACCACCATTAAGTCATTGAACATGCCCCTATCCAATAACAGGTATTGCAGCAGAAGGAATAATTCTTAACATATTTTTCATCTCTTTTTCTGTTTGTGACAGAAAAAAACCTCACAGTTGTTTTGAATGAAGTTGTTACCTATTCAAATAATATGTAATCTATAAATAATTTTAAAAGAGATCACAGGAAATAGCTGTGTGCCCAGTGGTTTCTAATTTCTAGCCCTGCTATTGACATAACAGTTGTGTTATACTCAAGAAAGGAGTTTTATCTTTATGTGGCGCTGTTTTTCTCCTTACTCTTTATCTCTCATCCCTTTAGAATGTACAGTCTGGAACAAGCATTTCTCTTGTGTGCAACCCTCTCCGCAAAATATGTGCTACTTGTTAGTCTTATTCTTCAACACCATTTCAGAGCAGAACATTGTTCGCTAATCTTGTTGGCTAATTTTTTTGTCTAATAGGTTCTCTCTACAGCAGGATAAATAAAACACTTATAGTCAAGTTTCAATTGTAGATGTTTCAAAATTCAAATGTGCCTTTCATTAACATTTCCTTGCAATACATGCACTAGAACACTTATTGAAAAAAACCACTCCAAATTCACTTCATCTAACTATATATTGTAGAAATTATGTTTTAGCTATTGCAAGTAGTTGTGGAAATTATGTATTTTCAAGAGCAAGGTATAAGTAAATGACATACTAGACTACATAACACTAAATGTCCCCATGGCAATTGTGAACATGTCATACCATCCCTGACCACTAAGCCATGTTCACTCATAGCACCACTTGGGGTCTTAGAAGTTGCTCCCATTCAAATGCTACTCATATCTTCCTAACCTCTCAAGAAGTGACTTAAAACACTTGTCCCAGAGCCCAAATTTCAACAAGAAAGCAATAGCACTTACTTTTTTTTTTAAAGAGAAATACAAAGTAAATATACGCATTAAATGAAAGACAGGTGGAATACCACAGTGCATGAGTTGAGTTGAAGCTGACACAAGATAGAGTCTATAAAATGTGTTACAAAAGATGGATATAGGGTTAGAAGAAGCTACATGAAGTAGCAGCAAAGCAGCAGAGTGACTTGTCTTAGCAGTTGAGCCACATTATATTTGGTATTGAAAGATAAAACTTTCTGATCAAGTTTCAGAGGAATTTCAGACTTCAGCTTTCATAGGATTACCCACCTCAAAATCATCATGCTTTAATGGAAGAGGACAGCAAAGTGTGAGACTGCAGAAGCACCCATCAACACACTTTTCATATTTTCTATGGATCTTCCAGGCTACTTCTGCTTCGTTACCGTCTGACTTGGTGCTCCAAGTTTCCATGCAGTACAAGCAAGTTATATGGCAAGTTAATAAAGGGATACAAAATCACTCTGACTTTCTGAAGCTATTGTATCTCCATACCTACTTCATTGTCCATTTGCGAGATTACCTAAATTATACTCTATGAATTGTCTGGCATTGCTTGTTCCTAGATCTCAGAAGACTGTGAACGCTCTCTGGTATCCGTAAGTGTTAATAAACCAGAAGTAATAAAAACATAGATATCTCTTGACATAAAATTGTTCACAAATTCTCCATCAAGTAAGCTTTTCCTTATATGTTAATGAACACAATCTCACCCATCTGAGCATCCACATCTCTTCTCAGGCATCATTCAGGTTCTGGCACTGAGTTCCAAGATGCATTGAGACCCATGCACTCATTGGTTACACAGCACACAGATGATGGAGCTCTAACTTAATTAGCTGGTTTTAAGTCATTATAGAAAATACTATTTCCCCCACAAAGGACTATGAGAATTTGTAGTGAGCATTTTTTCCAATGAACAAAATTGAACACCAGTATGGTGTCTCAGTGACTCGAGGAAACAATGATATGCTGCACAAACATGCATTCATTTCCAAGTGGATATTACAGCAACTATTACAAGAAGTACAAATATGTTGCATCCATACATACAAACAGTCACAGCAGAAAGGTAATGAAGCAAATGAAGCATAAAATTTGCTCAGTTTATTCACGAGCTTGCATTATGTGGGCTGCCTTATGCACAGGTATCTAAAGAATTCAAAATTTCTAGCACCTCTGACATATGAAAATATAAATCCCATAACCAGGACAGCTTAATGTACCATAAAAGAAAAACGCTGGAGTGCTACTTCCAAAACAAGCAAAACATTTTCTGTTTGTATTAAAAATAAATATAAAAAAAGCAATTTAAAACCGTGCGCCAAGAAGCATTAGCTGTGGGATTTTTCACATAGACCTTTCAGTAGACCAGTTTCACTATGAAAACCAGAAAAAATTAACTTTACATCTTAGAGATAGAAGTGGTTGAAAAAAAAAAAGATGGAAAGCGTCCTACTGACATTACTTCAGGGACATGTAACAACATGACACTAGTGTATGCATGAGTCTGAGACTGAAAAAGGACAGCCTGCAGATCTAGGTAGGCATGGTAGCACCAAATAAGCAGTGAGTGTAAACCAGAGGTTTTAGGTTTTTTCTGGTTCTTTTTAATTTTTTTAAATGTTTTTCTTTTAAGAATAAAAGTGATTGAGGTAAGCAGTTAGAATGCTCCTTCTCTTGTGAGGCAGACAATATTCAGGTCTTTCAGAAGCTTAGCAAGGACAAAGCACACTTATGTTCAGACTATCTAATTGCAGTTTATAGGCTTCCTAGATTTATTAGGACAACTGCGGTTAGTAGGTAGAATCAAGTCCTGACAGCTAAAAGATTGAAACTTTTAAGCATTACAACTGTAGTATGATTTCTGTAAAAAAGTACACCCACATTACAGATAATGAAATAAGAACTTAGTTCCCGTCTTAATTAAATCAATGTGTTTCTATTTGCTGCCACCAGGTTCTGATTCCACATATAAAACTAGGATCCTCACAACCAATAAGTATCATCTGAAATGGTAGCACTGATACCTAAAAAAAGAGCAGGAGAATAAAGAAAACATCAGGATGATATAGAAGACGCAATAACAAGGGGAATCCATGCGCCAAGATGTTGTAGAAATACACAACATATTCATTCATGCTGACAGTTTTTACTGATGGAGTGAAAGAGAGAACTGCAGAGCATAAGAACTTGTATTTTTTCTCACTGGGCTGTAGTAAAGGGCGAATCCTAATTGGAAAAAAAAAAAACAATAATACAATACT
The DNA here is from genome assembly GCA_003993805.1 of Himantopus leucocephalus. Lineage (NCBI taxonomy): Eukaryota > Metazoa > Chordata > Aves > Charadriiformes > Recurvirostridae > Himantopus > Himantopus leucocephalus. Next base: position 103,131,199 of record RSEF01000003.1, read on the forward strand.
TTCCGTTCCTACTAACAGCAGTAGAGTTACCTTCAACCCTTCTCTCTAAGAGCAGAGTTCAGATAAGAGAATCCATGAACATATAAATAAATAAATAAATCCAAGCTGTGGAAATTAACCTTCTGAAAAATACATATTTAAGGCACGCTGCAATTATTTGTTGTATCAATAATATACCAGGAGAGTTTACTGAAAGCTATACATTAGACTTTAATTTTAGAAAAAAACCTCAGCTTAGCTAGACACCTAAGTGCATCTCACTCTCAGATTAATGTGTTTACTCACAAAAAGAAGCAAGCAGTAATATCTTTATAAGACTAGCTGATGGCTGGAACAAAGCACTCTGGCTTTCAAACACACAGGATCTTTACAAGAAAAAGGATTTTACGTTTTACTTCTTTCCAGCTTGCTGCCCAGTTCAACTCCTTTATACATTTACTTCCTTCTCTCAATGAAATGAAAACTTTGAAAAGAGGAAAAAAGGCAGATTGGCTCATCCAAATTCTTTACTAAAACCAGACACTATGCTCCAACTTTTCATTTTGTGCATTCTACCAAAAAAGGAGGCGAAAATTAATTCTTGTGATCTCAGAAGTCAGGGGAGAAATAATTTCTTTTCATTATGAAAAATGAAGACATAGCTGTCTTTAATCCATGAGCTATGAAATATTTTGATCAAAGAAGCAACACTCAATGAAAATCAAATTAAATTCTATTTTCTGTTGACTGGTCCTGCCTTGACAAATCTTTTGAAATCTATTATTTGCAGGTATTAGAACTGTCCATTACACTGTCCACTTTTATCTCACTGTCCACTTCTATCACACTATTTTTAATCCTCCACCTTGTTTTGATTAAACATGTGAACAAAATTAAACACAGTTTTCATGATCTCAGTATCTGACATTTCACTCACCTATTTGCTCTTCAGATCTTTCACTGTTATCTTTTGCCAAACAACTTTCCTGCAGTCATGGGTCCAGTACAAAATATTTAACATTTGAGCCAAAGCAAAAGTAAACCATATTAGTTCAAAACCTAACTGACATTTACAATGGTCAACTTTTAAAGCAGCTATAGCTAAACTGAATAAAAATCACCTCATTAATATGCCGTAATAAAAGAAAATTAATTCTTTTTCCTTTGAGCTCCTGTTCTGGTTGCTGGCACAAGCTACTATGTCCATGTTCATAAAATCTTAACACGGAGATTTCCTAATTGGTACAGCTGCCAAGACATCAGTATTCCAGATTGCACCACTGTGAGGTACCAAAGTCACTGCACCAAAAATATTAAACTAGCCATTAAAATTTTCATATTCAACACTACCATGCATGTGCAATATCCACGTAGCAAGTAAAAGTGTAAGAACAACTCAGATTCCTCAAAGCTTAGTAGCTCCATCAGCAGTACCCATCTCTAAGAAATATCCTGACTATCCTAATACTGCTCCATGCTTTAAAGCTACACATGTCATGACCTTCAAAGTAGTGAGTGTATCACTGAATGATAGATAATATTCTTGCTTTCTGACAGACAGCAACAAGAACACGCAAGAATGCATCTTCGCACGAAAGATGCTTCTCTTGTGTGTCTGATACCTAGAAACACTGAAATACGCAGAATGATGGAAGGGAGAAAACTGTCATACAGTGACTACAACCACCTGAAAGTAATGATACTATACAAATGAGCCAGTTAACCATATATCCATATAATCTCTTTCTCACTTTTGCTAGTACATTACCAACAAGATGATAGAAGGAAGACTTTGAAGAGCAAAACTTCTACAAGACATGTTAATCTTTAAATATAACTTAACAAAAAATCTCCTGAGGATTTTCGGAATCCATTACTGTTAGAAATGGAAAAAACTGTTCACCGCCTGAATATAAAGTGGCTCTGAAACACACTGTGCAACCCTCACGGACCAAAACCTCCACATTACTTTATTCACTGCTCCTGTACCAGCACCACGTACATCTGTCAGGTAGCGCCACGGAGACCTGTGCAACAGCCATACCCCCGCACCCTCCCTGCGCTGCCCACCCGGCAGCCAACGGTGTAATGTCAGGCACCACATTTTAGACCAGCTGCATGCTATAAAGTTTTGCTGGCCTAACCAGATTCCCTAGACCTTGAGGACAAGTCTCCCACTCCCCGAACTCTTCTGCCAGCAAAGCTATGGAGCAAGCAGCACCACGCCAGCAAAAGGGAGCTCTTGTTGCCCTGTGGTCTCTGCTGCACAGGGTGTGCAGTCATGCCTGTGGAAAAGCCTCTTCTGCTGGCCTGTGCTGTGACTGCACTAGAAAAGTCTCTGCTGCCATCAAGACACCACACATAAAGGCAGCAAGAGACTTTACTGTAGGTTTGGAGCAACTGCAGATATCAAAGAGTCATTCGCATGAACCGAAATGCAAGTAGGCAAAATCTGCAGTCTCCAAGGTCCATGCTGGATCAGCAAGAGTAATGTAATGCTTGCAGACTTTTGCCCCTGATCCTGGAAGCCCCAGCTCTGGCCACCGTCCTGGGCTTTCCATTAGTTCTCCTGAGATACTCAGGAGATGGAATCGATATACCTTAACAACTGCTACCATACTGAGGAACAACACTGCAGCTTCTCTTGCATCATTGGTCTATCAGGTTTGGGGACAGAACAGTGAATAAGAAGTAACTTTGTCCCTTACAACCCCATAGCTCAAGCCCAGGATTTTTCCTGAGGGAGGATTCTGTGAACAGGGCTTTTACTAACTTCAGAATCTTAACCCATTAAAATGAATTTGGCTGCCTTGAATGACAGAACTGTCTATTTAAGGACAAGAAAAACTCTAGAAAAATACGGCCAGTGCTAAAAAATAATAAGCAGGTCTTCTGATTTGATTTTTTTGAATGCCCTAAAAATTAGATTGTATCAAAACACAGGGTATATAGGTTTGATGAACAGTCATCAAAGAATTTGTACAAGTACAATTTATTGCATTTAACATACAAAATAACTTTTTTTACTTTCCTGAAGAGAGAAGCAGATGTGTTTCCGTTATTTTGGTTTACTGGGTTCAAATTCAATACTGTTTCTGATTTCTCTTCATCTTCATTAGTATTTGCACTAAATACCATTTCTCATATTATTTTTTTGACTGACTACATTAACTTCATAAAAAAAAAAAAAAACAACCCACAAAATGTCTCTTCTTGCTTGTAATTGCTTGTCATTCTTCCTACTGCTGTGTAACTTTGTTTTTTAAGTTTATACCAAGTTTAAGGAGACTGTGGTGTGTTGGGAGTGATACTATGTTATAGAAAGCAAGCTAGTAAATATATTTTAGGGACACTTTCAGTAGATAGAAAAGATGGCTCGAGAAAGGTGGCTGGACTACGTAAAAGGTTTTATATAACATGTTACTTGGATTATTTTTATTCACCTTCAAGGAGTGAGTAACTGCCCATAAAGAAGTCACAGACTTATGCAAGTCCACACTTCAGCGAAAATATTTATTTTGTCAATGTGTTTGGCTACATAGTTTTCTTAGAGAGTAAGCGAAAAAATATCAATAGAATATTGTACTTCTAATCCTAGAAATGATGGCCTAGTACCACATTGGAAAATATTATGATCTGGGTTTATTTCTCTACAAAGCTTCTTATGCGTCAGAGAAGATTTACAAGAACAAGACTAAAGAGTACTCAGAACAGTGATTACTATTTCCTTTGAGAAGCAGATATAGCCAAACTCGAGTTCATTTTTTAATACATTTCATTGGTCCAATGACATTTGTGAGGTGACTGAAAGTGATTGTCCTGTTTACAGAAAATATTATTAACATTGCCATTCACTCATCATGTTTGAATTATGATAAAAAGAGCAGGCAGTTTTGAAAAAAATAGACCAATTGTTTTGAAAAAAACAAGGCTTTACCCTGAATCCCCAAATTAAGCAATTGACATTTACAAACAAAAGACATGGACCTCTGGTTCAGTATGCTTGGCCCAAGACAACTTAATCACCCAAGGATGAGTGATTCTCCACTGATTCACAGCATACCCTATATTCCTGACTTTAACATCCCAGGATGACATGGCAAAAGCTGCAGGGACGAACATCATCAGGACTGCCCATACACCACACTCTCCTGATCCAACTCCCACATCACAGTACTGGCACAAGGCTCAAAACCTGTTTCACCAAGTAGGTCCCATGGCTCAGGAAGTGTTGACTGGTTGTGCATGGCCAGGAATATGGTTTGTGCTCCTTTGTCAAATCCTGGGAATTTCAACTGTTTTTAAATTCAACAAACGTGTGAATAAGCCATTTAGAGTATTTCATCCTTACTGAATGCACCGCCTCATCTCAAAAACATGAACCTGTACCATATTTCTCCTGTGTGACAAATGCACTTTGTCTTAACACCAGCTTATTCTTCAATTTACATGCGTATTATATATGTAGTTTATTATGAACATTCACACAGACATAGATACATATAAACACAGTAAGTATGCTGTTAATTTCATACAAGTACTTGCAAAATAATAGTCTATAGAAGCACAAAATGCATATAACTATGCCAATTAACAGAGAATGAAATGTAAGGAGAAATTTAGTTGGTGGTAGCAGTGGGGAACATATGATCTCCCAGAAATTATCTCACTTCATTAATGAAAAATAAAATAAAATCTCCTCTTTTGAAGATGCACACATGTATAATGTGCTCAATGAGGCAGCAGATTAAATCATTTGAGATCACTGAAATTGTTTTTAGACATGAATAGCTTCTGAAAAGTCTTTAAATTATTAAAGCACCAAATAGATCTAAGTACCCACTTACATAAGGCACCACAGGTCTGATTCCCAGATCTCATCTGTAAGGATCCAGGAAGTTGGATGAGCCCACAGAAAGAATCAGCAGATATGGAGAGGACAAGGCAGTGAGTGGGATATTGAAGTGGTTGGAGCAGCAGCTGCTCTGGGGAGGACACCCAGGCTTTCACACACGCTACCTCTACCACCTGCAGAGGTTCCCCAAGCAAACACCAAGGCAGACACCACCATAAACATAAATAATTACCAGAAAACAAAAAATCCCATTGTGACTTTCAAATTTTAACACAAAGGGAGGGAGTGAGGTGGGAGGAATCAGGTCCTGTGAAGAGATGAGAGGAACATGGGCAGTCCCAGCCCAGGAAACAGGAAAATGGGAATGGAAGTCCCCTGCTCTGGAGAAGAGCTACCAAAACCAGAAAGTTTTCTGTGTTTCTCTATGTGCATCTTATCATATAGAAAATATTAAAAGTGTATGCAGCGAGGTCAGCTGAGGGGAATGTCATAAAAAGCACAGCAGATTGAGGCACTTAAAAAATAAGCTTGACAAAGCATTAGCAAGATTTTATGCAGTAAAATTTTATGCAGAAACATCATAAATGACTTAATAAGCCTGATTTCCATAGGCCGAGGTCAGAGTTCAGTGTTGATTATTATATGACTACTTTTATGGTAACAGCATAAATTACTGCAATTCCATGTTTAGATCAGTACACTGAATTCACAAATAGGCATTTATTCATTCATAAATACTTGTGATTATAAATGACCTATTTACTCATGAAAGTTTATGAAAAGAAAATCTGATGAGTTCATCTCTCAAAATACTAAGAACATCAGTACATAAATTTTCCTATAAACACTCATCTTGCAAACCAAGAATAACATTTCTTTGCTGCTCAGAATCAGCAACAGATTATTGCCCACCATGAGAAAGACAACTCAGACTAATCTTTTATTTACTCTTGGTGTTTCTTATTGCCACTTTTCAGCTAGAATGATAGGCTGCAACACCAATTTTTTAGAAAATAGCTTGTTTTACACTAAGACATATCTCCACACAAAACTGCTTAGCATGTTGTTGCAGGTCTTCCTGGCAGAAACTTGCCGAGGGTGGAATCTTCCCTTATAACTTCNTTTTTTTTTTTTTTTTTTTTACCCCTAGGAACATTCAACAATCTTCCCAGAACAGGTAAAGAAAAAGATAACTAAAATTTCTACAATTGTTATGTGATAAAAGGCAACACGCTGCTTCTGTTTTTTGTGGTTTTTTTTTTAAATCAGAATCAGAGGAACACCCCCCACAGCTTTTTGTTTTGAGATGAATAAGCTCATTATTGCAGTAGCTGTTTTCCAAATAAACTCTAACTGTACATGTGACAGAGAACATTAAACTCCCTGAACGTTTCAGTACGACTGCACCAAGCTGAAATGCACACGTTTAGCCCTTTTCTCCTTTCCTTTCTTTTCCCCCTCCTCTGTCACTGAAAAGGACAAGTTAGAAATCCAGCAGGAAGGCTCCCAGCACAGGACAAGCAAATCCCCAAACCGAGTAAGCTAACAAGGTAAAGTTCAGCTGCAACAAGAATTTAGTTACTGGCAGCAGTAGGCCAGTGAATAAAACAAAAATGTACTGTATTTGGACTTATGTGCTCAGTTCTGTCCCCTCATCCTAAAGATGTCACAGTGGAACTAGAAAAGGTAGATAGAAGGGCAACAAAGGCAATGAAATGGCTTTTGCACAGAAAAAAAGAAAACCTTAAAGAAACTAAAATTCTTCAGCTGTGAAAAGTGGCAGCTGAAGGAAGATATAATCAAATCATGAACTGCTGTTCACCAACACCTTAGTATGAGTGACTAATCTTTTTCCTATTCACCACTACCAAGGTAAAGATTAGTCACTCGCTCTCATAATGCAGAACATAAGGAGCATTAAATGAAACTAGCAAGGTGCAATTTCAAGACATAGCATAGCTGGAATTCTTGCCTTGGCTAAGATCAGTCATTCTTTTATATTTCCTACACTCCTCTCCAGTTCAGAAAATCCTTTAAAATAAAGTTGAACTAGAACTTGAATGTTTTCAAAAGATTATTTGTTCTCCTCCAGTAAACGGTTTCTAAGAGTATTATAATTTAAGGAAACTCTTAAGTTCGCTTCCAACCGTGCATGTTTCCCTGTCCTCTCTCCTCAAAAGGGAAGAAGCATGAGTTACTGAATTAAGCTGGGCATTTGGGGTAATTAAGGACATCCAGTTAAGGACATCCAAGCTAAAGCTTGATCTAAGAGTGGGAGAGTCACACAATCCTCCTATGTGAATAAATGTAAAAACTTGCAACAGGAGGGATTAACAAAACATGAGAGGGAACATAGATGCAGATAGCTAGGATGAATTGCAGACAAGTATCTTTTCCAGATTACATCCCTTTGGCATCTTCCACTGAAAGAAAAATGTAAACTGCATTGTCAAGAGATAAGATGATGTTAGGACACTTCCTGATTTAAGTGGTGTGTCCAGCAGCCCCTGTCAGCAACTCTCCTTGAGCGCATGCAGCCGAGAGACAGATGTCCATCAGGATAAATGGAAGAACATGTTTGGCTGTACGTTTCCAATGTTAAAATTGAAGAATCAAATACATTTGCATGAAATTAGAAACTACCAACTGATATTCTACTTTTCTTCAGATATAATGAGATAAAAGCAGCTCATCGTGATGAAGTTATGTGCCATTTCAGTTCATCTGCAATACCAGCACATTCAGAAAAATATCTTATTATATAAATACTCAAAAATAAAATACTGTTCAGACGGCAGAGCAGCACTACTTAGAGTAGATTTGCTTTATTTATTGTAACATTCAGTCATGTACATTAAGCCACATCTTAAGGGAATACAGTTATTCTGGGTTAACACAGAGAGGTGATCATATGCTTTTATTTTTCACACCCTTTTGATTGGCTGCCTTCAGAATAAGTGATTTCCTAGCACAAAGCATACTAATTTTCTTGCCTTTTTTTTTTTTTTTAAAGGAANNNNACCTTTTTTTTTTTTTTTAAAGGAAAGGAGGAAACAGAAAAAATGAAATAGTGAAAGAGTATTTTACTTAAAAACCCAGCAGGTTGTTAAATACTGAATACCAAAATTAAAGATACACATACTTCTGTACGTGCTGCTTTCAGAAGGTATTCCTATGCACTTTCCTTTCAGGTTTCTAATTTTTCATGTCTCTCAGAAGACTAAATACAAAAACAGGACTCAGAACAACTGAACACTGGAAATCTAAAACCAAGGCACTGTGTTCATCACACTCAGACAGCTCTTACTTAATGAAGGGAAATATTTAAAAATAAAATGTCCTGGTTGAATGAAATCAAATGAGTCCAACTACAGACCCTTTAACTCTGCCTCATATACCCTTTGCCTGAAATTCAAACAGACTTTACACAACAACAATCTGGAGATTATTTTATGCAATTTTGTACTCTACCCCATGGCAATGCAAACACAGAACCCTCTGAGGCTGAAAACTCCCATCTCTGTGATATCTCATAATTAGGCAAACCGACTCCCCATATTAACCTTAAAGCATCAGCTGTTTACCTGTTTCTTTCAAAGCCATACAAAATCGTTCTTCTTCTTCAAAACAACACCTGCAAGTGGATTAACAACCACTGTTTTTATGAGGGTGGGCAAAAGCAGTGTGCCAGTTCCCTTGTGGATTCAATTCCACGAAACAACCGACTGGTACTACTCCCTTAGTAATAACAGCATTTTTGGTAGAGCTCATGCATGTAAAGCAATAAGGAAGAGGCCTTCAAAATTTTAGCTTTGCCTGAAACAAATATCAGGGTGTAACAGTTGAAATGAGGAAAAAAAATTTATTTAGAAATATTGAAAGGCAATATTGTAGTAGGGTTGATTTTAAAAAGAATACACAGGAAGGCATCCTATACAAAAACACTTTTTTTGACATGTACCCTTTTTGATTATGTATTTCCTATATCTAAAAACATTCACTGAAATACAGTATGTATAATCCTGAGTGGGTATCTTGGGATTTTAATTCACAGTCAAAAAGCCACACAAATCAAGCTTCAAAAGTGTTACTAAAAGTATGTTCTTGCATACATATTGCATAAGATATTCATGGAAATCCACGTGGTTTCCCATTTAACCGATAGTAACTACAAATTAGGGCAAATTTCAGATGTGAGAGGGAAGATTGACAAGACAGCAGCATCTTCTACCAACTCAAACTTATGAACCATACTGAATTTACCAGATTTAATAATGCACCTGCCACACTGGAATTACAGAACAGTTTTAGAGAAGAGCAAAGTTTTATCATAACTCTTTCCCTATTAGATTTTGTGACAGAAAGAATATCAGTATTCTAATTGCCTATTTCCTAATGCATCTAAATGAAAAAGTAAAACCAGCAAAGCTGAATAGTAATTATGAGGTGCCTAGGGAAGACCAAGGGAGCATTCACCCAGTTTACTCCTCTATATTTTTCATTGTGGGCATTTTTAAATGCTGGGGGTCTACAGGTTGAGGATACAAGCACTAAGGAACAATTTACATAGTTCACAATGTGGCCTGAGATCATGTGGTGAGACATTAGAAACACTATTAGAAAAGTTCTATTTTGTAAAACTTGATGAAACACAAGTTGATGACATGAAGAGATGAAGACACTGTAAGCACCGAGTACATTTAATTTTCTCTCCCAGGTGTCTTCCACACTTTTGCTGAAATGGCAGTAATTTCTAAACCTCATCCAGTGAGTTTCAAGCTACCCTTTACACAGAACAACAGCAATTCCATAAACACAATTTCTGTACTTCCCCTTTATGCAGCTGAGGGGAAGAAAAGTGTTCCTCCTGAAACTTTATCTATGTACCTTTGGTGAGAGGAAGAAAAAAAATTAGTGATCTTGATTGCCGTATCCTTTTACCCTGAATTCACATCAGCTAAACCTAAAGATTATTTTCACAATTGTATATTATGCCTTCACTTGGCTAACTTGTTCTGAATTATTAAACACTTTACAAACTAGCTTTTGAGAAAAAAAAAATAATTTATTTTGATTTTAAATGCCATAATAAAGTAATACTATCTTCTGGGAAACTTTAGGTATTATCCCTAAAGATGATTCAGATTACAAGGCAATCAAATAAAAAACATTCAGATTTTAACTATGAAGTCCCTCTGCCTCTCATATTGAAGAAGAAACTTTAAAATATTGCATTTTGATGTTTCCTTAACACGTACTTTCCCTCACATTTGGGAAACACACAGTCAGTACCACTGACACCCAAACTATGCCTGAAAGCAAATAGTGCGATAGCTTGAGGAAAAGAAATACAGCATTTAACACACTTGGAGGCTGATATTCTGACCATTGTGGTGTGCAGTAGGAAAAAAGTGACATGTTCAATAACACTAAGAGCACTAAAGTAGTCAAACAAATAGAACAGACAACTTTAAACAGTACAATCTTTGCTTAGATGGCCTGACTGAATTTATGAGCATTTTACTCTTTATTCACATCATGTGGATTGCAAGATAACAAATGTGACGTCTGCATGGCTGAAACCTCCCAAGAAAGAGCTGGTCTTTCCCTATTGTCCTAGTTTGCCTGTAGCATGGCTTTCCTTATATAGCTGTGTAAGAAGGCAAGATTATTTTTTTTTTAATCTTTTGGAAAGAATGTACTTGAACTCAGGTTTGCAAAATAATACTGATTGGAAAGTACACTAAAGAGCCTCTCAGGAGTGCAGCCTCTTCTCAGAAGCTGGCTACGCATTCAGAAATGTGGATATCCAAGTAAAGGACTATCAGACTGAACAGGAGTACAAAAGTGGATAGTTGAAATTTTGAGTGTATTAAACACTACAACTGAACTACAAAAGCCAAGAATTCTTAGCTTACATTAGAATCAACAATCTTTATATGCCATTGTAAAATTACCCAATTAATTTCTCATGCATGGAAATAAAATGCCCCATGAAACTCTTTACTGAAAAGGCTTTTCTAATTTAAAAATGTCTAGTGATGTTAGAGAGGACATATATTTATAAATGGGAGCTGATAGCAATTATCATCCTTGATACAATTTATTATTTGGCATTATGTATTATTTGACCTCTACGGAGAGGTCAGCTATTCCAGTTTCTGGGATTAAACGCATGAACTTCTCATCAAATGACATTAAAGAACTTTAATTTCTTCTCATAGCTGCAGGCTACCCTAACAAATGGATTTAGAAGAGTAGAACCTAATTTCAGCCAGATGCCACAGGAAAACAGGCCATAATATAAATTCAGATTATTTACTATTTGCTGGTGTTTAATTTTTTATGAGTGGGGGAGCTTATTTTCAAGCTATAGTAGAGCTCCCAGCTCCCAGCTCATAGCCACGGGGCTGCTGTACTGAGCTGGAATAACTGACATTTCCTCTCATCCAGCAACCCATTACTTAGTTACCTTCCTGAGAAAGAAGTCTTTAAATTCAAAACCCTTCTTGGCCTGCACAGTAGCCAACATTGTGACCAACTTCTAGTTGCAGTTCAGTTGAAGAGAAAATGAACAAAATCTAGCAGCTTTTTGTGAAATCTGTGAAATTTCAGTTGAAGACCGAAGAAACAATGCATCTATCCAAGTTCACAGACTGGCAAATGGAGAAAGTCACAAAATCACAAAGTTTAATTTTGCAAAGATACATTCACAATTGTTGCTCATGACAAAACACAAGGCTAAACATGCAGTCAAGAAGCAAATGTGAGAGGATGTGATAACACTTGAAATTTCAGGTACAGGGTCTTAACACATCCTTCACCTTTCTTCAAACTAGTATGAAATACCAGTATCGGCCCCAGCCTCCTAGGAGGCAAAGACAACAGGGAAGTTTTATCTTCAGAGAACCTGCAGGAGGTGTACACTGGTGGACCACCTGTGCCCCAGAGGAAGTCAGCAGCCTGGACAGCATCAGAGGTGAGAAGAAAGAGATGGACAGTACCTCCTCTAAGTCCCTGTGGCTTTGCAGGCCTGAACCTCCAAAGGAGGTACCAAAGGAGGAGCAGGCAAATCCAAGACTATCCAGGTGGGAGTCCCATGAGGAAGGGGGCTGGAAGCTCATGACTTCTGGTGGCAGATGGCTAAGCAGCTGGAAAGCAGCTTTGCAGAAAACGACCTGGTGGTCTTGGTGGACACCAAGCTGACCATGAGCAAGCAGTGTGCCCACACAACAAAGAAAGCCAGCAGCCTCCTGAAAGATGATCCTTCCCCTCTACTCAGCACTGGTGAGGTACTTCTGGAGTTTAGGGCACGGTGCTGGGGTCCCAGTACAAGACAGTGGGTCTAGCTGTGGGGTTTTGTTTTCTTTTGCTTAACTGTTTTTGCAAAGGATTCACATCAACATGGCAGGAGATGCTGCCTGGTTGAACAGTAATTTGGCAAACAATGAAATTCTAAGCATTTCAGCTGTACGAACAGAAGATTGTTAAAAAAAGAATTCTGTTAAATGCTTTATTTTTCTAAACCAAGTTTTAATATTATTATTAACAGTAAATGTTCAATGAGCAACGCTGGTAAATGTAAGGGTTCCCATGTAAGTTTCGATTGAAGCTACTGTGCTGCAGTACTGCTAGAAGCAACGTGTGCCATGGCATTATATGGACATCCTTTCTTTACATATGTTGCAGTAGGGTGGAAGTGACCTAGATCCAGTGTGCCATTTCACACATGATGCTAACCAGCTCTGATACTCACAAGAGGAAAGGTCAGTAAAGATAGCTGGGGACAAGCCTGGAATTCATTTATACGATAGTGAGAAGAGAAGGAGTTACCAGCATCAAGGCTGGTGAGGTTAAGGCATGGCTGACTGAGTCTTGCTACAGAAACAAATCAAATACGATATTATAGCAGTGGCTTCCTCTCTGAACAACTGAGAGGAAAACACTGGCAGCATTTTGTACAAATAGATTATATCTGAAAGATCTTTTAATGTCATAACAAAAATCAATGAATCTCACTTAATTTTAAGCAAATGTCACTTTTCTACACATTCATTGTTGGCTGGCATTGGAGGCAGGTTCTTGAGCCGAACACAGCCTTATCCAGCACAGCTGTTATATAACAATTTAGAATTCATCAAATTTGGATAAAATTTGGGTTATAACTTTGCATAAAAACGCACTTATTGCCAGATCACTGAAACAAGAACCCACCTCCTTCCACTCCATATCACACCCTCTAGATTCAATAGGTGCTGCAAGTTAATCTGAAAGGCATCTTTGGAGTGCTGAAGTACTCAGCATCTNTTTTTTTTTTTTTTTTTTTTTTTTTTTTTTTTAGGCTTAAATTGCCTAGATAGTTTTCGATATTGGACGATACATTATTTCTTGGACCTAACCCAATTTCTAGATTTGTTTCCTTTTTTTTTAAATAATTGCTAGATTCATCTCATTACAAAGAAACTCTCATTTAAGGCCACTATGCAGAACCCAAGAGACAACCAACCCATAGTGGTGTCCAGAAATAGTGAAGGGGTCTAAATTCTGTCATAGACATAAATCTGACTCNAAAAAAAAAAAAACCCCAAATTTTCTCTAACATCAATGCTATTTCATTTAGCTTAATGACAACACACTGTACGCAGCAACTGGAGATGACACGACTTCTCTTTGTTTTAATTTTACACATTTGTCTTCCGTGGTCTGGCACAGAAACATAATGTAGCCTCCAAGTAAAATTAAGCATTAATACAAAGGCCATAAATTATCTCTCAGCCCTGTGGATTGAAAGTCCATGTATGTGTTCAGAATTAAAGAGAAAACATCTCTGGGAGTCTGAGAGTAAAATTGTAGACTCACATTTTAAGACGATTAAAGCATCTTCTTCAACTGTGTGCTTGCACTGCTATTGCTCAGAATGATCACATTCTCTCAATATTGAAATTTAATTATTTACCTTTTTATTTCCACAGCATAGGAACTCCCGCATGCCTGGAATACATCTACAAGTTTTTAACACATGACCAATATCCTTATCAGCAGATAATATAAAAACATCTTCCAGACATACTCTCTTCCTTTGAGTATGGTCTAATTTTGTCCTTATCAGAAAGCATTCAACTGGATTCCTATGATACAGTTTTTTTGAAAGACAATCTTAATAACCCTAACTAAAAATCAACAGCCATAGAAAAAAATCCATTCTGTTTCAGTTACTAGCCCAGTTTAATAAAAAAATTGTTGACTTTTGTTTTTTAAGAGAGAAGAAACATGGATTCTACAGGCTGAATTAAAAAGCCTTACCAACGCTGTTTCCTCATGAAAAAAATGAAAATGGCCTCTGAATCACAGAACCTATAAGCAGTTTCAGTCCCTAAGTATACTACTATAGGTACAGCGAAATCTTACTAGAAGTTGTCCAACTACCTTTGTTAAAGATCCTCACCAAGAATCAATTAAAAATAAATTCTAAGTAAATTAAATTTTAATTCGAAGTTACTACTTGTTTGAGGTTGATTACAACAGTCCTTAGATGTTTTTCACTCTAACAAATGAGTTTTTAAAAATCTCTAAGTATGCCCTGGTCTCTGGGCCCCTGCTCCACTGCCTCACCATCTTTGCTGTAAAATTTCTTTTCCTAATACTTGATCAGAATTTCTCTTCTTACAATTTGCCTGTTGTCCCTCATCCTTTTGTTATGCATGTCTGACACGAGCCTGGCTCCAGTGTCTTCAAAACCTCCCATTAGGTAGCAGAAGACACTCACTGGGTACCCCCTGCCCACTCTTAGCCTTCTCCTCTGCAGTACAAAGGAGCATGGGTCCTCCACTTCCTCCTCACCTCCCACGCCATCACCTGGAAAGCCTTCTGGGCTCTCTCCAGTTTGTCCATGTCTCTCTCATATTGGGGCACCAAAACTGGACACAGGAAGCCCAGATGTGCTCTGACGCACACTGCAGCACTACTAACCACTTGTAACTTCAACAGCATAGTCTGACAACGCTGAAAAATCAGCTTCCCTTCAGATAGCTGGCTATGACTGGAACCCAGCATTAAGTTTAAAAAAACAGTTACAACTGATGTATATTACCAGGAGTAATTTGATAGAGTGACTGAGGAGACTGGGAATGACGCCAGTGGTTGATGTGGAGAAAAATGAATCATGTATATAAAGGAGTGATAAATACAAAGACTCTTCCTCAAGCACGCCTGCCGAACTGAATTTATCAAAGTAGCATTTGTCAAGGAAAAAAAGAACAACAGTAAACACCAAGTGCGGGAGAACAAATGTGATTTACAGTGGCAGTCAGCTTTAGCCTCCGTCAGGTACAAGAGACGTGATTGCGAGAGCAGAATTCCTTCGGCTTCGAATTGCTATCGGGAGCAGAGATGTCAGAGAGCGCTGCTGACCAAACAGAAGACCTTTAGACGTATTATGAAGCCAAAAAGTGTTTCAAACGCTCTGCAGCTTTCATGGTTTGACTAAGTATTGTTTGTAACATCTTTTGCCAGCATTTGGGTTATATGATTCAAATGCTGTACAACTAACCAACAATCCTTTACTCGTCACTTTCTCATTACCTTTGAGCACATCACAATACTGTAACAACAGGTGAGGCTTAGGTGATTTTTTAAGAACTACTGCAGCTTGCAAAGACATACAGTGAGGTTCAAATCTACAACAAATAATCTCAAAAGCAAACAGTGAACTTCCTCTCCCTAGTACAACAACCCAAAGCAGTAATTGAAGGGCAGCAGAGCCACAAAAGGATTTCAAAGAGAAATTCCTGCATAGCAATGACATATCAGTACACTGGTACTCTGTTCACAACTCACATTTTTAGTAATATTATTTGATTATGTTTCATTTTTCAAAAGTGTTTCTTATTTTTTGTTTGTTTTTGCACTAGTATGATTTTTTTGGTACAGAACATTTTGGAGACTTTCAGAAACTAAACTATTAACAATTCACATCAATAATGTATTGGCTGTTTAATAAATATCTTGCTGTTATACTGGTTCATGTTCTATAATTTACAGTAAAATTTCTTTGTCTGAGACATTGATACTTATTGGAATTTCAAAGTACAGTTTTGTACTATCATAGACAAAGCATTTCTAACAGCACGGCAATATCCATCTGTGCTTCTTTTTGCACTTAAAAACAGTTCTTGTGGACAGAAATACATATTTTCTTTCAAGAAGCTGAAGCTTGCTAGGTGCAACAAGTGTTGAAAATTTTTAAATGTTTAGCATTCATCAGTTACAATCTTAAACAATTAGCACTGTTAACATACAAAAAAAAAAAAAAAAAANACAAACAAACCCAACCCCAAAACCGCAAACTACAAAACCTCAGTGGAAAAGTATTTTCCTTACATTTCAAATATGAATGCTTGCAAGTCACTGACAGCTCCTTTATTTGTGACCTGTGATTTTTCTGAAAAAATAAAAGGGATACTTCTGCTTCTCATTTCACTGCCTGCCAGGTCTTTCACTTCTAATACATTTAATATTTTCAGTTTAAAAAAAAAGTATTAGTGTTCGTGGTTCAAATAATACATAGTTTTGAATAGATCAGCTTCAATATGCCCCCTGAGAGTTAGCCTGAATTTCTTTTTCCTGATTGTCAGACACATTTTATAAGGTCTCTAGCCATTTATATTTCCAGAAAAAAAAAAAAAAAGATAGTTTGAAACAGCATATGGTTTTCAGACAGATTCTATTAATACATCTTCACAGGATGCTGGTATGCAGCACAAAATTGGGTAATTTCAGTAAGAAGCAGAATGCAGCAGGTCAGCAACAAAAAATTCTGTGTTCAAATTAAGAATTTTTACATACAAAGCTCAAGCAAATACTGCAATATAAAATTACTATGAATGGGGTAGGACACAAAATTCTGAGTTTTCAACTGAGATATACTTCTTCCTTTATGCTTTCCACTAGAAATACACTCTACCCTTTCTTTCTTTAGTCAGACCTTCTCACAAAAAGTCAGGTTCTCCTATGCTGTCGTGGTTTAGGCCAAATCAGCTACTGGGGATGTGGGGAAGCCCAGATGGGACTGACAGATGCTCCCCTCCACCCCTCTTCAAA
>RSEF01000003.1:103148141-103161654 GCA_003993805.1 Himantopus leucocephalus
GAGCATCTTACCAACTGCACCTAATTCTACATCTAAATTGGACTTGGCACAGCCATTCTACCAACAGTATCCAGCTGCTCATAGTGATATTAACCTTCCCCTTGACTAAAGGAGTTAATACCCCTACTGTTTTGTAGGTAACATGAAGGAAATGGTGCTCCTGCACCTCATGAAGGGGATTCTCAGTCTGAATTCCTTTACTGTTGTGAGGTGTTGAGAGCTTGCAGGAACACGTGTTGACAAATAATTGTCTCCATCTTCTAAGGCCAGCCATGGCCTAATGAAGACCAAAATTTTACATCAGATTGACAGATACATTTCTTATCAAATACACAATGTTATACCTTCAAATTACAGTGTGGATCTCTACATCTCTCTGTGTAACTAGGAATGAAGGAGTGTGAAGTATTAGCTAAGTGGAGTCTATATGCCCTATATTTTGCATGCACACAAAAAATGTGTATATTACAAAGATGATACGGAAGAAATGAGCTTGATAAATAACACAGAACATTAGATAAAAAGCCATCCTGGCTCCAAGGCAAGGGCATGCATATTTTTTCCTCCACATTCACTGATACTTTACTGTAGGATTGCACTACCAGACACAGGCTTTAGGCTCCTGAGACGAGTTTTACTGGCGGACTTAAATCACTTAGTGTTAATTTAACGTCCAAAGGGAAGTCTAGCTGTTAGCTAAAACGCAGACTCCACTAATATGGTGAAACAATTTGTTACTGTAGGAAACAAAACAAAACCTAACAAGTCAAAATTTAAGCAATGTCTATAATACTGAAATAACTGAAGATTTCTGCAGTAGTACAGTTTCTGTGATTCCAGGTTTGCTTAACGCAGTTTTCTGTAATTTAAAATGCTTGTCTCAATTCTGCTTCTCTATATTGATATACGTACAAAAGCACACACACATACATAAACATATATACATATTAGGGGAAACTTTAGTGGCACCATCCCTACAGACTCCTGGGTTAGTGCTAACGTGCGCTCTCAAAAGCACATGTTTTAATTCAGTTAAATTGTAGGAAGGAATTAATTTCGGTGCGTCTTTTTAGCTTTATACACATGCGTGTACATGTGAGTATGAGAGTGAGAGAGAGGGAAAGAAAGAGACTGCTGAAAGCACAGTGTGAGAGTGGTCCAGCATTAATGCTCCAGATTAAAATAGCCAGGAAGAGTCCTGTGACTGCTAATTAAAATGGATATGTAATTTCCCAAAATACTTGCCAATAAATTAATATTAATTACCAAAGAATGATTCCACAGGAAAGAAGTAGCAGCATATTAAAATTATCTTTAGTTTATTATGATCTCTTTCAAGACAAACTAAGAATATCTAAAATTGTAGATATTATAGGAATGTCTTAAGTTTTGGGTTTTTTTCATCCCTGTTCAGCCATATGGATTTAAGATAAAATACTCATATTCATAGGAAACATAATTTCTGTCTATAAAATATATGAAAGAATTACAAAATAACTCTTAAGCTATGTGGTGACATAGCAACACATTTTGGAAAATTGCAGATCTGTTCATAGAGGAGGATATTTTATTAGATGCATGGCTTTTTTTCAAAAAAAAAATTATTTTGGAGGTACTAAAATTATCCATGAAATTCAGTCATTAATTTGTTTGAATTGCTTTTAACCTGTGAAAAATCAAACTTTTTTCCCTGAAATTTGTGTAAATGAAAATTTCTTTTACAGTTTTAAAACACTAAAATAAATTTAAATTTTTTGGGGGGTTATCTAACACTATCTAAAGAAGTTTATCTATAAATTTCAGTTAATTTTAAAATGAATTTATTTTTTTCTTAGAGTTATCCTCTTTTTCTTAGGTAATTGGGAACAAATATATTAGAGGTTGTGTGAAGCTTTTCATATCTGCCAACAAATGAAAAAAAATCTAGTTATTTGTACTACTGTATTGACAGCTTGGTAAAAAATGGCCAAAGACTGTGTAGAAATTTTCTAGAGATTTTGTGTTAGTGCAGAACGTGGATTCCAGTTATTTTACATGTCTGTGGGTCTCAGACTGGTCCCTCTCCACAAGAGCACATTAGTATGTGCCTCACTTAAAGAACAGTATACTACAATGGGCCTGTTTATTTGCCAAAAAATAAGCATATTCTTTTATTTTTTGCCTGAAGCCAGGTTAGCTTGTGAATAATAATATCTTCCATACTTGTTTACAATTTTTGAGCCTGTAACTGAAAACTTTTTAACTGTATGTGGCTCAAAGCCTCTGTAAGATGATATACTTCTGGACAAATGATATAAACTTGGGAGGTGAGAAGTGATATTTTGTTGTGTTGATGGCATAGTGTGAGGCGTCTTGTCATGCTATATAACACAATAGAAACAGTGTGAGTTGGTTACATGAATATTTTTTGCATACGTCCTCCCTCTGAGGTCTGTTCATCAGACTGTGCGCATAACTATCTAGAGGAAGTTTACAGTATCCTCATTCAGAGGCCAAATCTTCACAGGTAGCACCTACTGAAAGTTGTTTACTTCTCGCGGTATTTTACATCTGTCACTAATGCAATGGGGAGGCTGAAAACCAAACAGTATTATTAATGGTGACAGAAAGCTTTTAGCCAAGCTCCCTATATGGTGATGGATATTATTTATCATATTTCACTTGTTGCTTTAAACTTCCCCCGTCAGAATGAATCATCAACATAGGAGAAGAGGGACTGGATAACACACAATGTGATTTTTCTAATAGTAAGTTCCTTTAATCAAAAAAATGTTGGGAAAAAAGAACAAATAAGGTATGTCTAATTGCCAAAAACTGCCCTGGTTGTACTCAAGTATCCTGGAGAATATTTTGCCTTTTGTATAGTATACAGTAAGCTGCACATTAATATCAAGGGTTAAACCAGAAATAATCTAACAATATCAGATAAAAATCAGTTGTTGATGATTTTAATTAACTTTACTTCTTACTTGGATTTTTTTTCCTCATGGCAAAGTTGTTGTACACAATCAAAACACTGCTACAGCCACTGCTCTGCCACAACCATTCCTTGTTTTTCTTTTTGAGTTATTTATGTGTCTCCAACTCTTGGTTTTACCAAGCAGTATGAATTAGCACAATGATAAATGACAGAAAAATCGGCTAATTTGTGGTTGGTTTTTAAGCTAAACTAAAAGGCTGGTATTTGCAATAACAAATGCTTCAAAAAAAGTAAAAATCGTTACAGGTCTAAGAAAATATTTCTTGTACCAGACCCAAAATATTTTAAAAGCTGTTTAGAAAGTGGTATAGATACATTTCAAAACAAAATTTCATTTTTTTAGAACACACTTTTAACAATTTTACTATGTAAAGTTTTAAAATTCAATGCTTATCCACTTTCATTTTTTTCAGCTTTCTTTCCTAAAACAAGTTACAAATTTCAGTTGTTCTTTTCTGAATATTTTTGGTCAATTTAAGCTGACATATGTGAGTGAAGCAAAGATTTTTATTCAGCTATTTCTCCCACAACAACTGACATATGAGTATTGATAAACAAGAACTGAACAAGAACCTGAATAGCGAATTTCAGTATTCTTTGATGTCTGAGGGTTTTTTTTGTTTTTCACTTTTTGTGTGTTCCTTCACTTTCTTATTTTGATTCAGACCAGAAACATTCCTGGAGTAGAGATGCTCTGAGTACATGTTAGTGCTTTAGTTCAGATCAGGAAAATACTTTTGAAGTATATCTCCCAGTAGTCCCTGCTCTGGTTCATAGCGTGCAGGGGTTTCTGAGTGCCAAGCTGAATTCATTTTGCATGAAATTAAACTGGAAAATGTGCTCCAGAGGCACAACTACTGCACTCCAGCCACAAATAAGTATTCAGGCTATGGGACCAGAGTAGAGCTAGTCTAATAGTAAATAAAAAGCTCTTAAAATGTGGATGTTAAGTCCCAAGAACCATATATTTCTGTCCACAGTCTGCTCCTCTTGGTCCATTCCGATTGCTAAGGCAGACATAGCCTCCATACGATACCGATTGTATTGAACAGGTGACAAAATATCATGGCAGAAATTTTAGTCATATCATAATCAATAGCAAAATACCTATTCGTGTCAGTTATTTCTCTATTGAAAAGCTCTTTTCATCATATATGCTGCTAATTTTGCAGAAAGAAGAGACATAGATAAGTAACGTTGACCTTTACAGTCAAGTTCAGTATGAACCTGGGAATTTTTGTGCTGTTCTCATTGAATAAAGTTTAAACAGATACATACTACTGTTTCCCAGTGCTAGTGTATTGTGCCTAAGCCTATTCCAAAGTAGAACACGTGATTATTTACAAAAACGGCTCAAAGCCATTTTTTTAGCAAAGCTAATATAGGTCAAGCAATTCTTGAAACTGGTTAAACATTTGCCTTAGAGTGATGATGCACCGAGATTTGTTTACTAAGTTCCTGCACACAAGGATTTGGGAGTGTGAGATACAGATTTAAAAAATCTACATTTATTCTTACCTATATAATCCTACATAATTAAACATTGCCCACTTGCTATTTGTCCCATAGAAGGCAATCGAAGGTTTTGCATTTGATGTTTGTGTGAGCAGAAATAGGCAGTGAGTTAGATACATATTTCCTAGCTATGGAAAAAGACTTGGCAAGGAAGAAAATAGCTTTCTCAGTTTCAGTAATCAAATAGATCTCGAAATATCTATTTTTAGATTTAATAGATCCTGTAGTTTAAACTGTGGCTGTAACACCAGTCCTACCTACTCAGATTTACCAAATGGTGCGCTCCATAGTCTGCTAGAAATAATTTTATTTACACTTTATGTTACTCAACAAAACTACTTTAGCATTTTTGAAGCATTCTCTCTTATTTAAAATCTGGTTTTATTTTTAAAGGTGTAACAAAGCATATTTCAGTCCAGCAGATATCTCTTCCCTCTGTACACATCTAGTCACATCCCTGTAATTTAGAACCAAAAATACATTTTCACTGCAGGTAATTTTCACTGCTGCCCGTCTTGCTGAGCTAATACAGCTAAGAGAGAGTGAGTTGAGTCCTGCTTGTTCTCATGCAGAAATCACAGAATTAATTCCTGTTAGAGGTCCAACCTGTTATACCTGTGTAAACCTACGAAGGGTAATGGGGTTGCACAAGTGTCAGTAAAGGCATAATAGGTTTAATCAAGCATAACAGAAAGTAAATTGCTCTGCAAAATCCTCATTACTAGAGATGAAGTGCATTCATCTGTCTCAACTCTTAAGCCATAAGCTGTCCGGGCAAAGGCAGTTCCTACAACGATGATTCTCTGATTTCAAGTGAAGCCTCCAGGTGACAGAGTACAAACAGGTAATGATTGTATGATAATAACCTGGACTGACTACTAGACAGAGTACTTGCCCAACACAACTGTTTATGTGCAAACTCACTACATGTATTCTAGAAATTGCACTAAAGAAAATCAGTGAGGACAGACAGCAACTGTATTGCTTTTAGTTACATATCCAAAGAGTGTTGAATGATGTAGGCAGGTTCTTATTCAAGTATGCAGAGTTAATAGTCAGCACTTTTTTTCCCCCAACAACATAACACTTTATGTTACAAAAAATAACCTATCAGCTCATATTAAAACATTTTTTAAAAGCTATTAAAATATCGTTGTTGGGTCACCAGTATCTCAGGCTAGGTCTAGGAGAGTGTGAATAAAGATTGGCTTAAACAAACGAAATCTCTCTGTTCATCACTTTCCTAGAATAGTGTAAATAACAGATTAACGGTATATTTGGAGAGATGAGCCACAGTAGACAGTGACATTATATTATGACATACCATGACAATGTAACAGGGTCTGAAGAATAATAATCTGAGAGCAGGGATATAAGCTCTTGTTTATGGAGAAACCATATGTTGCATTTTGTTAAGATTAGCAGCAATTATGTCAGAATTTGGCCTCTCGGCACCCCTGCTACACTGAAACCAAAGGTCTACATAGATTGTTAGAGCTTAAGGTCTGAAGGACCATTGCAGTCATCTCTTCCAACAACCACAATGCAGGACAACAAGGGCTGCCTTCAATTTGTCTGGTTTTGCCTTCCAGGCATTGGATTTGGTTAGCCTTTCCTTTCTCAACATCATTGAAGTTTTGCTCTGTGCAAAGATGTTTCTGGACGAAACACGTCTAATGCTTCTCTTGGGTTAACTACATTTCTTTGGTAAACTGAGCAAATTGAGCTCTTCGAGTTTTCACTATAAGTCATAAAGTAGTGTTAATGCTGTGATGGTCTCACCATATAACCGAAGAAATGTTCATAAAGGGAAGCAGTATCCACTACTGGATCAATTTACATGGTATGAAAAAGCAGATGAGCTTTCCAATCTTTTATATCATTTTGACAACACTTCTTCAAACCTTTCCCATTTCATGAATTATTGACATGGTTTTCTCCAGCTATGGCTCCAGTGCTGAATAATCCTAATGGATATTTCCCAGTTTTATCAAAGGACAGTGCTAACATTTTTGATCAGCGTGTTACCTCCAGAGGTCATGTTCAGCTGGTTGTCCTTGGTGTCTCCCAAGTTCTTTCTGAGTTATTCTTATATAAATGGATTGCACCTAAGTAGCTAAACAATCACTGGCCTCTTTTCTTCCTTTTTTTCTACTTTGCTACCCTTATTTTGATGACATTTGCAAACTTCTTTAGTAATGATTTTTAAAGTTATTGCACAGACTGTGTTGACAAATGTTTTAAGCAGTGCAGATCTCCCAGAAGAAACATAATTGCTTAATGATAATTCTTCATGTAAGATTACAATTTAAGGCTGATCAAGAGCTTGTTTCCAATCTATATGGTGCATGCCAACTCAATTTTATATAATTCTGAATTTATTGGCAAATAAAATGTCATGCAGTACCAATCCTGGACATAAGTCTATTCTCTCAACCTTTTTTACCTCTCCAAACCACACTTCCTGTCTGATCTGAAAAAGTCATCAAGTGAGTTTGATTGCATCTGCTTCCCATCTTTATTGGAGTTAGTTGTATTTCCTTGCTTTAATTCTTTATGAATCAATCCTCATAGCAGATTTTCCATTATTTTGCCGAAGATCAATGCTGGATTGACAGACCTGTAATTACCTGGATCTGCTCATTTATCCTTTTTGAAATATTCACGCACCACTGGGTTTGTTCCAAGCATCTGGATTACTGTTTCAAAAGTTATTTTAAAATAATTGTAGTGTCCTAGAGAAGGCTGGGTCAACTCTTTCAGGACTCCTGAATGCAGGCTATACAGATTTATTGATGCTAAATTCACAGCTTTCATAGCAGGCAACAGTGGTTTTAGGGTATGCCATAGAAAGTGCTGTAACTCTTCCCAGTAAGGTTCCTTCCATCCTCCTGGTAAAATTCTTTCGCTTTCTTATAGCCTGAAGTATAACCTGACCCATGACCAGGCAATGTCTAGGACAGTGCTTGTTGGTATGGGTTAAAATCATGCAAGGGAGTATGTTTAACGTTAAGGAGCTACAGAAAATTACTCACCACTACTCAAACCTCTGTCCCAGACTTGTTTTATTTACCTATATAGACATAGCCCTTGGGGCTAGAAGTTCTCCCTGAAGGACTTCAGCACATGATAGAAAGCTAAAGCATGGTGGTTCAGCTAGCTGTAGGAAGGTGGTGGCCTTTTTCATCCTGCGGTGACTCTACCTTAGCTCTCCCTCACCACACCATTCCCCTACCTACAGATCCCGCATATCCTTCACCTCGGCTCTGTTTGGAGAGGAAAGGAGGGGAATGATCCTGTCTCCAGTTTCTCCACTGTACTATTCATAGATCACGGAGACCATGCAGATACCATCGGCTCAGGTAAGGGCAGCAGAGACAGGCAATGTGTGACCTGGATGAGGCCAGGATGGGATGGTGTCTCACTGCCCTGGGTACTGCAACACCACAGTGATCTCAGAGCCAGAGTTTAGGGATCGTTTGTAGACATATGCAGTTAAAACCACGACCCCCTGCAGTGCTGGGCCGAACTGGCATTTGCCTATTACCCACATTATCTGCTTACATTTTTTGACAGACTAGTGTAAGTGTATTTTACCTACCAGCTCCCAGTGTGAGGACTCTCCACCTTCTGTCCATCTAGCTGCCAGGGCTGTGGTGCTCCTCAGAGAGGTGTCAAAGGGAAGCCCTTCCCAGGGAGCTGAAAAAGGCCTTTGAGGGTATATCGGCACAGCAACTAAATCATGGTGGATATTGAGGTGCTCATGGCAGTCAGTTTATTTTTTCAAGCTAAACAACTTAGTTCTAAGGTTTTTGGGGGGGTTCTTTCTTTTTCTTTTCTTTTTTTTTAAGCAGCAAAACAAAGAGATACAGAAAACAACCTCACAAATAAACCAAAGTAGGTTGGAATGAAAGATGCTTTTGACCTAATATTGGGGAAGACAATATTGCAGAATTTACCACCACCAAATGTGTAACAGGGCAATTGCTCCTTCCTAGCTTGCCTGAGTACACAGTACGGATGTTGATCTTGCATAGAATTTTCTCCCTTGAAAGGAAAAGATAAAAAAGAGGGCAGTATTAAATGTCTTCACCTTTTCTTAGAAACTTAAGATTTTTATGTAGCAATTTTTTTTCTTTAGTGTGAGAATTTGCAGCTATTCACCTGGCTGACCAAATTGCTGAAGAAAATAAAACGATGCAGCTCACCTGAGACAGTACTGTTACCCAGGAAAACTTATTCCTCAGTGAAAAATTACTATCATTTCAGAGAGCATTACTGATTGAGAGCCTTCAGTAGGGGAATGATGCCTTTGTCATGGGCTGACAACTTATACTTTGACAGCTTTAGGACAGTACGTAGCGGCACAGGTTTGTTGCGCTATGTTCCCTTTCAATGGGTAGCACTGTGTTTGTCAGACACTTACAAAAAAGGCTGTGGGCCTGTAGCCCACCATTAATCCATTCTGTCATCCTCTATATGGTGAACGTCTTCTGACCTTGCAAATTGGCATAATCCAAATGTGGAGATTGGCATCCATGCTGCGCCCTGCTGACAGTCAGGTGCTATCTCTCCTTCTCCAGAGTTCCTGCAAATGAAACTCTGGAAATGAAATGCGTCTGGCACACCATACCTGAAAAGCTGCTAGAAAAATCTTGCCTAGATATGGATGCATATTAAATAATTCAGATTTGAGATACACTGCTCGTGGCCTTTGAAAAACAGTTTCCACATCGAGGTTGAATAACAGGCTTGGGAGAGGAGGCATCTCAGTCGGTTGCATTACAAATTCTTTATAAGTGGCACAAGATGATAAAATAATACCACTGTCTCAGCTTTCACATCTGAAAACCACACAAATATACAGTCCCTATATGATATAAGGGTCTTCTGAGATAGAGTTTATTAATGTCTACAAAACACAGTGGGATTTGTGGGTGAAAATCATAAAAAAAAATATGTTCATAGTGCTGTCCTGGCAAGCTGCAAAAATTCACCTTGGAGGAATGCATACTTACTTCCCTGTTGGAAAAGGAAAGAATGGGATTATCAACATGCTTTCAACCATGAAGTTTTGACAGAAAGGTGCTGTTACCTTCCTCTATGAAAAGTGGTTGTTGGTAAGGAAATAACATATTTCCTATAGTTTTCTGAGTAGCTCTGGAAACAAGACATGAATTAAAGAACACTGCAGAGTGAGTCTCTGTTATGAAGATGATTATTACATTGTTAATTTCTGAATGGGAAGATCTGAAAGACAAAAGAAAAATCTAGCAATTTCTCATCTCTTACCTGTCTTGCTGTGGGTGATACTTTGCACCCCTCAACACAATAAGGAGTGGGAAGTTGTCAATAAGTTGCTTATGTTTTCTTAAAGCAAAGCAAGTGACACTCAGTGATACTCAACACTACATTCAGTGCAGTGTCCCTCTACTCCCTTTCATAATTTCTGTCACAAAACTCTGCTCACCCCAATAGAATTTCCTTTCTATGTCTTTGTGCTTCAGCAACAAAAAGTGACTTTACTGTAACAAATGCGCTAGCTCTATGCTTCCTAAATTCCATATGAATTAAGATAATGTATCTACTGCAGCTTATTTTTTACCTCGTATACAAAAAATAAGGTGAAAATTCTTCTTTAAAATGAAATTGCAATTAATTCTTGGGGAGGCACTATGATTACAAATGTTCCATTTTAAAACTCCAATGAAATATTAAGCAGGTAATTTTTGTCAGACAAGAAACCGATACTGGTACTTGCTTGTATGTAATCAATGGACATACAGCATTTTGATCATTGTCATTTTCCTCTGAAGCCAGATGTTGACCTGCATTTCCTTTGTTGTAATTACACCATCAGTACAATATCAGGACTTACCAGTAATCACAGCACAGTTTGCCTGGCAAGAGACAGATGAGGTGTGCAAGGATTTCTGAGTACTGCTTTGAAAATCCACTGTGTTCTTCCTTCAGCTTAGACACAAGGCATCTATTGAATAACTTTTAAAATTCATGGTCATTTTCTTAACCAGTGTAAGGCATGTGAATCTGGAAAATTGATCTGTTAAGGTCATATTAACTTTCGTGTAACTCCATTGAAATCAACAATAATCCACCAGAGGTAAAGGTGATAGAAACATTCAGGATTTCTTGGGTGACTCCCATCTGCAGGGCAAGACATTCACAGATCTGTGGAACAAGAACTTTCTACAGAGGCGGCTCCTCCACCTAAACTGCCTCTCTGGCCACAGAGCTCCTCCTATTTACTTAGGCAGGAATTCCTCCTTGGCACCCAGTTAATCTTTTCCTGAATCACCATGCAAAAATGCTGGAAAATATGCAAAGAGAAGTTGCCTGTGAAATTCACATTTTGTTCCTCCATATGGGCTTCAAAGTTCTGCTGCAAGGTGCAAAGGGTGCTATACAGACTACCATCTTTCTCCAGGAGTGAAGGACTCCTGTGGATCCCATCTGAGGAAAGGACTCTGGAGGACATCAGTCAACATTAAAAGTCAAAGAACCTCTCCAGAGAAGAGCCATACACTTGTATCTTTGGTAAAAATAGGAGGCTGGTTAAATTATGCATCCCTTTAAGCCATGGAGACTTGTACAGCACATTCATACTTATGTGAACAGACCACAAAAGGGCAACATATAGTGCTTGAGAGACAAACTTCATACAGGTTTTTAACAATAAGCATTTATAGTTTCACTGGCTTCTAGGGGAAAGTCACTGCAATGAGAATTATGAGTAAGAAGAAGGGCAGAGACAGAAGTATAATTTCTTAAAAGATTAATGTAATGAGTTAAGTAGTTTCCTTCCCAATTAAACAACCTGGAAGACGATTTTCCAAGGAATATTTGAAAAAATAATTATGGTCTTCAAAATCAGAGAACCTTAACAGCTGTACTTCTTAACAAAGCTACTTTAATTTCAGAGCTTGCAAAATTCTCATGTGCCCTAACTGGAAAGGGAACAGAAAGGAGCTTAATGTAAAAAAACAAACTTTCTGAGCTGTTTCTGCTCAAGTTTGGCCAAATACTATTTCTGTGTCTTGAAGAAATAGGACGATTACCTTTCTGTCTAAATCAGACAGAGACACTGAATAATCTTGTAAAGGAATGTGTGCTTTATAATTAATGTGTGAGTCACTGGGTTTGTTAAAATTAATAAATGGGTTCAGATCTTCCTGTTTGTGCACCATGCAGCGCTTCTAGCTATATTCCCATTGTAAAAACTTGACCGTCTAGGCTTTTGTTTTCAACCTCTCAGCTGCAAAAATCTATTCCAGATTTAAGCTCAGCAAATTTTGGGTTCCAAATTTTGGGACCTAGATCAAACTTATTGTTGCAAAATTTCAGAAAACAATAGTTTAGATCCAGATACAATCTTTGGAGCCAGAATAACAAAAGACACAAGGATTTTCAGCAAAAGCAAAAGCAAAAATGTAACACCACAGAATTCAGAAAAACACCATAGTTCCAAGGTCTCAGAATCAAGTTGGGGTGTTCTAAAGTTGTCAAAGAAAGGAAGATGAATTATGAAAAAGCTCTTACTTCTTGTGCTCTCTGTCTCTCTGCTCTTAATCCATTTTTCTTCCCATTACAGTGGTGTCACTGCTAAGGATGGTCTGATAATGCAGTCCTATACAGATAGTTCTTCGTACTCTGGAAAAATCTCACTGAAGCCAAGAGAAATTCCACATTAAGGCTGTGCAGCATTGTTCTTGGAATCAGCTGAAGAAGGTAGGAGAACAAGGCCAGGTAGCTTCCATCCAAATGTGTAATAACTACTGGAAACACATATCTTGAGAGTTCCTCCCACCATATGATTAAGGACTGTGTAATTCCTAGCCTGGTGGATTCCTTGGTGTCTATGAAAAAAACAAGTCTTTTTGCTTGATAAGCACAGGACATCCTTCTGTGCTGAGGAGAAGTAACATCTGTTATATCAGTGGAAATGTCTAAAGATGGGAAACCTCCTCCAAAGCAGTTTCTACTGAAGATTGCTCTGAACAATCATCTGCTCTGTACCTGGTTGTCTTTTGCAGTTGAAAAACGGCAGTTTATCTTTAGAGAACATATTCTACACCGATCTTCTTTCTGTTTGACCTTTGATATTTAGCTGTGAGCCAGGGAAATCCTGTATCTGCAGGCTTTGAGAGCTGCCCTGTGGAGAATGCCAGGGACTGGGAAGAGCAGTGATGAAGGGGTGGGAGGGACAGTCCCTGAGCATGTACCTGCTCAGTTATTCTCTGATACCTCCAGAACCATTACTGATATTCCTCTATGCGGCCACAGTCTCCTGTGGAAAGACCAGCCATGTCTTGTGCAAATGACATGAAAAAAACGTAGAATTCTACTTAGGTACATGTGCATGTGTGGGTGAGCAGTTAGATTAGGTGACTTTTAAAAGAACTGTAAAACAAAGGTAGAAATTTTAAGTTCATCTTCTTTTTAAAGAGTCAGTTAAGGCAGATCCAAGGACTAGTGGAATCTGAAAAATTACTCCCAAGAGTTGCAGGTCATGCCTACAGAATATCTGTTCCTTACTGGAAATGTTCTCTGTGAATGCTTTCCATTTATATATATAAATGTATTTATAAAAATGGAAATATATGTATATTTCTTTTTTTTTCAAGGGCTTTTTGGCTCACTCTGCTACAAATGTCCTTTTATTTGAATGGGTTTATTTTTGTTAATCCCTCTCCAGACTTCCAGAATTCCAGCCTTACTTAATTTCAGTCATCTGCTTCAAACTACAAAATAACTCACACAGGGCTGTCAATACTGGACATCCAAAATCCTTCCCTTGAAGTCTACAGATGTGTAGCAATACTGGGGGAGGGGACAGTTAGTGACATGTTCAAGACCAACACACAGCAATCCAGCAACAACCCAGTCTTTGTGATGTGAAAGACCAACAGACCCTATATAAGCACAAAATACTGCTTTTCCCTTTCTCCTTTTTCTTCTTATCCCTTCCCTTCCCTTCCCTTCCCTTCCCTTCCCTTCCCT
>RSEF01000003.1:103189797-103204578 GCA_003993805.1 Himantopus leucocephalus
TCAGTTCCCACCAGCCCAGTAAGTGGAAATCGCTGCGTGGATCTTTAACGAAAGAGATAGAGTTGCTGTCTGACTGAAGCCCCTCGGCATTTGTTTGTGTAGGAGCTCCAAATGCTAACTAACACCTTCTGGAGGCCCCACTAAGACAATATAGGACTGTTGTGTAATTTAACTGAAAAGGAGAGATACCGTTCCTCAAACAAAGAAAATAATGTTTTAAACAGCAGAAACCTTAGAAAAACAAGTTAAGACCTTCTCTGTACATCAGCTGAAATGAACACCGGCTCCCTTAGAGAATTCAGTGGGAGAAAACCAACTTGCAGGAGGCGTCAGGCAGCTTCCCCGTGGCTCAGGCTGCGCCAGGGCTGACCGAGGCACCCAGAAGCAGCAAAGGAGGTCCTTGGGGGGGGGTGACCCACTTTGCAAAGCCCTCCAACAACACCAGCTCAGAGTTTGGAGCCAGACAAATGACTAACAAAGAATAAGCCATCAGGTTTCAGCAAATTAATGTCAAGCAGGGAGACCCACAGGTTGCTGAGAATCAAGAAATGGAGGTCAGCTCTTCAGGCAAAGCTGAATCTGCTCAGTGTCTTGCATGCAGGTTCAGTGGAAGCAGGGCATAAACACAAGTGCCAGTAAACAGCAAAAATAAAGAAAAGAGGTGGAAAGCCCAGAGCTGAGAGGATCTACAAAGCTAAACGATGGTCTCCAGTGCATACAGGATGTTTGATTTGCTAATTGATCAATTTACTTTTAACTACACGAGGAAAGCATTATTTTTTTCTTACATGGTGGCAAAGATCCTATGGGCAAATATAAATTGTCACAAGCTCTTTAGTTTGCATTGCTTTCATTATTTATATACCATTCAAACAGATCTGTCAGGTTGTCCTGAACACGCAACCTCTGTAACGTTTCCCGTCTAGTATTGCTTGTAATGATGACAATAATTTCTACGCTTGCAGTGTGTTCCTGGGTTTTGAGGCCCTTTAATCTGCCAGGCAGCAGTTTGCCATGGCGGGTCACAGAGCAGGGAAGACGCTGTGGTGCTGCAGGGCAGCCCAGCGGGATGCACCTACCAGGGCCCCAAAGGTCCCGCTCCACCCTGTGGATTCAGTTCTGTCACATCAGGCAACTGGTACAACTTCTGTGGGGCTGACAGTTCCTTAGTTGCTGAGATGAAAAGTAATTAAATAAATTGCAGTCATGAAAAAGGAAATCTGTTATCCAGTTTTTTTTGCTTAACCCAGTTGGAGGAGTGAAACAGCTACATTGGTGCAGCTACATCATTTTACGTGGACTGAGGATCTGGCCATTCAGTATAATTTAGCAATTTTCCAACCCCTTATTCAGCAGAATGTAGTCTGAGGTGACCTTTTGCACGAACCTCCAAAGGCCACAGAAACTGAATACTTCCCAAGCTGACCATCTGACTTATCCTTGTGAAAAGTTACTCTGTATTAGAAGGTCAAAAGAAAAAGAAAAGAAAAGGCTCCTCAGCAGGGAGCTGCCCTTTGGGATGTTAGGTAATTTAAATTAACTGGCATCATGCTGAGTAGCTTACATTTCTATATCTGTATGTGAGTGGGAACAGCTAAGGTCAAAGGGTCAGCCTCTTCTTCAGCGGGAAGGCATCCCTTTGCTGCCCCTTCCTTGCTGAGCGTGATGCTGAACATCAGCGGTTTCTTTTGGGGTCTACTCCTTCTGCACATCATGGCAGAATAAATGAAAATGTTAATGCGACAACAAAAGTCAAAATAGATTTCTCTTTCCCCTAACTGTTACCTTCCAGGATTCCTTGTCAGAGTTGCTCAGCATCCTCACATTTCCACTAAGGATATAATGCCTACTCCCTAAAGGCAGGAGATTTTGTAGGAAAGCTGGCATTAACTTCTGCAACTACCTGAATGGGGAAGTTAATAGCAAATGGGTAGAACAGAAGCTATTAGGAACTTGTTTAAACATATGACCTCTAGCAATTAAATTAGAAAAAAAAATTGCAAAAAGTGAAATAAGCTTTCTGCTAACAGCACTGTAGGAGTTTAAATGATCCTGTAGCCTATCCTCC
Organism: Himantopus leucocephalus; assembly: GCA_003993805.1. Taxonomy (NCBI): domain Eukaryota; kingdom Metazoa; phylum Chordata; class Aves; order Charadriiformes; family Recurvirostridae; genus Himantopus; species Himantopus leucocephalus. Next base: position 103,191,866 of record RSEF01000003.1, read on the forward strand.
CAGGTCTAGGAGCCAGAGTCTCTGGCACTATGTCAGGCTTTCTCTGTGACGTTGAGTTTCTGCAGGCTCTGCCCATTATGAGTAAAATGGAAGAAATAATAAATCAAAGGGACTGTGCAAAAATCATTTATTTTTGGAAAAGTACTTTGATGCTCATATATAAAATCAGCATATTGCTTCAGGAATACAAGAAGCAGTTCCAAAGGTTTTATTCTTATTTGGATGCAGAGGTGGTTTTGTTTTGATTTGATTCAATGTGATTCAACTTGATCCAGATCTGTTCTCATCAGCTTTTTTCCCTGTCTAGAACAGGTTTTTGGCACGTGCTTTTTCCTTACCTCTCTTCTTTCCTGTGGGAGAGGAGGGGAGAGAGTTTGCATGAGGTTTTGAGATTTGGGGATTTGTTTGTTTTTCATTTAATCTATGAATGATGTGCTATGCATTTCACTAAGGACGATGAAGCTACAGAAAAACATCTTTCACCTGGAAGGAAGGACAATCAATATTCCAAGCCAGTATCAGTGAAGTTTGTGATACTTCATTCCCGTTTCATTCACTCATTCATTCATTCATTCATTGAAATTACCACTAAGAAACACAAAATTACTAAAAAGTTTTGAGCAGATCACAGCTGTTACTACAGCTCATGAGTTAGCCACAAAATAAATCAGTAACCTATTTACATAGATTTTGTAATTTATAATATTTCCTTTAATGTTTTTTTTTCTTCTTGTTTCAATGCACCACCCAAGATCACACAACGCAATATTGTAACTCAACATAGTTTTCAGGCTTGTGAGGTTACTTAGTTCCACTTGGTGTTTCACACCACATCACAGGTGTGTATTATCTCACTGTAACACAGTCCTGCCATGTCTCATTGCATAATTAAGATCCTGCATACCAACTAAATCAGTTAATGGATATATTACTGATAAGTTTATTAATAGAAGAACAGGACAAACTGATTCAGAGGTGTTAGCATATCTCTAAACAGAAGATTGCATTAGAGACTGAAGGCAGGACTGTTTATTTGTGTAATTGCCCTATCTCTGAACTGTTGACCAGTGCTGTTTTGTAACTCAAGAAATTTCCACATTATTCTTGCCAAACTGAACACAAAAAAAATGTACCATAGGTTTAAAAATGCTATATAAATTAGGATTACAGCCAGTAACCAACTGCAAATGGAACTGGGAGATAGGGAAGTGAGGTTTGAGGCACACCAGCAGTGACATTAATGCCACAGCTTTAAATACCTAAAGACACTTGTGCCAATCTTTTATGTTGCCCTTATAGTCAATAAATTGAAGGGTGATTCATCTCACCTGTTTCTGACACCTATTGTGGAGATGATGGGAATCACCCTCCAGGGTTGCCTGTTTCTTTCCATTGATGATTAGATGAGCCTTGAGTGGCTAGTTTAGATTTAGAGTAACATGTAGGTATCTCCACACTGTAAATACATTCCCCCCTGTACAGCAGGAAATTATCCACTAAATGTGCTTCTTCACCATAGTCAAAGGTCTACATAGAGCAGGGACAGGCAGACCTTGGCTGACTTTCACCAGCAGGCTGAGCCACAGCAGAGAATGCAGGTCAGCACAATTACTGCTTCATTGGGACACTCTGGATAATTAAGCGTGCGCCTGCTTTACTAGCCTGACCTGAAATCCATGCCACAATTTCTTCACTGCTATTGTTATCCACTCTTGCTGGATTAGCAAGATGCAGCCACCGTGCTTCAGTCATGGCTTCTCCTTACAGAGCAGACAGAAAGTAAATTTGTGACCCACCAGATCTACACGAGTCAGGGAATGTGGAAAGCGGCTTTGTCTTCCCGTGGTCATTGTTGATTTTGGTCTTGTCAGATTATAACTTCTTTCCAAAGCAAAACGTATCTACTGAACTGGAAAACATCCTACCTAACAAATTGTGCATGAGGATATCATTGCTACTCATCTCCCCCACCATGGGGAGACAGACCTGCCATTTTACTAAGTCATGTGACAGTCAGCCCTGAGAGAAGTTCAAACCTCCTCTGAGTATGTGGCCTCTTTGCCAAAGAAGATGACTTATTTCATTTTTCTGTAATGTTAAACCTGTGTACTTGAGGACTAAGATGAAGACTGAGACCAATGATAACTCAGTTCAAATAATGCCGTCACAGACTAAACAGCTGCCAGCAGCTGCCAGATGATTATACTGAAGTTCCTATCTTGATTTGTAGATGAAATGAGCTAAGATAAGCATCTGAAATGTTTATGTAAACCGTCACAGGGATCTAAAAGCAAATCTGATCGCCAAACTGTGCTCAGACATTGTGCTAACAGCCCATCTGAAGCCATTAGCAGAATACTTTTACCTGATCATTGCATCATTGTATTAAAATACAATTAATCAAACTTCTAACACATTTTTTTTGGTAGAAGGACAACAATTTTACAAGAAGGTTATCCAAAGCCTAGCATGGTACCCCTAAATTTGACTCTGGCTGCTATCACTAAGTTTCAGCCATCCAGCCATCAGTAATGTGCACTGTCAGAAAGTAGGTCTGTGTATTTTTCTGTAATTGTTACGTATGTGGTAGCAGAAATTAGGTTGCAGAGCTGTTGCGTTCACACTGTGGCCTGAAGGAGTACTTAAGTTGACCATTAATGAAGGGGCTTACTGTTCACCTCATCTTCCTGTCTCACACGACCTCTCCCTTGGGATTTCATAGGCAGATGGTTAATATGTATTAATTGTCTTACTATAAATGCCCTCTTGCTTTTCTGGCCATTTTTCAAGTAAGTCTAGAAAACACTTTGATAAGGTTGGGTGAGATCTAAATGAATCTGAACATTGGAGGAAAGTCTTCAGTTTTCTCCTTTGCCAGCTTTTAAAGGTTATTTAATTTATGCAGTTGTAAATAAAATAAATCAATGAAAATTACTTTCTCCAAAGCAAAAATGGCAGGTGTGAGCCTTCCTTTACACTGTCTGTATGGGATATTGAAATAAACAGTTCACATAAGCTGCATCAGTTGTGGAAAACTAAAAAAGAAAAAGCACACATGATGAAAGGTAATCACTTCTTATCACTGATTCCCATTCTAGACTATTTTTATGCATTACTATGGGGCACGTGCAACTTTTTCATTTACTGTGACTGAATCCTGTAATACTGAACCACAAACCTACATACAGGGAAAAGGGGCACACGTGTTACATAGCCACCTAAACTTTGTATATATTGATACTCAACTAATTAAAATCCCAGTTCCAGGACATAGCGATTTCTTTACCTCTTTTCCATTATTTGTGATATTAGCTCAGCTATTCACTACATAGAGTGGAATTACTTGTAGTGTAAGTATATTACTTGACATGCAAAGCACCAGTGGCATCAGATACTATCTAGAAGAGGGAACAGATTGTCACGTATACAAGAGACTCTAAGTCCACTGAGTTTGAAGGAATTACACTCCCCAGTGGAGAATAGGGTCTTTGAATACATTTTGAACTGCTTTTTTTTTTCAAATTTATCTGCAATGGGAAAGGTTTGATCCTTTCAGAACTTGAAGACATACCGTATTCTTATAAAAATTGAATCACTGTACATGTTTTGCAACCTTTCACTGCTGATGGGAGTACAGCTGTGCTTACCAGAAGTGTTCTTTGTTCATTACGAGGTACTGCCACGAATAATGTTCTCTGAGGGAAGATGTGGACAGTATGTCCATGAGCATACATATGACTACATATATAAAGGGAGAGACATACAGACATATTGCAAAGGCTTTGCTATGACACTGACCTGCATGTGGATTTAAGACACGCTTGCTGAGGAAGCAAAGCCAAATGTGTGTATAAGTTAAAGCTAACTTAAAACCCACCAAAGATGGAGCCCCCGAGCCCATATAGAGATAAGCTGACCATGAAAACCTTTTCTCTAATAGTGAATGTTTTGCTGTCTTCTTAGAGAGGAAATGGTGGTACGCAGAGGAAATAATAAGCAGTGGAAATAAGTGCTCCTGTAATCTGAGTATTCATCTAAGCCTAAAGTCTCTGCTCTGCTCTCCCCAGAAGTGCTGCTATTCCTTTCTTTTCAGATTAAAAAATACCAAACCCCAAGTCTGCAAAAGAAATTATTAAAGATAATTGGGAAATTATATTTTGAACAAGGTATCTCATATGTGAAATACGTCCCAAATGGCAGCATGGTTTGAAATATTCTTTCCCTCTCCCATCTATCACAACGTCCATCAGTCATGGTAAGTTGGTGTAAACGCCAGGAGAATATGCAAGCTGTCTTTCAGGCAGTCTGGGCCTATATAGAACTGAAGAGGCTGATGGATTTTTCAATGGTCAGTTTACCTTTTGTATATTTGAAGATCTTTGGCAATGTATTTCTGTCTCCTCATCTAACCCTTTTTCTCGCTCTCATTCATTCAGAAATGCTCAGCCTTTGGAGGCCAGTCCTCCTAGGACAGATCCTGTCCTCTACCTTTTTTCCTCACAAGAATGCTCCCACCAAATCAAAGAGGCTTCTCTTAACTTCGATGTCTTTCCTGGAAATGCAGGGGTCTGCAGCGGGAGTTTCTCCTGTCTTTTTCGCATGTGTGCGACTCGGTGTGTGCGCGTGCATGTTTTATTGAACATATGTGGGTTTGAGAGATCAGAGACAGTTTTCCTCTCTGTGTATTGGTGAGCAAATTTCTTCAGCAAAAATTACAGACAGGGAGGGATGAAGGAGAGGGTAGGAGAAATAAAAGTGCAGCAGGAGTTACTTTGGTAGCATGCACGTGTCGGGGGCGTGGGTGTATGTGTCAGAGCACAGATTGACTTGTACCAGCTCTGGGCGTCTGCGTGACCCATCAGCGTCAGTAGGAATTGCACATGCACAGGAACTCAGGTGAGTGATCAGGTCCGCAGAAGACATGCGTTGCCTCTTTAGGGACATTAGAGCCTTTTAGCATAAAAAGATTTGGCTTTTTTTTTTTTACAGAAGGTGAGTCAATTGGAAAAACTGAATGCTGATGGTATTTTGAGAATTAAGCCTTGTATGGGGACTTGAATGAGAATGAAATGTGCAGTCAATGTTTTACACAGACGGGCAGGATTCCTGCATGGTGTCCTCTGTCAACAAGGTTTCCTCAAACCTGCCTCCGTCTGCAGACTTTGTTGGTGTTGGTCACCATGTGTGACGTGTGTTTCTGCGGTAAAAGCAGTTTAACATTAAAAGTAATTAATTTGCCTGAAGCAGCAGCCAAAATAGCAATACAAGAGAAGACCCGATTTTTTGGAAAATAGTTGGGGTATTCTGTAATCCACCCGCCTGCGTGTTGTAATGGTCTGATAAGTGTGGGGAAACACATGTCTGGATCCCAACCCTCACACCTCACCAGCCCATTGCAAATTGAATTAGGTAAATGATAGTTAGCTTAGGCAGATTGTGGCTGGAGTTAAGTGAGAGACTGACTGTATTCAGATGAAATAAAAGAATCTGCACTCCTCTCTAAATTTCTCCTAGTGATACTTATTTTCCTAATAAATGTGTAATGGAAATGCTGAGCCATCAGGAAACTGGAAAGGAGGCCTAAATGGAGAAAGTGAGGAGAAAGGAAAAGGAAACATAAATTTGGGAACCCTGAAGATGCAGAGTTATGATTCAATTCTTGGACTTCTCTTGTGCTATATAACCTGAGGATATAATACATTATTGCAGGGGTGAAAATGAGTTTAGAAATCCAGGAGATAGGTGGAAAAAATTTGCTGCAGTTTTCACAAATCTAAAAATAAAGTCATATCAGATCTATATTCATGAAACCCAAAGTAATGAGTATAGTTACACAGTTGCAAGTGTGGCAGTATTTCAATTAAAGTAAGAATTATATTCCAGTTGTGTCACTGATTTTCAATCAGGTTCTTCTGTTTAGGAAGAGCCTGATATTTTCCCAGTAAGCGTAGTAAATTAATTTCTACATATTATAATAATTTGGGCATGTATAGATCAAAGACACAAATATTTGCAGTTATAAATTCGTTAATCTACCTGGCGCAAAAATCCAGAAAGTTGTGAAACATCTTCTTGCCTAACATCTTCACTGAACTATGATGTGGAGAGGAGTATCAGGAATATGGATGGATCGATTTGGAAAGTATCGTGTGGCCCATGCAAGAGAGTAAGGCTCCATCGACATATGAGAAGGCTTATGGCCTTCTATACCCATAGATCATGCCCAAATCTCAGGAGATGTATCCTGAGAAACAAACTGNCGGAGAGGAGTATCAGGATGGATCGATTTGGAAAGTATCGTATGGCCCATGCAAGAGAGGAAAGTATCGTATGGCTCCATTGACATATGAGAAGGCGTATGGCCTTCTATATCCCATGGATCATGCCCAAATCTCAGGAGATGTATCCTGAGAAACAAACTGGAATATTCCTCTTTGGTTACCATCAAGAGTGGTCAGTTCTGTAATCTTTATCTACCAGGGTAAATCCTTGGCTCATATTATTTCATCTGAGCATCACAACTGTGTTGCAGAATCTTATTGCCACAGCAGCCCATGAAGCAGGTATCACCTCTACTCTATAGAGGCAGGGGGTGATAAAATAAGTGAATCTCATAAATATACATAAGAACTCAGAGATAAAGCTGAGAGTAATTCTGGGGTTTTTGTGCCCCAGCTTAGTGTCTTACTCTACCTAGTTCATATGGGCTACTGAGAGAAGTGAGGTAAGAAACATTTATACAAAACATAGTTTATTCCCAGTCTATATTGGATGAAGCCGAGAACTTTTACATTACTTTTTCATAAAGAAATCAACCCATTCCAGAAAAGCAGTATTTTGGAGAACTCCATCCTTGAGCCAGTGGAAGCTGGAAATGGTAATTTTGGGTGTTGTTGAACTGGCCTCTCCTGACCAAAGACCACTTCAGTGGAAACCCCCAGACAGCACTACTCCGGTGGAACCGCTCTCCGGCAGGCATGCTGGCTCTCACCCAGGCGCACGTGCCCAGTTCATAGCTGATTCCTTCCGTCTTCCCATCTGAGCCCAAGGGAACCACATTTCTATTCCTGTCATTTCAAGTTCCTCTCTCAGTGGTTATTTCACTGCTAAGAACCATTATTATGGCCCATGATGGCACTAATATATTTAAAAATCAGAATATATTTAGTTCGGATGGATGTGAGATTATTAGGGTTATTATTAAATCACTTTTTAAAAATCAAATAACATATGATGTAATATGCTAAAGTGAAATAATCTAGGTGGCAACTAAGCAAAGAAATAAATAGCAAAGTACATGACCTTCCCAGAGGATTTCACGTGTAAAAGTTTAAGAGCATGAAAAGATGCGAAGACGGATCTGCAAAGGACATGACATCAGTAGTAATGTCCATAGTTTTGTACGTGTGCTGTGCTAACATCTTTCAAATTTTTCTAATCGTGCTTAAGTAAAGCAAGAAGCTGTGCTCTCCTAAAGCACTGCCATGATTTTATGAGATTTATTTAAAGGCCGAAATATTTCTTAATACAGTTAAGAACCCAGATCACAATTTGTCATCAAAGCAGAATAAAATTTCTGCACCCAATGCCTCAGTTTACTTATAGAAAATTCCCATTTACTTCACTTGGTTAAGAAATGGGGGAAAAAAATCATGAACTGGACCAACTAATTCATTTTGGGAAAAGTTGTCTGTTTAAATGGTCGGCTTAGACAAGACACAATTAGAATTATATTGGTCTTTTCTCTTTACTTCCAGTCTCCCATGAGTGTATTTATGAATCTCAAGAGGGATGCTTTTTGTCCTGTTAGCCTTAATTGCATTTTGTTTAGCTCAATGTTTTAAACAAAAAGCTCTCTCCAGCGTGGTTGAATTTATGGATCTCAAGTTTCTGTAAGGATGCACAGTTCTTGCTCAAAGTTGGCTCTTTGTACATGTGAACTTTTTTGGATCAGCTACATTTAAACCTACAAATGGGGAACCTGACCTTGCAACGAAGGGGAAAATAACCCAAATGATCACTCCAAAAAAAGTAGGAAAATGTTTTAAAGATACAGAAGTAGAATCCAAGCTTAAGTAACGTTTTCTATCACTTTAATTTCATAATTCAGCCTAAGTATGATTCATAAATTAAAGTAATAAAAAGCAGGACAACATCTGTTCCACACTATGTGAATAGGAGGGAATTTGGACATTCGAGAAGTTGTTATGCAGACATTACATTCTACATGGGAACATACGAAGAGTGTTTACAGTAAAAATAACTTCTGATGCCTACTTGTATTTCTTTTTAAATGTACACATATGCCTTCAGATTTTAGTACACAAGTACTATACCTTTTATTCTAAATTTAATTTTTAAATTAGACTAAAATAAATGGATGAAGTCATGAAAAAAGACCCAGGTGTATGCTTTTATTTTTTAAATACTTTCATGTATTCTATTTAATGAAATAGCTTTTGCATATCCCCACTGTACCTCCCCGACTAAAAATCCAGGCTTCCTCTGTGTAATTCAGATAATACACGTGAGAAATATGTCCCAACCTGGCACTGGTTTTTAAAGCTTCCCAACCTTGTATTCACTGCAATGTTAACCACTAATTATTGCTACTAATAAAATCCCATGGTACATTGATTTATAAGCAGGGGTTGCTTAATTCAAGATCAAAGCCAAACCTTTTTATTCATATCTTAAGAGATGAAGGATGTAATTGAGTTCATATATGGGCTGTTAAGTAACTTGCATATTTACCTCATACTTAAAACTGCTTCCTGAGCTGGTGTGCGAGCCCTTTTATCCAGGGGTATGAAGTTCAAACAGTAACACTACTGAAAGAGAGCTATAAAGAGGGATAGACTGGGAATCCCTGCATCCTGATTACCCAAGATAAGAAGGTACTTGGGAGTGGAAGCAAAGGTGGTGAGAGCTAAATTAGCTGTCTTTGAGATAAAAAGTTAATTTCCTTAAGAGAAGAGCTCAGCTAAGCAACTGTCCCTTTTAAAACTAAATGTTCACAGATAAGGCAGCAGACAACTTTTACGTTTACTGGAGATAATAATTTATGGTTCTGGTGGTTGCCTCTACAGAGAGGATGGCAGGCAGTGGTATATACAAACACCTTAAGAGATAAGCATCTGCAGAAGAATGCAGGCCCCCTGTAAAGCAGTGGGTACTGAAACGGAAGAAGAAAAAGAAATTTGAAATAATATATGCAAAATACTGCTTTTACCGTGAAGCTAAAAATATGCAGGATTTTCTTACAGAGCTCCAGAAATGATTATAGCTGATCAGAGCAGTAGCTCAGAGAAATGCCAATTACTTGCTTCCCAGATTGCTTGGCATAAGTGATCAAGTGCATGCGCAGCTGATAGATCTGCACAGAAACATTTTGCACACATGCTGCAAAATTCAGACCCTGAATATTGAAACCTATTTGTAAATATTTTGCTGTGATTTAAACAATGCATTTGTCTTTGGAAGCAGCTGGTGTTTTACTGTTATATTGATTTCAATGTTGAGAAAGAAAACAATTTATGATTGATGTTAGCAGTAGTTAGCTGTGCAGCCTCGTGTGTGCTTAAAAAGCCCTTCATATTATGGTATGTCTTCATACACAGTGCAAGAAAAGAAAAGGCAAGGAGACTTGCAAGTATTTGTGTCAGACAGGATTTTTCTTTGGACGTTGCCCTTTCTCTCTGGTCTGAAATGCCTCCGTGGGGATGGGACCAGCAGGAAGGCTGAGGGAGGATCCCAGGAAGAAGACAAGGCATTCACGCATGATCGCTTTCATTTAGAAATGACTTGAGCCTTGAGCAACCCAAGTATTAGAGACTGGTTTCAAACCCCGTTGTATCCTTGCTTCTTCACCATCTCCACCTCCTCCAAGGAGTCTCAAACCCCTTACCCATCCCAGTTTTCTCCAGCCCTTCTGACAGGACCCGACCAGTGGCTGTGCTGGGAGCGTCCTGGGGCGGCTCCCCCCTGCCCTGGCAGCCTGGCTAGAGCCTGCTGGGGTGCCTGGGGAGCTCTCACGGTGGCCTGGCCCTTGGCTGGGGTGCTGGCTCTAGTGCCCCTCTGTCCTTTGGTCGTTGACATTATTTGTGGGGTTTTTCATCTAGTTTGGAGGCAAATGCATTGCTCAGTGTTTACAGACCTATATCTTAGGAAATCTGCCCACAAGCTTACCTTCAAAGGCGTGGAGATACTTGAAGAGCTTCATTTATAAACAAAAGTATAAGAAAGACCCTATAATTTTCTTTATGTTTGATAAAAAAAGGCACCTTAATCTGGGCTGAAACTCAGCATTTTCACATTGCCATTTTAGTCTTGGCTGGGACGCTGTTCCTATTGCAAACGCCCCAGTGTAACTCTACGGGCATTTGCCTGAATAGAGACTTCAGTCTGTGCCCTGTCATGTTTTAGAACATATTTTTTTCAATCACCTAATTAAGCAAACTGGTTCATTATAAGCAAGGCTAAGGTGTTAATTCAATTCCTGCTTGTGATTTTTTTTTTCAAGCTTGTTTACCTGTGAAGCCATGTGTAACTAAAGAAAATCCCCACAGCAAGTGGTGGAAGATCGAGGGAGAAGAGGCCTCACTACTGCATTTCTTTAAGCTTTAGTCCAAAATCTCCAAGCCCCCAAGGTTTAATTATCGTGTGCAGTCTAGTGTTGAATAGGAAAAAGGGACTGTAGCACGAAGGAAAGATTTTCACACTGATACTCACAAAAGAACAGGAGCATTAAATGAAAAAAAAATGTTCTAAGGTTCTAAATGCATTTGAAGTGAATAAAAGGGAAATAACTGGCAGGGACCAAGCAAATTATGAATGGAATTAAAATATTGAGTATTTACACATCTCCCTACCATGAAATGCATCTTTAGGCTTATTGCAACAGAATAGATAAGGCAGAAATGTACAAGTTAGAGTTTTTCAAGCTTTCTTAGGCCTTTATCTCACTTCAAGTTAGGTTACTGGCTTAAAAGAACTCAAAAGGTGAAAAAGACCTCACACTATTATTCACTTTAGCACATATGTGACCTGAAGAGGATTAAAGGTTTGTTCAACCTCTATTCATAGTATTCTTAAAGAGTTTTCAAAGGACCTTTTAAACAAAGGTTGCCAAACAAAGCACTTCTTTTGTTGCTACTTAGCTGAGGCCTATTGTCAATTAATAAGCAGGCTTTCACTGCAGTGTAATTGGGGCTTTCAATTCTAATTATGCTGCATACGTATAGAAAATGTGAATGTAATATTAATAACAAAACAAAATTGTACATATATGTGTGTGTGTATACATATGTACATACGTACACATGCTCCACAAACACAAGCATGCAAATCCCCATGTAGCACTATACAATGTGCTGTTACAGCAGGTGCTATGTTCTACCACAGACTTGGAGGCATTTCAATAGTACCTTTAGTCTGTATCTCCAGAAAATGCTTTGATGTTTTACAAATAGCCTGTATAAATAATAACTAAAGTTAAAGCTAGAGTAGGTGCTGTGGTTACATTCATTCCAGCCACCAATACGTTTTTAACATTGTTAATTAATTTAATTTTCTAGGCTGAAATTTTATTGAGGATTGACTTTTTGGAAAAGTTTGAATTAAAGATATTCCACTCCATTTTGATGAACTGAAAATTAATGTTTGCCATCTTGTCAATCTTTTCCTGAATAAGCAAGTCTTGAGCTGAAGTGCCTCATAATAAATAGCCTTGGCTATAATAAGACAGTCTTCTTTTAGGGTGGGAAAGAAATTTCATTTTGAGATGACCCCAGTACGAGATTTTGAAAAATTATCACAGAATCACAGAATGATAGGTGTTGGAAGGGACCTCTGGAGATCATCTAGTCCAACCCCCCTGCTGGAGCAGGATCACCTATTATTGTTATACACTGCCATCACACCAGACATCTGGAAGTCAATGTGAACATGCTTATTTATATGCACTCACACATATGTATGCCCATTTATAGAAAATACACACATATATATATGCATATGCACTATTATATGTGGAGATAAATAGATGTAGAGATAGACATGGATATATAGATCGATACACTCACAAGGGTTCTTCTGGGATTTTGACCCATTAAACAGAAATAGAAAGTATTTATTGTTAGAGGAGATATATATATGTGATACAGAAGGATTGTATCCTTACTTGCATAATTAATCTAAGGGAAGTACATAGTGAAAGTATATAAACTGACTGCCAATGGAAGCAAAATTACCATGTGCAAGGACACAAGATTGTCCTAAGCTACAGCCTCAGCCACAAAGGAGGGAGGGCTGCTTACCTGCCAGATGTGGTAAAAGATACGGCTGTGCTTCTTAAGCATTTACAAGAACCAAGCCAATGATTTGCAAGTACTTTGAACATCGAAGGCTTAGGAAGGGTCAACTGTAGACAATGCCACACAGACATGGCCTCAGTCTGGTTGAAGAGTCAGTATATTTTCTCAGCTGTGGCCACACCACGCACCAGATTGGCCTCCACTAGCAGAGGGAGAGGAAACTTTATCACCATATGCCTCTTTTCCCCTTCAGAAAATCTGCCCCTGAAAATTAAGGCTGGAGGAAGGTTTTTTTCCTGTTTTATTCTAGACTTTGAAGTATACATCTCATCTTTCAGTTTTTATCCAACTATTTCTAAGCTGCAGAACTGCATCCTTATTTATGTCCCTAATTGTTAT
>RSEF01000003.1:103204678-103232531 GCA_003993805.1 Himantopus leucocephalus
TCCTTCCCTCCTTCCCTCCTTCCCTTCTTTCATCCTTCCTTCCTTATCTCTAAGAAGTCATGTTTATTCCTGGGATCACTGCATATGGGTAGATACAGACATTTTTATGCACACATATGCCATTACTGATATATGTGTGTGTGTAATTCCTGTATTGCCTGCATAAATGTACAATGTGGTAATGTGGGACTTTTTCAGAAGTCCGTAACTCCGGAACATATTTGTCATATACAGCCTCTATATTAGAAGGGAGATGTCTATATTTGAGTGGTCCATACAGATGAAAACTACATGAATGGAGCCCTGTGTTTATATACTTAGCCTAAAGGACTTCTTAACATTTAAATGAAATACCAGTATATAATTCTGTTTGACTTTTTTGGTATGATGCAGCTTTTGTAAAATGTAGCTCTGCACATAATGCAACTTTGCCCTGAAGATTTTGAACTCATTAGAAGAGTACTGTTTTTGTATAATACTCTTGCTGAATATACCAAAGAGTTCAAACTGAGTATAAACCTGACAAAAGTCCACAGTGTGTGTTTGGAGGCAGGCTTGCCCAACAGATCACATGCTGCTTCCATAAAAATTCACCTTTCCATAAAAATTCATTTGTTTTTGTTAACATCAAAATTCAAATATATTTTCTACCTTAAGGATGGACTGACTTTCCTCTAGGGCTGCACAGGTCCTAGTGTTAGGACTATCCCTGACAAAAATCAATAGCAATAAGTAACATGAGGTCATTTGCATTAAAAGATGAGAAATTACTCTGGATATAGCTCCCACATCAGACCCAGAATTGAAATAGCTCCTACTCAAGAATTAACGATACAACAGGTAATAGCAATGCCATATAGCTACTCTTTAGGATGAAATGGCTTGAGTTAAAAATGTGTCAGCTTTGGGGATGCTGAGAGTGTGTACTTGTGTTTGTGCTTGATTGACTCAATTTAATCACTTCTGACAGGAGATAAAAAAATATAAGTGCTGAAAGTTATATTCCCGCATGTGGTGTCTACAGATCTTGCCCAAGAATGCCAGATGAAGCTTCTAAAAGCTACAAATGCGGTATAGTGCATGACATTTAAGCTCAAAAATTAAAAAATGAGGTTAATGACTTCTTCAGTATGAGAAAGAGATGGTGTATGATGAGCTGACATTTTTTATGCGAGATATATCTGTAAAATAGGCACTTCCTTTGCCTTGGATCTTCTCTGGGGTCTTCCTTGCATGGTTAGGAAGGCCACCAGGGAAAGAATATCACTGCTGTGGACCTTTTCTGAAGTCATCAGATATTGCTTGCAAACCTTTGGTTTTGAAATTCAGAAAAACATTTAAAATTCTGTGTATTCCTTTTCAATATGGTCTAAAGCTAGTTGTTTCACTGGGTCTGTAGTCATATAAACCAGCTGTGTCTAATGACCTGCAAGAAGGAGAGGTTTGTATTCAGACAATCTGGGGGAACGTGTGAGCCATTAAGAACTGCAACATAGGTCAGGGAAAGGTCCAGTCAACCCAGTATACTCTATACAGAAGTATAAAAGAAAGAGCATTAAAAAAAGAGGAGCTGTAGAGTGAGGCTTAGTAAATTGGGTTTTGAGAATCTGCATGTTGAGGAATTTTTGAGCTAGAAGCTATATTTAGACCTTTGTTTAAGAAGTCCATGGAAGATCTATCTTCTGTGACATTTTCTTGCCTTTTCCCCCTCTGTTTGTACTTTTGAACCCTGCAACATCATGGCACAGTGAGTTCCATAAGTCAGTGCATTTGCTTTTCTTTCCTTTGTTTTCAAACTGCCACCTGGGAGCCGCTTAGTTTCTTGTACCACTGCTCACCAGTCAGATTCTTCACAAGGCCCGGATTTTATTTAGCTATAATATGTCTCCCACTCACCTTTTCTCTACACCTTCTAGCCTTTTCTCATACAGAAATCACTGCATGCTTTTGGTCATCTCTGTTGCTTTTCCAATTGCTCCAATATCCTCTCAGAGAAAGAGAATGACTGGAGACACACAGTGTGTTAGACCTAGGCAAAAGATTGTGTAAGGCAGTATAATGATGTTTTCTGTTTTCTCTTTCTTTAAACAGCCAAGTTTTTATTTGACCTTTTGGCCACAGCTGAATACTGAGTCAATGCTTTCAGATATTTGTGCATCTCTGTCCTAGGCTCATTTACATCAGTTGTTGTATTTTTATAACGAGGGTTGTTCCCTTCTCCGGTGTACATACACGTATTCATCTGCTATTTTGTTATTTAACCAACTGTTGTTTTGTTATTTGTTTTGTTTTGTTAACTGTTTTGTTATTTATCTGCAACTGTTTATAATCAGCTTTATGAGTGACCATTCCAAGTAAGTTCATATCGTTATCTCCCTATATGCTGTCTTTTCCATACCACTTGCAAATCCGTTNTTATTTGTTTTGTTTTGTTAACTGTTTTGTTATTTATCTGCAACAGTTTATAATCAGCTTTATGTGTGACCATTCCAAGTAAGTTTATATTGTTATCTCCCTATATGCTGTCTTTTCCATACCACTTGCAAATACGTTGAATGGCATAGATCACAGCAAAGATGAGATTTCTGAAGGTGTAAAGCAACTATCCAAGGAGAATTTCCATCTTCTATGTTGTTTTTTTTTTCCTCTGTGGTAGCTCAAAGACGGAAAAGTCAAAGATAAGACTTCAGGAAGTCCATTGTCCTTTAAGAGTTTAATCCTATAGAATCAGAAAAGAAAACAGTGCTTTGAAGATCTAAATACCTAAAATATGGGAAAATGTGTTTATGCGCAGTATCTTCAGGTTTTTTTCTTGGAAAAACAACAAACTTCGAGATAACTGTCTCTATTCATGGGGACATACTTATCACAAAATTTTTTTGAGCATTATATATTATAGATATAGTTTGTAGTAGTCAGGAGGATGCACTTGCGCAGTTATCTAA
The DNA here is from genome assembly GCA_003993805.1 of Himantopus leucocephalus. Classification (NCBI taxonomy): domain Eukaryota; kingdom Metazoa; phylum Chordata; class Aves; order Charadriiformes; family Recurvirostridae; genus Himantopus; species Himantopus leucocephalus. The sequence continues at coordinate 103,207,624 of RSEF01000003.1, forward strand.
ACTTAGATCTAAGGTAGCAGTTTTCCTACTCAACATTTATTCACTTTAAACTCAGGTGTGTACCACACAGTTTCTGTCTGTAGTCGGAGGAGAGATGCAAATCCAAAGGATGTTTCGGCCCATCCTAAAACAGGTGTGCCAGAACAGCAGGATGAATCACCACCTGGAATAGTGCCCATCTTTCTCCATTGCCTACAGAGAGCACTTAAACAACTAGCTGGGCTAGACACCTGACTTTTAAATGATAACGGATAATTGAGATGAATCTTACCCCACATAACTTAATTCAATTAATCCTCATTATAGCTACCGACTGAATTTTTGCACACACAGGTAGCTGGGTTGGTGGCTATGGTGAAAGTCATCTGCAAAATTTCTTATTTCAGATAGAGCTGTTTCCTCTGAAAAGGTTTCCAACAAGTCCTGGACCTTAAAGGCTCACTTACATGGAAAAGTAGGCACGTTTGACCACTTTTCCATGTAAGTGGAAATTATGCCAGTTTAATTACACTGATAAACTCCATGTGGAAATTCTTATTTTAGAATGAGAAGGGCTTTTAAGCTTCAACTTTTTCCAGAGAAACATTAACAAAATTTAAAAAACATAAGGAAAAAACCTTAAGCAAACAAATGACCTTTTACAACTTAGTGAAGATGTTTGCTGATACAACTAGAGCATTTTGATTTATCATCTTACTTTAGGCAGCCACTATAGCGAAAATAAGTAAAAAGGGACATAGAAGCATAGTACTGTAAAAAAGGATAACAAATTCAGGGTTTTTTTTGTGAACTTGATAGATATTTTTTTTCTCTATGGATCAGACTGCCTCGCAATAAAACCCCAGTTATGAATTTTTGACTTGTGGATGACTGATTTCATCCTTCTAGCAACCAACTTATAAGCTTATTTTATCTTAGCATGGTACTTTTAAATCCTTAACAATATAAAGAGAATCTTAATTTTACCTCTGACTTAATAAATTTGGCTCCCCATTAGAAGAAGCTGGGAAACATTGGCAGCTCTTGCTGCAAGCAGTACGCATGCCAATTTAATTGCTACTCTGTCATTAGACTCTGGTACTCCAAAATGTTTAGGAACATAAACACCTTCCATTTCATGAGATGTACTTCGATGGCCAGATGCCTGGGAAAAAATTAAGGGGAACAGAAAAAGGAGGTGGATATTGCTACTGCTTCAAGCCTCCTGTTTACGAAAAGAGCCTTCCAACAGTCTGCAGCATGTCAGCATGCAAAGTTGGTTTTCCCAATCTGCCCTTGCGATATGTGTTGGACATCAGTGCTAACATATACATGCTTCTCGAACAGGTTTCTGTAGGTTATAGAGGGTACCTCTGAGTTGCTGCAAGTTTTCTCTCCTGCAACTGCCTTTCAGTTAATAATAACAGTAAAAAAAGGCCACCTCCAAACCAAAGATTTCACAGACTGAAAAGCCAGAGGTGTAGATACCTGCAAAATGGTAATAATACCTGTTCCTGGCAGTGGAATAACCATTTAAAGAGGAAAGAGGATGGTGTCCAAGCTGGCAGTGGGGCTGCGGTGGGTGGGGGCGAGGACAGCAGCAGCCTTTCCCATCTCACTTTTCCTGTACCCTCACGTACTGCTCTTGCAGGAGCCTGGGAAGTGCATGGCAATAGGGCTTGAGCCAAAGACTGGACAAATTGTTTACTAAGTGCAGCTGCAAAAGAGATTTTCAGGATCCTGTTAGAATAGCCAGCATCAAGGGCAAGATACATGTTACCTCTAAAACATTGCAGATGTTTCTCTGAGAGTTCTGAAGGAGAAAAGCTTTGTTTCCAGTTAAATCCCTCACTGGCTCTGCTTCTCCTGCTACAGCATCTGGCCAAACTGGCACTGGGGGTACTGTAGAAACAAGTTGGCCTGAGAGTGGTCTCTGTGATAAATTAAGTCATGGATGCTGTGTTTGTTTTTTGAAGAAAATCAATCTACATATATACTATTTCTCCTGAAGTCAACTCATAAACTAGAGGAGGGAAGACTGGAATGATGTAAATGTAGCCAACTGGCCAGCTCCCCGGGAAAATAACGGCTATATATCCTTATATCCGCTCAATTAATCTCAAAGAAAGGATTGATGCCTATTAAACAGCAATCATATTAGCATGCAAGCGATCTGAGACACCACTGTACCATCAGGCGCTCATGTGAGCAGACTCCCCATACACTGCTGTGCAAATTCCAGGAGCAAATGGATTCCAGGAGGCTAAATTCTGCCCTTGGATGTTTGCAGGAATTATCCACTGACAAGTAGGCATTTGTGTAGCTCTTTCATTAGACACTGTGTCACTTCGATGAATTGTTTTTCCTTGTCTTCCATATAACCTTCCCCTTGAGCGAGCCAAATTCCTGAGTCATCATTTGTTGTGGATGCCAGAGGTCCAGGTCCTTAGCCAGTAAACCAGTATAGTTACTTACACTGTAACATTAGCCTGCTTCCTGAGGTTTATTTCTTGTCCTTTGGCTACCAAGCATAGGCACTTCCAGTGCTGTATATGTCACTACTTTATTATTATTCTCGTTTATTTAGTTTGTCAGCTTTCATTCATATATTCACCATTTTATTAATTGTGTTTTCCATTAATCACTATTCCTTCACTCTGTCAGTAAAAATAATCTGCCTGCTCTCTTCAACCTGTCCCATATATCCCATTGCTGAAGAAAATCTAAACTCTTTTGCACTAATTTCTCAGCCACGTAGGAAAGATGGTAAGAACCCAGTGGCTTAAACTCCTTTCCACTCTATTTATTGCAAAGAAGTAGCAATCACTGCAAAGAAGCCCTGCAGGACCCATTTTAGCAGTAGTAATTATTTCAGCAGAGGACGAAGAAGCCCTAATCAAAGATCAGGCATGGAATATTTTAAGAGGAACAGAAGAGTATGGATGGAGGAAGTCCCTGGGAGATTTTACAGCTTGAGCATTATATTGGAAAGAACAGGAGAGAGAAACCTGAGGAAGATGTTGAGGCACAGAGATGGCGTGGGATAGGGAGAAGTAAAACCCTTTCCCTCCTTTCTGTCTTTTCCTTCTACTCCCTGCAGTGCATCTCACACTAGCAAATAGATAAAACATTATCAAAAATTTGAATTGAAGTGGTTGGAACGGGTATAATGGTATTTAGAAACCTGGATAAGATATTTTCCAGGGTTAAAAAGGTTTGGATATGACAACAGGCTGTCAAGGACTGAGGAAATGGTATATAGAAAAGGAGAGGTATGTGGTTAAAAATAAAGAAGAGTAATCATAATGTTCTGATTTTAAACCTTTGTAACTTTGTTTTACCTAAAAGTCACAATATTTTTCTTTAATTTTTTATTTAATTCTGTAATATAATTAAAAAAAAGTAAAGTGGTTTCTTTCACCCAAATTCAAATTCTACCACAGTTTAAGAAAACTTAAGAAAATAAAAATTCAGAAAGTTTATTCAAAATACAGATTTCACCCTGAAAAGGGAGCATCTACAGAAATCCTCTGGGTACTCCATGATTTTCAATAAGTTGGACACGGCAAGCACTCAGATAATAGTGCTTTGAACAGCACTATAAAAATGAAAAAGAAAAATAGAAATAAACACAGGGAGAGAGCCTTTTTACTTCCCCCAGTTACAGGAGCAAATGGACATTCAACTAAAACTTAAAGGTGACATATCCAAAACTGATGAAAGAATTGTTTCTCCTCTTGACAAGAAGCACTGTTGGCTCGCAGTTTTTGTTACCACAAAACGGAGTTAAGACTAAGGCCTTGGGAGGTTTTCTCTGTCAATCTGAAAATGGATTGAGAAAAAGCCACAGTAAAGATCTGCCTGGAGAATTTGATTCATTCTGAGCATGAGCAGAAAGAAATTACCAGTAGCTCCATTTATAATTGAAGTGGAATCTGATGAAGTGAACCCCCTGAGTGGTTGCTCACACTGGAGACCAGGAGGAATGGGTAAGAGAATAACAAATATGAGATCTTTCCTGAAACACTCTTTTTTCAAAAATGGTAAAAGCAATGGGATTTGTGTGGCTGACTCCCAAGTTAATTTGGAAAGCTTTAATTAGTGGCTATAAAGAATATTATTTTCCTAAGTAGGAAGAACATAAGTTGTTCAGCATTAAGAGAAAATCACTTTTTCTGTGATTCTTTACCACTGCTATATTAAAATCCAAGTTTATTGGAAGTGTTTCACTCCAGCTGTTTATAATGAATGCAGACAGAATATGTGGATCTTGCAAAACTGGCAGTGTACTGCCATGGGTTCATTTTCAAAGAATCCATCAAACCACTAGGTAGGGAGCAAAAATGCTGTCAGCTGCTATCTGAGTTGGGGAAATACATTGAAGGACAGAGTTTTTGAACGGTAGAAGCCATATAGTATAGTCACAGTGTGGTGCACAGAAAATCATTATTTGCCTTCCCAGTAGAAACAACTTGCACCTCCTTCAGGTCTCCCAGTACACAATCCCTTCAACAGATCCTAAATGTACTGGTGTAATGAGCGCAGAAATCGCAGACACTGTTGGTACAAATTCATCACAGGGAAAACGTCCCACAGGAACTCTGCAGTGCGTAGCCTCTTCTTACTTTCTTTCCCTCAAGGTTTACATTTTGTGTTTACACAGACTGGGGACCAAAGAGGACTTTTATCTCCCCTAATTTTAACCATGTGGAAATTAGACATCTAATTTCATGCTTTGTGGTCAAAGGAGACCAGCATCACTAGAGCATAGTTTATCCCAGCTGTCTTTGACATGTGTCTTTGGATGGGACAAATACCCCTTTGTAAGTACCTGTGTCTGCTCATTAATTGTAGAGGGAGCCCCGGTAAGTAATTTAGACTAGACATATCACTTTTAGAAGATAAAGCTAGGTGAGATGGATGGAACTCTGGCTTCAGTGATCAAGACCCAGTTCCATGTGCAGGCTTTCTATTAGTAACAAGATTTCTCGGAGTCCTTCTGTGCCAGCCAAGAGGGTGCACATTACGGGCATTCAGCCGCTTTGGTTATCGATAGGCAATAATAGAGAAGACCGCTAATAAAAATATTCTTACAGGTTATAAATAAATCACAGTCCAGAAGGTTATATAAAGTCAAACAAAGAGAAACATTTTCGTGTGCTTACTAGAATGCTATTCAGTTTTCTAAAACTGCCAAACTATCATTATACTTTAAGAGTCTTGCTTTATGTCATCATATACTTTATGGAACTACAGATTTGCTGTATTAGAATTGCTCTGAATAAACTTGTGAACGTTTTTGCCATTAGAACATTTCCAACGTTTTTTCCCCTGGAGAAAAATGTATGTGTGGGCAAAAAAAGTTTGTATTTTCTGATGAAGAGAGTCAAAATAAAATCTTGCAAATATTTCATAACAAAATTTCATAAGGAAGCTTTTTGTCTTACTTTTTTTTTTTTAAGCCTTGACTCAGAATGACCTTTCTGTACTTCAGTGCACATATTTAGACTGACAAGAAGAAGATTTGGAATATTATTTTGGAATATCCAATGATTTTGGTTGCAAATACATTATTTGACATTGCTAAACTGAAACTTAAGGAATATTTCATCGGTGAGAAATCTATGCTCTTTGACTTCTCGTCCCCGCTCAGAATTCAGAAAGTAATTGCAAAGTGTCAGATGACTTCCTGCGAGAGGGAAGATCCATTTTTAGAACAGAGGGTCTTAGTATGTTACGACAGTGTTAGGAGTCCCTCATTACGATGAAGGCCCCATTATACTGCTTGCTACAATAGGAAAAGAGTTTCCCTACCCAGACAGACTACGTGCAAGAGGATCGCTGCCCTCCCCGTTATTCAGACGTAGGGTGCAGAGGGATACCTGGCTGCTCAAGGTCACGCAGGAAATATGTGGCATCCCCCGAGCAACGCTCCACTGCTTCAACCACAAGATCATTTTAAGGTTATGAGGAGTGCAAAACTCAGTAGAATTTGGACTTAAATACTATTATTATGTTTTGAGTTGTTTGTTGTGTTTGATTGCACAACCGTAAGTGGTTACTTGTTTTTCAAGAAGGGCCAGTTCCTTGGACCGCTATGGACAGAAACTTCCGAACTCTTGGTTAAATGCAAGATGCTGAATGAGGTAATTTCTAGATGCTTTCTACCACCTGATAACAGTGTTTAGAAACACATGCTTTCAGAAACCTCAGGTTCATTTCTGGTGGTTCCCTGCTTTAGGAATATTTTCTTGTTGATAAATTAGACTCTGACTCAGGGCACCAGAAGGTTGTTTACCACTTCTTGTAGAGAGATATATCTATATATATATATATGTTTGCAAATGATATATATAGTTAGGGCTTTGGTTATATATTTAGAGTTCTATATATATACACACACATATACATATATATTTAGCAAACGTATTTTTCAAGTTCTATAATAGTCTAGGAAAGACGTCTGGCTTGGTTTTTCCCATAAAAACAGTGGTGCTTGGCAGTGCTGGGTGTGGGAAACCACATCTTAACTTGAAATCCAAAATGCTGACCTGACACCATTAGGGTGTAGCTTGTGCTTGGTTGCTGGCTTCTTTCACATGCAGATTTTAACTCTATCCCTCCTGACATCATGCTGGAACATAACCTGACTTGCTTACTCAAGGCCAGGTTTCATCTTCCTGACTCACATCAGCTTCAGCTGGACAAAGCCCTTAACTTTAAACACATGCTGGAAACTCAAGCTCACGTCTAAAGTTCACCACATGCTTATGCGGGTCTTCAAACAGGCCACTGAGAGATGGTGTGGTTTGTTTTTTTCTTTTTCTTTCTTTTTGTTTTTTTTTTACAGATGGGATTGGGCAACTCACCAACAGTGAGGTATGCTTTACCTGGGACTAGTATATCCCGCTCAGGTGACATTTCGAATGAATATAGTCTATTTACATGACAAAGGTGTAAATTCATCACACATAAATACACTGGAAGTGGATTTATTGCAGTCACTAATATTGCAGTCGCAGCAGAATTTTTCTATGGGTGTTTGAAGGTCCCTTGGGATCTTGAATATGCCTCAGAAGCCCAAATTTTGGCTTCACTGTAGTCCGCAGCCAGATGAACCACTGAAAGCTATCCAAGGTGTATTTATTCCACTTCAATCGTACTTCTGACTGCACTGTGAGACATTACGGCAGAGAGCTTGCTGAACCAACCACTAAGAAGGTTTTCAACATTTCCCCTCACCCTTGTGTCATATTCAAAGTGACATCATGGCTCCCTTCACCTTTAGGAAGGTTAATGCTCCTGCAAGAAGCTTAGCTAATACATAAACCAACAATTTTAGATTCTAAAAGTATTTCCTAATGTATTTTGTATCTTCAAATCACTATCCGAACTAGTCAACACAATTTTTCTCTCAAGTGCAAATATGCTATTAGCAGACCCCCGTGATTTTAACATGATGAACTGTTGCTTAAATGCATAAACAAAAATACTTAAACTACAGTTTCACTCTGTTTTCCCCTTCCCTTCCCTCACAAATTTTTATTGGGTAAAACATGCAGATCTACAAAGTCCCATTAAAGAGGAGCCACCCAGCTAACCCTGTAATTACATACAAAAGAAAAAAGAAAAAAAAGGTGGGTGAGGGGGAAATCTTTATTTTAAAAACAAAAGTTAAAATTGTTTTTTCATCTAAAACATTCATATTTTAACTGTTATTATTGTCTCAGTTTGGAAAAAAAAAAACAAACAAACCAAACAAAACAAAGACCAATAATGCTTGTAGGGCTATGGATCTCTTCTAAAAAGCTGGTATGGTAAAAAGGGTGAGGGAGGTGTTCGAGTCGCAGATGATGAACTGGTGAACCGGGAGACAGAGTGACGCAGACGTGGTCACACCAAATTTCTGTGGCAGGGCTCAAAGTTCATCACAGCTCCCAGAATAAGCCCAGTTTTAACCAGAAGGCCATACACCTTCCCTTGTGACAATCACTCCCTTCATGCTATGTAATGCATCTCTTCCATTTAAAATATTTGAATTTGATATTCTCTGTGGACCCGAGCTTGCAGCTGCTCTGTTCATGGAAATATATTTGAATTCAAGATGAAAATGAACAATCCACTTCATGTTAATTATAAACTCTGTTTCTCTTGCAGTGCTTAATTTAATATGGAAGTCAAAGTGTTTTCTGTAGTCTTTCTCATTCACACACACACACTCATTGGAGTTCTCAGCTGCCCCATGCAGGTTTGCAGGGACCAAAAGAGAGCTCCTGGGATCTGGTGAGGGACTTTGCAGACTCAGACAAAGAGAGAGAGAAAAACCATTAGGAACGTGGGGTAAGCACAGGGCCTAGAGAATTTTGTTTAAATGTTCAGCAACAAAATTAGAATATTGTTATCTCAGGCCTGAAGAGACAGTAGAGGATCCACTTCTCAGGAGACTCTTCCTGAGCTGTCTGTAAGCTCAGGCAGATCATTCCACCCTAGTGAAAGCAAATCACATATTTTCAAAGTAGTTAAATCTGGAATCTACAGTAAATGCCATGACTGTACATTACATCAGCTGTGAATATGAGTAACACTAACAATATTCATATTTTATGTTATCTAAAAGCTCTTTGTTTCTGGACTGCAAGACAAATGGGCATTGGACAAATGGCATTATATAGACAGAATTACAGAAATCTAACCTAAGTAGTGTTACACGGTTTGTATAGAGTTTAAAGATCTCCCAATATTATTGGCTGCAAAGTCTAATGGAAGATTTTAAAAATAAGCATTGCATGTAAAACCTTAGCACCCCAAAATTTACTGTATTTGGGCACCACTACACTTAACAATATTCTGGCTGCTGACTTCCCTGGGTCCAGAACTTTACTGTCATACAAACAAGAGGCCGGTTCACCGCTGGAGTGCAACTTGCAGAGTCGGCTGTGCCGTTCCTGCATCCCTTGACCTGGGTTAGGCTATCTTGGGCTAACTCTGATTAATACTGTTTTATGACAGTGAAAGGAGCACAGTTGCACAGAGCTGTGATGTCTCTTTTTTCAAAGTTCTTTTTCATGTTTATAGGAATCAAGGCAGCATTAGGAATGACCCAGCCACTCAGCAACAATCACATGTCATTCTGGTTTTGATTTTACAGCACACCAAACTAATTTCTTCTGACAAAACTCATGCAGGATCTTTTCTTAGAATATCCTCTAATTCACCACAGATGGAAGTTGCTCTGCGAGCTGCAAAGGAAGGCTATTCATTACTTGCTAAATATATTTTCTCTTATGTGATCTTCTTTGCAGAAGGCAGATGTGTTGCGTGTAAATTGCATGCATACGCCTGTTTGCTTACCAAATACAGCAGCACATACAGGAGGCATGCAATAAGCGTGTATACACTTGTCTTTTTTAATGATGTTTTATCTTTGCTTGTGGCTATGAAATCGGGTACTTGAGAAAAGTACTTGGGGCAAGGATGACTGAAGGATCTGGCAGACCCCAAAAATTTATTTATCTCTATGAAGATAATTTACAATAAAACTGTTCAGACTCTAGATCTAAGTTTGTGAAATGTGCATGAGAATTTTTTTTTTAAGTATAGCAAAGATAAAGCACAGGGTTAATTAGAACCAAATGTTGCTTAGATTGGCACCCTAATGTTCTCTGATCAGTGTGATGATTAGCCTCAGATATTTTGAACAACAGTTACTCAAAAGATATTACATTACCCTCCATGTCCAAAGGGGCTTAGTAACAATAAATATTCTCTTCAAGATGCTATTATTTTCAGTGCAGATAGGAAGGCTTGACTGGACAACAACTGCAGGAGTGTATCTAATTCCTTGTGCACAGAAGTAAAAATTAACACTTTAGCTCTTACTGAGACACATACACATATAATTTAGCATATTACTCCATTCTCTTGTAAAAAACTAACAGATTATGATGCACAGAAATTCAGTCTTATGGATATTCCCATTTCCTGAGGATTAGCCTGTCATCAAATATCAAAATGGGGCAAAAATGGTGTTTCTTGAAATAAATGCTCTAAAACTTAAGGAAAGTTATGATGACAGTTACCTTGACACCTACGAAAAGAAAAGGATACCTTGTTTGTTAACCTGACAGAAGCTGCCTTTCAGCCACTGACACTTCTTGGGTGGGTTCAGGTGGGCTCTTAATCCTGGACATCAGAGAGAGTGTCCCACCAATACCCACTACAGGTTAACGCTCACAGCAGTGATGGGATCCTCTGCCATCTAAATGTATTTATTTTAATTGAATTTATTTCTTTGTAAAATGAGTTTGCTTTCAGGGCTACAGCGAGACATAAGCACCATAAAAATAGCTCCAGACTAGCCTCTCGGCCGCCTGTAGCTTTACTAGTAAACTAAGAAGCAGGGATTTAGCAAGTGGAAGGCCTGGGCAGAGAGGTGTGGCTTGCAGCTCTTTTAAAAGTAGCCAAGTACATACTTAATTGCATTTCTGCAGGGAATACATTCCAGAAATGTGGGCTTGCTACCAAGAAAAGTCTGTCAGCAACAGAACTGGCTTGTGGTTAGGGCACTGGACTGTGACTCAGGATATCTGGGTGCTAGTCACAGCTCAGCCACAGGCTTCCTCTTGACTTGAGGCCAATTATTTAATCTTATTTTCCCACAGGTAAATCAAGCAATAACTCTCTCCTTTTGCAGGGAGGCTGTAAGGAGAAAAAGTCATTAGTGTGTGCAATGTATTCAGAGTCTACTTCTTAGATAAGAATTTTGGGAGAGGGATCATACAGCACCTAGCAAAAGGAAGAACTCTATTGTGATCTCAGAGAGTTTCCGTACTACCAGTTTATATCCAAATCAAGGTAAGTGGACCAGAAAAGCCAATAAATAAATAATGTTTCATTTAATCTCATGCTAGTTGGAAGATCAGACTTCCCTAACTCATGTTGCTACTGTTTTGCCATCTACCGGATTACTGTGTTCGGGGTTTTTTGTTTGTTTGTTTAAAGAGGGCAAAGAACTTGCTAGGTGTATGAGTGCTCATCTTCAACCTTAAAAAAAAATATATATCCAAAGAATACTTTCTAGTGTAAAAATTACCTTCAGAGGTGAACAATATATTTTACATAATTTTCATAGGTGAAAAGCAGAGCAAAGAAAAGTTCTAGGTACGCACCAGGAAATGGTCAGTAGAAATCATGGTACCCAGCTTTACCATAGCCACATCTCTTTGTAAAGTGGTGGTGGAGAACAAAAGTAGTTTATCAGAGTGAATCTCCAACACCTTTCTTCATGTCTTGGACTGAAAATATTGACAAGTTGCTTGTCCTAGCCCACTGTGCTGGACTATATCTAACCAACACCCTGGTCTGCAAACACGTAAAGCCCATTCTGGGTAAACTGAGACAGAGCCACAGCTTGTGGAAGATTGAGTGAGCTCCCCGTCAGCTCCAACCTGTCTTGTAGTGCACATTTCTTACCCAGATAGATGTGAAGCACTTGTATAAGACAAATTCACTCTGATATGAGTAGCCAGTGCCAAACAGGAGGATAAATCACACCAGCAAAAATTCTATTTTACACCCCTTCTGAAGGTCGCCACCAGAGATTTGCTGAGGTTGTAACTCCATCAATGCAGACAGGGTGATGGAAACTTCCTTAGTCCAGAAAGATTGTAACACCCTGGCTGACGGCAGAGGAGGGGAGTTTGTGACTATCAATACTTATCTTTTACCTAATGCGTCATTTTGATAGCTGTATCATCAGATGCTGCCCTATTGCTGTGTCCTCCCCAGCCTGCTGTCAGAAAAGGCAGGGAAAAGGGGAGGGTTAGCAGTGACCCTGCAAGGAGAGCATTGATTGAGGACACAGAGCTAAAGTGCCAGCTCCTGGGCAGGCAGCACGTGCCTAGGGAACAGTAAAGGACAATGAATTTCAGGCGCTGGGATGGAGATGGTGATTCAAACCGTAAAGCTTAGGCAGGGTACCAACTTTAAGGGCAAAATCTTAAAACCAAACCAAATCTACTTTTGTTCTTTCTGCCTTTCTGATTTCTCAGTTTCAGAAACTGAGTGTGGATCTCGTCCTGTAAGGGCCTTACTTAGATCTACGTTGCTCACATCAATAAACCCAGATAGCCAAATGCTACAGGGTTGAACTGCTGTAGGAGGAAAATGATCTGGGTTCAGCGTATTAGGAGCAGGGTGTGAAATTATTGGTGTACATTTCATTCTCAGCAACAGGAATAAAGCTTTCCTAAAACTACATTGCACTCTAATAACTTTAAGAGGCCTGGCTCTGTTTTAGTTTTAATGCTCTTCATTCAAAGTCTATGTTTTTTTACAGCATGCCCCTTAAACAAAATCTGCCTTTCTTGTGAACCAGCAGTGAACATCTGTCCCACACTGCATACCTTCCTGCACTGGTTTCCTTCTTCTTTCCTTTTGCATAACCAGAAAAGCCCCAGTTCTGACCACCCCCACCACCCCCCACCCTCATTGCATGTCCCAACTCCTCAAAAGAAAAATAAAAGCACTATTTTGATTTTATTGCAACTACTTGAATAGGAATATGCTACCCCATCAAAGTTCGCCGGGGCCTTAGCTTAGGAGAAACAGAGCCAACAAAACTTTGATGAAATTGCCTGCTCTAATATCTTTTCTGTTCATAATGGAATACGTAGAGAAACAGAAGACACCAACTAATGTTGCTTTTATTACCCTTATTTGTGCTGGTTAGCTGTCTGTACAGCCACAGTGCCTGGGACGCCCAACAGGATTCTATCAAAATTCCTAGGTTTTTTTTTTTTAATAAAAGCTTGGAACGGAAAACTTTGACTCAAAAGACAAGTTCATGCGTAGCCAGGCATCTATGGAGGGATTCTTCTGTGTCTAAGAAACAGTGTGGGGAAGGACTTCAAGGTGTGCGTTTGAGAGCTTCACAAGTGAGAAAGGGATATTGGCAGGTCCAGGACAGAGTACCAGGGAAACCAGCTCAACAGCAGTGATGAAAGATAAGGAGGTGATAGGCAGCACAGAGCCTTGAAAATTAAGATACAGCAGTGTGGTGGAAAGGCAGGAGACTGAGGAAAAAGGAAGAATGGGAAGACACCAGTAGCATATGACTAGTAAATCTAATAGAGTAACAGTTCAGCCAGAATATAATCAGAGCAGGAGAGGGAGAGGAGAGAAAGTCTCTCCCTTACAAGTTCCTTTATTTTGAATGGGAGCATTAAACTACCTAGTGTGGCATGTTAATTAATTTTTACATTGTTACTTCATTCTACATCACTGTGCTGTTATTCAGGCCTGTATATAAAAAACTGTAAAGAAGTATGACTGATTGTGTGTTTGAACTTTCAAACACCTTGTTTGTTTGGTTTTGATTGTTTCTTGCCAGATGGTTAAGCATATGTTTAGCAGTTTTACAGGGGGAGAAAAAAAAAACCAACAAAAAACAACAACACGTGTAGTATACAGTTAAGTTTTAAGGTGCTGGCAACACTTGTTGTCTTCTAACGCAAAACTAATGTTAAAAGTAGTCATAGTGACAGGATACAATTAGTTCCCTGTACCTCTAGAGTTACAGGATCCACAGACTTGGAAAGGAATTAACTTGCTTAACTTCAGAAATCTAAAATTTAGCTGAGTAGTCTGAAGTAGTTGCATGAGATAACTTTGTTATCCAGTGACAACAGAGTTATCTCTGAGGACTTTATTTGCCTGCCCTGGCTGAAACACCTACCTTCAAATGGGAAAAATCACCTTGGGGAGGTGTCTGTTTCTCTTCTTTGGTTACTGACGGAGCCTAAGCCCTTAAATTGGACCCAACGCCCACCTTTTAGATGACTAGGTGTAATCTAAACAATCACATCTCATTTTATAACTCTGTCCAGGATGATTGCCAGATATTGCACAATTAAAAAGCAGAGGAGAACAGAAGCATTCCCTTGTCAGGAGTGAGACACTGGAGTGGTTCCTGTTGCTCGTGTTCCCCTTCTTGATGTGTTTTTCTTCTGCTTTTTCAACTTGTTACTTTCATTTCCAGCTAGAAACCATGGCCTAGATTAATCCCACCTCGTTATAGACACTTAAGGGAGGTATCTAAATTAGGAGCCTGGTTGCCCTTGCTTCCTGTGCAGATGATCAAAAGAAAGAGGCAGACGCTCACGCAGAGGGCAGCTGGGAGGTGCCAGGCTTGCTTTCCAGGCTACGGGGGGATCCCAAAGTGACCCCTGAGGCTCAGGTGCTGCAGGTAATTGAGGTTAAATAGGAAAATATGAGCTTAAGTGACAGCTGCATGTAACAACTGGCATTCATTCTCCTCTAAAGGTCCACTCTAATGCAGGGAAGCCATGAAAGGAGGTTTTTAATCCTTGAAAGAATTAGACTTTTCCTCTAAACCCTGTCTATAAATAGTGGATTAATTGTTTCCCAAAGGGAGACATGGTAGTCCATGCCTGACTATGATAACGCAAGGTAATCATCCTGATTTTGCCCTACAGTGTCGAATAGGGACATTTGGAAGTGTAAACTCATGAAAGAAGAAAAAAATCAATACATCCACAGAACACAACTTGTACCTTCTCCACTACAAAATGCGGACGTTTGTATTCAAAATGTACAAGGCATGGCAGCTAGGTTGCTATTGGCTCTTTCTTTCCGAAGAGAGTTCAAAAAGGGGTGAGGATGCTTGAAGATGAGGAGATTTGTTTGATAGATGTGTGTGTGAGCTTGATCTTCCAGTGGAATCGTCAGGAATTAAAGTGCACTTTGAGGCAGGCTGTTGCAAAGGAAATAGGTGCCTGGTGTTTGCTAACTCAAATGAAACCTTTCCCTTTCGGTGCAGAGATAAAAGTCAGAGTTTCATACCAACACTCAGCTATCAGGAATGTGCCTTTCACGGCTGATAAGTGATGGTTTCTACACGCAACATACTGCAGGAGAGCTCAGCTCGCCCTCTTTCAACTCTTGCGGTTTCGAATCCATAATGAAGCACTTGCAAATTGCTCCACAAAACTGCACAGGGGTGAGAATTATGGAAAAACCTGGACAGTGTTCAAAAAACTGGCTTTGCCAAGCAACCAGTGCAACCAATACAGTGTATTTTAAGAGAGAAAGAAAGGGGCGGGGGAGGAAAGAGGGAGAAAAAGGCTTTCAAAACGTATCAAGTGAAGCTTGTTTGATAATAATCACTGCAGGTGGGAAAGCTGATTTTTAAGTGTGAAAATATTTTACATTTTATTGCGCACAAATGCTTTCATAAAGTAGTGGTTTGTGCATGTGTGTGTACGTGTGTGTGTGTGCACGCGCACGCACATGCAGCGAACAGAAATCTATTGAGTTCCACCAGACCAGACGTCTGCATTCTGGAGGGCTCATTGCAGCCAATAAATTTGACTAAAACTTTTTTTTTTATTTTATGAATTCTGCTATAAAAGCTAATCCTCCTTTCTAGACTTAGAATAATTACAAGACACTATTCTGAGTGCCAAAAATGTCAACTGTAGGTTGCAAACATGGACACGTTTAAGCAGAACCATATGTTAGAATGCAAGGCAAGACCTGAAGTAAGCGAATCAGTTTACCTTTTTCTGAAGAGTCAATTTATAATGCAACCTTAGCTCTAAGAAATAATAATACAGCCAGTGATAAATTACATTGCTCAATCATTTATTAATAAGCTTCACTGGAAAGAAAGATTTTATCGGTGCTCAAAATTCACTAAGTTACAAGATCACAGATGTTCAGGGTTCTGGAGCCAGAAATTTAATATTAATGAACTCTCATTAATACCTAATCAACTTGCGATATTTTGATCCTGTGAGAAAATTGATGGCCAATAAAAATAAACTCAAAATGTCTTCCTATCTAGAAAAAAAAAGTTATAAACCCAGGAATGCACACAGTAACCAAGATACAGTAACTAAGGTTAAGCAGCTGGAGGTTAAATTTTAACTTTTTTTTGTACAGGATGGATTTATTCTGTCACCTAGGCAATTTCAGAGTCTTACTTTGTAGGATTTATATAGGCATTCAGACTTAGCAGATGTATTCACATGCAGTACATTAGCTATGCAAAACTACTTTCCAGGCTATTCTGGATTAGGGTCTTAAAAACAGACCTCTCTGGAAATGAAATCCTTCAAAAAAAAATCCCTGTTCATCACTGAACGTGATTCTGCTGCGCTTCAAGTGTGAAATCTACTTAAACACATATGGCATTTGAAATTATATCATATGCATTTCTGTGTAAGAAGAATGTGTTGGGTTTTAACCCTGCAGTGATGACAAAATGAGGAATGCAAGTGTATTTTCGACTTGAACAAGGAACACAGAAATTGTCACAGTAGATCAAAGCAATGATCCATCTGGTCTACTACTCTTTCTCAAAGGTGACCAGCACCAGGTGCTTCAGGGAAAGGCACACCAATAGGTAGAATCAACAAATAGGAAAAAAAACCCGTACTTAGAGCAAATGTATTTTTTTAATCAGATAAATGTATGCCCTGGGCCTACATCTTTTGTGAAATTCTAAGCATATAATGTAAACATGCAGAATTGCATCATATTGTAGCTATCTAATATGATTTAAAACCTTTTTTTTCTTCTCCTAAACTCTGAAATATTTAGAGAAAGGCCTTGTGGCAGCGGGTCCACAGGACACTTCCACGCAGTACAAGAAAAACAAAATCATTTATTCCCTTTCATGTGAGCTAGCCATCAGATTCCCTGAGCATCCTCATGTTCATACAGGTAAATAGAAGTATTGGCTCCACTACATATTATATTCTTATCATACATCATTAATTTCCTCTCTGTGCGTTTCGTTCTTTCTGTCAGTTGATAATTTCTTCACCAATCTTTAGGTATATCCCATTCATGAACCCTTCCCCCCTTGCTTTGTTGGGAAATTCCCTCTGCGAATTACCCGGAGAGAAGATAGTAGCCACACTTTGGCATTTTGTGATGTGGTGGCCACACAGATGCTCGGTGCCACCTCTCTTCTGGGCTTGCCTCAAGCAGTTTAAGGCTGAGACTGCCCTGCTGCCCCCTCACCGCCTGGGACAACATTCACCCTGTGGTGAACGCCATTGTGGATGTGATGGTTTTTAACCACTTTTGTCTCTCAAGCAGAGTTTTCACCAGTGTCATCCCAGCAGCAGCTGACTTTTCCCAAAGACGCTCACAAGAAACTGGTAGTTGTGAAGAGCAGGATTTCTCGCTCTCTGATATCTCAGTGAAAGCAGTTCAACATAAATGTATGCCTGAGCTCCTGCACAGAGTTGCATAGCTGAAATGATCACACACACTGAGTGCAGGGTTGTAAAAGTGGAAGATCAACATCTTCTTTCATTAGGATAAAGGGAGGTGGCAAAGGCTGCCTTTGAAATTGAATTAGAAGATGATGCTGCGACTACTGGCCTACAAAAAATGATACTAAGTTTCATGAATTTTATGATAACCTATATCAATTTCAGGTGTTCATGGATAGGGACAAGGCATTTTCTCAAGATGTTGACCTTGGAATATTATATTAAATCGATAGACTCATTTTCCAGATGCCTCCAATAACTAAAGAGAAAACTTGTTCTGAATAACTGCACAAACAGAAGTTTGTGACCTGTAAGAGTTTGAGAAACAGAATGTGATATGAATCTTACAAGTTTTACTAACTTTGACATAAACATCTCTTTTTGAAGATGGTATAGAATCAAATGGTTGAATTAAATTATTGAAATAAAGACTTGGCTTAGATTGTGCAGAGGTCCATATGGAAGTCTACTATCACACCATTCGTAGGGTGCTATTTCATCTCTAAAATAAAAGCCAAATGTAGTAAATGATATGTATATCACTACAGCAGAGGAAAAATCAACTTCTTTAACTTTTTTCTAGCTTTGTATCATCAGTCCATTGCCCACCATTACAGAGGGACTGGCTGACACCACGCACACATGGCAATGCCAGAAATCTTTCTCAGTTCTGCCTATATGTAACTATATACAAACCTAGAGTAGTCCTATTTAATAGAGGAAATCTGCCTTGGAAGATGACAGTTCTCTGCCATAGCTTAGTGGAGCCGCAGCTGGGTGCAGCAGAGGCTGAGCACTGATTGCAGCCTGTACGAGGGGAATTTGCTCTACTGGAACCCTGGGCCACCTCCAGGATGGAAATGCACCTACCTGGCACAAAAGGGGTGAAAGAAACTGTATCATGCCTTTACTAATAATGCATACTATACTAACATGTATTTGCTATAACAAATAAGCAGGTGTGTCAACAGCAAATGCCCTGGAAATTACAGAGACGCGATGCAAGACGTCATCATGAGGCACCTTAGACTTTTTCATTTTGTATTTAAATGTATTAAATGAATAAGATGATTATTCAGTTAAGTTGTTGCCAGTTGCATTGAACCTCTGCCTGTTTATCAGGTGAGATCCTGCTGGTTTTGTCAGTGTAGGTGGTAGAGCTTCAAATCTCTTTCCCCGTACCCTTTGGAGTGCCTCCAACGAGTATGAACCATTCTGATGTTTTAAAACAGTGCAGCAGCTTGTCAGTGCTTTTGTTTCTGAACAGTGTGAGAGAAGTGCCAAACGATGCTATTGTAAAATATAAGAGTGCTTCAGCATGTTGGGAAACACGTTGTGTCTGTCTATGTGACATTGATTAATGACTGTGAAGTGTCAAAATGAGATATTGCACATTCAGTCTTGGATTTTGCATTAATCCAACCAAAAAACTATGCCTTACAGGGTAGTCCCAAATTCCAACCAGCTGCAAAAAAAAGGGATCATGTTTAGGTGTCTGGTATTGTGTTAACTAATACTGGCCTGGTTATTACTAGAGAAAAAGAAAAAAAAATTAAAAATTAACAAAGTAGAGAAAAGAAAGCCAAGACGGCCTATTGGTATGGAGCTGGAAACAAAAGTCATAGCTCATGCGATACAGTTCTGACTTTCTGTTTAAGTGAACTAGATATTTCTTCTTTCTGTGTTATAATCTTCCAAATTATAGCTCTAAAATTTTATTTACCCACTAGACAAACAAAATGCAGTGACACATTATCTAATGTTTGCAAGATGCCATCTTGATTGTACTTGTTAAAACATAACCTAGAGAAAAATGGACCCAACGGCACTTTTAAAACTCAAGACTGGAGATGGAAACAGAGAATGAGTGGTAAAACAGAATATTTTATCTGATGCATGTAAGAAAATTTTCAAATGTACACAAAATAACATGATGCACTTCCAAAGCAGTCTGAAATTTGCATACTTAACTGTAAAGATATTGAAAAACAAGTCTCTTTCCATTCCAAAACACATTAAAAAAAAAACAACAAAGCTAAAACCAACTGTTGAAAATACTGGTTCAATGTGGAAACAGTTCATTTCAGTAGAGTAACAAGATACTGTTTTGATACTGTTGCTTAATTTTGTTTTGAATATTCAAATATCATACATTTTACAGTATGTAAGTGATATACCCAAGCATTTACAGCAAATATTATACTTTAAAACTCTAAAGGAATTAATCAAAACTGTAAAATAGCTGCACAGTATTTAATTTCTGCATGTTGCTATCAGTGGAATGAAATAAGAAAGTCAAATTAATAAATCCTCCTCATGGATTGTATGGTCATTATGCAGTTTCCATGCCCGGCAACAATCACAGACACAAAGGCTGTACCACTACCGTTACTGTTAGCCCGGACTAAGACCCATGGTTAGGTACTGGACATACAGGCACACCTTATTCCAGAAATGTGGTAAATTATGAAAGCAGAAAATGATGAAAAAAGCAAAAATCACTGTCCCTTTCCCTTGTATGTAAACTAAAGTGAACGGATTATTAAATTATTTCACCTAGATCCCTTCGAAATTTTGTGCCAGAACTAAGAACTGACACTATATCTCAGCTACAAACCAGTTAAGACATTCCTTTTCTTCCGCAGAGGAAATATAAGAGTGTAAGATCAATTAAAGTATGATGAAATGGTATGTTTTCAGGTTTGTGTGCTGAAAGCACAGACTCAGCCTTCTATGCACAGAAGTGGAAACTGTTTAGTAGATGCCCAGCTGAAGCTACAGCCATTCATTTGTGTTTTTTAAAAAAAGTTAATAGAGTTAATCTGGCTACAGTCTGGCAGATCTCTGAAATCTGGAATTAGACAATCATCACTTGCATGAAGAACTTGACATAATAGTAGTTACCAACTTAGTTTTCATTTACTGATTCAGTCCTTCCTTCCATCTTTCTAACTCAAAAAGTAAAATGCACAGGACTGAGAACTTTAGGAGAGATCAATTTTTATAGGCAAATAAGCACGTCTCAGCTCAAGAAGAATGATTTAGTTAGCAAATATGTTTCTGGCAGCACTGAATAAGTGTATAAGGCAAACAGTTTCTTCTAATGATCAGTGAAATATAAACTCCTAATTACTGTCCAAGTTAAGCATATTAATTTTCTTCTCCAGCTTGCTTAGTTGTTTTAACATGCTACTCAGAACAGTAAAAGGTTTTAGGAAAAAATGTTTAGAACAGTAAAAGCTTCATAGACCCCAGAGCCTATCACTGGATTCAATAACACTGTGAAGTTAATTTGGATGATGAGAATAATAAAAAGATGACTAATTAGAAAGTCTCTGCCGAGATGAGAAACAACATAAATTATTTGGCGTGAGTTAATTTAGAAAAAGAATACTTCCCATAAACATTTGGATAATAAAGTATGAATTAGACCATCACATTTCTGAAAGACATTTTTAGAACGCAGAGCAACAATAGTAATGATTTTGTAGATTAACTGAGAGGTCTTTTGCAGAATAGCTTGCATGTCACTGTGAGCTGAGAAGAAATTGGATCATATGCGTACCAAGTAACTAGCTATTAGGCTGGACTTTAGCATCAGAGATTCAATTACAGGTGTATAAGAATGCTAGAAAGGAAACGCTTTGCATTTCCTAGGAAAACAAAACAAAACATTTCCTCCTTGTCATCTGAGCTTAACTATGGCAAAACTGACAAAACTCTGGTTAGGATGCTGCAGTCAGCTATGGTGAGGAGCATGACACAGGGTCTATTCCAGTAAACTCAAAGCATTCAGGTAATTACCAAGATTGTTCCTGTTGTTCAATCATCAGTTTTGGCCTGAGCTATCCAAGTGGTGCCCAGGGATAGTTCAGGTGTTGGCCATCACGCCCAAGACCTTGTCTGGACACAACACTCCCTGGTCCCTCTCGTTTACTTTTATGGGCAAAGCCTGAAAATCACAGTAGAGAGATTGCAAAATCTAAGCAGTTTCAAAAGTTAGAGACAGACAAAAAAGGCTGATGTAGGAGAAGCAACACAGACAGGGAAAGATGAAGAAATAAGGTCCAGAAACTATTCTGGGGGAGATTTCAGAGAAGAAATATTGGAAAGTGAAGGAAAACGGCTGAAGGTTTTGGAGGATTAAAATGATACATTTCTCCTTGGATTCTGTAAGGTATTCTATAGTAAGTACCATATACAAGGTGGAATTATATGACTCTAAGGATTTATGCTGTACAGTCTACTGCTTTCAATGAGTACTGCTTTGTTAAGAAAATATGTTGACCCTGGAACAACACAGAGAAGTGGCAATAAGGCATTTTAAAAACCTTTCTGCTGAGAACCAGTTGGACTGAATGGATTACCTTGGAGCTGAGCTTTAAAGTGTTCATAAAAGATCCCACAGCTATAAATAACAAAATACCCTGAATTTGGCTTTCTATAGGCAAAATATTAGAGAGCTGTGCTTCAAATGAAAGAAGATGATGTTCACATACGTGCTGTGTCTGTACACTGCATTTTTGTAGCAGCACCTGAGGCAGATGAGAATTCCCATCCAGCACAGAGAGTGTCTATTGTAGCCAGCGACAGAAACACTGGCAGCGGGGGCCACAGGGGCTATCGAGCTCTGCTGTCAGGGCCTTCACCCTCGTTAGTAATGAACTGACTGCTTAAAAATGTATTTGGTTTCATTGAGTTTGAAAGACCACAACACATTACAAAAACCTAAAGAAAAACATAAACTTGAATCCTCTGAAACATAATTTACTTTTTCTGCCAAATCTCCACTAAAGGCACAAACTGCAAAATGATGGATTGACAGATTTATCCTCACAATTCATTTCTGCTCCATAGCTTAAGAAGAATTAGTATTTCTTAGCCAATCAAACAACCTGTAATAATTGTTTCTGCTTCAGACCTGGTTTAGTTTTCATTTCTCTTAAATAGCAGCATTTGCAGTAATATCTTTTAAAGTTGCTTCCACTCAACAAGTATTTCTTGGCAAACAGGACCTTTGTTTCTCTGTTATTGTTGTTTTCTTTAACGAGTACTTAAAATCTGATCTTGAATTCCAAATAGATCTTTAACCAGGAACTTCTGTTCTTAATTTAAAGTTGGTTTCAAATTGTAGATGGTTTCATTCACATTCTATATTGTAAACATACGGAATAAATTTTCTTTTAAACTATCTTCACAAATAATAGGGGAAAAGGTACCTTTAAAAAGGCAAAATGGCATAAAAGGACTGGCTTGTTGCATCACTTGAAATGGGTTTGAATTACCCCTGCCATTCACACTCTCACAGTACTGACCATCTGGGTAAAACATCTCTCTTTTGGCAGTGGTAACCTCCTTGGTTTGGTAACCTCTGCCGTCCATCTGATGCAGCTAAAAGAAACTGTTAGTGCCGCTGCAGCAGGTGGCTGCGATGTCGGGCTCCGCACCGAGGAGCCGCCGCTTACGTACTGATGGATGCAGGGAGAAGTCCCAGTTTGTCTCAGCCCTTCAGCAGAGGGAGATTTCCAGCCACCTCCCTGTTTCATACTACCCTTCAAAACAGCCCAGGAATTAGAGGATGAAAATTAATGACCAAACGAGCAGAGGAATGTTTGGTTGCTGTTGCACATCTGCTCCTCTGCCAGGTTAAGACATACATTTTGACAAAGAAAGGACAGAAATGTTTTTTTCTCCATATGTCCTTCAAAACATGAAAATTTTCGTCTGATATGTGGAAGTTTCACAACGGTTCTCAAAGTGAAACTTTGAGGAAAGAAACAGGCATTAAAAAAAAATTGAAAACCACGACAAAATTATTAAAAGCTCGTGCTCACAAATTCTCCAGTTCTTTATACTGTGGTGTTTCACTTGACATCTGATTGTGCCAAAAAAAGTTATTGGATTTTCTTGAGGCATAGATAAAACTTCCCCTCCCTGGCTTGCAAAGTCAGAATCCTCTTTTTCTTCCATAAGGTTTTTGTGAAATACACAAAAAACCTACCAAGTGTAGAGAAACAGTAAACGTTGCTTATGTTTATTTGTGTTTAAAACATTTATGTATGCTTTATGATCCCAAACTTTGGAGGCATTGGAGAAGCCCTCATGGCTTCAGTGGGCTTTGGCTCAGTGCCTTGGCTTGCTTGTGTAAACACACGTTCACGCTACTTGTCCCCGTTTTGACCTTTGGATGGGAAAGGGACTATTCGTAGGGTGCCATAGACACTACAGGGACTGCAGCTGAGGTGTGAAATAAGTCTCAACCACATTCATGGAGAGATAATGCTTGGCGAAGGAGAAATACGTGAGAAGGAAAGACTGCAAGAGATGCAGTTAGAATAAGAGCATTCTTAATGAGAAAATGCAAAAGGAGGGAGGGAGGTAGCAAAGGCAGCAGCAGCAGTCAGGGAGATGAAAAAGATGCAAATTTCTGGATGGAGTGGGGGAGGTTTCTGTTTGCTGCAGTGGTTCAACGCTCAGACTGCATGAGACCAACAGGGAGAGGAGAGCCCTGCTCAGCTGTCTGGTAGAGCAGAGAAGAGGACTCTTCCAAATCCCTTCCTGCTACAGCACAGTGTAGTGGAGACAGGACTGACCTTCAAACAAATCAAAAGCCTGGTTTCGTTTCACCCAGAGAAATCCTCCAAAGCCAGAGGTTTGGATTCCATATTAGGAGTTTAGAAATGTCAGAAAAACGGGAAGATGGAGATAGGGGCTGCATTGTTTCAGGTATTTTCTGTGGGGGTTATAATAGATTATTATTTATGATTCTTCCAATACCCAAACACATACTGTTTCTTTCCTGCACAAATAAAGAAAATATAATTTTGCAAACAGCCTCTCTCTTGTGCTTCCACTGCTAGTCAGGGATTAAATATTAACTCCCTCAAATAATGCTCCCCTCAGCCATTCTATTACAATTTAGTTACACCCCAAGTATGATTTTACATTTCCCTTGTTATGTGAAACTCTCACTCTGCAGATTCTATATGCTATATTTGGCAATATAATTACTGTTGCCTTAAGCACTTTTTTCCCCATAGAATATTCCCTCCTCATTTATATTATTACATTCCAAGAGAGTTTTCAGGAGCCATAGTGAGTTTCCTTGTATTGCCTCCAAAAAAAAGCCTCGCTTAGGCTATAGCTTCTGGACTATAATAATGACAAGCCACAGATGTTTCAGAATTGTGTTTAGGCAACATATAAGTATAATTATTGTTGTTGTTGTTCCTATTGAGCCTCTTGGCTACAGTTAGGGACAAGGTCCTATTGTGTTAGGCTCTGTATTCCCATGTAATAAAAAAGACAAGCATACAATCCCAGACTAATTAATTTAGGGACTGCTCCTGGCAGGTGCTGAGCAGCCATGCTAGCTAGATGGAGCATTAAGAACCACCTTATACAGCAATGGAAAAGGCACGTGCCACCTACAGCAATTTGGGGTTACCCAGTGTTCTCCTGTGCTAATGATATTTAGCGTGAAAGTGTACACTACTAACAAGCAGTTTTGTGAAGAGGAAAGTCCGTTAGTTTTTAAATTTGCTCTTGATGTGTCATTTACTGAGAGCTGGCAATGTGCTTGGTTCTGCCCAGAACAAAAATTCTAAACGCATGCAGAGCCCT
>RSEF01000003.1:103245176-103268494 GCA_003993805.1 Himantopus leucocephalus
TAGAAGAGAAATTAGTCCTGTGTCGCTCAAACCAGGACACAACTGGAAGTGAGCACCAGTTTTAATTAATAATTCTACATTATTATTTTCTCTAGTATGGCAAATCCATTGGATGGATATATGAATGCTGGCAAGATAGCCATCTTCTGAAATGAATTAAAAAATCTTTATGTGAGAAACTTTCAGTCTGAAAAAATATTCCAAAACAGAAGTAGCCAACTGTAGGTTTGTAGCTCAAATGGTGTGCAAAACTTCCATCACTTTCTATCTTCATGACTGAAAAAATCCCTTATTTAATCTGAAACAGGTGGTAGGAAAACTGGCATTTTGGCAGCAGTTCTATCAGCAACAGTGTCATATCATACCCTAAAAATAGACAGAAACAAGTGATTGAACCAAAACTGAAACTCTCCTCCTGCAGGTAGACAGACCTTCTCTTGAGTTCACTGGAACTGCAAAATCTTCTGTATTTAATTATCCTCTCTCAGTCACTGCTATCTTAGTTTCTTTTTCATCTTGTCTAAAAATCCCAAATGTGTTTCTGTTTAGCAGTTTCATATAGTTTTCCAACATCGCTATGCCAATGTACAGCTTAGACATGTTAGTGATATCCCCATGAAGACTGTCCCCTTCATCCTCACCGAGAGAAAATTCATGCTTACAGAACTCCTGCAGCCCTTATTATTTCCTGTTCTTTCTTATGGCACAAACTAGAACTTGAAACTGAAGGGAACAATAGTTCCTTCAAGGGGGGGGGGGGGGGGGGGANAAGAGAAAATTCATGCTTACGGAACTCCTGCAGTCCTTATTATTTCCTGTTCTTTCTTGTTATGGCACAAACTAGATGAAATCTTGAAACTGAAGGGAACAATAGTTCCTTCAAGGGGGGGTGGGGGGGGAAGTAATTAAGCTTACTTTTGAAAGTAAAATAGAAGAAAAACAAAAGTCCATACCCTAAACATGGCCATGAAGCATGGAGGAGACTGGCCAAACCAACTACAGCTCTGTGAGCGGATGAACTTTCTGTAGGTTGTCTCCAGAAGCACAGCGCAGAATAAGGGTTGTGGAGGTGTGGAAGCATCAAGAGATCATGTAGGTGGAATAATCCAAAAAGCCGGCTAGAAAACACTTGCGCCGTGTTCCTGAGAGAAAGCCAACAGAGGAAAGTTTCGGGCAGTGAAGTAGCTAGAAAGATGTTTCAGAAGAAAAGCAAGAGTTTTCAAATGCTGTTCCTATTATAAGGGTGAAAAGTACATTATGTACATTATTCATAAATATATAGCTTTGCAGCATGTACATCACTGATTCACTGAAATCATCAATAGATTTCCCTTAAAAACCCCTTCCAAGCTCCTCGAAGCTGGCAAGGGCTCTGCTCGGGAAGGATAGCATTATTAGTACAGCAGGGAATGGATTTGTTTCCAGTGTACCTGGCAGGCGTTCGTACAGACACACGATGACATCAGTCAAAGCCAGGACCACACATGTATATTCACATGTAGATGTAAGTCTGTTGGACAGCCAATACATATGGTTTATACCCTTCTCCCTCTTAGTCAGGAAGGAATCCAGCTATTTTTAAGTCTGGATATGCATATGGCCAAATATAATGATATTCCTTGTGCAAAGGAAGAAAAGGAGAGACTTAAGTTTTTCAACACGCTCTCCTTATTTCTGGCAGTTTTCCTTTCCCATTGTGCTTACTCACTCTTTCCCTGGAAGAGTGAAGGGCCCTCCAGGAACTTCTGTTCTTGTAATACTTAGATTAACACCCACAAAGTCACAAAGTTTATTCATTCCTGTAGGTTGCCGTGGAGTGACCAGCTGGGACAGCGAGCTTGCATGCGTGCAGTGGTGCGCACCTCTCCGGTTGGCAGCCCCTGCTTAGGTAGAGCAATCGGAGGACAGCGCCTACAACAAGTAACAAATATTTGCAGCCGGCAGATTGCAAACAACCTTCAGACTACTATTCACACACCCCAAGAATTAAGCGGTAATGAAGAGTGAGTAAATTCATAATTCTCACAGTTGTCTTGAAGCTAACTTCTAAAACAGACAAAGTGGCTAAATCTTCTGCATAAATTATTATCAATTGTCCATCTAGCTTTTGTTATAATAGGAACCGTGACAAAGACCTTGGAAACCATGATTCATGAATTTTCCAGGAGCAGCCAAGTGCATCATCCTCTGAAAAGAATATAAAGGAGGAAAGCTTACATTTGTCAAAAATTCTGCCTGTTAGCATGCACTTTCCTCACTTCTTTGTAGAAAAGTAGCAGTAAAGCAGAAAGTATCTACACTGAGGAGACGGTGACTGTCAGTCATCAAATGACTGCCTCTGGTTCTGTCAATCTCATTACTGTATATGACTTTGAGCACCAAAAGAAACCAGAGTGACAGTTTCAAGATAACCTCTCCTTTAGCAAGACATGATTGCACAATATGGAAATCCAGGCTTTGACTGCTCCTTTTTTTTCAATTTTTTTTTTTAAATAAAGTTTAAAAAGAAGAAGAGAGTGGAAATCATTTAGCTTC
This sequence comes from Himantopus leucocephalus, assembly GCA_003993805.1. NCBI lineage: Eukaryota > Metazoa > Chordata > Aves > Charadriiformes > Recurvirostridae > Himantopus > Himantopus leucocephalus. Next base: position 103,247,712 of record RSEF01000003.1, read on the forward strand.
ACTCAGGATACCCTTCCTGATACTTATTAAATTCCCGAGAAATATTTAGAACCAAATACGACCACGCAGGAAGGAGAGCTAGCTATATTTCCCACTTCCCATTCTCAAGCAAAACCACAGTGCTTCTAGGCCACCTATTTTAATTCAGATTCACTTGCTGCGTTATCTCGGGGTGGGTTTTTTTAATAAAGTGCTTTCATACAGTGATATGGAGTTGTGGCTTTGTATTTGTCACAAGGCAGCTTGATTTATATCTCCACGGTTCTCCAGTGCTTTTGAAAAGATGACGGTATGACAAAAATAGTGAAATTACCTGTTGACAAAACCTACTTTTATATTGTGGCAGCAGTCAAATGGCATAAGCTAGATTAAAAAGAAGGTCACATGGTGACCTGCTTACTGAATCCATGATTATTTATTTCTCTTGGAACCACATACTTGTAGACTTCTGTTACAGGCGAGGGCCTTCAGGCTGGGCCCTGTACAGATGCTTTTGAAGCTTTTAAGGAAGCTCAGAAATCGGACAGCCACAATGCCAGTGCTGAGAGTCCCCCTCAGAGATACGTAATCACGTTCCAAACTGCATTTTGTTTGTGCTTCTCCCCAGCAATTAATCTCTGGGTAACTTTTTCTAATTTCTAACTTCTAATGTTCCAGAACTGAGTAACTTTAGAACAGCTGTTATTGTTCCATTTTACTACAGTGTGGTAACAGGTTTTAAATGCCATTATTATTTATGGGGAAATGGGTTTAGATATTTTATCTGTCTATAAAACTACATTGATTTTGCCACTCTCTTCCTTCCACCAGCCCCCATTGTTTTGCAGCTGTTAAGATATTTAACTTCCCACCAACGCGTTCTACTCCCTAGATCCTGTAAACTAATGAACATTAGAAACTCTTCAGAACTGAGTCTGATTTTTCTTTCCCAAGAAGCCTTAAGCTAGCCTTGTATTTTATTTGCCTGTATTTCTAGGCTGCTACTTTAATACACGCTACACATACTCACGCTAGGTGAACACTCCTCCAAATGACGTGAGTTGGCAGCTGCTGTTTCTGCATTCAGGGGCGTAGTCTTTTTATGTACATTTAAGACTGCTGTCTTAGCAGGTTTCAGGAGGAGCAGCCATTCACCTCCGGAGACGATGAATGGACGTGCACAGCATTGGGTGGCTGCGCAGCGCGCCGGGGGTTATGTCAGCGCTGTACTGTGTGCGCGGATCCACTGCCAGGCGAGGCAGCTCTGCCAGTGTCTGTCTTTGGCTGCTGCACACGCTGCTCTGTGTTAGTTCATGAGGCTGGAGCTCTCGTGCATCGCTAAACCTTTTGCCAGATGGATGCGCAATAGCTCCGGCAGATCCCAGGGCAGAGCTATTACCCAAACACTGGCAAAATCAGCAGCTTCTCCAGCAAGTGGCAAGACTAATAAAACCAGCTGGCTGCTCAGAGCCCGGCAGAGCAGCAGCTTACAGGTTTATACACATCACTATGTTGTTCGGTAGTACAAGCCTTCCTATTATGGCCAGCCAACCTGGTATTTTATATGAAAATAAGATACAGGCTATTAACATATCTCATTGTGATCCTTTACAGAGCAGATTTCCTAAAAGTTCATCCAGATCTGGGACAAGATCCGTGCGATTGCAAATCATTCCACAGTGTTGTTAGACAATATACCTCTAAGCCACAGACAAATATAGCCAGGACAGAACTGAAGCATTTGACTAGCTGGAGCCCAGAGTGTCAGAATTGTATAACAGTCTATGAAATACTGCCAGAGCAGGCTTCGGAAAGGTAAACAAAAATTGCATAAAGTAGTGAATTAAAAAGAGTGGCAAAATTAACCTTTAAACACAGAACTGAAAATCAGATACATAAGATATTACCAGCTGAGAAGCAAAGTCCTCCAACAAGACTGGGTTTTAATCATGTCAGCCTTTTAACTATACTGCTGTGGAACAAAAGCTATAAAAAAGAATCCTGCCTTAGAAGTTACCTACTTTGAAATGTTTCTCCTGAAGATATTAGTGTATCAGTATCTCATTTGATATGGATTCTGTAACTGTATCTAGGTCTAATTTGAATCTGTCATAACGATCTTAAAAGGAATCTATATAACATAATTATTACTATGTCAGCTGAGAGTGGAAGTTTATTTAGGCTAAAGTCATATATTGAACTGTGGTCTTTTCTATACGTTTTAAAACAAAAATTGCCAAATTGTCATCCCCACATCATTGATAACCCTGATAGGCAAAACCATGATAGGTGAACTGTAGCAGTGATGTGAAAGAGTACGTCATTTGCACAGGCAACTATATTTACTACAATGACGATGCAGGCAGACAGCACTGCCTGAGAACAGAAAATCTGGGAACCACTCTTTGGGGTATAAAATGCCAAGACTGAAAAAAATCACCTTTTCTAAAAGATTAAGGTTTAACTGTAGCTAGATTTTTCGTCCTGAAGTTAGCCTGGCTTAGAGAAGAAAGCTGGTTGAGGTGACCTCCAAATGTCCCTTCCAAATGAAATCTTTCTGTGGTTTGAACCTGTGAATGATCCTGTGAATGCAAGAGCTCTACCATATAGTCTGCTGAACACAGTGAAGCCGCGAGATCATGGTTGAAGGCCAGATGTGTTAGATGCCAAAATAACTGCTGCATAGCTTTGGAAAATGAAACCTAGAATATGATTCTTGCAGCTGTTGCCAAGATATGCCTACCATTAAAATATAAAAACTTACCTAGTTGTGTGCAGGCATCCAGAGCATTCCTGCTCTTGTCTGGTCACTGTCACTTCCATTCTGTATGAGAGAAACAAGCAAGGGACCCTGCTCTGACCCCAACAAGCACCCCACAGAGGAAAAGCCTCAGCATCTGCACACAGCTCCAGGAGGCTAAAAAAAGTTCCTTGGGGAACCTGACATAATGCATGAATTACTAACTAGATCATAGAATCACAGAATCATAGAATCATAGAATGGTTTGGGTTGGAAGGGATCTTGAAGATCATCTAGTTCCAACCCCCCTGCCATGGGCAGGGACACCTCCCACTGGACCAGGTTGCTCAAAGCCCCATCCAGCCTGGCCTTTAACTCTTCCACAGTTGGGGCACCTTCAGCTTCTCTGGGCCACCTGTTGCAGTGCCTCACCACCTTCATAGTGAAAAATTTCTTCCTGATATCTAATCTAAATTTACTCTCTTTCAGTTTAAAGCCATTACTTCTTGTCCTATCACTACATGCCTTGTAAAAGATCCATCTCCAGCTTTCTTGTAGGCCCCCTTTAGGTACTGGAAGGCCTCTGTAAGGTCTCCGTGGAGCGTTCTTTTCTCCAGGCTGAACAACCCCAACTCTCTCAGCCTTTCCTCATAGGAGAGGTGCTCCAGCCCTCTGATCATCTTTGTGGCTCTCCTCTGGACTTGCTCCAACAAGTCCATGTCCTTCTTAGGTTGGGGGCTCCATTTGTATTTGGATGCTGTAATCAGCCATCATATAAATTGTGTAGCTTTAAGGGCTTGGTCAGTTTCTACCGAAAATTATTCAAAAGTGCATTTTTTAACACACGTGGAGTTACCTGAAGGGTAGGGATTGAAGCCCAGGAGCCTCTGGGTCCCTCTTAGTACCTCCTGGCACAGAGCATGCAGATCCACAACATGGCTGCAGCCTATGACTTGTAACTTTTCTTACATGAGGGCAGTGTCCACTCCCGAGTCTCACGCGACTTGAGCAACCCAACCCAGCTGCCACCTGTTCTTCCATTAAAAACCAGTCTTTTGTCTGTTGTGTTTGAACATATGTAACTTTGCAACCCTTCTTTCTTTCTTTCTTTCTTTTTAATGTTTAACTCCTTTAATTGGTTCAAATAAACATCTTTCACATGGGTCTCACTAAATTATTTAGTCCTCTTGTAGTTCACAGTTAACACATTTTTAAAATTAAAAACAAAAGAAGTTACGTCTGAAGTGATTGTAATCTCCAATAATCTGAACTGGTGATCAACTCAAATGTAATTATTCAAATCCGATGTTCATACCCCACTTTTCTGGTACAAGGCTATCTGTGTAAGACAAGCACTTATATCGTATTCTGTCAAACCAGTAATAGAAAACACCAAAGTTCTGATTTTTTTTTTTCTGCTGCTTTCAGCTGATCTTTATGGTTTCTCTATTCTGTGACAACTTAGCTCTTTTTTCTCTTATACTTTTATTCTTTTTGGGGTAAGAATACTGCCGTTGTTGCTATTTTTCATTTTCTCCAAGACTAAAATGCATACCCAGGTTTCATTGATACTATATCTAGGCTTCATTGATACTGGTTTTATTTGTTGAATTGCATTTCATGTGTTTAAAAAAAAAAAAAAAGACATGTTCTAACTGACCTGGAAAATAGAGACCTCCTGCAGTAATTCCTAGATATCACTCAGTAGCCTTCGGTCCCTCATTCTGAAATTAAAAACTCTGGCTGCCCTCCCAAACCACTAATCATCACCCAAAGGGCAGGACTCAGAGACCAAGTGATGCCAGAGGGTTGAATAAGAGAGACACAGTGCTGTGGACACCGGTGGCCCTAGCTGTATAGATGCTGACACTATTGGCTCTTCCACCCATTCTGTTTCCAAAGAGTATTGACAATACCCATTGTTTTTGCTCCTGTCTCTAGTAAAGTCATAACAATCATTTTACAGGATGGATTATTTTTCCACAGAAATAAAGCTGGCAGAGGGGGAATAAAAATATGCCGGCTTTCAAAGGAAGAAAAATATTCAAAAAAGCGTGCAGCTCTTGGCCCTTCATTTGGTCGTCTGTCACTCAGGAAAGTCAAGGCTGTTAAGCAGCACCAAGGAATTCATGTTCAGTGGGATCCTTTTGACTTCGTAGCCTCTTGACTCACACTGACATCGCATTCCTCCCGTCACTCTCAAAGGCACGAGCTATATAAGAATTTGCTCTCTGGCAGTAGCATCTCTTAGATGAAAGGGCCCCATGTTAACCTTTAAAATGTCACTCTCGGTAGCCCATGTGTCTTGGTGGCTGATAGGATTGCGAGTAGCATTGAAAGTGATCGTTTAAACCCTTCCTCTCCACTAAAAGCAAGGTTATCATGGTTTCCTTCCCCCTGCCAGTGCCCTTTGCTCACCGAGCGTGGGTGGGAGCTGGGCTTTCTGTGGGCAGAGTATGCATTCCCGTTGAAGAAAGTAGGGAGAAAGAAAAGAATTTAGCCTGAATCACAGTTCATTTCCTGGCTAGCTCCCGGGGCAGTGCTCACACATGCTACCCTTTATTTAAGAGAGACTTCAGCATTACATGTTAGTCCTTTATTCAGAATGGCAAGATCACAGCCAAAAGTAGTATGAGATAATAACAGGTATCGCACACTGCTTGTGGTTTCGTAGTATGCAAACTCTGCCAGACTAGTTGGATTATGGGCAGTTTTAAGTTAATAAAACCAATTTGTTTAAAAAGAAATTACCCATTTGGCTCTTGTTGATCATCCAGTTGGTCTTATTTTTCCAAGAGGCAGTACACATCTGCATCCAATTAGTATATTAGTCGGAGTGCCTCTGCACTGCTACGTTACAGTTCCTGTGCATGGCTTGAAAAAATACGTAGGATGTAAACTCTTCTCTCATGCTGCTGCAAATCAGGAGAGGCTTTAACAGAACCACAGAACCCAGGGGGTGAGGAGAGAAAGAGGGGAAGAAGCAGGGCAGTGAATACCGACAGCACCCAGCACAGCTCCTTGAGCTCAATGAGGTTTTTTTGGTATTAAAGGTAGATCTTACGCTTGGTTTCTGACACATCAAAGTAAAAAAGAAAATATCTATTTATATCAATGGAAGTTAGTTTAGGCTTGGCATGATCATAAATAGAGCACTGTTAGTAGGAAAGAACAGTTCATGAGTGGCTCTGTGCTTGCGTCTGCCTTCTCTTCGTCCATCCTAACCCTGCTGTGGTAATCAGAGACACATAAATATCAATTAAAGATACAATTAATACAATTAAACCAATGCAACAAGCTACTTTGATGATGGCTTGTATTTAACCCTCTTATTTATTGTATAACTGCACTCTCTCTTTCCAAATGTCCCGGCCAGCCTGTGAGCTGACGTTGCAGCTGCTCGGGGCTGAAGTTGGAGTTTAACAGGAGTCAGACACTTCATAACCCTACCAAGGGATGAGCAGCCTAGTAACAACGGAAGTTAAGAGAGTTATAGGATGAGGTAAGCTTCAGGCTTCAGAGCCTGTTTGAAATAGAGGAAGTTGAAACGATAGCCCTGGGGGTTTGTCAAGGGATGAGGAAGAGTTGGAGCGGAGGGCAGCTTCCTTGCATCAGGTGGGTCTGCTGAGACCGGTAGAAGGATGGCCTTCCTTTGCCCAGCAGGAAAGAAGTAAGCTATGAGCTCTGCTTTGTACAGGGCGCATAAAGAGACTGGCGGAGCTGGCTGTAGTGAGGCAGCCTGCCTGGGCGCCTCCCCGGACTGGATGAGAACTTGACAGAAATGCCAACCCCCGATCATGCTTCCCTCCTCTGGCCGTTCAGTTTGGGGACTCCCCTTCCATGTTGCTCTCTGGCACATAGCCCTCCCTGCCCGAAGATAAAGTAAAGATAAATCATTGTATAAACTAGAGACCAGAATTCAGTTGTTGCCTGACTGGCACTGCACCTCCCCGTGTGCGCAGGGAAAGGGGGGTGAGGGTTGGAGTCACTGTATCTTCTCTGGTGGACCCCTGGGTGCACCCCACGGGTGCAGGGTGCCAAGAGGCCAGTCCTTGACGGAGTCTGGCAGTGCAACTTACCTGTGGAAGCCTATGAACGCTCAACTTCCATGCACACAGAGCTCACAGGCTTTTATCGGCAAAGGTCTAATGAAGGCAGCCTCCTTCAGTATGTGGCAAGAAGCCACATCCTCAAGAGGCTCTAACTAAGTTTTTGTGTTAGGCAAAGGCTGGTGTTGCTCAATGCCCAACACCTAAAATTCAGATGCTGAATAAAACATCTATCAGACTTCTTGACTCTCAGTGATTGTGGAATGACATGCTTTGTCAGGAATAAAAAACACTGGGAGTATGCCCTGAATGCTTGAGACTTCTACGAATGTGGAGATTGAAACACTTAAACAGCTTTGCACTCTGATCGTGCAATCTGGATGCACATACAAAAGAAAAGTACCAGAAGGTAATGCTGTTTCTGACAACAGCTGGTGCTACAAAACTTTGGGAGCAATTCAGACACTTACACATAGGTGCTTTGTGCCATTTTAGTCACTGTAGGATATCCAAGAGTGATCATTCCACACTGAATCATTCCCTTGGTATTTTTAATATGTTTCAGTTAGTATTGGTGAAGGAGGCCAAGAATGAAACTGCCGGTACGGTTACATGCCCAGTGCAGCTAAGCCATACAACATGAGCTAAAAATTACTACCTTGCTTTAAATACCCAGTCTAGCTCCTTCAGAAGTTATCACTGAAACCAGAAGAGTAATTCTTTCTTCAAAGCCTGGAGAGGAGGGATGTAATAGCATCTGTCCTCAACAGATGAACACCAGAAGGAACAGATTTACCTGCTGCTTCACAGAAGACCAAGAGAAGCACTGGGGTGCATGTAGCGGCACGGGGCAGCAGAGAGATAAGGAGCTGGTATTTTTGGATGGAGATGAGTCTTAAGATGGTGATATTCCTCTAGTGACTGCACAATAACAGAACTGGGCTTAAAAGTCTGACTTTTAGATGGCTGACAGTGGGCAAGGACTCTCCCACCAAATGAGCACCACTGCCCTTTAAATTACAGATATCTGAGAGGCCACACAGTTTTGATGTCATTCATTTTTTCCTTTCTCTACTTGAAAGAAGATGATGTGAAAGGCTATAACTTTGAAGGGCTCCGGCATGAGGCAGCTGGACCAGCTGTGCTCCACAGAGGCTCGTGTTCTCCTGGGCTGGCTGCCTGGAAAGCCGCCACTGCAGGAAGCTGATCTCCATCAGGTTCCTTGCCTCTGAACAGTTACTGAACATGAAAAATGAAACTGAAGTCTTGTTCCTTTTGGTTAGATGAATTTCCTGATAGGTGTCAGGAAATGTCTGAAATGTAAAGTAAACTGTTGTCCTTTCTTTTCTTATAGTTTTTATAATGGACTGTAGCAGACAAGGATATTTAAATATTTTTATAATTACTTTCTTTTCTTTCTTTCAGTTCCCACAGGTATTCACATAGAAACAGGGCCAAAAATTCATTCGAACAAGTTTTTCTGCTCTTTAAATGCCACCTGACATGCATTAAATTGTGCAAAGTAGCTCATGTTTAATTCTGTATCTAACCGAATTGTGTTTAGTGTTGGGTCATGCATGCCAGCATCTATTAAATGTGGTGGTTTGTTACTTCCTAAATTAAGGCAGTCTGGGAAGATTGAACAGAAGGAAAGTAAACTGATTCTTGTGACCCACTGTTGGCATTTCCGCAGAAATCCACCTAACCTATGTCTCTGGGTTCATCTAATGAATTCTAAAATTGCAAACACCCATTAAGTGAGATGGGGAAGAAAGAACATTGAAAATGAAAAGCTGATAAAGGAGCTGCGAGTTAAAAACAGCACCTGCCTCAATCAGCAACTACTTGTCTGATGAGAGAAATAGATAGAGAAAATGCCAAAAGGAGAAGTTTTCCAAGGCTAAAATATAATTATTCACTCAGTTTTTACTGTAAGAAAATTAAGATTTAGCACATGCAGCCCAATTGTGCCTATACATGCCCAGATTGGACAAGTTGCAGACCAGGGGGAGAGAGAAAGATAGGGGTGGCATGAGGCATGGCGTTAAATCACACCGGGTATCGTTGCACTGTTTCACAGCCTCTTTTAAAGATCATCGCTTTCTCCAGTCCTAGGACAGTGAAATAAGTACTAGAAAGTCTAACTAAGCTGTTCTTAGGGCAGAGACCTTGAGGAGGGTGGTGACTCCCTCTCTGCCCACTCAGGAGATGACAAAGAGTAATAAGCAGTACTAGGGTTATAACCAGGTCCTTTGTGATAAGATTTTTAGCGGTCCCTAAGAAATGTAGGGTAAAAAGAATAAGAACATATTTTGTACTTTTCCGTACCTTGGTAGCTCCCTTTCCAGTAACTGAAGGACAAATAAAGGTGCAGAAGAACCATTGTTTCGTATCTACAGCCCTGTTGTACAGAGGTGTGATGATTCCATCAAATTTCAGGATTATGTGCTGAATCAAGAGAAAATCTATCTTGCTCTAATTAATAAAACACACATCACAAAAATAAATAAAAAAAACCAAAGGAGTAAATAAAACCCAAAAATATCTTTCAGAATTTTATTTTATTCTACAAAACTTTATTCTGTAGTCTTCCTTTTTAATTACAGGAGACTGCATTGTGTTTTTTAAAACTGTCTGGCAGGACATTAATAGAAAATTGTAGTTTGCAGTTCTACTTTTAAAATTTAATATCTTAAAATTATACCATCTTTTTGCTGTTGAAACCTTCCTAACTTCAGAGGAATCCATCTAATGAGAAAGAATGGTTTTAATTAGTTTTAATAGCACTGGAATTTGTACATAGCTTTATTAATAGTATAGGGAGATTGTATTGAAATTCCCTGGGTGTAAAAGTAAAATTAGGAAGTACAAACCAGAGGTTAAAAATAAGTTAAAATTGCCCATGTAGGGGACCGATTTGTTTTCTGTTGGCACCAATTATTCTTCAAATATGAGCATTTTCATGTTAGTTGAACCACCTGAAAAATGCATGAAATTAAAGACCAAGATAACATATTGATTTTCTTGTCCAGTGGTCCTCTGAAAGAAAAATTATTATGATAACCCACCATTGACCAAAACACATACCCTTAATGGAAAAAAAAAAAGTAAAAAAAGTCATCTAATCCAGTCTTTCACAATATATAGGAAAGGAAGGTCTATTTGACCTGGTCAAATACTTTCTTGATATCTAAGAAGCAGATCAGTGACTTTAACTGCATCAAGGTGGACAAGTGTATTTCATTATGTTTTGCTTTTATCATTATCAGAAAAGTTTCACCCGTTAATAAAAACACTGTGATCTCATTTTATTATTTCCAGGAGCTACTTCTTTTCCAGTGGCCAGATTTAGGAGTAGAACTGGAAATCTGCTTTTAAGTGAAAAATTTGGCTAGGATATCTAGCAGGACAAAATGTTTGTAATGTTCATATATACCCTGGGCTGCTTGGCTGCACTCTAGAAAATGTTCTCATTATTTGGCTGTTTTATCTTTACCTACAGATGCTCTGAGTGGTGGAGCATTATTACATTCTGAAGAAAGGATCTTTAGGAAGTGCAATCCATGTAAAATGACTTTGAGGGATATTCTAGTTTTTAACCATGGAAGATACTATTCAAAAAATGGAACCTTATGAAAAAAAAAAAAAACCCACCAAAAACCAAACAAAAAAAACCCCAAAGAAACCAAAACCCAAGAAGCTTTTAAGATTAACTGATCAGTGTTTATTTTCTTTCCTGGTGACTACTGTATCTGATGGTAGATCATCCAAGTAGACCATCCATACAGATCAGCTCTTTAGCAGGGTGGTTGCAATTATTGTTGTGGCTGTTATTATTGTGGTAATGTTGTTATCAACAAGGATTATAATCCAAGGCTCCCTGGCACATGCAAGCACTAGAGAAGCTTACAGCTGTTTGCACATTTCCTGAATTTACTGTTGTTTGGCACAAAATAGAACTGAGCAAACTTTCTCTTGTAGTCTAGTAATTACAGCAGTCTCTTAGAAAACGAAAAATATGGCTTAAAATCATTGCTGTACAGCAGACTTGAATGTGAGTCTCCAGGCGGATGTTTTAAACGCTGTAGCTGGGGGACCCAGTCCCATCTCCTCCTTTTTTCAGTGCTGACCATAAGTAATGGGGTTTAGTTGCCTACTGCCAAAGGCTCTGAAACCAAACAGGTTTCCCTGTTGCTCAGAGTTATCCAAGTATTTCTTAGATTTGTTTTAATGGCAAGAAGGTTAAAATCATAAAAAATCACCAGAAATGACCAACGCTGTCTGTCCTGCTTGTTCAATATTACGGATTGTCCCAGCTGGGTAAGTGGATGGCTTAGTTCTGATGGCTTGTAGCAACATCAGGAACTTCACATAAATATATACTTATATATACACATAAATGTGTATTTATGTGTCAGAGGAGGGACCATCACTTACCTTGGATAATCTGGCTGAAGAACAGCCCCCCAGCATGCAGGTGTATTGCGTGCCTGATCTGGATGCACAGCGCTCAAGCTGGCTTTCCAAGACTACTGTGATTATGCACCTTCAGTTCAGAGTGGGGCAGGGATAACTTCTATCCTGTGAATTCTATGACATCCTAGATGTTCCTGCCCATGGCAGGGGTTTGGACGAGATGATCTTCAAAGTCACTTTCCAACCCAAGCTATTCTATGATTGACTCTATTATCCATCCGTTAAGCAGCCTGAAACATGAGAGTCAGGCCAAGACAGAAAGATGGAGAAAGTTTGCATCTGCTGCCAAGTTGTGAAAGCAGTTGATTGGATATGGTGCATGTTGAGTTCAAGCATCTTCTCCCTGTATTGGGTGTGATGGTGCTGCGATGCTACCTGATGCTTAATGTCAAGGTATTCACTCCCAGTAATCCGTGCTCCACATGTCAGCCCCCTCTTACCTTTCTGACACAACCATTTCTCCCAGATGGATTAAATGTGAGTTGTCGGTTCCTTACTGGGGACACACTCTTCTTATATCAGGAACTAGAGTTTCGAACTTGGGCTGGGGACTCTGGGAGGCAGCACTTTTGTCTATGGCAACACAGAAGTGAAATTCTCTTTGTGGATCCAGAGGAAGATTTTCAAAGGTGAAAATGTCAATTCTTTATCTAGCTCCAGCTGAAAGTCTGCCTTTGAGATGTCCTGTTATGAAACATTTTCTATTAACATTGACCCCACCTGGAGTACTGCGTTCAGCTCTAGAGCCCCCAACGTAAGAAGGATATGGACAGGTTGCCCAGGGAAGTTGTGGATGCTCTGTCCCTGGAGGTGTTTAAGGCCAGGCTGGATGGGGCTTTGAGCAATGTGGTGTAGTGGGAGGTGTCCCTGCCTATGGCAGGGGAGTTGGAACTAGATCATCTTCAAGGTCCCTTCCAACCTAAACCATTCTATGATTCTATGATTAAGAAAAATAAAAAGACCACATAAAAAGGGTTTTATTCCTAGTAGTAGCTTTCATATAGTCAATATGTTTCTAGGCACTTTAGTCAGTGGGGAACTATTTCCAGTAGTCTTATAAGATTTAATTAAGTGACCATCAAGATCAGGGCAGAGGGTTCCTAAACACCTTTAATCCTCTGCGTAGTTTTATGGGATGCCACCACTTGGGTTCTAACAGCACGGACCATCGTCAGACTGAGAGAAGAGTTTGACAGCAAATTCACATCACAGTTGCAGAGGTTTTTTTTCCACTCTTGACAGAAGGTTTTGGGTCTTCTGAAGTGCTGAATATAATGCAACTGCCTTATTGCTGAATATACCAGCAATTCTACACTCATTTTCTTGAATTTCAATATTTCAGCAATATTTCAGCAAGTATTTTCCAAAGAGTTAGTCTTATATGCACTGTAAACCACAAGTGTTTTATAATTTTATGATTTATATGGGAAAATTTAGTCCCTACATGTCCATATACCAACTTACTAACCTACATCCTTGCATGTCTTTGAGTTTCGCTGCAGAAAGCATTTTGTCTCTGAGTAAACAAGTCAAGGAGTTAGCATAGTGCTTATAGTTTCAGATGTCATTACAGTCAGTTTTCCAAGGGAGAATAAAATCCCAAAAGATGCTACCGGCTTCAGGATGATATTTATGTGCTGCTTGGATATTGCTCTGTGGGATAAGGACTGTTGCTAATAACAAACCACTGTTTCTTCTCAGCCTTTAGTGATTCTTCAAAAGCATCTAGGAAAAAGCCTGGGGAACACATTTGCCATTTTTGAGGCTGCTGCATAAAATCAAAACTTCTGTGGTGATAGTTCTTTCTTTTCTTGCATATCCTTATTTCCAAAACAGTTTAACAAGTACCTTGTAACTCTTCAAATGCACTCACTAATCCCTGCAAATGCCTAAGCTACTCGACCAACTCCAAAGTCCTTCATGTTTGTAATTATCCCTTCCACGACTTGCCTCATCTCAAGAAAGGAGACAGACAGGAAAAGGACATCATCTGTCATTCATCTGTCAATGTAAACAATCTGCATACGCACCATAACAAGGAACTATTAAATATATTAAACAGTGCAGTCTTCAAAAGTGGCCGACAGAGTCATCTTGACAACAAAGTTCTGAAACTGGCATTTTACACTGAGGGATCTTCTAGAGGAAAAGTTTCTCCTCTGAATGCTCTGCATTGATTTGCCATCCCGTAATCCACAACAAATGGTGTTACTTAGGTGCTTATGTATTTGTGCCTTTGACAAGATCTTGCCTTCATATTACTTAACTGGAAGCAGTTACCCTTTCCCAGGCCAATGGTTAACAGTCCGTTCCTCATGTAGACTAGCTGGGACTTTCTGATTTGCTGTTATCTACTAGCGCTGATTTGCTTTTGCTTTCATGGTAAGCCTTTTGTCTTTATCTGTTACACGTCGGCATTAGGATCCAATCCTACAGGAATTATGTTTAGTGACAGATTTAGGAGAGTGATTAAGTTCTCGCCTAACTTAAGCTCATTAGTTCTAAGCATTCAAGTGCTTAGGAGCAGACATATGTTCAAGAACTATACCGATTCTTAGTGATAAAGCCTACAACGCTTAGCCGGTAAGTTGACTCCACAAGCTTAGCTTCATCAGGACTGTGGAAAACAGCTCTAGAACAACAGCGTCAGATTTCTGTTCTGGATTCTGCCTAAAGTTACCCTGAACGGAGGTGTGACGCCTCTGTTTCCCCATTCTTTAAGGAGACCTAAGATTATGCATACATAAATATATAATGTGTACATTACTTAGTATTTGTAATTAAATCAATAACACATTTGACTAATCCTTTGTTGGGCAGAAGAAAATCTGACTAAAAGTATATACCTCTGAGACTAAAATGAGTTGTTCCTTTCTCTCCTTCATTTATCATTTATTATTGACAAAATATAGTTGTTCTATAGTCAAGTAAGGTTCATCTGTGGCTGATAAAGAGCATTACAATTATGGATAATAATTAGAACTGGCATTTTACTGTCAAGCTGGCAGCAGAAATTTGAAGTGCAGTTATCACTAAGGAATTTAGCAGCAAGGAATGGATGTGTCCACTTATAAATACTTCAGGCCATGAAATTCTTCAGTCAATCTTGAGTCACATACTAAATCTTGGAACATAATCTCTACACGTTATAGCCAAAGTCACAGTTGAAGTTGATGCCACTCTGCAAGATAAATGAGCTGAAATTTCATTCATATTATCTTATTTAGTGAAATTTGCTTTTCAGGAATCTAATTCAAAGAGAAGTGGACATTTGAAATATGCCCTTCTTTACCACCCTGGTTACTATAATTGCTGTAGATTGAATTAGAGCTCCAACCTTATCAAAACACTCCTAGCAGCTCCTGTTGTGATATGAACATTGAACAAAGTTACTACAAAATCATCGCATCTTGGCAGGAATATTAAAAATAAATCTGTTCTTTCTGTCATGTGTGACCTTGGTATTGAACAATGAAAATGTGCTAAGTGACTGACCAGAATATCAGTGTGCTATCTCTTGGCAATATATGAGGGACAGAAAAATATTTCTGTCTGTGTATAAAGTGCTTTTTTAACTACTTCTGAATCAGATGTGTAATATTTGTGCCAGGAGGTTTGGTATGTCAGGACAGATATGGCTGACACTGAAAATGCAATGCTAATAATTGTATAACACTTGCCAAAAGATTATTTAGAGGAGACAGAAGCAAAGAGAATGCTCTTTAAGAAATGCCAGAAAAGCTTTACAACTGTAAGTGAAGCTAGAACAAGACCCGACTTCAGAAAGAAAAGTGGAACATGTTTCTTGTCACGATTACAAGTATTGACAACGGGGAAGAAAGTGGCACTGCGTAGCATTCAAGGTACGTATTGGGCTTGATCTCATGCAAAAAACCACATTAGGGTAGTATCAACAGCAAGAGGAAAATGAACTCCCTTTATTGTTTCAAATGTTGTTGTGGGGTCGCTCTCCCACATTGTATACTGTGTTATTTTCTTCCTCTTTGATCTTGATTCAGATTCTATTAAAGATAACGCAAACCAATGAAAACTGGATCAGGCCAGGGTAGATAGCAGGGTATTATTAGCACCAAATTTCCTCCTTCATTTGCATCTCCCATCATTTGTATACTGAATGTTTCCTTGTCGCTTTGTAATTTGAGGGCACCCGTCTGTAAATTTGCTCCCCAGATGCTGTTTCAGGATGTTATTGCTGTTGCATGCAGCCTATCATTTCAGAGATGCTCAGACTTCGTTTTGGCATCTAAGGAGCTGGAGGAGCCTCTGGAAGCTGTGGAGGTTCGCAAACAGAAGAGAGCCTGAGGGCAGGGAGTGTGGTTTCTGGGTAAGCTGGAGGCAGTCAAAGGATGTGGTTTTGTGGATGGAAAAGAAGCTGGATGGAGCTCAGGAGATGGTCCTTCATAAAGAGCTCTGACAAAACGCAGAGCCATGGCTATTGATAGCACTCTAGTTTTGATGCTGTTGCAAACTTAGGCATAGTGGTGCTGGTTATGTACCAAAGGAATTGCTTAGTAAAATAGGAAGAAGTAGTAGCAGAAGGATCCTTTCATGAAATAATCAATAGAGGAAGTTGGCCCAAAATATTTCTGAAAAAAGTCAGGCTTTCTGGGATCTCAAAAAGCTTAACAAAATCACTGTTTGAAATTTGTGTTGCAATAGAAGCGTCAAATAAAATGAATCCTACGCAGAAACTGCAATAGAAATGAAAAGATAAAAAAACTCACAGATGTCATAAAAATGCTGTATCAAAAGCAAGCTAGCTCTTTCAACAACAGGATAACTTTCCTGAGCCTTGGCTTAAGCAATAAACATACACTTTTTCCGGCTTTTTAAAGCTGCCTAGCTCTCTTTAAAATCTGTTTTAAATCTTCACTTTAAACAAGAAGACTTGGCACTTAAAAAAGAAATGAAAGCAGTAAAAAATGAGCAGCATTTGTAATGTCCACCCTTGGTCATTCTCATTAAATTGCATGTATGTGTATTAGAATCAATTAAATGAAGGCATGCCTTCCTTCCAACACAGAAAAGAATTAGGTAATATATTAAAAGTAGATAACCTTGTTTGCCTCCCACTCAACCTTTCTTCATCATTCTTAATAGCAAACATCTAGCTATTGATTAGTCCATTTTAAATGCTACTAAGGTAAATTCCAGACTGCTTTGAACTGATGAAAGAATTGAACAAAGACGAATCATAGTAATTGTGGCATGTTGAGGAATGCAGATCACAAGAACTGAATACAAGAAAATGCCTAATGTAACCTTTCCTTTCATGTAAAATCTTACAAAAGAAAGAAAACGCATGTTAGGGCAGTCAGAGAAATTTAACTTAACTCAAGGCAGATCCCTCTCATCTCCTTCGTTCTGCCTTTGTAGTAAGGACTGCAACTTCATTCTAAATCAATACATTTTCTCGGGCAACATGATTCCATCATAAATCATCATTTGCACAATGTGTTTCTGCTAATAAATCTGCAGCTAGAAGGGATAAAGAGGGAACTGGTTAACAATAAACTGTGCTGTTAAACTAGGGCAGAAACAATATACAACACAAGGTTATTATTGACACCTGTATCTACAATATGCTCTCTATCTACATCAACTGTTGTGGAATTAAATGTATTTTCTCCTGCAAATAGCTGTCTATAAAGTTCAAGTTGATGCTCAAGACAATGGAAATGCTGAACCCAAACTATTCATGAGTAGATGAGGTTTAATGTATATAATTTAGCTGCAAACCTGGCCAACTGCATTTCGAGCAGATTTTTCAACAGCTTCTCATAGCAAGGCAGAATTTGACACAAATACATATTTTGTGGCTTGGATGTAAACCTAAGGAACTGATTACCCAATAGACTAAAAATTTCCTTTGAAACCTCAAATGCATGCTCAATATAATCAGTTAAAAAGCTAAAAACACCAAACTAGAAAATAAAAAAGGCTGATGATAGTATAAGCTATCGATAGTCCATGCAAACTGGAAGTTTGGGGGTTATACATTTATACTGGGGGAAGAAGCAGTGCTTTTAAATATGTTTACATCATGACAATTTTCTCCCTCCCAAATTAGGAGTCTAAAATAAAATGGCTAAATCTTAATTTAAGAAAAGGTTTTTGAAAAAAACAACTGAAAATTGTATTCCACTGGCTTTTAGTGACAGCTGAACTCCAAATTACTGGCAAGAAGATGTAGAAATCTGTGCCGTTGGACGGGATAGCTCAGAAAGCCAAAAAATGGGAAGAGGTAGGTACAAGTCCTCAGACTACACTAACTTCTCTTTTTGCCTTTGAAAACTTGCCTTGTGGGCTACTGTGTCTCACACTGCTTTGCTCCATGCCTCCTCTCCAAAATAAATTCCCACTCTGACACCTTCCTTCCTGATGATTGCCACCCGCACACACTTTCCTGTTTCCAGAACTGTGAGCAAAATTATTCATCAACCATGTCCTCCAAAGCAGAAGATGTAACTTCTAAATAAATGGGTCCATTTTCCAACAAGTTCAGCATCTTTCAACCCTAAATTAGTAGATGCATTTCTTGCTTATGAATTTGAATAAAGACTTGGGAGGTTGTGTTTTATTTAAATCTTGGAAAAAGTCTTCTGTCTTGGTCTTTTGACCTGTCAGTTATAAAACAGTGCACATTATAAAGTGGGTGTTGCTTAAGAAAAGACCAGATTCTGCCAAATTTATCCATGTAGGGGAATGGTACTGCACAAGTAAACAGAACGTATTCAGTTTTCTTCATTAAGACTTCTTCTATAGCAGTCAGTGAACAGACCTCCTAGATTTATTTATTAGTGTTAACACATCCATTCAGCACATTTCTGTTTTGTTCAAACATTAGGAAAACTCTGATACTTTTGTGTCTACTGTCACTGTGTCTGCCTGAAAAATCTCTGCGTCAAGGAAATTCTGTGCAGCCCCTACAAATAGTTTCTTTTTCCTTATTCAGGAACCGAACAACGGAAATCCATTCTTGGGCCAAATATTGTCCTCACTTGATAAATTTGTTAATCACCTCTCACATCTTGTTGATTCAGCGTCAATCAAAGGCCATACTACTGCTCACATACTTACAGCTGAATTGTAGCTCTAAGCGTATGCGTAAGTGCTTTTTTGGATAGATGCCAGAGTTGCTTGGGTCCTTGCCACGTCACGCCCCTTGTGAATACATTTTTCTCACGTGAGCCACATTTTCAGGACCAGACTTGCATCTTTCAGCACACTGACAGCTATGCAACTCAGGGTGCAGGTAAGTAGGGACCCTCCTGTGCCGAGCACATGTGACTTCTTCCTGTGCACAACGTTGAGACAGGACCTACAGATATTTCAGGATTCAAAGGTCAGAGAAACTATTCTCAAGTGAATACAACTGTCTATGTTACCACTAAATAGCCCACAGACGCAAAAGAAAATATATTAGAACACTTAGAGGAAGACACTAGACATGGAGATATTAAAATGAAGAAAAAATGTACAAAAAGTACTTTGATGAATAATTTAAAAATTGTCTGGGTAACAAAATTTATTAGGCTAATATCAGGTTAAATCTTATCCCTATACTCAGACTATCTTACCATGTCTGTTTTGGCAGTAGATTACAAATTTATCGATTATCTACAACCCTACAGGTTTTGCCTCATGTTTTCTAATGATTTTTGAATATCTGTCAGCCTTGTCTGAGCTCCTGAGCAAACGCGCCCAGATCACTTCCACACCCTATGTGCAGCAGGGCTGCACTGGACTCCTTGTGCATTTGGTGTATAGTTGCCAGCAAGTCTGATATACCACCCAGTTCATCTGCACATACTCCTAAGAGATATTCATGACACAGTGGATTGATTTAGTGCCATGCCCAAACATTTAGTCATGTCAGGTATCCCCAGCGACCAGCTCTATATGTTTTGGGAACTGCGTCTATGGGCAACGCTGTGTGAAGCTGCATCAATAACGGAAGGGACAATTAAATCTCAGGTTTCAGATCTAGCCCCTGTGGAACAGGGTCTTTAAGCTTCCAGCAAAATATTCTTTCGTGTATATATTTCTTTAATGCAATTTGCAAACTTAAGGCTGTTTTATATGGAGAAAGCTTGGGGGATTGCCTTTGGTACTAAATCCTACGCAGTGGGTAGTAAAAGCCATCCATTCTGTTGGTGGAAGAAGGGCCCAACTTAGTTTCCACCTGAGGCATGAATATTGTGCTCTCTTGGAGGGAAGGCCCATGTGACATGAAAAATGCAGAAGAAACGGCTTTGGGGTTTGAATGATTACCAAAGAAAAAGACTATTATCGTCTTGCCAAATATCCCCCTCCTAGTGTGCTCAACTTTTAATCAAAATGAAATATTTTGTAAAATATTTAAGCTATTTGCTTTCAGTTGAGGGAGTGATGGTTTACTAATAATGCATTTATTAAGACAGAAGAATGCCATTGCAACTTCTTGTGGAAATAGCGCTTATTTTTAGAAAAAGGTCAATATAACTAAGGCAGTGGTATTTCTTACAGTTTAGGAAGATATATTTATGCAAATATTTACTGTAATATTCTTATAAAACATAGAGTGTATATTAAGCTGTTTTGCCTACAAATACATAGGCATTTGTTTTAAGCCAAATTTCTTCAGTGCGCTTTGGACTCATAGGATTCCCTGTTTATTCCACTTGCTCATGAAGAGTTCACAATGCTAGCGTATCTGGCGCAAATCATAATGCTTATTTTTGTAGTAGATAGTATCACGAAAACAAAGAACATTGGAGGGCTTTGGAGCTTAGAAAAATAACACCTCACAATGATCTCATCTTTTATTTATTAATAAAATTTTAATTTTAATGACAGTGATGTAAAAAATGTCATATATACAGAAGATCAATAAGAGGATCAGAATACAAAATATTTCATTTTCAGGATTGCAAATTATTCACTAGCTTCAATGTGCTGTTGTAAAGGTACAAAACATATATATGTATTGTAATAGGACCTATGTGTTTTTACGAGTCCAGTGTATAAAGGTCATTGCTTCAGACTGCATCCAGATATGCAATGATGACACTTCCTTCCCACAGAGGTAAGTAAATGCAGCTCTAATGTGAATGAGAGGAAGGCAGGACTGCTCGGCCAATGCTTTGTCACGTGCCATACAGTAAATGTGCCTCTTCAAAGCTCACCTATGCCTCATTCTTCACTAAACCTGTGTCTGTTCTGTCTCCTGAAACTGGTGGTTAACAGACTGTGAAGTTTGGGAGTGAAGATTTGCTGTCAAGTTACTTAAAGAAAAAAGGTTTAAGGTACACTACGAGTGTTAGAAACAATAACTTATTTAGGAGTCTGAGCTCCTACTGCATGTCCTCCATACTAGGAAACTGGCATTCCTCCACAACTGGAGGTAACACATTTGGCGGAGTAGCAGCAAGTTGAGTAGACATGAACTGCTCAAACCCTTTCTGGTTGTCCTGGTTTGAGTGACACAGGACTCATTTCTCTCCTAATACTTGGGAAGACTGCACTTTTAGAAGACT
>RSEF01000003.1:103275100-103288855 GCA_003993805.1 Himantopus leucocephalus
GTGATTAGGGCTGATTGGCCTCACACCAAAAGCACTTAATCTTCTCAGCAGGGACCAGTAGGGAGTCTGAATCTCACCCCAAATCTGGAAAGTCCAAGACATGCAGACATCTAAATTCCAAAATGATTTTTGAGGCCAGTCTCAGAAGAGCGTTCACCAGGCGGGAAGGCTGGTTTCCAGAAGCTCGTCCTGTGGCCTGGGAGGTTGGAGGTGGTGGCTTCATACAGAAACCTCCCTCCTAGACTGCTGGAGACCAGATACACTCAGCCTCTGTGCACCGAGCCCTTACAGCCCACAAGTTATTCCATTCCTGCTGGGACTGGGGCAGTATTTCCATCTTGTATTTGAAAAAAAAAAAAGCCAAAACTATAGTCATGTATGGTTCTGTAAAAATAATATATGAAAGCAACTGTATAGAGCTGGATTTCTTTAACTTCATTGTGTGTGTTAGCTGTAAATCTAAAGGAAGAAATACAAGTAAGGGGTTTTTTGTTTGTTTTTCAGATGACAACGCTTATTGCCTTTACCTGTGAAACTGGAAAGACTGTAGGAGATGATCCAGATTATTAGGTAAATAATGCATGTTTAAGAATATGACTCCGGCTGTTCCTTTTGCTGGTTCTTCATTTTGTTGAATGATTTATTTATAGTATGTCTGTGAATCCAGTCCCTTCTGTGGATGATGTCATCTTCCTCATGTATTACACATGCTACACCCCAGGGAAAAAGGCAGCAATGTGTCTCACCTTCTACTATTTCTCATTCCTCTTAGATAGTGGATATAGTTTATATACATATTTGTTTCAGCTGTCACTGAATCATCTATTAGAAAATATACATTTACAGAAAAAGAGAGGAAAGTTGTAGTTGCCTGTTCAAGTTTGTTTTCTCTATCACTGACATTTCAGACAGCAGACAAACTATTCTGTTTGTGTTGTTCACTTAAGCCTTGTTTGCAACATATTCCCATAGTACTTTACATGTCTGATGGCTAACGCTTAGCTTTGGAGAGGTTAATCAATCCAAGGCTAAATGGTGATAGCATGAAATAAAGCTAGTAGCAAAAAGACTGGAGAAGACAAACAATCACAAAAAAAAACCCCATAGCTTCTCCTGCTGCCACTTTCCCAAAGGAAAAGAAAAAGAGGAGGAAAGGAGGGTTGTTAAATATCTGTCTGGTTTTCTCAGTAAGAGGTCAATGGTTACATTTTTTATGTTACTTTATTTACTTTTGGTTCTATTTATTCCATATGTGAAATATGTATATCTTTGAATCACATTGCAAAGTTACCAGAAAGGGGGAAGACAAAAAACAATTAGAATATCTGTCTGTATTTTGGAGGCACTCTATTTCTCTATAGTACACTGGGAAATCCATCCCACGCGTTAACCTCCCAGCTGAGCAGGTTACAAGCACCTCTCGGGAGGCAAGGAGAATTTCCAGTCCCTGCTAACTTTTGTGAGCTGGGAATTGGTGCCTGGCCCCTAGCAGGTAAACTATGGTTTCCCGGGAGAAAATATTTCATATTTCATTGCCACCCTGCCAGTCCTTACCAGATATTCCCTCTGTTTCAAGTTTTGTTAAAACTTACGATGGACTCAAAATTTTAATGTCTTTTTCTGCAGCTGTAACATACAAGGCATCAGATATAGCTGGAACTAAGTGCCTGCTTTAAACTACAGTTCATAGAAATTAAATTGAAGATAACTTTTATAAGAATATATTTATATGCAGCACATCAAATAGCTGATTTATGTTTCCCACAAAGGACAAGAAATCTGAATTCTGGGAATCTTTTCTCAAAAATCCTTTTTGATACATATCTCCAACATCCCAGTTCTCTTACATGCAAATATGACATTAATATGAATGAAAGTGATTTGTACAGAGGGGAGACTCTCAGAATCAAGATGCATTAAAAAGTTCTTAAAGGAGAATTTAAGAGAGGAAAAAATCATGGAATTATTCAGGGAGTACGGACTTGACTAGACTGTATCCTAACATAAGGTATACAGTAAGTAGTTGCTGATTTTTAATACAATATCCTAAACAAATGGTTGCTGGACCAACTAGTGAATATCTCTTTTAAATCTTCTATACCTTAAAATATTTGAGTTAAAATCGATCAGTACTTTACTTCTTAAATATTCATAACATTATATATATACACACACTGCTAATTTTATAAAATAAAAATATATGTGACAGAAAAATGCATGTGTCATCACTGAGGAAAATAGCTAGCTAAGCTTCAGATAAATGTATAAGTTTCTGTCTGGGAAGCCTGAATCCATTAGTGAACTCAACAAATAGGTCAAGAAAAGTAATAGCCAAATAAATATTTTATTAGCATTTTGTGAAACTTGCTAATGGTTAAGCCTACTAATCCTACACTAGTGGGAATCTTCATTCAATATCAGGTCATTATTCAATAGATATTGTCTCTAATTTCATACAAAGTGACTTTCTGGGCGTGACTAGAGAAAGGTATTTTCACATTAATTGAATTCTTTACTCTAGGATACCACGGAAGAAATCCGCTGCTGCTGCTACTCCAACTTTTTTGCTGGTTAACTGATCACAGGGAATCCATCAGCTGTATCAAGCTCCATCCAAAAAGATAGGTCAGGCTTATTTTCCATCAGTTTTCATAAAAAAAGTTTTCTCTTGAAATGGCGAATAAGGAAAATGCTGGTGTCAGGTGGGAGGAATATCCCTCAGGCTCAAGGTCTCTTTCTCCAGAAGTGCAGTGGGGAGACACAGCCCTCCAAGTACCTCCAGTGGTTTAGGAGAAGAGTTGTCTGCAAATGCCAGCATGGATGTACGATTGCATATCCCTGTCCTCTTCCCTTGCAGAACCAAGTTTTAACTTCCAGAGACATCATGCCCTCCCTTCAGAGCCAACTCTCTCACCACCACAGACTGGTGGAGACTGGGGCTGCCCTGTGTCCCGTATGAAGCTGGGGAGGACGCCAGGCAGCCACAGCACATCTTGCTGGCTGGTGCCCTGGGCAAGTTCATTTCTCGGAAATGCCAATTAACAAGGACTGATCCCGACACACCTAGCAGCAGAGGCAGCTCCCCAGTGTTCAGGGCACTTTGGAAATTCTCCTGTTGAGGCAACCCTCTCATATAGGTGCTAAAAAACAAAGCATAGAGCTCAGTGGGCAATTCTTTGTAGGCAAGCTCTCTGTCTCGCCTTTCTCTTTGAATTTTGTTGTTTTTTCTCCTTTTTCCCCAAGTCAAGCTTACTCTACTCTGTTTTTCCTGCTATCCACAGGAGAGTTCAAACTTAGATGGCATTTATTCTGTGAATAACACCGTTATACCGGTGGAACATGCATGCAGAAAGAAACCATTGAACATCAGAAAAGTCATTGAGATCTGGTGCGCTGCAGATGTACCATTTTGTTTCAATACTAGTGTAAACCAAACGAGTCTGAAATTTGTGTTCTCCTTTATGTTTTTCTAGCTTCAATTTCATCTCTTATCCCTAGCATTTAAAAAAGACAAAAATCATCCGTGTTTGAAGCAGGGACTTTTGTGATTGTGCGATCACTGAGGTTAGACCATAACACTGTTGCGTGGATCAAGGGAGCATTCCCTTCTCAGGACACTAAATCAATTTTACTAAATTATGTTAATATTTAAGCAGGAAAAATACTTAATGACACCTTCTTATCTAGTCCAGATGGATTGATTTATTTTCCTAAGAGTGCAGTTTATGGAAATATTGTCTAAACTAACTGTGAGAGTGCTAGAAGAACATGCACTGTATGATTCTTATGTATAATTTAAATAGCAATTTCAAGGCTCCAGTTCTACAGCTGTTCAACATATAAAATTCTCACTCAGCTCTGCAGTTGGAGGAGATTCAATAGAAGTGATTCTACAATTGATTTCAGTAGGTGTTTTGACTACAAGGGGAGAACAAAATTGGCCAACAGTATTTGTAAAGTGCTTTTGGATTCTTGGGAGTGAAAGCATGCAGTGCAAATTGTTACCATTTTTATTAGCTGGAGCACTCTCCCCATCTCAACTTCTTTAAGAAATTTCCCAGTTTAAAAAAATCTGTAGCCGTAGTCTCATTCTGTGGTCCTCCTGTTAAAGGTGAGCCCTCATGTAAACAGGATTGCAACAGCTGTAGAACTGACACTGTATATAACGAGAGGCAGTATGGATCGGTGATATAGCAGAAAGGGCTTTAGGGCAAATTCTTTTTTGCTTTGCCTTTGGCCTCATGACATTTGCATTCCAGCTGTAGACAGTGGTGACAGCTTCTCTCCAAGACTATTCCACAGATCGAGGCTAAGGTATTCTCTGAAATTATAGGGGCTTTATGGTCAAAGTCACACAAAAGTAAGGTTTATAACCTGTAGCTTCATCTATGCTAGTAAATTAAACCAGGGTCTGTTCCCCGGATCTGAGGCCAGCTGGCATGATCTGGCCACATCTATGCTATTAAACTCTCTTACTTTCCAAAACAGAGTGGCTGAATCCAAACTGCCTATTGGGAATGATCTTTGGCCCATGCTAATTTCCAAATTGTTCCAGTGATTTTTTGGAAGAGTGCTAGCATTCACCAGCCAAAACCGTGTCAGGGATTTTTTTTTTCTAACAATTTAACAATACAGACAGCTGAGTTCCAGTGCCTGGACTATGTGCTGACTCTGTTTTAATTTCTTAGTCTAGATGTGCTTTCTGTCCCTTCCCTGTGCTTTCTATTTCCTGAGCAAATGCTCTACCTACAGGATACCGTATCAGCGGAAAGAGTTTGTCATCTGTCATCAGGATAAAACTACAAACTCGCTTGAGGTCTTGAGCGGGCAGAGACGTCTACTGTGAAATACTGAGTCAGGTGCTGGAGACACCAAACACATCCCATATTTACAGTCAAGCTGTAGACAGCTCCTCACCCAGCACAAAGGCTGAGTTCAGAAATGTACCCTGGATGGCCAGCTGAAGCCAGGTGCCTAACTTCTAGGTACTGCATCACTTGATGCACATGCCCTCATGTCAGTTTATTTATTAAAAATTATTTGAATAAAGTTGCAAATGCATTTTTTCCTGCATTGTTCCTTAACTTTGCATGACTGATACGGCAGCTTTAGTAATGTTTATTTAATTATATTCGTGCCTGAAAGACTGTGATATATGGATCAATACTTACATCTGTCCGTTTATATATAAAATCCACGCTCAGGAAAAGGCTGGAGGGAGAACACGTGTGCAAGAGATTGCCATAAGGAAAGCAAAGATAAGTATTTTTGAAAATCTATTGCCATAGTCTTCTCAAATGTTTTTAGTATTATAGTAAATACTTTCCAATTGTATGTTACTTTGTATGTATCTTTGCTCGTCTTCCAAATGCATAATACAGTTGTGGAAAAATGCAATATTTTACGTCTGACTGACTAATATAGTGAACACATGCAAAAATGTCTAGTCACAAAAGCTCTTCTTTGGGGCTGGAGAAGACTCAGGTCATCATGGCTACATCAAGATTCACATTTCAAACAGGCAGTTAGCTGAGGAGGGAGGTACTTTTTTGTTATTTCCCCTTTCACAGACACTAATACCCCATTATTCTGTTTGTGGAGCAATTCACATCAACTTCAGCCAAAATCAGGATGGATGGCTTTAACAGTTTAAGTAGGCGGTTTTCATAAACGTAGTTGACTTCAGATGACTCTTTCTGCCTCCAGAACTATTGGCTTTGATAACCCACAGCTGATGAATGACCACATACAGCTGAGGAAAGCAAAGCTGCTTTTAGGCTATGGCTGTCCATTGCCTGAAAAAGAGACAGTAGTAGAAGTTTCCAAGGACATAAATGGGTGGAAGGTGGGCAGGTCGCAGTGATTTTTCTACCCTTTTTCTACCCTTGAAAAGCGAATGAAAGGCACTGCACAGCAGTGCTGCTGTCAGGGGAGCAGTTTGGTTCTGATCTCTAAGGAGTCCGAGTGCTAAAACTCAATGAACAAGGTGAATGAAATTAGGTGAATGAAAGGCAGGCTTTACAGAGATTTAGGGAATATTATTACAATAAGATTACGCAGACAAATGAAGTCTCATCAAGTAAAAGCTGGGTGCAAGTGTAAGCTACTTTACCAAAAATTAGACACAAAATAGAAGTTCTTAGCTATAGTACTGACTTGAAAAATTTAATCTGAACACACATAAATTTATTGCAGAGTTTTACTTTGATGCATATTTGGTGTCTTAGAGAGAAAAAAAAAACCTACTTATGCATATGAGATGCCAAAATGCCACATTAAAATGAAACTTAATGGAACAATTATAACTGAGATCTAGATTTTCTTTTTTGCTGTGCATTTCTTGGACGGCCTGTTGTGCTTGCGTGCAGATGAATCCTGCCTCACTCCCTATGTACCCTTCAGTATTTGTTAACATTATAATTTGAGAAAGCAAGACTTGCATTTTAAAGTATATACACGAGTCAATTTTGGTTGAAGATAATAATCATCCTTTAAGTGAATTTACAGAGTTGCAGAAGAAGTGATCTGTCATAGACACTTTAGCTTATGTAAATGTCAGAGTAATGCCAATAAATGTAAACGTCAGATTTGAAGGGAAAGGGCCAAGTTCCTTTCACTCTGACTATGGTGGGAATTGTCATTTCTAGAGCTGGAGATATTTGTGTGGGTTTTTTGAGGGTTTTTTTAATTATTTTTTTACTATTCTACCAAAATTTTAATAGGCTATGAAAAGATTATCTTAAAACTTACAGAACTCCAGGGATAACACTTTAAGACCAACAGATGGAAATTTTCTAAAGTTCTCAGGACCTTAAAGTATATATTTAAATGGACGCTACGTTCCAGCCATTTAGAGTGATCCAGCCAGCAAGTATTTTAATGAAAACACAACTACATCCGTACGTGCTTGTGTTAACTCTGTAACGATGCATATGTGTTTAGGTATCTGCATGGGTCTATGTTACCTACGCTCCATGTTTCCATGAATTTCTTCTAGGGTTAGACCTAACATTCAAACTTGAGAATGCATTAATCAAAACTGAAATGCGAAGTAAATGTTTTCTTCTTTCCCCCAAACACATCCTTCTACCCTTTCTTTCATATAAAACCGAGCCAACACCCAGGCTGCACAATACCTCCACAATGATAGTTTTAAGATGCGATAACTTGTGGTTTACCAATCCAAAAACACTTTCAAACACTGGATAGGAAAGATTCCCAATGTGTCATGCAGAAATTCCCTCTGGCAATAATAAGACCTGATATAGCAGAACTGAAACTCGACTTTCAAATGCAGTAATGACACTTCTCACTCAGGAAGAACCAAATAGAAGACTTCAGCGGGACACATTTGAGATGGTATGGAGATGACCTTAGTCTGTTCTAGAAGATTTCTAGTTTGGTTTTGGTTATATACAATGGGACTTGAATAAACAAACTCTACAGGAATTAAAAACAAAACAAACCACCATGGAATACTCTCAGTGCATTATTTCAAAACCTTCTAAAATACCTTAAAAATGCTTTTTGAGACTTTTTTGGTATGTACAGAAAGGATAGTGGTATGTTGGCTGTATATAAAGATTTTATTTCACTAATTTACAATGACCAGCTTAAACTTCCTATTTTTACTATGACATGTCACATTCAAACCCTTACTTCACATCAGTTACACATCTCCATTCACACAAAAAAATACTACTACAACAGACCTTTGAAATTATAAAGATTGTTTTCAGTGTTCTCAATAGGTTTGATAAGTTAAACAGAAATCATTACTTGTCATCCAATAAGTGTTTTTTGGAGAAAGGAGCTATTCAGCTAACTCTGTTGGGATAAGGAAAGAACAGGAACAACGGGAAGAGCTGTGCTCAAGAGTCATACAAAATTATCTGGAACTTTTCATTTGGTGAATTGACCCTTCCCAGGTTTAAAGGCTTGTATCAGCTACAGCTGAAGTTGATTAGAATTTTTCTATTTTTTCCTGGATATTAGGAGTAACCAACAATCCCCCTGGTGGGAGGGAAGGTGTTATCAGTTACATCAGTTACTGATGCAAGCTTGCAAACGTACAGACGTTAAATATGAGCAAGAGAGAGATGTGCCCTGTATACTTTTTGGAATATGGGAATATGCCTACAGGCAGGAGCTTTAGGAGGTTAATTTCAGCAATAGATGGCTTGTGTTAATTGCAAATTTTGAATTGGTAACAATATAATTCCATCATTTCTATAAAACAATATTTAATATACAACAAACTTTCACCACATAAACACATTAAAAACACCTTTTTATAGTTCCAAGAATTGATTACAGGGTTCTCATAAAAACATTTTCGTAACTAGAATCTTAATACAGAATGATTTTTTTCTATGCCAAAATACATTTAGATGGTAAATTGTTTGTAGAAAAAGATACAGAGAGAAACGGGGTTTGCTGGCATATAATCCATCTTATTTCATTCTTTCATGGTCAACTTTAAAGCAATATCTAAAATGTTTACCATAAAATACTTGATTGTTTTACCCAGACTCTTAACCAGAAAAAAAGCAAAGGAAGTTAATTGGCTTATTCTCTGTTTCAGTGTCTCTCAGGCGTGCCCAGAACAGCACTTACCCTCTGTACATACTGCCTTGACCATAACTATCTGTCCAGGGTTTTTCTGAAAGACATAACACTCCCATTGACTTCAAGCTTTGGGTGCCCACAGAATGAAGAGTGGATTACTCTAATAGCGGAATTGCATTTACCAAATGCAACGCTGGAAAAAAAAAAAATCCACATAAAAACACGTAGGAAGATTGATCACACAATTTTATTAGAGTCTTTTGAACAATTGCATTATGTTGTTCCTTTATTTAAAAACTCTTGCAAAAAAAGACATTGGAGTGGACTGGTTTCAACCCTGAGCATTAACACTGCATATCAAGTACTGTAGTAAAGAAGCTGGTTAAGTTTGTAGCACTAGCACAAGTCACTGATATTAATCCTCTAGGTGATCAGGTTTTTACAAAAAAAATACATAGTTTTCAATAAATAATGCTTAATTTTACAACTTTGATACAGCAATGTCATACACTGTTTTGACACATACTAAACTCTGCATGCTATATAGTCTACTAGAAGACAAAACTTTGCCATGCATTTTCTTTTTCTAGTGCTAGAAAACACTTTGTCCTCCAGTGCATTGCCTCAAGCAGCCTTACCATCTTCCTTCTCTCACAGCAACAGGCCGTGCACTGGCATGCAAAAACCTCAAGAAAAGGTTTCCCCCCCACCATCACTCAGACTTCTAAACAAAAGTACTTTTCAGCTTTTCCCCCCAAGACCTGGAGTGGCTATGAAAACTAATTTCATGTGGCCTTGAAAAGTCTTTGAAATTACATATTTTAAAAGTGTCATGCTTGAAAAACTGCTCTAAAACATTCAATTTCCCCCACCTGTGGCCATCATGCAACATCATTGAAATGTTGTAACCATCAAAAGTCCCACACTGGAAAACAGGCCTCCATTTTAAAACAGCCCACCAAAGAAATAAAAGGAAAGAAGAAAAAAAGTATCACAGCATTTATGTAAAGACTCCAAAACGCCAACATATGTACAAGAGCAAAACCAGATACAAATTGCAAATGAACTAACAATGGCATATAACTCTTCTCCCTGGCTTCAGCCAGGAGTTGAGGCAAGTTGGTTTTGGAGATAAGCAGGACGATGGAAACAAAAACAAATTGTGACAATGGGAGTTCCTGGATTAATCATTATTATTTGATCAAATTTCTTCAAGCGGTAAATCGGTGTCTTGATTTTCTTGGAAGTGGGAATTGCCAAAATCTAAAGCCCTAATTCATAAGAAATAATTCTAAATCAAATCTGCTGCTGAGGATTCGCAAGTCTTAGAAGTTTGGCGGCCTTGCGCTTTTTCATCCTGCAAGATTGCACTTCACAGAAAATCCAGATGTTGTAGCTAACCACAAAAGAAGAAATTTGATTAATTAATAAGGATTGAAACCTCCATTCTCACACTTCCAGGTTGTTGTTCATCATTGAAAACCATTCACCCCTTCTTATCCATATTGCTTTAGGGGTTTCCTCATATCTACAGAAGTCATTCCTTTGAAATTGCTGTCAATCACAATTTTCTAAGAGTTTTTAAAATATTCCTATCTTTGCACTGGCATAAGTATTGGGTTTTCTAAGAGAATCTCAACCCAAAGAAGGTATTACTTTTATACATGAAATATTACGAACTTTTGTTTCCCTTTTTGTAAGTCATTCTACACTTTCTGCACATTTGTGCTTTATATTGAATATAAAAATAGGTCTTTAAAACTCTATTTACTTTAAACTCACTAAAAAACTACTTGCTTGTGAAATTCTCTTACAAATTCACTGCATCCATGTAGAGAAGATAAAACTAATTAGGCAGTTAATTGGTATAGGTAGTGTGCAAAAAAATTAAGAAAAACAAAAACAATCACAGCCTTCGATGTGGGTGAGGGGAAAGGAAATAAACCAAAGGAATACAACCGTATAGCAAGGGAAATGTAAGGCAACTCATTGTATTACGTTTCTCTTGTTTGTTTTTTTCCTGGCCATGCTTACAAATGAAGGTTAGGAGGAACTAAGACACCTATCCTGCCAGCAGCCCTTGAGGCAAAAACTCCCATTAAGCTCAATGAGAATTTTTTTTTTTTTTTTTTTTTTTTTTAACCAGTGCAGGTTTAAGGCCTTACTAGGCAACAATCGTGAAGATGTAAAAAGGAACTTCATGAGCTGTGGTGAATATTAAACACCTAAAAATTATATGGCCCTGACTTTGACCCCACACCAGTTTTCCCTTGGTGTAACAACAGAGTTGCACTTTCCTCAGACAGGCGTGAGTGAAGGATCAGACTGCACGCAGGCAGATCACATTCAATAGACTCGAAGGAGTTTCATCTGAACGACAGCGAATGCCTAAAGAGCATGTAGCACTTAAAGGATGCTTGGAATGAGCCTTTCTACCACATTTGTAAAAGACCGCACTTAAAGGAAGAGAATATTTCTTAGTTGTGGTTCTTTTTGAAAGGAAGAGAGGGAAAACGTAATAAAAACAACAAAAGGGAGAAAATGGTAAGTTTACAAAAATGTTCCCTTTAAAATGAAAAAAGAATCAGCATGTTTGATTACATTTTACATTGACTTGACGTCCTCAGTGTTACCAAGTAAATTATCTTTCCACATAAAAAAAAAGCTCATTTTTCTCCCTTCTGTCACCGAGTCCTAATACACTTAGAGCAGCACTGTACAGAGACAAATGCAAAGAATGTGGAAAAAAAGGCCACAAGAGACACTAAGCCTGCAACAGGACCGCTCTAGCATGTCAACAAGGATTCCTATGTACATTGAAAAATAAAAGAGAGGAGAAAAAGAAGGTATGAATATTATTAGATATGACGAAAGCAAAAAATAAGAGAGTAGCTTAGCAGATGCTATTTTTCATGATTAGAAGATTGTTTTCTGCTCTAACTGAGATCAGCAGGAGCTTAGGCATTCAACAGCATCAAACTTCAGCCCCAACAGTGCAGTGGCTTAAACAGAACACTACCTAATTTTTCCTTAAGCAATATGCAACAATAAACTCTGAAATAAAAGAAACTCAACTGTCTGGACAAAAACTGTCTCCCTGCACCATATACCTTCAGAAAACATATACTTCTGAGCAGGTATTATATTCTTTGACTAAAGTAGACGTGTTGCTCTTTTAAAATATGCCTGACTGCTCTGTACTTGGATCCTTTAAATCAGTTATCCTTGACTAATATTTTAAATGGTGATTTAAAAAACATCTCCCAAAAATATACGCAAGTCAAAACTTTTGTAGGCTGAGACACAGACCTTATTACAATGCAAACTAAATGCAGCCCATATTTGACCATAATCATTCATAACTCATTGAACATCTGTAAAGCACAAATGTTTAATGACACTGCCTATTATCACTTTAATAAACAAGGATGCATATCAGAAGAACGGGCCTGGAAGAACCAGTCCCCACACTCTCATGATAGCTTGAAGAATTACTAAGAGAATTTTGGCTCAGTTTTAAGACTTAGAACCTGATCAACTTACTCCATCACCCTAGCCCAAGAACGGATTTTCGATAGCAGGATAGTGAATGGCTAGGCTAGAGCACTTCAGTGTATCTATTTTCTTTCACTCTTTTGCCTTAGAAGAGATAAATGTCATTTGTTTTCAATCTGATTTCTAAGTTATTACATGGAGAACACACTAATCATTTGAGACCAAAAACTGAAAATTCAAGAAACTCTGTTTTATTGAGGACTATCCATTGCCAAGGATATCTTGTATATTGTAATTAAGTTTGTTTTAAAACACAGTTTCTCATAAAGAATTATCACAATGCAAGACATAAATTTGAGTTCCCAGATATGCTATATCTCTTTTCTGATAGCAAAGATTTAGGCCAAACAACTTTTATTTAGAATCATGAGTGTTTTATTATTATTATTATTATTATTAGAAAGAGATCAGATTATATTAATCATTTTACTACCAGTTTAACTAACCTAAAGTAAGATATCTCACCACTTAAATGCCTAAGAGTTGTCTTTGATTAAACATAACATGCATGCAGGTTTTAATGTTATGTTTTATTATGCCTTACAAATGTGTATGCAGGATTTTCATTTCAGCAAGTCTGAAAGCCTGTAGCAGTGGTTGCCACCAAAATACCAGCACAGTGAATTGTCCCTGTAAACAGCTGGATCATTAATTAGTGGAGAAAAAAAAAAAANCTTTACCAATGCCTATCAGATAAAAAGTAAACTTCTTGAGAAACAAACTTCCACCTTGTGAGTTTGTTTATTGCCATCAGCAGCTATTTCAGAGCGCGCAACTGAAACCTGATGGCTCCTAAGGTCAAAAAAAAAAAAAANGGGAAGCAGACCTAAGGAAAAAAAAAAAAAAAAAAAAAAAATGCACACTGACAAAGTCTGCTCACCTACAGCAGAAGCTCGTACCCCCCTCCCTCCCCCTTCTTTCCTTCCCCCGCCCCCGCCCGGGGCCGGGGCCGCCCCGCCGGGCCGAGCGCTGCCCTGGGGCGGAGGAGATGCAGCACCGCTACTCGCAGCATCTCCGCGTCAAGTCTCGCCCAAGGCTATTTATTAAAAAAAAAGGGAGAGAGGGGAGGAAAAACGAGCAGCGGGGGGGGGAATAACCGGGGGGGGAGTGGGGGGTGCGAGCCGCATCCCCCGCGGCGGGAGCGGGCAGCCGGCCCCGCCGCGCCCCCCCGACCCCGGCCATGGGATGCGGGGGGCCGGGGGTCGTTCACCGCCGGCTGGGGGGAGAAGGCGGGAGAGGCGAAAGTACCCGGGGGGGAGCCGATCTGCCGCCGCCCGTCCCGTCCCGCAGCGAGCGAGCCCCGGCCCCCGCCTGACGGTGACCCCCGCCGCCGGCGGGCACCCACCGGGGCTCCGCGGAGCAAAATCGGGGGGGGAAAAAAGGGGGGGGGGGGGGAGGANGGCGTGGAAAAAGGAAAAAGAAAAGAAGCAGTCCTTACTCTCCTTCCCCCCTAGCTACGGTCATGCACAACAGCCTACAGCTACCGCTCCTCCGCGGGCGAGGGGTGACAACATGGCATCTCCAGCGTTACTTCTACAGACACTAATAGCGATACGAGTTTCTATCAGTTCCAGCTGATTTATTAAAATTGTCAAGATACAGACTTTCAGCATTAAAAAAAAAAAAAAAAAA
>RSEF01000003.1:103288877-103302590 GCA_003993805.1 Himantopus leucocephalus
AAAATAAAAAAAAAAAAAAAAAACAGGCTATGATGTTGACAGTGCACAAGTCTGCTTTTGCCATCATTTGCTACAAAATATGCAGATGGTCTGTACTTTAGATTATATTGCACAACATGAGAAACTTTTTTAACTATGTGCCTTTTTTCTTTTTTTTTTTTTTTTGCTAAAATCGAGAATCCAGTTTCATACCTTCCATCTGGGGCCCCATCCACATATCACAGCGTATGAGATACATAAAGTCCTACTATAGTACAGTACATATACAATCTTTTAAACTAAGATAACAGCTCTGAGGTCTATATCACCATTTTCAATAAATCTTTACCTACAAATATTGAACAAATCTGAACTATAGCTGTACAAAAAAAGTGTTTGTTTCTTTTTTTTTTTTAAAACCACAAGGCCTTTAGATGCAAGGATTATTTTTTTAAAATTTTAATCCTTTTAAAACCAGGACGTAACGTACCAACAAACTTGCATGCTAAAAACAGAGAAAAAAAAAGAAAATAAAAGGGAAGAAGTGCCTGAAAAGTCTTACTGAAAAAACACAGCAAGAATGTTCCCTTTTCACTGTACAAAAATACGCCTGAAAATATATTAATTTTTAAAAAAGACTGAGGTCTGTTATGTATCAAAAATGTTTCAATACCTTTTTGTACTGAGGTCTAGGCTGTCTGGTATTCAATCAAGGAGGTATAAGGGAACAAGTTACAAAAAAAAAAGTTGGCAAGTAGAAATCACATTTGTAAAACCATAAACAATTTGATCTGAAAAGTAAACTCTGATTTTAAGTCAGTTCAGTTATTTGTAAGCGTTTGTACAGTCTGCATTTTTTCAAGCTCCCTGCAGCTTTGTTAAGAATCGGATGCATAGAAGACATCAGTTTTCTCCCTCCAAAAAAAGTTGCAATGGTCCCTTTCGGAAAAAAAATAAAAAAAAAAAATCAGAACAGTTCTTTAAGATCTCTCACGGGAAAAAAAAAAAAAATCCACAAACCCCCTTGAGTAACAGTTGTGCTGCCAAAAGACTTCTTTGCAGACCATCTTCCAGACTTCAATCAGAGACCGACAAGCTTCAAACAGCGCCTTCTGTATCATTTTTTTCCCCCAGTCCCATTTGCCTTTGCTGTTGTTGTTGTGATCACCAAATGCAATAAAAAAAAAATTTAAAAAACACAAAAATAATAATAATAAAAAAAATTAAAATCACAACTCCCGGGCTCGGAACTAACTTCGAGATTATTTTTTTGAAAAAGAAAACAAGACTTTTTTTTTTTTAAGCATCATCATCATCAGCATCATCATCATCACCGCCGGCGTCGCCCCGCCGCCGCTCCGCCGCCGCCGCTCCGCCGCCCCCGGCTCAGTACGTGAACACCAGGTCGGAGAAGTTCGCCTCCAGCCAGTCGCCCGCGATCATCTCGCTCAGCTCCGGGGTGCAGTAGTCGGGGAACTCGAAGTGGGAGCCCAGGCTGCCCTCGCTGAAGGAGTCCAGGTCCTTGTCCACCAGCGAGAGGGAGAGGTTGCCGGCGGCGGCGCCCGCCCCCAGCTCGGCGGCGGCGTGGCCGTGCTGGGAGAAGTTGAGGCTGAGGTCGAAGAGCAGATCGTCCGCCTCCTCGCTGCCGGCCGACGAGGTGGAGATGGAGCGGGAGGAGGCCGGGGAGAGGCCGGGCGGCTGCTGCTGCGGCGGCGGCGGGCCCTGCTTGGTGATGTTCTTGAAGCTGTAGTAGAGTCTGCTGCCGCCGCCCGCCGCCGCGGAGCCGCCCCGCACCTCCTCGTAGAGGCTCGCCCCTTCGGTGGACTCCGCCGAGGAGCTCAAGGTGGGACTCGCCGGCACTTTGGCCACGTTGTACCGCCGCAGCTGCTGCGGCCCCGGCTCCTCGTCCTCCTCCTCCTCCTCCGCCTCCTGCTTGATCCGCAGCTGCAGCTCGTCCTCGTCCTCCTCCTCGTCCTCCTCCTCGTCCATGAAGACGCACTTGACCGTCTTGCTGCTCACTTTGAGGGTGCCGAAGACGTACTCGTCGCCCGCGTAGTCCCCGTGGTGGGCGGCTTTGGCTCCCGGCTTGGGGGGCGAGGAGGCGGAGGAGGCTTTCAGCTTGCTGCACTTCTTGCTGGAGCTCTTGGCGCTTTTGCTGCCGCCGCCGCTGCTGGTGGGCGCGTTTTTCTCCGGACTTTGGCTGGCGTTGGGCTTGGCCGACGGGTCCATTTTGGGCTTTTTCCTGGGCCGGTATTTGTAGTCGGGGTAGTCGGCCATGTGCTTGAGCCGCAGCCTCTCCGCCTCCCGGATGAAGGGGATCTTCTCGCTGTCCTTCAGCATTTTCCACCGCTTGCCCAGGCGCTTGGAGATCTCCGCGTTGTGCATGTCCGGGGACTGCTCCATGATTTTTCTCCTCTCGATCTTAGACCACACCATGAACGCGTTCATCGGCCTCTTTATGTGCCCCGACGCCGTTTTGCACCAGTCCGGATCGCTCTCGTCCAACGCCACCGGGCTGCAAGCCATGAACTCGCCCTCTTCGGTGTCCATCGCTTCCCGGGGCAGGTTGCTCTCCGCCTCCGTACTCTCCGCTTGCTGCACCATGGTGGTGGTGGGCTCTCGCCGAAGCGCCGGCTCTTCCCGCCGCGCCGCTCCCCCTCCGAGCCAACAAAGCCGCTCCGCCGCCCCCTCCCACCGCCGCACCTTGCCCCGGCTGCCAGCCGAGCCGAGCCGAGCCGAGCTCTCCCCGCGCCGCGCTGCCGGGCGGAGCCCGCGGGGCGACCGGCGGGCGCTGACCTGCCGCCCGCAGCCCCGGCGGCCGGGCCGGGCCGGGGTCGGGCCGGGCTGGGGCGCGGCTGGGCTCGTGCGCTCGGTGCCGCGCGCTCTGCCCCGGCCTCGCGCCGCCGCCGCCGCCCGCCCTCGCCCCGCCGCGCCGCGCGCGCTCCCCCTTCTGCAAAACTCCCGGCTCCTCGCCCAACTCGTTATCAGCGTTTCATATGGGTGACATCACTCCCGCCGCCGGCCAATGGCGGCGCTCCGCCGCGCCCACCGGCACGCCCACCGCTTTTATTAAGCCCCCCCTTCCCCTCCCCCCCGCGCTGACACACCCCCTACACAGGGGGCGGCGGTGGCGGTGGGGGAGGAGGGGGCAGGGAGCCGCTGGCCGTGCTCGTTCCTCCGCCCGGGAGGCGGCAGCGGTGGTGCCGCCGTGGGGGGGCTTTGCCCGCGGGCCTCGGCCGCCGGTTGCCGCCGGGCGCGGAGCGGAGCGGGACGAGGCGGGGAGGGGAGGAGAGGAGACCGGCGGCTGCAGCGGCTCCCCCGGGGCCCGGTCCGCTCCCCTCAGGAGGCGGCGCGGGGCGGCGGCGGGCGGCAGGGGGCGCTGGCGCTCCGCGACCGGTCCTCCGGCGGGCGCGGGGCCGAGCGGGCGGTACCGTCCCCGCCACCTTCCCGCCGGACCGGGCTCCGCCGCCTGCTCCTCGCCGGTGGGTGCGTGGGGCGGCCCTCGCCGGGGGACAGTGCCTTCCGCCGCCCTCGGTGGCGCGGGTCCGCCCACGGCCGTCTCCCGCCCCCGCAGCGGGACCGGGGCCGTGAACCTCCCCCCCAACCTCCGGAGGAACGCGGCGGGCGCCTCGGCTCACGCCTGCCCTCACGGTGTCCCCTCGGTGGGTTGTCGGCAGCCAACGGGGCGGGCGGGCCGCGGGGCAGGGCCTGGGGCAGGGGGATGCGGGTGCCTGCGGGATGCGGTCGGTGGCTCGGCGGGCCCGGCCTGCTGGGCGGCGGTGCCCGGGGCTCCTCGGGGCCGGGCCGGGCCGGCAGGGGCGGCCTGCCCGGGGCGGGGGGGGGGGGGGGGGGGNCCTGCGGGATGCGGTCGGTGGCTCGGCGGGCCCGGCCTGCTGAGCGGCGGTGCCCGGGGCTCCTCGGGGCCGGGCCGGCAGGGGCGGCCTGCCCGGGGCGGGGGGGAAGCGCCCCCCCGTCCCCCGGGGAAGGCCCGGTCTGCCCGCAGGAGGGGGGGGAAGGGAGGTCATCGCACCCACCTGGAGGCGTTTCCCGCGTGGGAAGGGTGAGAGGATAAAGGCGGTTTTCCCAAAGGAAGGGGTGAAAACGTACAGAAAGTATCTAATGCTGCTGATTTATTGTTTGTTTGTTTGTTTTCCAGAAAGCATCCAGTTATTCAACAATGTTGTGATTATTGCAGAACGTCCGTAGCAGATCCAGATACTCCGGATAATCCCATGTTTGTTTTCATCGCAGAATTTATGAAATCTGAAGCCAACGGTGTACTCATCTGTGGTCATTCTGCTTTGCAAAACGTGTGCTGGAAATGAATTCGTATACTGTTCTGTGGGTCCCTTTGTGTTTTTCGAGCTACTGTTTGCAGTTATTAGCAAGGCAAAAGTTTAATAAGTTTTGTGATGGTTGCTGGCTGGATGCGGACATGGTGGCAGTGAGAGGGATGAGCCCTGGCACAGCTTCTCCTCTGTCAGAGCGCATCCTATGAACTGGTGCTAATGGGGCAGCAGGTCCCCTGGTACATCATCCTCTAATTAGCACAGTGGTTCATTTTCCTCAGACCACAGCAAAATTACTGTTTGGATGATGCGGCTATGATATCATAGGGCTGCAGACTGACTAGTGCTGTTAGAAGAAAAAAAAGGAAAAAAGAGTCACTCACCTCTCTTAGTTTTATGGATACATTAGGGCTACCAGCTCTCAGCTGCACTTTTCAGGAGCCAGGAGGAGTTTGAAGGAGTAGAGGAGAGGCAGATACATAGTGTCCTGTCGCTTCCCCTGCCTGACCCCAGCTGAGTGTACAGAGTAGAGGGGAAGGAAAGGCCATAGCTGAAGAAGGCTCAGTTTCTTCATTGTGAAGGTAGACTTTGAATCTACCTCTCCATGAGGGTCCCCAGGAGGGATTTTTCCTCTAAGGCTTGCTGCCGCCTGTCTCTCTCCTTGTGATTGCACCTGGTGGTACAGTCTAGCCCCATCATAATGCCTATCCTTTGGGAGTTAGGAGGTAAAATGGAAAATTTGCCTGACAGGGATCTCAACCTGTCATCAAACATTACAATTCAGAGAAACCACATGAAGAGAGGGTGCAGTACCTTCAGGAGCGCCCAAGTTTGTGTCTCAGCTGTGGTCCCTCTCTGAGGAGGGGTGTTAGCAGGGCATTCCTTCTGAGAGGGCTGCGAATTTGACACTTTCCGCCCCGTCTGGGTGAGGACTCGCTCAGATCGGACAGACTGTAGAGCTGTTTGCGTGGCGAGGGTTTCAGAAAGGGTGAGAGTATGTTTCTCATAATGATGGCGTGGACAGGAGTCTCAGGAGATACGTAACTGGCTGGCTGCCTCCAGGGAAGGCAGCTTGACTGCTGCTAGGGCTCCGTTACTAAAACGACACCAGGATACAAAGCATCTCAGTTAATGCTATTTTTTAGTATTTTTCTGTAAATATCACTGTTCAGATTACAAGAACAAAAATTGCCCCTATGAGAAATTCTGCGGCTTTTACATACATCTTGAATCCAGATAGAAATAATGGTGGAGATTGGCAAAATGAAACACACAAAAATGTTCTAATTTGTTGTCAGTGTTTCAACTTTTATGGGAGATTTCATTGTGTCACATAATTGCATAAAATTCAAGCTGATGAAATAAAAATTGAATGTTTCCTCAATTTCCTATGAAAGGAACAAAAAAAAAAATCATAAACCACTTGTTTTGTTGAATCAGCATTTTCCAAGAGCCATGAACTATTTTGGAAAATCTTCAGTCAATTCCAATGGAAACTGTGTAATCAATATTGATAAGACATTTTGGTGACTCGAACTCCATCTACCAGGATGGCAGAATCTGTCATTTAACACATTAAGCTCAGGAGAGAGAATGATTCTACAATTTCTAATAAAGCTTTGGTGTAGATTGAAGCCACTACTGTTACAACAGACTTTGACTGGGATATTTCTTCTCTTTTGTGCCCCTGTGAAGAAGCGTATTAATACTATGGGCATCACATAACTTTCATAAATCCCATTTTCCTATTTTTCTGGTATATCTCATTTTCTGAAGTGTCTTGGCAGCATTTCAATTTTTTGCTCAAAGTGATCTTTTAAATATAAACAGCATTACTGTTTTCTCATGCTTGTTAATGTTATGTTCTGATTGTTTTTTGTTTTATTTTTAAGGGTAGTGCTAGGAAGATAATGAAGCTGAACAGAGACTGATAAATAATAGCCACGCTCAGGAAGAAAATATCTTGAGGATTTTAGAAATCTGATTGAAACATGTACATGAATAAGTAGATATTACTGTTAAAATGAAATAATTTTCTAAAAGCAGTTCAATAATTATATGTGTGCATGCGTGTATATTCCTATTAGAGTGCAGCAGTTAGAGCTAACAGCCCACTACTCGTTCTTTTGAAATTCAAATGAATAATCATCTTTTCATTATCTAGGTCAGTAGAAGGCTGGACTACCCCAGGAAGTGGGAGAAAACAGGTAAAACAGGATTTACTGGAGAGCTTTTAATGCCTGCCCCCTTGGAGGGAGGCTGTTTTTGCCTGTCTGCCTCTACACTGGGCTTCCGAGTGCTCCAGTTGAGTTGTCCTCAGTGCAGTGCAGCATGAATATATAATGCCAGTGAAAGCACTGAGGTCTCCGAGTCTAGAAGCTGGTGAGATGCCTCCAAAGGTGTGAAGCTAGCCAGCAGAAAATGCTTCACACGGGAATATAGGCCCTCTGAATGTGGCCCAATGTCATTACATGTGACCCCATCGGTGCTTAAAAAGGTGAAGGGATCCATCTTTTTAAGAGACTGACCTTACGCTGTTCTTGCAGGATTTTGACTACCAAACAAGGATTAAATATGGGCAAAAAAACATTTGTTGTTGAAGAAAGTGTTTTAGAAAAAGTGGAGGATATTCCCTCTCCTCGTAGTGCCTGTTCTCTGTGTTAGGCTTCAGTGAACTGAAAAGCCAAGATTTTTACTGTGCTAACTCTGAAGACACATAGTACTATGAGTGCAGTGTTCTTTTGGTTATTTATTTCATGCCTGTTCTGAATTGTGCTGCAGATTTTTGTCTGGAGAGCCCAAAATGACTTTGCATGGGGGAACGTGTGGGAAAACTGGAGTTACGCACCTTCTGCAAGGTGTGGGAAGTGGTTTCAATCACAAGCTGTAGATTCAAAATGGAGGAAGGAAGAATTACAGCGTCAAGAGAGTTTTGTCTTAACGGGAAACATATGATGAGTTCTGAACAGAGGGGTCACACCCGAGGTTAGAACACAGACCCGTTTCCTAGGGATCTTTTCTGGAATAAGTTCCTCGAGTCTTGCAGTCATGAGGAACAAATAAGCTGTGGTCTTACCTCGTGTTAGCTAATGCAGGGTACAGTAGTGAAAAGGCACATCAGCTGTGCTTTTTATGATTTTGTGAATATTCCCTTTCCTAGAGTTTTTATCTTGAGCTGCTAATTCACATGAAAAATTCAGCTTCCTTGTCATCACTAAGAAGATGGCATCCCCTCCTGTCTTTTCAGCTACTGCACGCTCATGGAGTTGAGATTGCATAAGTTTGTGGTTTCCACAAAGCCTTTGTTTTGAAAATAAAAGTATGTAGGTGCCTGAAGCTGACACGCTTAAGAACCAAATTTCAGAGTGAGAGGTGAAGTG
Organism: Himantopus leucocephalus; assembly: GCA_003993805.1. NCBI lineage: Eukaryota > Metazoa > Chordata > Aves > Charadriiformes > Recurvirostridae > Himantopus > Himantopus leucocephalus. The sequence continues at coordinate 103,296,526 of RSEF01000003.1, forward strand.
CTCTCATTTAATTGAAATAGAGTAATCATTCTAGAGGATAAACTAGTTTAGTCAAAGTCCAGAAAAAACTCAATTTACATCCAGTTTGAAACTAAGTGTAGACAAAGGTATCCAGATGTACTTAACCTTGATTTTGTGTGCCAAGACCCTCATTTTGCCAAAAGTACACGTAACAGCTACAGCTATGGTGAGGGCAGTGTGGGGGGTGGTTTGCTGGCTGGCCAGCACAGCGTGTAGCATCTTTCCAGGCGGTGCATCCCTCTTGCTGCTGGAGGGGTCCAGCAGGGGCCCAGAGAAGCTGTCAGTGGGAGCAGGAGCAGCTCCTCCTAGCTCACCTCCTGCCAGAGCCAAGTATCCAGCTTACTCATCAGCTGATGCACAACTCTACTCCTGGTCGCGTAACAGAAATCTGACAAAAGAACTGCCTTTGCACTGCTTGCTGCCCGTAGGTGGTTCCAGAAACGATGATTGACCACTGTTTGTAAGGGCATGATCGGCAAAGATGTCTCGAGACAAAGAGATTGTGTGCATTGGTTAAAACAATCCAGGAGTTAAAAATTGAGCAGAAAGTAACTTTATTCTTGCAGCCATGTTGTCCATCCAAGTTTGGCATCCTGGAGTGTGTTGTTGCTCCACCATCCTCCCCTAAGACATTGTTGGAAGACAGTGTTGTCTCAGTGGGATGATATGGATGGGCCATTTCCTCTCGGCCCTGACATACTGATCCTACACAAGGAGGTGTTTTAAGATACCAAGATGTATCACTTACAGTTTTTGTGATATCATCCTGATTGCAAAGTGCAACTTCTTAAAAAAAAAAATAAATCCCAATGTATTTTTTGGGTATCGTCTACATTGCAAAACCATTTTATTCTCTAAGAAATGGCATAAAAAAATAGTGTTGGGACATTCCATGTACGTTGCAACCCTCTCAGAATTTTTGTTTGCAAGACAAAACACGTTTTTCTTCCTGGTTGTGAGAATAAAAACCCGTCCCTGCAAGTCAGACAGGGTCCCTTCCATCGCACAGATCACTGTAGTACTAGTAGTTCTGTTTGGCAGATAATTTCCTCAGCCACTTGTGTGTGACCCTATTGATTTGAACGTCTGCCCCAGCAACACCTGTGCAAATTCACGGATGGCACTGGGATTGCACAGATGCCATGGAGGGCATATTCTGGCATACAAGATATTTATTACTGGTGGTGATGCATGAGATGGAAGGGATCCAGGACTCAGGCTGAGTTTGTGCAGCTGGCAGTTAGAAATTTACTTGCAAACGGAGCTCATTGGGTAGGAAAATCAGCGTGATAATGAATCTGGAGCCCCCGGTGCCGTTTTTACCGAATCAGTTTTTAGGGCAGGAGAGCAATTTAGAAGAGATGTGTCCCTTATTAAAAGTGTCTGAAAATTGTACTTGGAAAAAAGTGAAGGGAATCCCATAAGAGATTATATTGCAGTTATTTGATATCAGAAATTACTGTCACTAAGCTTGTTCAAATGGAAATGTTTACTTGTTTCTACTGAAAACTTGAAATATGTAAATTCAATGTGTGGACTTCACACCAAATTTTAATTTTAGCTTAATTTTAATTAATATTCAGTAACCAGTTACATGAAATTGAAAAGAAAACAATTATTTTTCACAGGTTTTATTTTGATATGAAATCTTCCACAAAATTCAAAACAATTCAAAGTGAGAGACTTTATTCGTAATACTGTACATTTACATTGTTGGCCTATAGACATTGAATCCATAGCGTTTTAGCACGTCTCTTAGGAAAAAGGGTTGTACCTTGAACCAATTATAGACTATCTCTGGTTAAATTGCAGATCCAGTTTGCTTAATATGGGTAATTTGATGTTGTAAAGTATTTGTCAGTACCCTAGGGTAGTCTCTTAGGGCACACAGACTTCACTCTATAATATTTCACACTCATGTGTGTGCCAGTTAACCTGCTTACGTGGAGACTATTTACGACTCATACAGGATTTGTTACATTATGTACTTAATTTATGCGATGTGCTTAAAGCTTCTCTTTGTCAAGTCTAGAATGATAATCATAGTTATTGCATTGGATTTTCTTATTAATTTTAGGGGGGTGAGGAAAGCTATTTAGTCCAGCAGGCTGCTTAGAACATGAAAATTTAGCAAGGATGTGAAAAAGTGCATAACAGAATGTATGCATTAGACATCACAGCAATACACCCATTAGAGATATAAAGCATGTTCACAGCTGAATAGATGCAGACGCACAGATTTATCATTTACCTTTTCCGTCCTCCTAAAGAACAGTGGAGGGCTGCAGCTGGCCTCACCCTCACTTACAACCAAATAACATTTGAACCTATGACATGGACGCAGGGTGTTTTCTTTGCCTCCGCTCACTGCCTTGAAGGAGGCAGCAACATGGCCTGCAGGAAAGACACTCACCAAGTCTCGAGTCCCTCGTGTTTTCCTGATTGGGATGTGCTGGTCAGCTGCCCTTTGTATAGACCGTTACAGAGCAAGTGAGAAGACCCTCTGCCGCGTGTGCCTGAAAGATTTTTAATTTACAGGGCTCACACAGCAAGGAGGATTCTGCAAAATTCTGCAGGGGTTTTGCTAAGAAGGGCTTTGCCCTAAATGCCACTGTGTCATTTCTTAATCACAAAATTGAAGATACCCAAGGGCATGGCCGTAATGTGACCTGTCCTATCAGATCAGCCAGGAGTCACCCATCGGGGAACAACCCAGAGGTTTCCTTCGGCCGTGCTCTCTCATCAGTGAGCTGTGACAGCCTTGTGGGCGATGCGCGCAGCCCAACCCGATGAGCTCGGTGGCGTGCGCGCTGGCTTTGTGCAAGGTAACCTCCTTCCTTGATAGCTGTGAAGCTTCAGAGCGCAGGCAGGAACTACTTGGAGCATCGAGTCGGCGCGTCCAGCAGGTGCCCTGGCTGTGTTCCCATCTGAGCTACCTCTGCCCACTTTTGGCAGAGCTCGGCTTGGAAAAGCTGGGGATGCGGGCGTCTTGGGCTGCCCTGCCTCCTCCCTCCGGGCAGACTTTTCTTGCTGGCAATCCTGAGCTTGGGCTTGGCGCTGGCAAAATCCGAGCGAGAGAAGTGCAACAGCTGTACAGTGGAAATGGAAATTAGAGCTTCGTTACTGAACAAAGAAGCAAACCGCATAACATTCCTCTTGGTTGTATATATTTGGAGAAAAAAAGGTTATATGAAGATCTTTTTATAAAGCTCTTTATGTCCTTGTTTTATTATGCCCATGTAAATCTTTCTATTGCCATTGTTTTAAAAGGAAATAAATTTAACAAATGTTTCATTGCCTATTTTTTTTTCCAAATGGAAAACAAACAAACAAACCTCCTAGCTATAAATAATATCAGCAGTCACAAGAAATTGTACAGTAGCTAAACAATGAAGGCACATAGAAATACTGTTTGTTTTATTCCTACACAAAGCCCCGCTGAATTTGCAGGAATGAATTAAATATGCTGAGTGTGACTGGGACTGGGGAAGCAACACTTCAGTTAATACTGGTTTTAATTTTTCATTTTTATTAATTTGGTGTAAATTTGGATAATAACCTTAAAATAAAAGACACTACAGAACTGCAAATGTATATGCATATAAAAGTATGTTACTAATTCCTATGAAAATCACCTTGTGTTCTTTCTGTTCCTAAAAGAATATCCAGCAACATTACTAAATATTCACAAAAAATAGGTAGCTGCAAAAAAACAGCATACCGTTCCCTCTAATAACCTTTGCTTTGTAGTAAAAATGAGAAAAAATTGCTTATTCCACCCAGTATATCTTATTTATGAACATGCTAGAAGGTTCCCGGTGCATGCAAAACCCTGACTGTACCAGTCATTTAATGATGGTGGAGGATATATTAATTTGGAAAAGATTGTTCACCTTCAACTAAAAGCCCAAACTGTCTGTCCGCCTCCCTCCTTCTCCTTTTCTCCTTCCCTTATGTTGCAAACTGTACACCGTTAGCATTAACGCCACCAAGGTGTTCGATAACATTAGAGGCTTGAAAGTTTCCTGATGCTTTATTACACAATGATGAAAATATCATAACGCCTCTAACTTCATCAAATCAGGCATTTCATTACAGCATCCTGCACGTATAGAAAACTGATTGTCTGGTGTCAGCATGGCCCGAATCCAGTTCTTGCGTACAAGACGTGGTTACTAATGATCTTCGTAAGTCAGCTGAGGCTTGATCTTATTTTTTCAGTTTTGCCGCGCTAGGAATGGTAAGTCAGAGCAGCAAATAGGGAGAGGTTATTACAGCTTATCCTATAGTTTGTCTGATGAAATGGTCAATCAATAATAAACCAGAAATTAATAATTAATTGCACTTGCAATTTGCACAGCAGTTGGTATCTCATGACGAGGAGAAGTCTGAGGTAAGGAATGATTATCAGCAATTTATAGATGGGAGCTGCAGTTTTGGGGTTCTCCCTGCACCATCAGTACTGGTCAGATAAGGGTGGTGCAGTGAGCTAGAAACCTCTTCCCAATTTCTGTTTTCTGCTTTACCTGGAAGGGCCTGATTTCTCTGCCTGGCTGTGTGATCCAGAGGTATATCTGTGCTGCCAGTTACGTAGTGTATGGAGGGAACCGTTTTTTAAGCACAGACTTGCCCCAAATCCTGAATGCGTGCCCAAAACCTTCGCTCAGATACAAACTCAGTCCAGTATTTTCCTCACTTTGCAGGGAAAATTCACTGTAAAGAATCATCTCTCTTGTGAATAAGATTAACAGAGGTCTGCTCAACCCCTTCCACATACCTTTGCATCTCCTTTCTTCTTCGCTTCCCAGACTGCAAAAGAAAGGGGGGCAGCTGACCAGCTACACACAAATTCAGAGTGTTCTCCAAGCTCTTCATTTGGCAATTTAGGCATAAACAAACCAAAGCAGGAAAGGAAGATCTGAGTCTGCTAAGGTAATTTATCCAAGGCTACACAATGAGCTTGGCAGAACAGGAATAGCCCTGAAATCGTCCCCATTACAGTCCTGTTGACTCTTCACCATACAGTCTTGAGACTAAATGAATGAGTACGCTGAGAAGTCACGTTTGAAAACACAGCCTGTACAATGCAATTGCTCCCGTTTTGGACCAGGGTAAAGATCAGAACTGGAGCCAACCCAAGGAGCGAGATATATGAAATGGGAGCATGCTTTTTTTTTTGCAAGTGAACAGTTTTCTCTTGAAACAGATAAATATTTGGGAGAACCATCTACCTCTAGTCTCAAGTAGAAAAAAAAATACATTGTCGTGTTGTTCCATTTCTCTGTTATTCTGGTAATACATTTTAGCGACTGTATGCATTTCCGATTATTCAGAATTGCTTTGCAGAGAGATTGAATTTACATTTTATCTAGACACCAGTCTTACCCAGAAAGATCTTTTTCATTTCAGTGCTAGTTTGAAAATCCATTATTTGGTGTTCATCGTGTGCAGGTTTTCATTTCCAGCAAGATTGCTGTGGCAGAAAAAATATAGACAAACTCGATGGCTTCACTAAGTATGAGTTTTCTTGTAATACAGAAAAAGCCCTTCTAGTTTCCCCGAGCTATGAGCTTGGAAAATGTGGGCCCGATTCTGGAAAACAGGATTTGTTTTCGAAGAGCAGTTTAGCATCCTCACCTCCTGCTTAGAATCTGCCTCTCTCCTACCTGGGCACCTCCTGGCTTTCAGAACCACTAATACTGGTTTCCATGAGAAAAAAAAATAATTTTGTATTTAAATCTAGGATTCTGAATCAAGTGGAAGCGCTGGTCCTGCAGCTCCTACTCAGTGTAATCTCAGAGATGAGAACTGCTTTGCCAGTATAGATCCTCATCAGGTCCTTCAACTAATACTCAAGTGTTAAAGTTATTTCAAATACAAAATTTTCCTCCTATAAGAAAGTTTAGCATTAAGCAGTTCCAGTGGTCANATAAGAAAGTTTAGCATTAAGCAGTTCCAGTGGTCATGAGGGAAAAACAGTCCTTATTATACTGTTAAGCCATCTAGTCCAAGTCAGGTACAGTTGCTCTTTCACTATCTCTCTA
>RSEF01000003.1:103311785-103327669 GCA_003993805.1 Himantopus leucocephalus
TGTACGACAATTTAAATATCTTTGAACTTAATTTCAACTTGTGAAAAGGAGCAAATTCCTCACGAAAGTACAGATCCACAGAGGTGAGTTATTCATCACTCTTGCAAAAGAGACCATTACGTTGAGGCAAGTACAGTTTTGCTGACTATGGCAAAACACCACTCAATTCAGTATTTCACTGATGAGGCCAGGTTTAAATTTAGCTTCAGGGCCTTCACAAGGATTAGTAGCCGGTTGAAGCCTCCAGGCATTTTCTAGGTCGTTGCTGGCCACTTTGCACAACTGCCTGTTGTCTTTTGCACAGGCTGGGTGTCTTTTCACAGATAGTTACTTCTTGTCTAACTTATTCAAAGAGAACATGCTCAAACAAGCAAACCACTACTAACTTCTTCGGGCCTTGTCTGGAAAATCTGTTCTCTTCACTGGTTTTGTACTTCTCTGGGGCGGTATTTCATTACTGGGGAAATGCTCCGGGGAAGCTCGCGCAAGGGTGATGATCTACAGGATGGAAAACGGCTGTGGGGTCTGTTTAAAAACAGCAAGACAAACTTGTGTGTTTTAAGTTAATTATCTTCTAAATGCCCATCTTAGTCTGCTTATTAAGGGCATTCAGAGCATAATTGCAATCTTGATTGATTCACTATTTTCCCCTTTGCAGGTCACAGTAAGCACCAACACATTTTTATAATAATCATCTACAATTAGTGAAGTGAATGGGGTTTTGAGTGTGACTTCTACATTTGTCTGTTATAGTTGTCTATTTTCATACACCTGTTCACAGAGTTTAGTTACTGTGAAAAGCAAGAAAATATAATTAGTGCTATTTTCACTGATGGAATGGAGAAATGGCCTTATTACAAAAAGGCCAAATACATTTATTTACCAAATGAAAAACATTCCACATCTTAAAGTGTGGATTTTTTCAAGCACAGGGTTTCCTACTGGTCTCCACGGTAAGGAGATGGGTGGGGATGTGTGTGTGTGTTGCTTTGTGACATTATTAAGTTGAAATTTTTATATAACTAATGTCTTGCTTGTCTTGAACAATCTTTGTGATTAAACCATGTTTTTTATAATTATCTTGAAAGCAAGTGCTGCAGAAAAGAGTTGTAGAAACTCTAGTGGTTTTTTTTTTTTTTTTNNNNCTCTAGTTTTTTTTTTTTTTTTTTTGAAAGGCCATTTCTAAAGGAAAAAGAAAAGTGGTGTACGTAAACTGTCAACCAACTCTAACTCCTCATTGCTAGAAGACCATGGCAAACTGTCTGCCTAGGAGACCATTAGCAATAACTTTGCTGAGGCAAAGTGTCTGGAGTTATGGAGTAAGTCATACTCCACCTTAGTCATTTTGAGTAAGATCTGCATCAGTGCTGCTTGGGGCAGGGGCTGTGGTAAGTCACCGATTCAGGATCTCTGCTGTACAAATGGGATTGCAGTCTCTGTCCTGCCCACGTGATGACAAGGCATGTCCTCCCCACGTTGGGCTAGCCTTCTGCTGGAGGAAAGGATTTTCCACTTTTAGCCATGAGCACTGCTCCTACATGGATTTGAACAACCTGAAGGGAAAAGGGAGGGAGTGGCTGGCAGCTTTCAGAGGATATTTGTGCAAGGGAAAAGTCGGGAAAGAAAAAGACATCAAAGCCCTGATCTTGGAAAGTGATGAACGTTTCCTATAAGGCATTGAATACCGCTAATTTACCAGTCTGTTTGCATGGATAGTTACACACCCATTACAACTCTCTCTGAATTGATGTTAATTAACATTCAAATTATGTTTGTAAGATTTGCAATAGTTGCAATATTTCTCATTTGCAAATAGGAAACAGGCCCTGTAAGAATCAGGACTGGATATATAAAAGAATGCAGGTCTAAACCCCACTCCTCTGTGCGCCTCTGGGTGTTTAGTAAAAGCCTCTCCCAAAATAAGTTGTCCATAGTTTGTATAGGGTGTAGCGCTCTCCTGTAAGGCTGATGGACACCGGGTTCTCCTGCGGGGCCAAGAGCAGCCTTGTTTCTATGGGCCTAAGCTACTTCTTTTCTGTTACTTTAATATACAGCCATAGCATATAAAAATGAAATACGGTTGAAAAGAGTGACTTTGACCTACATATGTTCAGCATTTGCCAATACTTAAAGTGTATGGAGAATCAGCTGGAAGAAGGCTATAAAATCACATCTCAAGAAAAGCCATAGAAAAACATCTAAATACCAAGAAAAAAATTTCAAACATTTTTTTTGTGGGACTTTTTTTTCCTTTGCCAGGCTTGGATTGTTTCCATATAAAGTTATCAGGATTGTAACCTGTGTGGAAGTGTCAAAATGCTTTTTATTGCAAGCCTGTTTTATATAAAGCTGTTATATTTTCCACTAATTATGAGAAATTCCGCCTCTGCAAACATGAGGATATGATTAGCTTACGTGAAAGATATAATGCAAGCAAACAAACACATTAAGTGCCTCAAACTGGGCTTAGCATCAGTCTTACTTAACACTGGCCGTGTGCAAATCACCTTTCATTTGCCTTTTTCTCAAATTTGCACGTTTTCTTATTTTTTATATTAACCTACGTGCGTTTCAAAATTTAATTGTTTATTACCTCTAAGCTGTTTAAAGCTTTCCTGAAGAAGCACGTGGAGGGGACAAACACCTCACTCTTTGTCTTCCACCGTGATGTGGTGGCAGTGGCTGATGGTGTGGAGTTAGGGTTATGCTCTGTCCCAAAGCTGGCTGTTAACAGGATGAACCGTTTGCAGGCAAGCTTTTGGAAAAAAAGAAGCTGTATGTCTGTGTCCAGTGTAGATTTAAGACTTGAAGCCTCTACTGTTATTAGGTTCGTGACTCCCTGCTAACTTAATCAATACGATAGGATCTCAGGAGATTGCCGAGGTGGCCATTGCTCATTATTAAATTTGATAGATGAATCATACTACTTAATGTAAACAGGAATGCAATTTTATCAAATGGTCATATACAACCATTGTAGGTTATGATCCAACATTTTTGAAGTCAACAAGAGTTTCTTGGCTGATTTGTCCTTGGATGAAGGTTTTATTCTTCTGCTTATAGATGCTTGCTCTCTAAATCAAAAACTCATGAGCCATACAGAAATATATCTTTGCAAGATTAAGCTTTCCAGGAAAATGTTAATTTTTTCTGCAACACAGGAAATATTTCACATCTAAGATTTATTAGGGGGGGTGGGTTTTTTTTTCAAAATTATGTCATACTTGTCAAATTAAAGATAACTTTTTTTCCAGAGGCACGTTAGATCGACTTGATTTGCTTGCACTTCTATTTAAACTCTTTATTCCATCTTAGCAAAGGCAAACGGTAGGCGCTTAGTCTCTCGTTTTGTTTTCAAATAATAATGCTTCCAACTGTCCTTCTGAAGAATTTGAATAAAGCTGCAATTCAGTAGTTGCATACTTACTACATTTAACTTTGCCTTGTGCTAAATTATACAGCTAGCCTACAGACCGTTACCCTTACAAACAGAGTTCAGGCCTCTGTTCCTGTATTTCCCACTGAAATCTTAGAAAAGGCTGGCTCTCTTTGTATGGCTGCATTGCTGGTAAAGAGGAATGCTGTTTTAATGTCTCCAGATACCTGATAGAAGGAGGAGGTGAGCTGAGAGTAAAGTGCAGGGTTTGCTGCTGGGTTAGGTTGTCATTAGGACAATTAGCTGTAACATTATCGGAGCCCCAGCCCTGCAAATACAGCCATGAAGAAAACCCCTGCTGAATCCGTGTTACTACCAAAAAGACTCTAGCCAGGTATAAAATTCAAATTATAAGAAGGTCAGGGTGACTGTATGACTTCTGTTTACATTTTACATTAACAGAGGCCCCACAGCCTGAAAACAGCGATGCTTTTGCATAAATAAATATTTAAACCCCTGATTTTTTACTATTGAAGAATTTAGAAGGAAAGAGTAAATTAAAAAAAAAAAATAATCCTTACAGCAGTTTGTTCATCTTTAGGAAATGAAGACGAATTACTGGATAGGCAAGTGAGCAATTTCTACTATACACCAGGAGGTCACCACACAGCATTTCTGGTACCACCAGATGACAGACATGATAATATCTGATGACAGACATTCCAATAATTAGCTTTTTCTGTGTCTTTGCAAAACCATCTTCATAGAATCTTTTCCTTGCTCTTCTCCTTTTTCCCTCATTAACATTTCAATCAACTGTACTTTTCATTGGAAACCAAACTGAGAATGTGGGGAATTAATATTTTTAATGTCTTTTTAATAGGAAAAAAATGTACTCTGGATGACTGTGAGCTGTCTATTGCCTTTTGTTGTTGTTGCTATAATTGAAGTTGCACAGTATGGTACAGAGATATGATTTTCTTCCTCTGAAGGGACTATGTTTTCTTTATTGAGTTTAAAGTAATCAATCTTAAAAGGAAAATCAACACCAAACAGCATTGAGAATTCAAGCAGAAGAAACGTGAAAACTCATCCATAGAAAGAGCAGGAGATTATAAAGCCAATGGTTAGGAGTCTGAGATTTTAGGTGCAGCATACAGGTATATATAAAGACAGAAATCACAGTCCGCTTTTCATACATGATAATTTTCATCCTTTTCTCGTGGTCCTATTTCTCCCATAAGATCTGTTCCTAGATTGATCCCTGGCAAAGCACTTCTCTAACACTTTTAATGACATGACTCGGAGGATCATGACCTCCTCTTGGTGCTGTCCAGTGCACATACGTCCTTGTTGCCGCAGGGTCTGCCTTAAACTGTCACCTTCCCCTTCCAACACTCAGGACACCTTGTTGGTGAGTATGGCTGCGTGGTCTGGTGTCTGCCCACAGGCCAAGTCAGAGACTACTGGCACATGTTCAGCAGAGGGTTACAGCTCCAGTTGCTTAAAGGCAAGAGAAAAAATACTGGAAGTTTCCATTTTGGCAGATTTCATACTTAGTGGGTCTCTTATGCTTTTTTTTTTGACTCAAAATGAGTTGTGTTAAAATGACGGAGGTGAAGAAGAGCTCGGAGATGATGAAGGTAAGCCTAAATAAATATNAATACTGGAAGTTTCCATTTTGGCAGATTTCATACTTAGTGGGTCTCTTATGCTTTTTTTTGACTCAAAATGAGTTGTGTTAAAATGATGGAGATGAAGAAGAGCTCGGAGATGATGAAGGTAAGCCTAAATAAATAAATAAGTGTAAATACATACTGTCAAATTAGAAGTTATTTCAATTCTCTTTTTCATGAAAACTCAAGCTGTTAAAGTAATTTATTCAAATTGACTCAACAGGGGTCTTGGCAAGGTAAGTCAAGGTGGATTTTCTGGTAGAAAAAACTGTTCTGAAATTCTTAGTGGAACAAATCCCCCCCCGAAAATGAATTACAATGTTTTCATATTCACATTAGACAACTGAAATACAATGGGGAGGGGACTATGGCACATTTATTAGAGATTGGTGTGCCATCTATTAGTTTCGCACCCTGCTAAGTCAAATGTGTATTTCTCAAAAGAAAAATTTGCATTGTTCAAAATAAGTCAGTAATTTAAATTGGCCAGTAAAGGGAAATGCAGAATCTTGATTTAATCAGTGAATGCAGTTATCATAACTGCATACACATGAGATATATGACATGTCATATGAACACTATGAAGGAGGCTGTGGAAACCTTTTGCGTTAATTAAATGATTGTAGAAATGTTTGTTAATTTTAAAATAGTAATAGGAATAGCAATTTGCCTTATCTTGGGTCAAAGGTGTCTGACTGAAAGGGTTAAGAATGTGGAAGATACAGTAAAAAGCTAAAATAAATGTGTGTGTGTGTGTGTCTTTCTCCCTGTTTGGCTGTTCCAGAACAACTATACAAAGAATATGATGAGTGGTAAATAAAATGAAGTACGGGGTCCTTAAGGAGCATGTGGAATTCATTGCCACGGGAGGCTGTAAAGTGGTTGTAAGGTAGTTGTATTTAAAAGAGGATTATTTTACAAGCAATAACCTGAGCTAAATTGTATGGAGCAATGGAGCAACATTCTTCACAAGACCCCTGAGGCTGGCTCAGCATTTTCAGCTATGGCAGCAGAGCATTTCATGCCAGCGAGGGGAGCCAAAGTGTACGCAGAAGTGACACAACAAAAAAACTAACCAAATGGCAAGGAAAAGCCAAGAAGAGTGGAGAAGTAGGAAGACAGCGTCATAAAACTACAGCTTGTCCAAATTCAGCTGGGCTTCTGTCCGTGTGCCTCTCTTCTTCCCCGTGTTTTCTTGTTAACTGACTCAGAGCTGCAAAGGCACTTGGCCAAGGGGAAATTAAGCCCAGGAGCTGAGACGCAAGCCAGTCTGGCTGCATCTCGCCATGGTGACTCAGCTTTGGACTGGGAATATTTTACTGATACGTTGTGATATTTTACAAATATTTTTTTTTGTCATTTGTTCTTTTGAACTAACTCACTTTTTTGCTGAAAACGAGGTGAAAGTGGCCACTTGGGGAATGGGGTGTGGGAAGGCAGCTTGGAGAAGGCATGTATGCAGGAGGAGGAAACTATGCGGACACTCACAGAAAGGTACATCGAGGGCAGTAAAGCCCACTGCTAAAAGCCTTTCAGAAAATTTGGCTTCCTCTCCTCTGGGAAATGTTCGCCTGTACTTTTCTCAGCAGGTTCCTGCTTTTTTATCCTCCACCTCCCCCCTCTGTTCGTGCGTAGGGACCATAAATCTCTGTTTTGGCCCTTCCTCCAAGTCTCAGCCCCGTAGCTTCTTCTTAATAACCTGTTTGGTCACCCTTACGCTCCTCAGCTGCCTTCACATGCTAAGTGAGTGGGAAAGAACTGGATAAAATCTTAAATGAAAATCCAGCAACTTTAAATTCAGTAGGCAGGACAAGAGAGAGTCACAGAGGAGGTTTGAAGTCTGAGATGGTGTGGGTGAGGAAGCTGCTTACTAAATTATAAGCAGGCTTTCTATTGTTTTTTATTGCCAAAACAACTGTAGTAATTGTAACTGTAAGCAGACACGCTTCCTCAAGTAAACTAAATTAAGAATTGCTGGCTAGAGTTGCAATGTTTTCCGTGTGGCATATTTTAGCACAAGGTTAAGGGGAAAAATCCAATAACCAAACATGCTAGCTAGGAGTATGCTAACTTACTTTCATTATGAAAAATTGTGTTGCAAACCCTTACCTTGCTGGATATATGGACTTAGGGAAATAAAACTTCAAAATGTATAATTGTGTTGTCTGTTGTCAGTTACCCAAATCAACCCACCCATTTTTAACATTTGCCCATATCAAGATTTGTTCGGGTATCTTGTTATTAAAAATATGATAGTAAGGTGGTATGATATATGTTACCAGTTAAACATCTATTTTTGGTAAGTATTCATGAGATCATTTTAAGGTTAAATTCTGTTTGAACAAGAGTAAGTTTTACATCGTCACATGGCTTATAAGGAACTCGGGAGATAGCAGGTTAAAAATTCATATGCAGAAAGTTGCATATGCCTTATTCCCACTTACAAAAAAACTGGAGCTATTTTAATGTTTTGGCATATGGAGTTATTGTAGCTCACTGAAAAAAAACCTCACCACTCAGCCCTGTGTTAGATACCAGATCTCTTTCCCTATTACGTAATGCAGGGAAATATACATACACTGTACAGTTATTTTAAATACAAAGTTTAGCAAGAATTATTGTAGCTTATATGGAAATGGAGTCTCAGAAGTTTTATAAGTTCCAAAGTTCTGTGGCTGATGGAAAAGCTCAATTTATTGTGAACCTATTTGCAGCTGGGAGATCTGCAGGAACTGGAAGAGACAGCAAACAGTGAAAATGCAGACTGACAATGTAAAAATATAGGCAAACTCTTTGTGATCTTCCGTGGCACTGATGTGTAAGGCTAACAACTGCAACTTCACTCTTTTCCTGTCCTTAACTAAGAACAGATCCAGATGTTGCAGGAACGTCACCACAGGGAAGCAGGAAAAGGAAGGGTGAGTTAAACAGAAAGTGTTTGAGCTGAGAGTGCGCTGGGTCAAACTGCTGAGCTGCGTGGGGGAGGTGGTGAGCTGGGCTCAGGTGGGCTGGTGGAGCTTTGCTCTTGGAACACTCCTACTGCTTCTGTGGCTTTCCCTGAAACAGCCAATCTGTCCCTTCTCACGAAATACTTGTGAAGGGTTTTACTTTGCAAGGACGAGGGCTGCTGAAGTCCCAAGCCAGCCTTCATTTAGGCAAGCTGCAGAGGTCTTCCAATGCTGAATAAGAAGTCAAAGCCAGGCTCTGAGAGAGCCTTGCTCAGGTGGCCGTATGAGATCGCTCGCTCTTAGAAGCTGGCCCTTGCTAACCCCAATTCAGAGGGCACTGACTAACATCCAGCCAGATTCAGGTCAACATCTGTACGTTTGCCCCACTGCCAGTATTTTCTGATTTATTAGGAAGTTTTTCAAGAGTGGACATGCCACGCAGTATGTGGTCTCTCCAAGGGGGTGACCGCTGGCATTAAACACTGAGGGCAGTAACTCTTGTATCAGACTTATTTCCAGATATTGTGAACTACAGCCTGGAACTAATCTTGGTCCCTACTAAGCATGCATCCTTCCCATTGCATCTAGACACTCCAGGAATACCCTCTCTGTATACAGCACAAAGCTGATTTTCCTGGGATTTTGACAATTTGTACTGGTTCTAGACTGTAATGGTTTAAGGACATGGCTGGCACTGTGGGGCCCTGTGCTGTTTCTGGTCCGTGCGTGTCATTACTATTTCATCTTCTTTGCAAATCTGAAGTACTACTGCATTTTAAATGCAGATGGCAAAACGAAAATCCTCTTTACTCAAGATGACTTGATGTTATAACACTTCCCATTGTCCCAAGATGTTTCATGCCAGAGGTGAATATCTTTACACATTTAGGGGGTGCTAACATATGGCAGGTTTCACTGTGTTGGGAACAGTGCCCTTGACACTGTTCAAGTGTTCACAAAAAGGAGGCAGGAGCTGAAACCTTCTATCACCCTTCTTGAGATTTTTCCTTTATGAGTTCTTCAAATCTGTGAGTATCTCCTGTGGTCCAGAAGTTGGATTATTTGCTAAATCCCGTGATCCCCTGTCAGTCCTCACTTCATAAAGATCCTCTCTTAATTCTGCTACAATATGGACTAGGATATGGTTGATTTAGGCCATCAACCTACTCCTTTGTAAGATAGCGGTAAGCTCTTTTGGGTCATATATTTTGCAATGATATTTTCTCTTTTTGTAAAAGGCTATTTTTTATACAATCTATTTTCCCTACTGATAACAGTGGCTCTGTTCTTAGCCTGTGGCTGATGTCAGTGGATTTTTGAGAGATCATATACACAGGGAAATTAACAAGTAAAGACAAATCAATTCAAGCAAATTAAAAACACAACGGGAGTTGCAGAGCAACACACATCATCCAGTCTTGCATAACAGACACTGGCTTTGGTTCTTCTCCTTGTAGAGTTTATAATTCACTATAAAAAAAGTCCAGTGGAAAGTATTTTTACTTTAACCACAACAGCCCAGTGGCTGAATTCTGTGCAGAGGAATAAGTAAAGATTTTTCACAAATGACATCAGCATTCATTATTTGAAGTTATCATCTTCCACTCTGTTCTCATTCCACACTGACTCGTGGAAGTTTTTCAGAGAAATACTGCATATTTAGCTGTTAGGTGTGCAATTAAAATCAATTCCATGAGTCTAAATGCAGACTCTTTCGTGATATTTTTTTTCTTTCCCCAAGGTGTAGTCTCATTTGTTTTCTCCTTCCTGATCATCTTCCGTTAATCCATACTATCTTCTGTCCTTTTTGTTTATTCTCTTCTTTCCTTGGAAAGGTTGTTTTGTTTTCTTTTGATTTTTACAGGATACTATGTTTCCTTTTTTCTTTTCCCTTTTCCTGGCTATTTTCTTGCCCTCTGATCACTTCCCTTTATGTTGCTGTTTTGTAACATAACCTTGGCGATTTCTCTATAAACCGGAGAGAGCACACGTCTCTATTAGGCATCGCCTTGTCAGATGCATGAGCTCTGCTGCCATTTCATCAGAATTCACCATGATCTGATTTATATATTTTGTGCTCACCAAAAGTACTTTTTCATATTTAATGAGAATTTGGGTCTACTGTGTATGACTATTCCGAGAAAACAATAAGAAGAAGGCCTCAGTACTTACCCATTTGCTTTTGGCATCATTTAGTACATGAGAGGGAGGCTCTTATATTAAAGGATGGTAATCATCTTTCCCTGTTGCCTTCATGGGGAACTTGGTGTTGGATAACCTAGCAATGTCTGTGCTGGCACGGGTGCATTGGTACTTGCTCTGGAAAGCAACTGCCTGCAATGCTAAATTGATAGAAGAGTCTCTGGCACCCCGCACATGTGAGAAAGTTTGCCTGTGGGCCACCTTGATTTGGAGGGCTGTAGGGTTTAAGAGTGTGGATGTGGCCAGATGTGCCAGCTGAGTCAGGGAATGGCTTCGTATGCCATTTGCTAGAAGAGATGGAGGCTGTGAGTGGGCACCCCCACTGTCACAGCACACTGAAGTGAGCTCTGCAGACCCTCCAAGTGCCTCCTGGAGATCTGTGTGAGGAAAAATACCATGATCCTTTCCTGCAAGAGGCAGCACTCACGTGGGAAGGAGCTGACCTTTTTACAGCCAGGCTGACCCCCAGGAAGAGCATTTCAGAACTCACCCCATTACTCAGACTACAGCTATGGTCCCCACCTGTGCAGCTCTTCCCTGTATATTTTCAATGCAAAAATATAACACCTAGAATACTATGACTGCTCGTTTCAGCACACACCTCGCCAGCCATCTCTGAGTCTTCCTTCAGTCACAACCCTTGAAGCATTTCCTTGAAAAGCTTCAGGACGGGGATTTGTTCCCATGTCTGTGGTCAGACCTCTGTGAACCATCATGTATTCACCTCCCCAACATGAATCAGTAGGATACATGTGGTAGGCATCAAGGAGCAGATGATCAGATATGGTAGCTTCCTTGGGCAGTTGTCCGTTTCTCAGTGTTAGAAAACCAAGTTATGTTGCAAATACCAGTAAAAGGTACCTGCTCCCAGTAAAAGGCACCTGCTGAGGAGCATGGTAAGCATATGCAGAACAATAGGAGCATAATGAAATCTACCAAGAAATGCAGCAGAAGTGAATTGAATATATATTCTCCTCCCCGTCTTCACACAGGCCTGTTCCTTTCCTGTTTCTGTTACTTTAACACCATATGTATAGGGAATTACCAAGAAAGTGGGCTTCCACAGTCTATTCATGGTAAATTCCATCTTAATCAAACATGCGTTTCATTAAAAATATGTTTTGAGAAAGAGTTTTTCATTGAAAAACCTGCTAGCCTTACTTTCCTCTTCAAGAGTTAAGACATACAAGACACTTGTGTTTTGATTTATTTTTACTTTGCTTGCATTCAAGAGACGTAAACATTATCAAAACTGCTTATTTGTGTCACAGACTGAATCCTTTCTTTAACAACAGAGAAGGGACCAGCTAGTGTGAGCAGCTCAAGATCTTTTTATATGACTCTGCCTAAGGATCCTGAACTGGATTTCTTTCAAAAAAAGACAAGACCTCTTCTATACCCATGTCAGCTCAAGCCTTATGGTTTATGAGAGAAAGCATAAAATGTTTTGCAGTGGTTTTCTGACATGTATCCAGTTTGATGTCAATGGGTCACACCATTTGTTTTTGGTAGTTTCTTGTATAAAGTAAAACAACCATTGTTGTCATTGTAACCAGTCCACATTGGTAAATAGTCCTAGAGCTGGAACATTGTTTTCTAGCACCTAAAGATGCATTCAGAGAGTTCCCAAAGCAAGGAAATATTCTCTTTTTAGAAAACTTCTTTGCTTAATGGAAATCTGTGTGTAGAAAAAATTGCACTTATTTACGTATCTAAATTTGTAAAAAAAGAAGTGACTCAATTTTATTTTTAGGGTAAATCTGACTGGAGGAAGATGGGATCTGTGACTTGAAAAGGTCATTGCATAGCATCCAGAAGAAGGGCACTTGTAACCTACAATTAGCAAAATTATGATGATGAGTGCTGTTAATTGTTGCCTTTGCTTGTCTATTACTTTCTCTTTATTGTTTTGACTTCTAGACCTTAGGTTCCTTCCGATTTGATCTGAATCAAAGTCCCTTTGGCTGCTTCCAGTTTATTTACATTTTCAGGTGTATAATTAAATGCAATATTGATATTAGTGTGATTGCAAACACAGCTGAAACAATGGAAATCCCACAGTTATAGTTTGTGGTGAAATAGCTCATAAAATATATTATGTTATAACATGTCCCCTTATAGTCTAGTTAAACTCTACAGTTTTATGACAGATTTAGATTAATTGCAGTTATTAATTAGGAGGAGCACTGTTACATTATCCAGGAGACAACCTTGACAGTTGTCGTAGATAATGTCAAACTAAAGCAACAGATGTTTTGCTCTTTGTTGGTTATAGCTAAGATTTTTACAAATACAAAAGTTTTTATAGGTCTTATTATAAGCAAAAGGTGTGTTAGGTAATTATTATTTGTCCACTACTAGTTTGACAATCATTATCTAGATAGTTGCCTTTCTCCTTCTCAGGGATCCAATGCAGGTTGATACCTGTCTCTACCTGCCAAACCAACACTCCTTCCTGAAGACTTTACAACCCTCAGAGAGAGGTAACAGTGGTGTTAGCTACTTATGCTATATTGTTGTTTAGACTTTGGCTTGTTCCAGGTGTTTAAGAAAAAGTTTATATCAGCAGCTGAAATATTCTTTATTCTTGACTTCTTGCAAGAAATTCTCCATTGCCAAATGGGAATCTCACTGCAAGCAGTGGAAGTAGTTCTCATGAGGCAATCCTCCATGGCGCTCCAGAGGAGCCAGAGGTTCTTGGCTTTTGGGACTGTGACATGTCATCAGTTTGTAACTACAGTAAATTATGTTCTGTTATCTAAATCATCTTTTTCCAGCCGATCTGTAGCAGCTAACTGCCACCTTTATATCCTGCAGACCTTTTCAAGTCTAGCTTCTGATGTGTATTAGGTCAGCCTCCAGAGCCTTTTTGCCAGGACCAAGCACTGCAGCAATAGTTAGTTCTTGAAATATTAGAAAAGAACAGAAAATTTAAAAAAAAAAGAAAAAAAGCCAGAGAGAGAANTCAGCCTCCAGAGCCTTTTTGCCAGGACCAAGCACTGCAGCAATTGTTAGTTCTTGAAATATTAGAAAAGATCAGAAAATTTAAAAAAAAGAAAAAAAGCCAGACAGAGAGTGGAGTTAAACTAACAAGCAATAAAATGTGTATCAATAAAACATTTCATAAGCACATTAGCAGCAAGTGGAAAATGAAGAAAACAATGGGCTCACTATTCAACGGGACAAGAATGACAGTTGCAAAGAGGCACAAATATTTAATGCTGTTTTGCTTCAGCTTGATAACATAATCCTCATTTGCACTCAAAGGGTAAGAATTCAAGCCAGAATAAAGAAAAACAAGTGAGAGAGTAACTGGGTAAGTTGGTTTCTTTGGGCCTGATGAGGTCATAAAGGACTGCTTGAGACCATGTTATACAACACAGATGAGGCTACAGAAAGCTGAAAAGGAGCAACCACTTGAAATTCACCTTATCTATTTCAGACATCTACAGGGTGGATTTCTATATCTGAATAGTCAGTGGAACGAAATGGTGAGATTCATTTGGCCTGTTTTAGATGCTGACTTAAGGATGTTATGGATTGTGCACTAGACCCCACTGACTCTTGGCTAAAACCACTCTGAAGGGAGTGCATGACTGCTTGAAAAACTGTCCTTTAATAGTAGTCATCAATTGCTTGTCATTAAACTGAAAGGGTGTATCAAGAGGACTTCAGTAAAGATCTGTCCTGTGTCTGGTAAATTGTTTAGTAACTTCATTAGTAATGGGGATGATGGAAATTAGAGAGGCTGGTTACTACATTTTCCGGGAGACTGTAATAGAAATATCTCCATACACCAAGCAGGATGGTGTCCGAATTCAAACCGAACCCTATAAACTAGAGAAAGAGCCTGGGAAGACGTGGATAAAGGTCATTGAAGGCTAGTAGAAAATACTTTACCAAAGTCAACTACACAAATACAGATAGGGATGACCAGCATCCTACAGTTGTGAAAACAACATAACAAACTAGACCAAAACCCCAACAGGTAACACCTAATGTGCAAATGGGACTGCAGTGTGTAAAACAAATGAAATGATGCTTCTGCTAGATTAAGCCCCGATGTAACTCCACAGTTTTCCAGACTGAAATATCAAACAGGATAATGTTTCCTTGCACGGGCGTGAGAAGCAGTCGGTACAAANAGGTAACACCTAATGTGCAAATGGGACTGCAGTGTGTAAAACAAGTGAAATGATGCTTCTGCTAGACTAAGCCCCGATGTAACTCCACAGTTTTCCAGACTGAAATGTCAAACAGGATAATGTTTCCTTGCACGGGCGTGAGAAGCAGTCAGTACAAGNACCTAGTTAGGCAGAGCAAGTTGGGCACCTCCATCCTGCAACATTCTCCTCAGGGGATGGAGAAAGCTTCATAAAGTCTTTGGAAATATGGCTGCTCGTGGATGTGTAACACCTACTCATCCCATCCAACAGTTTATAGTTATAAGGCTCAGGAGAGAAATAAAGCTTCAAGAAACACTCTGCTGACCTACTGAATTCTCTGGAGGGCTACAGGTAGCCTTGCCTTGATTTTGGGGGCTTTGCTTGTGGTTTTTTTTTTTTAACTCTTTCTTCGTCTTTTAATACCTGCATGAGAACACACTGATGTCATATAAAAATGCAAGGCCTGGTTCATGTCTTCTGTCCTGGGAGAAGGGAAACCTTCCCCTCCCGCCTTTTATGGGATGATTTCATCTGCTGAAATTTCACTGAGCAATTACATCTAAATGTAAATAATATTTTAGCTCATTTTACTTCTCTGTGGTCATTTGTTTACTTTCTAGGCTGCATGTTCACTCTTTGAGTCACCATTAATCTTAAAATTAGGGTAATCTGATTTGAATGCACAAATATTTTTTCATTTAAATTTTTTTATGAACTTCCTAATTCCCAACTCAGAACTAAAACCATTGAGTAATCAATGATCTTGATCACTAGGAACAGCTCTCTTTACAATTTAGTGGCCAGGTCCTGCTATAATGAAGGCAATGGCAAGATTTCTGTTCACTTCAGTAGGAATCATATTGGACCCTGGATTAAACAAATTCACCTGAGGCAGGGTTTGTAGGAGAAGTAATTTATCATTTTTAGACCAATGTATGGTTGGAAAACCAGAAAAGCTTTGGGACACAGAAGCTCTTCTTTAGGTCTGAAAAAGATGTATCAAACTTCAAGTACAGGTTAGGAACTGCTGTTTGCTTATGATTCTTTTTCTTAAACTTTTTAAGACAAAAAGGGTGACAGGCATCAGGGAAAGGAAGGATAGACTAGTAAATGTTGCAGAGAATTGGAGATCAGGTTTATATTTTTTTCCTCTGCTTTGTATTCAGCAGAATAAATGATAGTTTAATTCTTCAAACTAGGTTTACAGTTGCTTGGCATTACTAAAGTTTTCATTTTTAGTTTTCTCACAGCTACTGGTTAAGTGATACTGGGAGTTAAATGTGTGGCTATGTGGTCATCCTTTTCTTATTTGCTGCTGCAAGGACCGAGGTGCTACCACTACCTTTCTGAAATAAGGAGGCATTTAATTCCTGCTAAAATTACCTATAATTCCTCAACGAAAGAAAATCAGTATTGCCATCATTGTTGTTTATGCTTATAAACATTGTAGTTGTAGATCTTTATCTTACCTAGCTGTTATGGTTTGAGAAACCCACAACAATTTATTGTCATTTAG
>RSEF01000003.1:103327769-103414459 GCA_003993805.1 Himantopus leucocephalus
AAGTAAATATTTTCACAAATTCAGACACTACAGTCTTCTAAAATTGAAGTATTCCCAAGTATTAGAAGATAAATTAGTCCTGTATTGCTGAAACCAGGACACTAGCACAGATGAACAGGACATTTCATCAGTAACTTTGTGGGTCTTCCTCTGAGTAGAACTCTCAAAATGAAAATCTCAAATGTTGTTTGGGATGGAAACTATTTTACACAAAGGTCTGTGTGGTGTGTTCTACCCTCGTTGGAGCATATATAGTCCCTAAAATATACTTTTCAGTTGCTGTATATATTGAATACCTTAGCTTACCCCAGCTTAAAATTTGTCCCTTTCAATTTTTGGTTTTGTTGTTATTGTTCAAATCTGTTTGGACCTATCTGTAATCACTTCGATATTTTTAAAAGTTTTTCAGTGTTGTCTATATTAAGATTTCCTGAAGAATGAAGCTTGACTTGAATGAAGCAGCCATGTGGTGGGCAAGATCTTCTTATCTGGGATGAGGATTACACCAATGTGTATTTTAATATCATTATTCATAATTTACCAGAAGTGACAATTCTCCTGTGGCAAGGATAAAATCATTCAGCTATTTAAAAAATGTGACTCAGACTGCAGTTCCTTTATGCGATTTAGCCAAACATCCTCGTTCATAGCTGGGAATCCAATGTGTATGGGGAACATCTCTTGCCACAGAGATTGCTGATCCCATGGTTGACAGCTGGAATGTGCATAGCATGTTAGCTAGTAAAATAGCAGCAGACCAGTTAGTAACACAGTTTCATTTATATATCCCTAAAAGAATACTGTGTAAGCAAACATAAAACACTGTGTTAAACTATAGCTGGTACCTCAGCTTAGCCAATAGAACCTGACTCTGAGTGATGCAAACCTGCCCTGGCTACATGGTTTTGAGATTTGCCACATGATTTTTAGCCAATTTCAGAAGTGAGAAGACTCCTCTGACATAGGACATGCTCTCTTCATGCATTTCAGAAACCTTCGGCTCCACACGATGCTGAATCCAATAAATAAGTTTACTGAGTGATGCACCAAAACGGGAAAGTCCCCCACATCAACCCTGTTGGGGAGGAAGGTGCCACAGGCAGGGACACCTCAGGGAGGATCTGTGAACGAGCTGATAAAGCCCAACAGAGAGAGGAGATATAAATGAGCAGTGGAGCGTGGGAGTTCAGGGAATCAGCACAGCACCCACGCAATGAGCATTTTGAGGCATTTTGCCATGCAACACAGCTCTGCTTTTGGGTGCAGGTTGTGAACTGTGCAAGGAGCCCAGTGGAGGTGCTGGGGAAGGGAAACACGGAGCACGAGTCAGGCTGCCGGCTGGGGGCTGCCTTATCTGGAGACAGGGATTCAGCTGAACAAGGCATTGTCTCTACAAGTAGGACATGGATGATTTCCCTAGTAAAAATTGTTTTTGCTGGCCTGTAGTTCGGTTTAAAAACGAGGCCCATGTCAGGAACATAAGATGTTTTAAGGAAAAGGAAAAAGCCATCTGGCCTCACATGCATGCTTTTTTTTTAGTATACCGTAAGCCTACTTCCCTGCTTTTTCACTCTGCTTCTTAATCCTTTCCCCCTCTATGAAAATAAAAGGGAGAAAGGAGAAAAGAGAGGAAAAAATCTGCAGAGGTGTCTCTTCGACTCATTTCTGTGTTTTGCTGCATTCACCTTTCCTGCTAACTTATTCCATGTGTTTATTATCTTTTACATAAAATAGTTATGCCTGACTTCTTAGTTTCCTCTTTATTTGAAATAATTTGTCATGTTTGTTTAATTCCTAATCAGTTTTAAAACCATGCATCAATTTTACCCATACTTACATATGAGTTATATATATAAAACATGTATACAAACTTATACATACATAATCATGATAGTATTTCCAGTTGGCCAGGCTTTTGCTGTAAAAGGGACAATAAATTTAACAGTTTTAACTTTTCATTGTCGGCTAGGTTAGTGAAACCAACTACTGCTTCCTTCATTTTGGGAGTTATGTGGGAAAATCATTACCATTATTAACAGAATACACGGTACCAGTGTTTGGTGCAAGCACGATGTGCAAACAATATACAGATGATGATTCAAGAAAGAGAAAAACAGAAGTGAATCTGAGGGATTCATGCAGAACAGCTGGATTTTGAAATAGCAAATGTCAAGTTTCAAGGCAAAGTTTTGATTTTGAAGTTGCAATAGCAAAATAATGGATGGAACTGATTTTAGTATGTTACTCAGAAAATGCCTAAACTAGTACTATGTAGAAAATGATACTTACAATTTGGGTAGGAAAAAAAAAAAGAATGAAAGCAGCAAATATATATTTTGCTTACAGACTTTTTTTAGGTTTTGTTCCCTGCTTGTTACTTCTTCTCTTGGAAGAAAAAACTAAAAAGGCAAAGCGATCTCATTCCTTCCGAAGCTGGAAATTAAAATTTTCCAAACATTTTTATTTAAGACATAATTTCTATTGTGAAATAAGTCACTGGCCAAAGCAGTTTCCCCTTAGCATACTTCTTGTTATGCTGAACCTAGCAGAATACCAACTTAGAGGCTTCTGGTGAGAGCACTTCCCTGCAACCCTGCCAGCAGGCGTATGGTAGGGTTCTTGCTCTGTAAATTACTCCATTTTGACAGTAGTCATGGATTTCTGAAACCAAAGACAGACATTGGCAAGCCAGGCACAGGCACAAATGACTCTAAGAGAGACTTTCTGGACATTAGCCATTTTGCTGATGGACAAGAATTATTTTCAGTGTTTACAAGTTCCCTCCAGTCAACTCATATGTGTATCTAGGAGGAGTTTGCCAATGACCCGCACCAAAATTCTTTGGACAGATTTATATTCAGCTTGTACCAGCTGATGAGGTGAATGCATTGGAATGTTATACCTAGTGATTTATGAAGAAAACGAGTCTGTAATCTTTCCTCTAGGTTGGAGCCACCTGGCAACTCTGATGTGGTGATCTGCCCAGAACAGAGTCAGAAATGCTTACCCACTGAAGGCATTTCAGCCCTAGAAAAAACAAGCGGATCATGAGTATCCTTCATCTTTTTGAAGCAGAAATGCTCTATTTGTGTAGTAGACTCTTTCTGTCTCTTGACATTTTTAGTGCCCCTTCCCATCATTACATTACGCGTTTTTTGTTTAGCTGAGTTTTGTTTGCTTGCTTATCTCGGTGTGTATGAGTGGGTACGCTGTATATATAAGATCTGAATTCTCCCCTGGAAACATCTTTCCATTGACTGCATGGGGAGCCTGGCATAATTATACTTTTAACTGAAGAGATCCCAAAGTCAGGGAAGCTGAGTCTAAGATATCAAGACTGTTTGTGAAGGCTAAATCCACAAAGACCATGCCTACATTAGTGAACAGAAATGAAGCAGGATATGGGTCCGTGCCCTGGCACCCAGTCATCCATACAGTTTACCTTTTAGTATCGTCCCTGACGTAGTTTTGGCCATGGCCAGCTAGCAGTCCCAGCCAGTGCCTGGGCACAGTTCAGGGGTTAGCACAAGCCAGGGACTGCTTTCAATGGCCAATGTGAAAACAGTCTCCTTGTTTTGGATAAAGGTGGTGGTGGGGAACAGACAAGACAATTTAACTGTATGGATGTGAGTGATGACATGGCAGCTGGCCTCGCCGCTGGAGAATGGTCACTGGTCCATTGTATTTGCTGAGGCAGATGTAGCCAAAAGGACTTAAGTGTTGCAACCCTTAATTATATGTGCTCTATCACCAAGTGGAAAACAGCAAGGCCCTCTCTTCAAAGCAAAAGGAGTGTGAGCAAATAGAATGATCAAAGAACTCCTGGAGCTATACAGCAGGACATGCTAAGGAGCAGAGTAAGACTTGGGCCAGATCTCCAAAAGCAATTAGATGTGTGTTTTCACTTGGGATTTTCAGCTATGATCCCTCTTTCTGAGATAGTGTCCTTAGGATAGATCTTTTCCTACAAAGGGTCGTGCTGAATACTTTCAAGCAACAATTTAACTCAAAATAGCAGGTATACCAGGAAGAAGACTGAGAAATAAGATTAGTATCTCTGTCCTTAATTAATGCTCATTTATACAGAATGCAGAAGTTTTGCCTGAACTAACGTTAGAACAATTCTGATGCTGTAACTATACAGTTAGAAAAATCACTAGGTACACAGGAAAGTCAAATACCAGTCTCTCCTCAAATGCACTCATGCAAAGGGTCAAGAAAACTGTCACACTGGAAAACATCTTGGTTTTCCTTAAGCTTTTTTTTGGGGGAAAATAATCTGTCCTACCTAAATCAGATAATGCAAGGTGTCTTATCTTAAAGGTAAGCTGACCAGTGCAGTGGAGCATGCTAAGATCCTGCTCTGTGGCTCATCCAGACTGAAGATGTGGTTGAAGGGCAGCAGGACTCCTTCACCTGCTTCATCCCATGATGAGTTTTCCTCTGTTGGTAATGGGGAAAGGAGGAGACAACATAGGTGCTTGCCTGGGGTTTGGCCCAGCACAGAAGTAGAAATCACCTCAGACACATTTGGAGTTGAAGAACTAGAGTGAATCACGCTAAGAGAGTGCCTTTTACATTGGACTTAAGTCTTGTTTGAGAAGTCATGGCATTGCATTTCTGTGCTTGTCCTTTGAGATGGGTGCCTTTTAAAGCAGAGCACATTTCTAGGCCTATTATTTTGCCCATACAAGATGTCTGTAAGATGATAGCGTTTATTTATAATGTTAGTGCTTTATCCAGCACAGAGCTAGCTCATGCCGGTACCTTTCTCTTTAGCACTCTGAGTATTTCCAGCTGGTGACACCAAATAGCCTCCATTTCCTCATGTGGAACACTCACCAGTTGTTTTACCCCCTCCTCCTTTCCTTTTTATTTTTGCTGCTGGAAGGATGTGGGTGATGATTTATAGAGCATGTCCAATTGGCTCTGTTTGTCTGTGCTGGCCAGCTTCATGCACACTGAGGTCAGTGCTGTATTTGTAGGTAACCATCCAAGGAAAACACCTCACAGCAGGCAAAAATGCTAACTAAGTAAAACAAACTCAGGAATGTGATCATCTGTTTAGCAAAGTTTTCAGCAGTCTTTTCCATTACACTAAGCTTTCAGTCCGGTTCTACAAACTCAGAAGTGAACACAGCACTGAAACACCTCAGACATCTTCAAGTAAGTAGGAGACTTGATTTGTTGGAGAGTGTTTGGTTGGGGGAACAGCAAAAGCTCCTTTTAAAAGATGGGATTAGCAATGTATGTATTTTAGCCCAAAATGTCCAAAGAAGAAAAAAAGGGAAAAAAAAACCCTGATTTTTCATTAAAAGCTATGGGGTTTATTCAGGTTTTAAAAGGCAAAACTATAACCGCAGAACAAAATCGTCTCCTGTTGCCCCATTGTTGACTGCATAGTGGGCCCCATTACCTATCTCTGATGTGATCCCCAAAGAGAAATTTTGCTGACATCAAGGGGAATTTTGATCTCATCCACAGAGCCGCGAGCTGACCCCTGCCTCGTGTATTCTGCAGTTGTAAGGTCAAAAGTATCTTTCATCATGATTCAGTGCATAGCAAGCGCAAGAATCCCCACTTCTGCACCGGGGCAAAACGTGGTTGCAACCCCTCGGCCAGCGAGCGTGCAGAGATGAGCATGCAGAGACAAGGGTGCAGAGACAGCAGCTTGGGGGAGCACCGGGGTAGGTGGGGGGAAGAACCGAAATCACGGTGACAACTTTCTTGCTGGAGCAGGATGGCCACAGGCAAGAGGAGCAGGCTGTGTTTTTCTAATGAGTGGTTTCCTTGAATGGGTATAGAAAAGAGCACATGGGAGGATAATTATGTGGAAGCATGTGATGCACAAGATTTTCAGGGCAGCTGATCCGCTGCCGAATTCCCGCAGCATGGAGTTACTGGGCCACGCGGTAGAAAGACCGACAAAAATGACAGGTAAACTGCAACAGACACATACCCCCCTGAATATCAGGTGGCATATGTTGTGCTCTTTACAAATTGCCTCCCCCAGCCCGGCCAGGCTCCCAGCCCCTCTCTGAGGTACGAAGTCACACTGTGCCCATCTGGCAAAGCCCGAGGCTGTGCCTGGCAGCTCACTGCTGCAGCGGCTGCGCTCGTGTTTGCCTTTGCGGTAATTGGTTTGTATCTGATTTCAGCTCGTATGGAAGGGTAGAGGGATAGCAAATTACTTGCAAGTGGTTTGTAGACTCTGAATGCTTTTTTTTTTTTTCCCCAGCTCTGCTACCCAGCTGAAGATTTATCCCTGCAAAAGCAGAGAGCTTACTTTTTTTTTTTTTTTTNTTTTTTTTTTTTTTTTTTTTTGGTAGAAAACTACAGCTGCGTATATTCCTCACTGTCATCTCCACCCCCAGCTCTGATTTTATACTCACTTCCAACCCTCGCTTTCCTCAGCACACTTGCTTGTGAGACAGGAAAAGCAAACACATTTTCCCAGTTTTATAAAAGCTCCACTGTTTTTTTGTGGAATGGAAAAGTTTTGACAGATGAACCTGTACCGGAGAGACCACGTACCGTCGCCTTTAACCCAGCGGCCCTCGGTTGCAATAGTCTAATTCTTAAAATCCTTATGCAAGGCAAACTCCCTCCTAATTTGGAGATAAAACCACTTCAGATAATTCAGAGAAACCTGATCTTATTTGTTAATACCGTGCTTGGTTTTTATGGACATTCAGGGAAAATGAATCTACCGAGTCCAGCTCTGCAGCTATGTCAACATTATTTAGGTCCCGGCTATCACAGAGGTAAACTAATCTGGCATAAGCCAAAGGAATGAGCTTTGCTTTAAAGGAGACTGCAGACCTACATAGGAGGAGAAGGAGGAAATTGGTGACCACTGTCAAAGTCTGCATGCTTTTCTGCATTAGCTACTGGTTCCACAACAAGGAGTCTTATTGCCCCCCCCAAATGTGTCTGTGTCCCAGAATCAGGGGGTTACATCCTACTTTCAGGCTTTTCATGCCGTCGGTTCCTAGGTAGGTGGTGGGCATCTGCTAATGAACACGTGGCTTTATAGAAGTGTTTCCATAATCCAATCAATTCTTTTTAAACTTCATTATTTTTGGCCATAGAACTGTAGGTGCCATTGTGCTCCATAAGCCAAGTCTGTTACCACTAGATAAGAAAGACATGGATCAAATTTGCATTTTCACATGTGCAAATGAGATGTCCCGGGCTTCCCCTCCCCCTCGCTTTCTAATGCTTGTCCTTGCTTTTTCAGATCTTTTTTTTTTNTTCAGATTTTTTTTTTTTTTTTTTTCTTTTTCCTGAAATACTTGCCAGGTGGTTCAAAAGCTTGCTTTTCTCTGTAAACACCATGACATATAGCACAATGCACTGTTTTATTTTCAACGATATATTGGTTTCTATGTGTTTATAAAAATAGTTATGAGGCCAGAAAAAGCACCTACACGATGGTGATTTTCTCCAGATTTATTGCATATATTATACTTTTTCTACTTCAGTGGGCTTCTATCTCTGTGCTGAGCAGTGCAAGTGCCTCTATGACAAAACCCCTCCTTCTTTTGCACACGTGCACGTACATATGAAACTGGAAACCTGCTTTTCATTAGCATTGCCAGCACAATGGAGGCAAGAGTGGAAGCAAGGAGAGAATTTGAGATTTATGGCGTCAGACATCTCATGTGAATGAATGTTCATGCTTTAATGTAACTAGTCGCAGATAGAAGATAAGCCTAGCACTGAAAAGAAAAGCTGCTGTTCCATATTGTGAATATACGCACTTACATTGAATTCTTTTTTGGGTAGCTTCTTATTTTAATCTAATTTACTACTTACGACATGAATCCCAAAGCACATTGAATCATTCACACTGGCCGCAGATGTGCACACACTAAGCACACATGTGGAAAGGTAAAACTTCTGTTATAGATGAGGGGAGCTTTGTCAGCATAATGGCTGCAGAGTTAAGGGCTCTGGGCTAATGCACAACACATACAGAAAGCCCTGCACACATCTTACTCTGTTTATAAAAAGTTGTGTATGATAATTTATCTTCATAACAAGAAAATGCATTTTTAACCATATTTTTCTTCTCCATTCTGTTTTAATTTTCTATATCAACTAATAACAGCACAGTGTATTTAACAGGAAGAAAATTTTTAGTATTAAAAAAAGGAATATCATTAGTTTTTTTTTTTTTCATGTTCAGCTAAAGAGTAATTTAGAAAATCTCTGATTTCCTGCTGAGGAATTGAACCAAGATATGGTTCAGTTATCTGAGTACAGCGTCAAGAGTTCCTAAATCTTGAGGGCTTTTTTTTCTTGTGCTGACTTTCCCTGGAACTGTAACCAGGTTGTTTCTCCTCTTTGTCCATAAATGTTTTTTATAATACAGTGGATTGTATCCACATGTTCTGAGCATCCATGCCTTATAGGTATTAAGGAATCAGATCCAGGCTGCATGCAAATGGGTCCAAGCTGATGAAATTCAATGCAATTCATTCAGGATTCAGTGGCATATCCATCATATTTAAGTTTTTCTCAATATTGGCAAAGCAGCTTTGAAGATATGTATTGTTAAATATGATTCTTAGATGGAGCTTACAGGTCAACCAATGTCCATTCTTAGTGAACCAAATTAATCGCTTGGGTAAATACTATGGTTATATTAGAGTTATACCAGCAGTTAATTTAGTTTAATCCTTTTCAATGAATCAAAGTTATTGTGTGCATTTCAAAACTGAATAGGGATTTAGAAAAGGGGGAGAATTGTTGTATTTTTCCCCCAAAAAATCAAAGTTAATAAGCTGAACTGTTGTGGGTTTAATAGCTACATTAAGAATTGTCTGCTGGACTCTTTCAAAGTTTTGCCACTACCATGTTCTCCTGCTGAGGATTCTGTACCACATGGCTTTCAGCCTGTAGCAGCCAGACTTCTAAAGGTGGAGCATGAAGCAAGAACTAGTCTGTGGGGTGAATAAAACAAGTAAGGTTTTGGCATATTAATAGGACTGTGTAACATTTTTAGAAAATAGCAAATTCAGCCAAAAATTGATTGTCCTCTATGAATGTGAGTCAAGTGCTCAGCATGGCTCCAGCTGGCCAAAGCTCGGCTGGCTGACTCGCAGGAGAAGTGGAAGTGTCAGCTCATGGAGGAGGTGGGACCTTGGGTCAGCTCCTTCCCTAGCTGTGGCTTGGAGCATCTTTTAAACCATTGCATGCTACAGCAATATTTTCTTCCCCTGGAACTTTTCTGCTTCTTGTAAAACACTGAAAGTGTATCCAAGACAAATTAAAAACACCATGAGAATGTACTAACCATGGGAAATGAAAATCTGTCACCTCCACTTGGGCAGCTTCGGTGCCAGTCCATGCATTCGTGAGCTTACACGAAGCGTAACGGCATCAGGGAAGGAGGCTGAGAATGTCCTGCTACTGCACAGTCCTCCCTAGCCCAGGGAACAGAGCACTGTCTTAGCGGTGGGAGAGGGATATTCAAATTTCTCTAGGAGGCAGTGGAAAAGTTTAGCCTGAATCTTTTGTATCCTGATGTTAACATAGGGAAGCACTCCCCGTTTTCTGCTCTCTGCTCTCTGTTTTCTCTTTAATTTTATGATTTTAGACT
Organism: Himantopus leucocephalus; assembly: GCA_003993805.1. Lineage (NCBI taxonomy): Eukaryota > Metazoa > Chordata > Aves > Charadriiformes > Recurvirostridae > Himantopus > Himantopus leucocephalus. The sequence goes on from RSEF01000003.1 coordinate 103,337,377, forward strand.
ATTTCTTTTGCGTTTCTGAAGGAAATTTGATCCTTTCTGTTTTAGGATATCTGGAACGTTTTTCTTGAATACAATTTTAGGGGGAAGGGGGAGTTAAGGAAACAACAATTGGTTTGATTTTTTTTTTTTTCCCATTCAACAGCCATAGTGAAAAATCAGTTATTTAGTGACCCTGACACAGATCCAGGGCTGGAGCAGAACCAGTGCAGAACATGGTACAATCCTGCATTAGTTTATGTTATTTAGCAAGCACATCCTGAATCTGTGACATAGAAATTGGGTCTTCATAGGCAAAGGCCACTACTCAGCTTCTCTCTTTTATTCACAACTGATCCTTGAATAAAAACACAGTAGAAGTGTATTACATTATTACTGCTATTATAATATTTATGTACCAGGCTCGTGTTAGTATATCTTTCTTCGCTTTATCTGCTCAGCTTCCGTCTGTAAGTAGGAATGAACTATCACTACAAGCCTGGCAATCAGACTGGCAATAAGAACAGATTACTGTGAACATGGAAAAAAAGATAATGTTCTCTTTCTGGTCTTCTTTATACTTTTTATTACAGCTCATGTATATAACTATAAAAGAAAGATATTCAGAAGATTTGGAGCAAAGAGAGAAGGGTAAAGAAATCCAGGAAGGAATTCACCAGAACGTGATTTCATGTGGTTTTGCAATACATGCATTTTGTCAGAGAAAGGAGTAAGTTAAATGAAAACGAACCACATTCTAGATATGGCTACATGGAAAATTCTATAAGAAGAAAAAAAGCCTTGTTTATTTATAGAAAATTAAGATGTCTGAAAGATGGGGTCACCTTGAAACATTTCCGTTTCTTCTTTTTAATGAAAATATGTCACCTTACAGTTCATGATAATATTCCATTTTGATCAAGTTGTATCAGTCAAGATCAGAAGTTGGTGATGGAGTTGAATAATCCCTCATTTCTTTTGTTTGAAGGGCCTTCTTTTTATTAATTAATTAATAACAATTATTAATTAATAATATTAAGAATGAGTCTTTGCGCTCAGACATGGCAAGAATCAAACAGTAGAAAGCACTTTTCTGTAATTATATTTCTAAACTTCTAACTGGCAGTTTGTCTTCAAATCCCAACATAGCTGCTCTTCAGCATCATACCACAGGCATCTCCTAGATGCTCTCTGGTCTTCTTTGACTGCCTCTGGTCGTTCTGCTACACAGATACATAGCTGGACTCAACTCAGTCCCACCATTTGTCCATTCAGTGTTAGATCACTTGGATAGCATAGCCTGTTCTTGCCTGCATTTAGCCCTTGGAAAGTAGTTTTCCATTACTTCAGCTGCCACTAAACAGAGGAACAGATAATTCTTCCATCATATAGCCTGAGCAGAAGTGGTTACAGCCCAGGCCCAACCATAGCATGAATCATCTTATACTATATAACCAAGGAAAGATGCCCTTTCTTTATATTGTGAGGTTAGAGACACCTAACTGGCACCTAAACCTAAGCATCTATTCAAGTAATCCTTTTAAATTAATACCTATTATTCTTATGTAGTTAATGAGGCTTGTTGCATGGCTTTGAAGATTTCTAATCTGCCAAAGTTTGAGCAAAGTCAAAAAAATATGATTTTTTTTCCTAATTTTTAATTTTCCAGAGGCCTTCCAAGGCCTCCACTTCTTTCTACTGATTATACAAGACACTAAAATAGACATATCAGAAAGATTGCTTCACTCAATACCTGAACCTAAGGTGTAAGCCAGGGGCTTGTTTTAAGCGTCTTGACTAAATATATGATTTCAGAGTCATATTTAGCCTTGAACCATAATAAACTGTAAATAGTATTGAAAATTATCTCTAAAGTTTAAAATATAATCTTAAAACATGGTTTGGTTATTCCGAACACAGATTCCCACTTTGAAAAATGAAGCCCTGGCATTTGTAATTTGATACTTTTAGTTCTATAGTAGCTGTACCTGCAAATTAAAAAAGGATATTCAGCTTTCAGATCTGTCTTAGACTTTATTAATATGATCTTGCAGATAATGAGCTCTGCCAGATTAGTACTAGCTCCCTGTGTTTGGCTGCTGAAGTACAAGAAATATCGTTCGTGATTTACATCAAAATACTCAAGTAATTACCATATTTAGATATGACAACTAAAACTAATATGGCAGCAAGGCAGAATGTGTAGTGAGAGAGTCCAGCCTCCTGTTTTCTAATTAGTTAGTTTTTTTGTTTTCTCCAATATGAAAATATTTCTGATGAAGAGGGGAAAGAAGCATAATACGGGTTTAAAGAGTGCAAAAAGAGAATGGGGTAGAAAATCAGAAACTCAGGATAGCCCTGATGGCTGAGAGATGACTGCTTTGCTCAGACAGCACTGGGGATGGCCTAGTCCTTGTGGGAGCCATGTTCTCAGCATGCTTGGCCAAATGGACTGGACAGGCTCTTTCTTCTCCTCTCGTTAGCAGCGAAGTGCACAACTTATCACAGTAAAGTGCTCCTGATTATATTTCTCACATAGTGTAGTATGTTACAGACAGCGACGATGGGCCCTGAAGTTCCCCACACACACACACTCCTGGCAGACACTGGCATGTAGCTGAGGATGCGGCTGAACTCTTTGTGGAGACCATTGTGGCTGCATGAGACCACTTGTGCTGTGGCAGCAGGAGTAAAGACATCATGGACAGTGTACGTGCACTCTTGCACCATCCATGCCAGTGCTGGCAGGAGGACAGCTCGGGTCACATCTAAAGACATGTATGCTACCTGTGAGAAACAATGCTCGAGCCTGTCACAGTGTCACCTTTAGTATCCTAAAACTAGTGACCTGCTGCTGCGGACAACCTGAGCTCACCAATGGTCACTTGCAGTATGCGCCAAAACAGAACAGGTCTAGGAAGAATGGAGATGGCCCGTGAGAACCCATTTTTGTTCTCAGAGGTGGCTGTTAGTGATACCGGTTGGTACCAGTGGAGCCAGGTATTGCTGTTTAGCCTTTTCCAGACCACTCATTTCACAACCTTGCAGAAATGCTGCAGAAAAATCAAGGTGGATGCTGAAAGACACTGTGGTGACAGGTCACAGCATAGGTAAGGGGTCGTGCTGTGCCACCACAAGGGCTTGCAGGCTGCCTGTTATTACCACAGAAACCCTGTTCAGTACACACTGTTGGTATGGCCAGGGTGGTCTCTGGGAGCAGCCAAGCAGATCAGTGTGGAAGCGGCCTTTATGCAGTGAAGATCCACCGACATTTACTTTTTCTGAGTATCCTCGAAAGCTGCTCATTTTTGACAGAGCTGACTGGTTTGACACCTCTGCCAACGCTAAGCCACCTCTGGATCCAGGAGCTAGACATCCTTTTTCCTAGCCCCCCTCAGGCGCTCCACCTGGTTGAGCTGCTTCATCACCAGTTGAAACACATAAACTGCTTCGTAAGCGTGGGCTAATTTGGAAGGTAGAGGTTCAACAGGCCTCAGGCAGAGGGCAGAACTGAATGGAGGTTTCCTACATTTTGAGAGTGTGCTCACCACTGCATAAGATGGTAGATACCTCTCTGAAAGAAAAATGTGGTCCCCACGCTTCATTTGAAATTATTGGTCAACTGTACTAAAGGTGGAATGAACCCTGAGAGGAAAGCTGAAGGGATAAAACAAATTCTAGTGCTTAAGCTTTGGCTTAATGAACCTTGCTTTGAGGTACCTGATTTTTCTGAGGCATTGCCTAGGAACGAAGGCTTTCACCCAGGGCTGCAGATGCTGCCATTGGTGTTGCTATTTATCAGCTGAGTGCCGTGGCTTTTAAGATCCTTCTTTGATCTGAATCTTAGTCTGAGTCTCATATTCATGAAGCTTGAATTCACTAATTGATACAGCAATTTCCATTTAATCATTCACACTGAGGTACTTTGGGTATCCTGATGCTTCATTCAGCTGAGAACAGAAAATAACTATTACTGCGATGGGGTGATACAAGTAATAACTGGTGATAGATGTTGACTTTAACAGCAAATTAATGGTCTGTCTTGAGCAAGGAACTGAGCCCCTGAAACAGATTAGGAGGGAGCCTGTGCTAAGTCACAGGCTGCCCTAAATGAGACACTTTTCAGAAATCATCTGTGCAGCCTGACTTGACGGGGCGTCAGCAGGGGCCTCATGAAAACCTGGCTCCTGTGGTCATGCACAAAACTGGTTGTATTGTAGTGTCCACAGCCATAAATGAGGACACCTTAAGTACATTTGCATATCTGTATCACGTACATAAAATAATATTGCCAAATTTCATGACTCTATTCTAAGTCTTGTGATGTTTGGAGGTGGGGCTTCTGCTTGGGTTCTACATAAGAATGTTACACGGCACATTTATGAAAAATGTTATGTTTATCAAAGTCGAAGAGAAAAGCGGGAAAAAGTTTCCTCCAGGCAATCAAATGCTGCAAGTTGATAAAACCTGGAAGAGACGAAAAATATTTTGAGCCAGTTTCAGAACCTTTGGAGACCAAATTAATAATTTCTGAATGTTTGAAATGACAACGCAGATACATAATGTTATTAGTAAAAAAACACTGTGTGCACATATTTTAATATTTTGATTTTTCATTTGTACCTAAAATAAATATATGCAGAGTTTGAACTGTGCATTCAATTTCACATGAGATCTAGGACTCTACAAAGAGCTCTCCACAAAGAGCTGGTTTGTATACTTTCTTATAGAATGAGGTTTCTCTCAGTTGCCTCCATGAAAATGAATTTGGTGTGCAATGAGTTACCAGATTCTATCTTTATTTAACCCTATTGATTTTAAGTTCACTTACTGTTGCACGGTCCTTGCAGTTGGGTATATTTTCCTTTGAAACTAAAGAGAAGGTTTTTCTCACATATAGTTTTCCCTATTCTGTAGTTGCAATTTGAGAAAGACAATTTTAAAGGTATTGAAATTATCCAGCAATTATTTGCAATGGGCTTGTTTGCAAATTGCCTGCTGTAGCTGGTACAACAGGACCCACTATTGTGATAAAGCACAAAAAGACATGTTTTTGGGGCATGTTTTTTGACAAGGTGGGCACGCTTACCAGCCCAGCGTGATTGCTGCCCGGTTTCTCTAGTTCTCGGGAGCAGGGAGGGCTGCCTTACGTGTGGCTTCTCAGAGCCGAAATATACGGCTGGCTGGTGGAATTTTGCATCTATAAAAGTCAGGGCTCTCAAACCATCAGGAGATGTGAGACTCCCTTGTACTGGGGAGCAGTCCCCCAGTGGCAGGGTTACCTGGCCCCCATTTAGCTCTAACTACTGGACTGGGAACGAACTGAGCCCCACTGGTTGCTGCCCCCACAGCTGAAGATAAGGCTGCTCAGCTGACTGGATGCATCTCACGAGGCAGCAGATACTGATCTCCAATAGCTCTGACATAAAACTGGAATTCGTGGCTGCTCAGGGAGTTAATAGAGCCTTGTACCATCTACAGACACCAGACCTTTTCTGAGGGGGGCAGCTCTCCTCAGTTCCCCTGCGCTCTTCGATAGACTGCTTCTTGCTGAGACCGGCGTCATACCACATTATTCGGAGCACTGCATGTACACGTATGGAGCCAGGTTTTCTGCTGCTTTCCATCTTGTGTGCTTGCTTACACCAGTGCAGGGTGGGTGAGGAACTCTCCTCTTTATCTTGCAATAGCATTTAAAATTCTGCAATAATATAAATGAGCACACGAGATTAAGGGCAATGACAAATCCAGTCTGTGCTCTTTCAATGCACTCCTGCTATGTTCACAGACATTAGTTTGACTGGACAATGTTAATACTTTTTCTTTCTTTTTTGGTAAGCCCTTTCATTAACTGTAAAATAGCATAAGCAGTTCCTTGAGGAATTCAGGGTTTACCAAAGCTCCTTTGAAAAATGGGAAAGTAGTTTTGAATTTTAGAGCTGCAATTAGCTTCACAGATCAGTCATAAGGCTGATTTACACAAGCACTGAGAACAGACAGCTCCTATAAGCTATAATTGGAGCCATGGGTTCTTAGTCTGAAAAGTCAGTCCCTCAACTGCTATAGTTTGATTTTCTAAAAGGTAAAGAACCAAATTAGAGTATTAACATAATGTTTAGGAGAATGTATTAATCAAGCAATAGGAAGAAGCAAAAATACTTCCTCACACAAGGCAAAAAGTAAAAGTTAGGTATTGCACTCCTTATGAAGATGTAAGAGGGCCCCCCTGCCGCTTTTGCTCCTCAAAACTATTTCAAATTAAACTTAAAATAGAACTGAAAGGAACTAAAATTAAAAAGCAACCAAAAGGTTTGAATCCCCTTGTTCACTTGGTTATTGCCTTCATAAATCAAAACTAGACAGCAAATGAATTGGCTGCACTTACATTGTTGTTTATTTGCCATGCAGTTATGGGGCCATGGCAAAGCAAAACAAGATGATCATTGTTTCAACCAAACCTAGAGACTTTAGGCTTATCCCTCGCTGCCTGTCCTAGCTTTCTAGTCAGACTAGCAAAAGCAAGAAGTAACGTGTTATTTGGCTGCTGCTTTATTTTCCCTCACTCTCAGATCCCTGATTGACTTTACTGTGATGTAAAGGGATCCAGTTTTGTCGTGGCAGTTTTGGGAGAAAGTCACATAGCAAACGGCACCCTCGCCGAAAACCGTAAATGCAATGGAAATCACAGTTGTTTTAAGAGCCAGAACTTGCAAGTATTTTTGGAGTGTAGTGGATTTTAAAACATTTTCAGCACAAATAATAAAAGCAAGACTAGCAATAGGCAGTGTCATGCCTCCTAGGACCTTTTTATGACTTCTGCATAATGGTTGCTTGATGCTTAGAGCTGAAATGAAAGATGGCATGGGCAAGTTAAACATACAGGCAGATAAGATGAATTGCCCTGTCAGAGTGTTCCTCTTCATCATCCCCAAGCAGCTCTGCAATTAAAAAAAAAGAAAGAAAAAAACCCCCCAAAACCGACCATTGTTTACTTTTGTGAATAAAAAAAGGAGAGACCTTCTGATGACACCATGAAAAACTCCAGTTTTTGTTATGGCTCCAGCCTTCTTCCTACCCACTCTCATGGGCCCTCAAAGTTTATTGAGCTCTCAGTGCAAGATTAGGACCTCCAATGAGCTGCCCTTTTCAATTGCTAGCACCAGTACTTTTTTCCTCTTTTCCTTTGGGTCTCAGAAACATATGGATGGTTTTACTTTGCCATCAGTAAGACCCTGCCATGAATGATAGTCCATTATTGTCATAGCTGCCAACTTGCACAGAAAAATTCCCAAGTGTCAAATTGTAGCTACTAATATAAACAAGCAAATCGAAAAGCACAGACTCCTCCCCATGCCTTGGCAACCCTCCCAAAACCCAGCTTTATTTATAACCTCTGCCTCAGTTGTTCTCCTTTCATGATTGCTTCAATTGATTTTGTTGAGGCTGTGTACCGAAAGCAAATATAAAAAATACGGAAAAAAATGTTTCAGTACCAAAAATTGCTCTGAGGGTGCCTCAAGTCTATCTCACTCATTGTGTGATTTCAGTATTAAGGGAAAGTGTAATTTTCGTAATTGGGCATCTTCAAGCAATGAAAGATGTATTGAAGAAATGAGAGAGACACAGGACAATGCTGTTATTTACTTATTTTTAAAGTACAGAGTTAGAATGATATTTCAGGAGTAGGTTCTCCACCTTTAACAAACGGTAAATAATGCCACTAACTTGAATGGATTCATTGTGGATTTTCAGGTGTTTAAGTGCAAACACATTTTTCCTTAAATATTAAAACATGCTCATTAAACTTGCTTTTTACTGTGTTCATACCCCTCCCCTCAGCAGTGCCGCACTGTCTGGTGTGTCTTTTTTTCTCTCAAATAGCCAAGCAGCTATGAAAAGGCAGAAAGCAATTTTACTGTTCAAAACTCCATTATGCCTGAAAAAGAAAAATAAACAAGCCTAAAGACAAAACCATTCCCTCTGCATTCAATCACCACGATGAGAGAAAATGCACATTTTTGTAATCAAAGCTGTACAAAGCCTTCAAGTTCTGTGACGCGCGGATGGCAACAGATTACTGGGTCAATTCACATGATCTGTGTTGATATTACTCAGCGTGATACCTTGCAAACATGTTTTTCTGAGTATTTCCACCGCTTGGCAATTTTCACTGGGGTACTTGCCTATTTTCACCTGGTTGGAATTACCATAGCAAAGGAACAAAACTTGCATCATCTGGAGTCTGAGGCAGCAGCAGACGTCCCCTTCTGGATCCCACCGCACAAGTGGTAGAGATTACTCTTTGTGTGAGGTAAGATCAGCTGGGCTGGCTCAGATCGCCTGTGGTAGCTATAGGAGTTAAACCCATCGATTTTATCTGAAGCAGATTAAGGAATACTAAAACCAACTGCTCTGCCAGCAAAACTATGGGGGTAATATCTCTGGCAGGCTGAAAGAGAAGAGTAACTGGGAGGTACCAGAGAGAAGAAATCTCTTTCCCTTGCACAGCTGGACCTGGAGGGGAACATCTGCCAACAAACCGGATGACTCTAGGGAAGAGGAGCAGCTCCACAGTGTTTGGAGCAGGAGCTTTCTGGTGCTGCCTCACTGTCCTCGTATGGACGGACTTGGAGTAGAACAGTCTTGTTCATTCCTGGTCTGAGACAATACCCATTCAAATATATGGAAATATTCCCACTAATGCAGTCGCACTGAACAGCCTTTGGCCACTCCTCTAAGACTGTTGACAAGGGCCAGTAGTTACTGTGGGATCTGCGGTTAAAGCTGAAATCATTTCACTGATTTCACTGGGGAGAGAGGCAGGGAGCAGGGTACAGCTGGTGTTGGAAGCGGCTTTGGGCCCTGCCGGATTGGATGAGGAGTTTCCCTTTGCTCCTGGGGGAGTGAAGTCCTCCGTGTGATGGGTGGCAGCTGCGGTCCCCTCGCACCCCACCGAGCGGCTGGCACCGGCCGGGGAAGCCAGCCCGTAATCACAAGCACCTGACATGCGCTAGATTTAATTTCTGACTTGGAGGTGAAATGCAATGCAATTACTGAATCTGGTTCGAATTATAACCCAGCCTGGGTACAGGCTACAAACTACAGTCCTCTTTGCTAGGCGTTTGTCCGTGACAGCTAGAAAGGCTTAAATAAAGTCGCTGCATTGAAGCAAACCCAGCAATGCCTGGGAAGATGCTGGAGTAGGGACAGTGTAGAGCCTGGCTATCGCCTCCTCCCAAAAAACCACGCAGCGAGGCAGTGGTCAGCTGGAGACTTGGCTGGGGGAAGAAGTGTCCTTCCCACCTGCCTTCGGTGGGGCAGCACGTGCAATCTTCCTCTCCTCCCCAGGGGCAGAAGGCAGGCAGGGGCGCACGGCCCCAGCGCAGATGCCGCTGCTCCGCTCCCCTCCCGGCACAGACACCCAGCCCGGAGGGAGGCTTCGGGGTTGGCTCCGCTGGGCACCGCGGCAAGGCTGGGCAGCACGGGGGAAACAGCCTCCCCTCCTCTTCCTCACTATTGGGACTCTGTGCTTTTCCACTCCGGAGCCGGTCCCGTGGGGCAATCGGCCACAGCCCCCGGCCCCGGGGCCATGGCAGAGCCCCGCTGGGCTCTCCCGCCGGGAGGCAAGATCAGGAAGCACTGGGCCTCGGCAGCTTTCTCTAAGCGAAATCGCTGGATCCCACGCAGCATTTGCAAACCCTGCCAGAAGCTGAGGCATGGCGCAGGCACTGCAGGGTGTTTATTCCCCACCACCGCCCCGCTGGCTGCTGCCGGCGGGTACCATTTTGGGGAGGTAGCCCAGCATCTTGCTGCTCCTTGATGGAAAGGCACAGAGGCACAGCTGTGCTCGAGCAGTAGAGGCCCCTCTGCTATTGATTTCTACCCGTTCAGCCCTGCTGTGGTATATAAAGTAGGCTTTGCGTGAGCCATTTGCACCAGGGCTAGATTTATTCTCGGTGAGCAGGGTTGTGCCTGACATTAGAAACACATCTTGTGCGGAATCTCATTTTTAACATCCGCTATAACATGCTTTATTATAGCACGTTCAACAAAGGAAAGGAGGATTTTTGGAAACAAACAAAAATTAACCCAACATGTTACAGCAGCTTCTAATGTAGGATACCTGCAAAACCAGAGCTCACCATATGCTAAAAGTATCATATATTTCTTATACCTGTGGGAAAGATTTTTCTCTTATACATGAAATGGACTGTATTACAAACAGCTTGTTAAATGTGTGACAGATCGGCTTGAAACGATGGTTCTTGTACTCTACAGGCCTGCACATTTGCTAATAAACTGACTACATATACAAACAGTCTGTTCCAGGGTTTAAGCTCCTATTACACTGGTTCATGTTTCAACATGCAGCCACTCTGTAGTTTGTGTTTTCAGCAGAACAAGTAAGTGGATGCATATGCATTACAATTCCAGACATCATTCCATACCAGATGTGGTGCCTTTATTTTTAGTACGGCAGGAGTGTCTGCTGACCCTTTCTCACCCCATGTCTAATGAAAGATTGACTGCTCTGGGTTTTCTTATGGTGAATTATATATTAGAGGACAGTGGATTTAAAAATTAATTCAAGATTAATTTAGGGATGACTGCACATGGAATTATTTGGCCAACAGATGAAAAATGAAAATTTCACTACAAAGAAAAAAAATTGTAGAAGTGTCAAATTTTAATCCAATTTTCTGTAAAGAATGATCATGTTCTGAGACCCTTCTGAGGACTACAATTAATCATTCAGAGTGATACCCCTTTTCCACTTGCTATGCAAGCTTCCCTCTGAGCCAAAGCGCCATCCGTGCTCCTCTGAAGCGGGGATTCATGTGCTCAGTCAGTAAAATAAATTAGCACTGTACCAAAGGCTCCAAATTCGGGAAAACACAATGGCTGAAGCTCACACTTAGGTGAAAGGAGGCACAGCCATTGCATGGACGAAAAGAGAACAAAATGTAGTACCACTTCTAGCCCGATTTACAGCTTCTTCAAAGGCTTGTAACTTTTTAGGCAAATAAGAAATGAATCAAAAGCCAGAAAATGGATCTCTCTCATTTGAGGCTCTGTTAAATTTTAATGGCGGTGTTAGATGTAATACAGACACCCCTGCTTCACTAAATCAAAAAGCAAACACAAAATTGACTAAATTTCATCTTATATGTTTAACTGTTGTGGGATTTTTCTATTAAATAAAATTAGACGAGAAGACTCTAATGAAAAGCTGGCTGACAAGACGGATGCTAGGAACTCACCTTACCGAGTAAGGAAACAAATGTTGCAAAAAAGGAATAAATAATGCCTTTTAACTAGTAAAACATATTAGTGCAAACAAGACTGTACTAAATAAAACTCTCCAGTTATCATGAGTTCAGTGATATAGTCCCATGTTTATTCTTTCTGTTTAAGCATTTTAATATTACATAATTTTTATTGTTTGTAGTAATTCTTTCCTGGACATAACATGCATGGAGGATGAAAAGAGGGAAACAGAGAAAACGCACTGTGTTCTTCAACTCTCAGAATGATTTCCAGAAAGAATTTTTCTGCATTCTCATATCCACAAGTTTTTTATTTTACATCAATTTTTAAAAATTAACAGTGCCTATTTTTCAAAGTGGTGAACGAACTGTTGAGAATGAAGCCTCACACAAATGGAACCGTAAGCTGAAAAGAACCGAATAAAATTGAATACACTTTCCATTGAGGAACATAGAAAATTTGAAGGCCTTGCTGCAACGTATGAATAGTACTGAAGACATAGAAAATGTTAATGACAAATTAATTGGGCAACCAAGGATGCAGGATAAAAATGCATCAAATCAAGGGTTGCAGCCTGCAGGAGCGGAGCAGCTAATCTGCATAAACTCTCCCTACCTCCCTTTCTGTTTTTTACCTTTCTCTGGCTTGTTACCTTATTAGAGAGGAAAACATTTAAAAAGGGGCTCCTGCAGGCTGGCTGATTTCTTGCTGAATCAGCCAGCTTGCTACTGAATTGATTTCTACATCTTCCACCTCATGAAAGCTAGAAAATGTTTTTAATTGAACATGCCCTTAATTTACAGGACATGCTGGTGCAGAAGAGAAAAAGCTGAGAAAGGCAACAAATGCATCCTGTATTTATATATGATAACGATGATGAGGTCTTTTATATATTGGAAATTAATGGTTATTTAATATGTGTTATTTACCAAAAGGCAATGTATCTACCATTAAATGTATGCAACAGAAACATAAATGCAGTAGCACTTAATTCTGAAGAATAAATGGAATCTAATATGGGGGAGGTATTGAATAAGGATGTGCTGTAGGTGTACAGCGAATAAGAATACGGCCCTGTTGCTCCTATGATCAGACAGCAATGACACTGGAAATTGTTTTGACAATAAGACCTCTAGCTTTCAAATTGATCTGCTGAAGTCCAAATACATGTATCTTCATTGTGTGAGCAGGAGAAAGGTAATTTTGCTAACTCAGTTTTAATGGGGTTTTTTTTCAGCCAAAATTATAGCCAAAAACAAAGTCTTGTTTGAGATTTTAAGTAAAAAGCATGTAACAAAAATCTTTTTTCAGGTTGTACAAGATGTATAGGAGGCCTGCTATTTATAGTCCTATGATAGCTGTGTTGAAAACAAGAGTTTCTTTATGTATCCAAAACAATTTCTACTGGGAGAACTGGTCTCCCATACTGCCCTAGTCCAAAGTTAACATAAATTTTAACCAAGAAGTTCTACAGTTTGGATTTATTACTGCCAAGATTAACATATATTATTTTTTGGAAGTTTAGTATTCTTGGATGAAAGCATAGGTACTTATTCAGGAATGTACTGTCCTCTGCAAAGTACTCTGGAAAGATAAGAAAAAAAAAAGATTGGGTAAGTGGACAGTCCTACAAAATTAGCATTTACCGCATCTTAAATACTTTGAGACATAACATCATCTCCTAAGATGAGCTCAGGACAAGGAGCCGGGAGTTCCCGAGTTTTGTTCCAGCCCCCACTACAAGCCTACTGTGTAGCCTTAGGAAAGTTTGCAGCATGGGGGGTAATGATTACTGGGCTGTTGCCTTGTTGACCTAAGCGTTCGTATCCCTTCCTTGCTTTTTCAGTTTTGACCCCAATCCGTAAGTTTACGAGGCAAGGACAGTACCTGACTTCATAAGCAAGCATTCTGGGAGGGACATAAATCTCCAGGCGTCGGGGCATAAGCCAGCCTGTAATGCTAAACAAGGGAAACTTAGCTTCCAGGCAGATTATCTCCAAACTGCCAGCTGTAGCGTTTCTTTGTCTGAAGCAGCTGGTACTGACCACTCTTGGAGATAGGGTACTAGGAGAGATGGATCACTGGTTTGATCCAGTATGGCAATTCCCAGGCTCTTCTACAGTGCCAATTATATTACTGGCAGTCAATAACAATAATAAGATTACTGAGAGGAATTTAACTAATGAGATCAAATAAAGAATCAAAATTTGGTGGGGAAGGGAAGGTCGTCGTATTGCCAGATGTCCAAAACATATTGAATCGAAGGGGGTGGGTGGTTTTTTTTTCCCGTGGTAATTTTAAATACAGCTTTTCAAAGTTTCTACTTTCAGAGCCTTCTAACATAATTTTAGTGAGATTGGTGGTTGCATAAAATAAAGCTTGAGAAGCAGTGTGACATATAATTAATGGAAGTGAGGGAGAAGTGGGAGGAAGGAGTAGAAAGTTTGTGAAAGTTTGCAGGGTGGAAGTGTGCAGATTGGGAAGTGATGGATAACACTGAATTACATAAGAATCCACAAAGGGGGAGGCAGGAGAAAGAGGAAACCTTGCTGCACTGTCCTTGGCGTACGTTATACAGTGCGTTTCCCGACAACAGAGCCTGGGAATCAAAAAGATGCCAACAGTTAGCAAGCCAACATCTGACAGCTGCAAAGCACTGAATTGCCTCTGATAGGGGTGGACTTTTGGAGGCTGTGAGCCCCAGAAAGATTTAAGCTTTGATTAGGGGCAGCGGCTTTTGCTTTGCTTCACTTTCCTAACAAATTCTGTTTGTGGAAAAGATAGGGAGCCCTGACTCTGCTGGAGCTGCGTTAGTTCGTAGGTTAGAGTACTGCGATCCCAGATGGCTGAAGCAACGCCAGCTGGTAGCACTTGGACAAAGAGTTCAGTCTGATGAAACACAGCCTGACAGCTGGTATCAGATGCTGGAGAACTGTAAGTTTCACTGAACGTGTTGCTATTGGAGTCATGACAGAAATTTCAAGGGAGGGAAAAAAAAAAATTAATTTGAGAGATGTTAGTAGAGGATCTCGTCTGCATTGAAAGGAGAGCGCAGCCATGCTTCGCTGATGTTGCCAGCTGAGGAGCTGGCCTGACGTTTCTAAGAGCCTGTTTACACTACCATATAGTAGGAACTTAGTACGATTTCTTGTTCAGAGGAACCATTGGCAGGTTGCAAAAACAAGCCTAAACTTGAGGCCATTAGCTTGTTTGCTAAAAGCTGGATCCAATTGCATCACAGTATTTTGGCAATGGTCCCTTACTTGCTTCCAGTTGTAGTGCTGAAGGGACAACGAGTCAGGATTAAAACTTTATAAGGATTTACAAACTAAAAGCCAACATTTTTGACTGCATCTACATGTTGACCGGAAGAGCAGGGAGCCATACCGTAAAGGGACTTCCGTGGGGATGCAGCTGCATTTTATGGCAGCTGAAGTTAGAGCACCCATCAGATGTAGACTTGAATAAAATGCATTTTGGATAACGAAACTTAGACATGTCCCTGAGACAAAAGACAACTTTGAAAGATAAGTCTCTTGGCTAGGCATAGGTGGAAAGACAGTCTCACTTTTGACTGCCACTGTGCCCTGACCATCAGCACTTAGGAGTCCAGGGTACCCTCTGGTTATTTTCTTTGCCCATCTGTGTCAGTAGTTTCTGGGTACCTCACACTTAGAGGTCCCCACCCCACTGCCAATATTTCTGATTTTGGACGTATCTTCATAGGCTTTCTGTCCTGCCTAAGCAGCCTAGTGCATATTTAAGCATATTGCACATTCGCAGCTGTGGGACAGGCATTCTTCCCACCTTATTTTTGAAGTGTAAAAGTTTGTCATTTGGATTTTCTCAATAGCTAGTGGAGATAGGAAGACGTCATTAGGTGGTATGAATTGTCATTGACAGATGCTAAGTGCCCCCCCTTAGCTATAGAAAAGAGTATAAATAGCCTTCTCAGAACAGATGTTATTAGCGTTTATTTAAAGACTGGGCAGGTCAATCCCACAGCGTTTGTGATTTTAAGACATACCCCTCTTGGCACGATTTGTAATCTAGGTTAGGTGTGTCCCTATTTATCACGTCATTGCGGTGACTCCTGTTTGCCAATAGCCAAGTGTTTCCTTGCACTGCAGGAAAACCAGCACCTTACTTAGGACTGAGAGTCTAGTGGCAGTTATGAGCCCTGAGATATCTATGCCTTTTTGTGGATTTATCTCTAAATACCAAACAAACAGGGCCCAGGAAGTCTTAGAGCAGATTAAATGACTGGATGAAATGACTGGAGCCATAAAAATGGGTGTCCATACTGATGCACCAGGTGCCTCCCTGTCACACATGATGGTCTTACATATAAACTCTGTAACAAAACTGTTTAAAAAAATGGAATGTGGTGGATTAACCTTGGCCAAGGGCCAGACACCCATCCAGCCACTCTTTCACTCCCCCTCCTCAACAGGACAGGGGAGAAAACAGGATGAGAAAGCTCTTTGGTCCAGATAAAGAAAGAGGGATCACATAACAATTGCCATCACGAGCAAACCAGACTCAGCTTGGGGAAAAATAACTTAATTTATTGCCAATGAAAATAGATTCAGGTAGTGAGAATCAAAGGCAAGCATTAAACCAATACCTTTCCTCCCTGCTTTCTCAGGCTCAAGTCCAGACTCGTCTCCCTTCCCCGAGTGCACAGTGTGGGTGGAAGGGGTTATAGTCAGTACACAGCGCTTCCTCTCTGCTGATTCTTCCGTCTCCCACCTTTCCCCTGCTCCTGTGCAGGTGGTCCCCGTGGGCTGCAGTCCTTCAGGAAAAGCCTGCTCCTGAGTGGGCTCTCCATGGGCTGCAGCTTCCTTTTGGGGCACATCCAACTGCTCTGGCATGAGGTCCTCTGTGGTCCAGAGTGTGGATATCTGCTGCACCATGGTCCTCCATGAGCTTCAGGGAAGTATCTGCCATGGAGCACCTCCTTCTCCTGGGCACCAACACCCAGTACAGGGAGCAACAATGGAAAGACTTTCCACCTAGTAACTACAAACGTGCTTCTGTTTACTTGTTTGCCTTTCAAAATTTCTCTGTCAAAAGTTTTTTTCTAATTCATTCTTTCTCTGCTTCTTTCAGCTTTTCCATTTGGCCTCAAAAGTAAAGGGAGAAAGACAAATGGCACACCACAAAAGGAGAAAAGCAGGCAACTTATAAAAATGAAAGCCTTCAAAAGCAAAGTGTTTTGTTTTACAGTTTTGACTAAAAAAATAAAATAATAAAAAATTTAAACTTTTCTCAGAAAGGATTCTGTATTCAAAAGGTTGTTTTCAATGGGTTATTATAAGGAAGCCAGCAAACCAACCTGACAAAATAAAATAATGGATGATATTGAGGAACCTTTTATCTCCTTCTTTAAGAGTGTCATCAGACCAAAAGGGCAACCTCATTCTTCTTCCAGAGCTCTAAGGACAAGGATGCTTTAATTTTCTTTGATGGCATCTAAAAGCAATGAGATGGTATCCAAGAGCCAATCTTAGAAAAGCAACAGCAAAACGCTTGCTCTTGTTTCTATCTATATTTCATAATTACTCAGAATTACTCTAAGTCAATAATCAATGCCATTTATTCCAGTGAAAATTATTTAATGGCACAGAGCCATCAAGTCGTAACTCATTCAATAAGTTGCTTTTATTTCCTCTTTCCCCTGTCCCTCTCACTGTTTGTCACATACACCCACTGTGTAATGTTTCAAATTAAAAGGAGAAATTGAGTGCAGGAAGTGTGTTAGTTGTACATCAGTTTATTAAACCCCTTATTTTTACTGGTGCTTTTAAATGCTGTCTTGACTGGAATAAAGAACTCTGGCATAATTTTTGTTGCTTTAAAGAAATGGAATATTTATTACTTTAATTACTGAATGGAGCTATTTACCTGGATTATCCTTATTTTTCACCTTTTTTTTTCTAGTGAAATATGTTTATTTCTTTTTTCATTTCTTTTTTGTTTTGTTTTGTTTTTCTATTTTTGCTAACCATGGTGACTATATGGGAAAACTTGTGTTACACTACAAAATTTTATCAGCACAGAAACCTAGCTGAAAACACAGTGACAAAAAATCGGGTCCTAACAGAGCAAATCTGCACTTAGCAGAGCTCCTTTATTCAGTGCAATTAAAAGAGCCATCGTTTTTCTTACCACTGCTTGGCGGTGGGCATCAAGCTGTCACTTGGAGAGATGCCAACAGCACGCACCATTGACTATCCTTCCAGCAGATGCGCAGTTTACCAAAATATGGGACTGAATGAGGTGAGAATGGAAGCAAAAGAGGAGCAGACCAAGAGAAATCAGCATTCACCTTTTGCCTTGCTAAAGTCCTCAGTGGTGAAAGGTGGGAAGGACCCCCAGATCCTCCTGGGAAGGGAGCAGGGAGCATGGCACTCTGGAAAAGCATTATCAGAGAAAAGAGCAGACTGCAGGCAGCAGCAGGAAATTCAGCTTCAGGAGATTTATGAGCCGCGGTGTCCAGAAACCCAGTAAGGAGCCTCTTGAACTGCAGATCTGTGTTAGGAGAAGCTTATTCCCTCCCTCTTCCCCAGCATGGGCATGCTGGGCAGGTGCTAGGACGTTCTGATGTCTCGCCTTGATTTATTTATTTGATGAAAAATAATGAAAAGGATGATCCTCAAGAGTCCTTGGAGATTCCATTAACTCTGCAAATTAAGCATATTGATAAATCGGTGATTATTTTGAAATGAACTAGAGAAAGTGAAAGGAAAAATGCTTGTAGGAGGGCTTGTTTAATGCGCAGAGATTTTAAAATGTAGGTAATATTTCAAGTGTATCAAAATACAGTAAAAAGACCAGGGGTTAATTATACTGGCATGATAGTTGGAACCACATTATTATAATTCTCTTGGAAAGCACTATGGAGCATATGGAGTGAATGAGGGGCCTATGTGTGCATAATAAGTTCTGTATGGGCATAAGGTGAAGGAGCAAGAGCTCTCTTGTGTGTAAGAGGCACTAAATAAGGGGAAGAAAATGATTTAACTACTTGATGGACTAACTTTGTATGTAGCAACACATTCACGGTGCCCTATCCTTTAAGCAGCAACATACATAAATCCACTCACTGCCATGGTTCATCTTCATTTCACACAGCAAATACTACTACAAATAGTCTACAGAGGACATGCTGGAGAGTTGGCTCTTCACAGACATGCTCACATTGCATCAGAAACCATATTTTGTGCTGTGCAGAACTGTTAAGCCTTTACATTACAAGTCTGCTTCCCCGTTACTGCATTTTTCCTTTGTTATTTCTGAGTAGATTTTGGTATGTCTCGTTCTCAAGTCACTGAATTTTTTGTGCAGGGATCCGACTGCATTTTAGAGGATCATCTCAGCAATGGAAAGCAAGAGAAGACAAAACACTCCCTTGAAGATACTCCTCAATTCCAAAAGATTCTGTTGGTGGCTTTGAAGGGTGGGTGTTTGCTCACTTAGCTGAAAACTAATTTTAATCATCTAACAATAAAGTTGTAAGAAGACATTTAGATATTAAACTTAGACTAGGGGACTAATTTTTAGACAGCTAAAGATAGGTGTAGTGAATCCAACACAAAAGACTGTTGCTTATTTAAAAAAGGAGAATTTACACTGGGAAAAGAATGCAGAGAGAATTCACAGGAAAAAAACCCCAACATAAAGTGAGCCTTCTGCCTAATTTCCACTCAGTATGGTCTGTGCTGAGCAGAACAGGGCCTTTAGTTTATGAAAAAAAAATATGCTACTCATAACTAGTAAATTACTCGGGACATAAGAAAAGTAGCCCAATTATATAGGCGGAGCTCTGAACTAGGGTCCAGTTCTACTTTTAGTCCAGTGCACCTAAAGGTTTTGAAATCTTCCAGGGATGGGACCATATAATTAAATATTCCATGGTGTTAGATACAGCAAAAGTGTGGAATTAAAGTAACAAAGTCCACTGAGATTTTTTTTTTCTCCTCTAGAGTTACTGGTCCTGTTTCTCTTACATTGTTTTAGCAGAATTGCTGCATTCACTAACTAATTAGAATAAGGTGTAGAAAGGCAGTAAATGCACAGTGTTTGTTGAAAATATTCACTGAACTTTGCCAAATTAATCTCTTATGCCCAACTTTTAGAATTTGTAATACATTCAGGACTATATTTCTTCTTGTCCTTTACTGTCTCCATTTGCTCTCACCTCTAACAAACTGGGGGTACCAATATTAATACATTGACTGGTAAAATCCTTCATTTACAACATTTCTAATATAAATTAGAAAAAAAAAGCCAAATACTTTAGAAACCAAAATCTGGTACACAAACTCACTGTGTAGCTAATGTCACTTCTAGGAATCTTTTGGTGATGCCTGCCCGTAAATGACTTAATCATACATTACAAAATAAAGAAGAATAAGAAATTGAAGTTGTTTATAAAAGTGTACCACATAAAGTAACCATTTTCAGCAGTGTATCAGAATTGCATTTGGGCACATGATTCCAGCAGCCATGAAAAGGCCATTTTATTTTCCAAACTATGTGGCACACATTCACTTCAGTAATAAGTATTTTCATAAAATCAGTCTCAATACAAGCAGTATATAGCCTTAAAACCATTTCTTTAGCAGAAAGTAAAATAACAGTCACCCCTTGATAAAACACTTTCAAGGCTCCAGAACTAAAAGACTTCCTTTTAAAACATTTAGGTATTTACAAACATTTAAAAGCTGATCAATGACATAAAGTTGATGTTGTCTAGGTATCAGCAATTACAATAATGCATCATTATTTTGTGTAAATGGGTCATTACACTTAGAGTTATAGCTACTGCATCACATCAGTACTGAAATACCATGTCCACTGGAAATATTATAATGAATTCGGCAACAGATGGGCAAATAAATTAGAGACTGGAAAATAAGGGGGTAAATAAACTCAACCTGTTCGGCTAGATGAAGAGAAGGATGAAAAGTAACTTGATCACAGTGTATACGTACTTATGCTTGGAAACTGAAAATAATTAGGCAAGGGCATTTCAGCCTTCCTGACAAATGTATATTTATCTAACCTCAACTTTCAGCCGGTGTCTGGAAGCTGTTCCTTTTGTAAGTCAGAAGCTTTCCAGTGATTGGAAGTTGAAGTTAAACAAATTCAATCTTGAAATAAGAAGCAATTTCTTAACACAGAAAGTAATTAAAGATGAGAACATGCTGTTGCTTCACGTGAAGATGGTGAATTCACCATTAGTTTAAATACTGTTGTAAAACGGCGACACGTTAATCCAGCTTCTGAAAGAAATTGTGCAGCCTGTGGGAAATGGTGAAGAGAGAGGACTGGCATATGTATTTGTTACAGGCTCTCTAATGGATTCCTTGTTATTGCAAGGATACGAGGCATTAATGGAAACTTCAGGCTGTCCTGTTCCTCTGAAATGCTTTCATCTTGCTCAAGTTCTCGAGCTTGAGTAGATAGGGATAAGAGGATGAAACTCAGTGGCTTCAGAGTATTGAGTGCGTCCCCCTGGACTTGCATGCAGTGAAATGATGGATGTGAGGGGTCTGCAACAGCTATACAGGGAATCCCTTTATGCTTGAGCCTTTGCATGAGCCGCATGGTACACTGCTCCAGCAGGCCCACCACTGGTGGTGTTGCCAGGTGTCACCTGGACCTTCCAGGTTGAACTGCATTCCGGGGTGCCTAAGTTTGTATCAGGTTTACATGTAACTAGGAGACCTACCATTCTTCTTTACCCTGTCCACCGACGAGCATCACATGTGTGACCAGCCAGAAACACGCACCCTTGGGGATCAGGGGGCACATTTTCCTAAACTTGAAAGCAAAGATACAAATGAAAGCAAGGGGTTGGGGAGAGGAAGCTGAAGTTTGTTCTGTTGTAACAACTGGAGGCCAAACGGGAGGCACCCTGCGACATACAGCGAGACTAGTGCTTAGATAAGCAAAGGAAATGGGGGAAGAAAACAGATGTGAAGTGCCTTTCCCAAGATCACACAGCTGGGAGCTCGGCTGACCAGCTGGGGCTCTCCCTCCTAGTCCGGAGCCTGTGCGTCCTCCAGCATCTCTGGTGCAAGCCATTGAGTTGGAATATATTTACAGTTACAATTCTTGCAAACAGAAGTAGTCACAGAGAAAATGTCATCAGCTAGTTTCCATACCTGCATAAAACAATCATTCGAGGCCTCAGTTTTGCAGTCATGATACAGTGCTGACCTAAATACAGGGAAATAATTGATAGTATTTGTTCCTATTAAAATTTTGCCCCCCCTCCTCCCTCTCTCCAGCATCTTTTGTTTGGCTTTTAGTGTAAATAATTGGTTCTGTTGTCTAAAGCATATAGCCTGTTTATTGGGTAGGAGTATAAAGCAAGGCTCCAGATGTCAGATCAGGACCTCCCTGTCCTTATCCCTCCCTCCTTAGTGAAAACATTGAAAAAGAGGACATACCAACAAAAGAAGAACCCAGCAGATAGATCGTGTTCAGTGATCCTCTGTACACCCCTACCGTACACCCCTCCTCTGTACACCCCTACTGTAAGTCACATAGAAGAACATTTGTAACACATGCCCCTAGCCAAGGGTAGCGCCTGGCAGGCATTCCCAATGTGCTGTAATGGGCTATGGCTCTCTGGAAAAGTGAGATTTCATCTTCACAGCTATGCTGAGCCAAAGCGGGAGCTGGAATCAGAAATGCTGTCAGCCACTCTGAACTCCTCTGCTTTGGCATGGTAACACACTAACTCAAGGTATTGTGAAAATATTACTTTTAAGTAGAAAAGCTTGCTAAGCTGGCTAGAGTAACAAGCAACATGACACTGTCTGGCTGTCTCTTTTCTCATTATTTTTAGAAACCCCATTTTTGAGAGCCAGAAAGACATTAGCCTGAACTGTGAACATGCTGCTATTCTGCCCTGTTCGGCACCCAGGCCTTATGGACAGTCAGTTCCTTCATTTTTCAGAGGTACATTTTAACTCTACTATTCAGCTTGAGTAAGAAGCCTCCATAACCACGCAAAACCCAGCTAAGAGTTGATCCATAAAGCCACCTTTCTCTGAGACAGAAGAAAGAAGAGGTAAGCTCAAGGAAGTAAACTTTTCAGCCTATATTGAAATATTAATCCATAGCTTCTCGGCTCCTATGGTCTCACTGATTTAGTACCAAAGCATCCTTGATGCACCTAGAGAAATGAGCTCCTCTTCCTACAGCTAACAAGCGCAGCTGTAGCAGCAGCATGGGAAAGGGACGGCAGCATCGCTGTGTGGCTGCCTGGTGCCGCCCAGGTCACTCCTGCTTTGCTTTGCCCCAGCAGGCTGTGCTGGGCTGCACTGGGCTGGGCTGGTGTGGGCTTTGGGGAAGGAGGCTTCATTCCCACATGCCTGACCCCTGTCCACCTGCTGTCCACCCACCTCATTGCAAGGGCCTGACGGGAACTCTGGAAAAGGTATTAATAGGCTATCTCGGAGTAAGGGTCAACAGGAGAGCATACATACTGCTTAAATTAGTGTGCTATATTTACAGCAAGAGTTGCAAGTTTGAGTCACAGAAAGCCTCTTGAAAAGGAAAAGAATTTGCCCATGACAATTCATTATTTCTTTCCCTGAAGTTATAAGCATGGACAACCACAGTAATGAGTTATCAGACATTTTGAACTGGGATTATTTCTGTGCTTCTTTAAGGATGTGGTATAAAATCCTGACTGATCTCAGTAGGAGATTAGATAGAACAATGCAAAATATTCTAAAGATTCTGAATAAAGTCATTCCTCAGTCATGAATAAGCACACAAGCATGCCTAAGAGAGCAATTATTTTTTTCATACATGTGATGGAAATAAATTGTGTTAAATGCAACAAGTGAAAATAGATGTCGATAATGAGAATTCAGCATGGAAGTAATTTCAAACTTCTATTTTTCAGATTCCCACAAAAGCAAAAGTCTTCTAATCCTACTCCACTTTAACACTCAAGAATCAATACTAGAATCTCAGTGGACCTTGTAGGTTTAAAATTAGCTAGAGGAGTGCAGGATCTGCTCTTCATGCCAGGGCAAACCAGCGTCCAAACTGGCAAACATTGCTGCTCGCACAGCTGGGTGATTAGCACCATGGTGAAAATACCATGAACACAGGCATTTGCATGTGACGAGATACTGTAGCTATGGTTTTGCAAATAAAACCTCAGTATCACTCTTCTATACCTGCTCAATAACCAGCTCCGGTGGAGATGTTTCTGGCCACATAAATAAGTTTTTTTAGCTTATGGGGGGAAAACTGCCACCTTTGGATGATGTATAGAAAATAGATTACATGAGACTATCTTTGACCACACTTAAAGGGTAGATAAAGGAAAGAAAAAGGAAATTAGGGTAGAAAGGTAAACAGCTTTCAGTTTGGAAAATCTGAGCCCTTTTTGAATTTACAGAGGTAAGTTGCCACTGGAATTTCATAAAATAATTCTCAGTTCTCCAGCATTCACCATCGGAGCATCTCAAACTTTGTCCATTTTATGGTGTAGAAAGATAATAATGTCATAGTTTCAAGGAGTGGTAAGCTAAGGTCCAGAAACTCAGACAAAGCTTGACTTTTCAGTCTTTGGCAGGATATGGAAACAGAAATATAGTGCCCTTATGTGTAATTTCCTGCTTCTATAGCTTGGCCTTTCTCAATATAAACCCAGAGAAAACTGAGCCCAAATTTCCCCCCACTAAGGAATATGTATGAGCTTATCTGAGAGCAGACTATGCTGCTGTTCTTTTTATAAGAAATAGCTCAGGCCACACCTAAATACCAAGCAATGAGCATTTGTGGCATTTGAGCAATTAATTTCCCAGACAACATTTCTGATGGTGAATGGCAGGGGACGTTGTGTGGGGTTTTTCTCTCCCTCGTCTTCCCCCCCCGCCCCCGCTGTTGGTCTTGCCGCTGTGTCTTTATCATACTTTGTACGATGGCATGTCTACTTTGGGAAATGATGATTCCAGTGTGGGTGGATGGAAAGAGATCTGCCAGAGGGTGCAAATTTCAAATTGCTGCCACGGATACACCCTTCTGTGCTGTCTTCTCAAGATACCAGAAAAAGTCTCTAAGGAATGCCTGAGGCTTGACTCTCAGCATAAAGATAGACTTCTACACCACGCATTTTTCTTTCAATATTAAGGAAACAGACAGCGTAAATACAGCTAATGAATTCAAATTGACTTAATCACTTATTCATAGAGGAGGCCATTATGAAATCCTTACTGGAAGTGTTGAAATATTTGTGTGTTTATCCTGCTGATCCCATTATTGGGCTCGGAAAATTGTTTAAAATGCTGCTTCTATGTCAAGGTGACTCACCATTGGTGATCTTTACACTAAAGTCAGGCTACATAATTTAAAAATATTAATAAGCACAGTGTGTAAGAAGTATTCCAAAGTAGGGTGCAATGCTTACCGCTGTAAATGTGAGATTTTGCTATGTGAAATTTAAGGGAAACACAACCACCAGGGAAGTAAAAAAAAATTGTGTCTAAAATAATGCGCATAATGGTGACATACTGTATCTACCTTAGCAAATAACATGCTTTTCTCAGACAAGAAGAGTGCCTGTCTCTAGCTGGGTAAACTGATTACTGAGTTTCTGGTTCCCTGCATATCTGTCCTTATTAAAAGGAAGTGCAGAAGTTCAGCTGGATATGTGCTGCAGCCTGCGCTGCTGACTCTGGTTCGGGAGGGGGGCAGGGAGAGGGAGCTGATGCAAAGAGGAAAATGAAGATTTCAGAGACAGAATATTTACGGTAAAGTATTAACTCAAGAAGTCACTTGCTTAAGAAATGTTTTGCTTATATAAATAATTAAAAAAAAAGCTTTACATCCCTGTTTAAGATCTTTATTCCCTCGGCATGGTATAGTATGGACTCCCAAGTGGATGTTTCATTGGAGTTTTGAGTAACCTACAAAGTCTGTGTGTATTTAATATTTTGTACATGAAAACTGTTGGCTGATGTAACTGCTTCATCTTCCTTGAATCCAGCAGGTCTGGTCTGCTTTCCATTAGCCTGTATATGTGTGGGTCACCTAATATAGTACTTATAAGAAAACTCAGCTAACTCACAGTTTCTGTTCATCAGAGCAAGATGTAAACAGAAAGGAAATAAGCAGGTCTGTCTGCTTATCCTGAACCCTACTGCACACCCAGGCTACGTCACTTAGCCCTATCAGCCTTCTTTTCCATGGATATTAACTTATGTTATGCCTTGCTCCCAACAGGCACACTTAATCACTGCATATGCATAATGATTAGAAATCATGGGACTTGATAATAATATAGGATTAAGTTGCTCCAAACAAATTAATGTTTGAAGTAGTGCACACTGCTCTAGATCAATGTATTGATGTGATAGAGAAGAAAAAAAAGTGAATACATGATCTATGTCAGGGTTTTAAAAATAGCATTCTTCTTTCATGAAGAAATTGTAGAAATGAGATTCGTCAAAGCTTACGCATCAGTGCTCTATGTTTAATTAGCTGAATTAGTGCTATATGCTGGTTACTGAGGGAGAGGGAGAAGCTATATTATTTTCTTTCCTAAAGGACCCAAGGTCTTCCGATACAAGTACAATTTCAAGGCTATGTAAGACTCCAGGAAGTCTCAAACAAATGTAAAATCCATATTCATGTAAATATTGCGATTGGTATTATGTGATCAATGTATTAGACAGCTGTATGAAGTCTTAATGTTTTACTAACACTTCTTTTTGCTTTGCTCCTTTGACATAGACATATTTACACAGCTGTAAGTTCTTATACAGTTTTTTCAAAAAAGGAAACAAAAACAACCCCCAAACAAGAAAACTAGTGTGATGTGGCTTATACAGTCACAGTCACGCCTTTGTTACAGTTTTTACTGGTGTAACTGTGGATACGGAGAAATGTCCTCTTTTATACCTAGTTGTACAGTTGAAGATGCTGCTGTTAATAAACTCTTCCTGGTGGAAGAATCACATCATGCGAAGTCAAATCATTTAGCTCCTACAGACCATTTAGCTCCTACTCTCCTCAACCCTGGAATAGAGGCACAGAACTTTGAAAAATGAGAATTGCCTATGAGTTATAAAATAAAATAAAAATTAAAACTACGAAATATTAAAACAATAAAAATAATCCTTCTGTCCTCCACAGTTGTGAAGGCAAACACTTTTGAGGTGTGGTCAAGCCTAATATAGCTATGTGAGCTATTGGCAGTGGAAGGGAAAAGGAAAAAAAAAGGATATGCAGAGAACTGACAAGGTGTTGAATATTTTAAGTGATTACTTGTGAGTTTGTATTGGTGATGAGGTATGATCTCACGTGATCTCAGTATTAACAAAGTTGTGTGTGTGTAGAAGAAAGA
Organism: Himantopus leucocephalus; assembly: GCA_003993805.1. NCBI lineage: Eukaryota > Metazoa > Chordata > Aves > Charadriiformes > Recurvirostridae > Himantopus > Himantopus leucocephalus. The sequence goes on from RSEF01000003.1 coordinate 103,364,006, forward strand.
TACCTGTTCATCACACATATCTTTCACTTTGTGTGTCCATGCAATGTATATTTAGGTAAAGGTGTACAGAGTATGGTATCTCAGTAAATATATGTTGACTCATATATGTTTGTATGTATATATATGTATACATATACATACATATGTATACATGCAGCAAGAAACAGCCATGTATATTTAAGCTTTTAGAATCGGATTTGACAGTGCCAGTGATACAACACAGTTGTTTTAAAGTGGTTAGCTCACCACTTATCTATTACAGCCAGGAACAGTATCATTAGGGACATTATCATTGTATTATAGTAGCTCTAGAGTTTCCAAGTCGGGAAAAAAGGGAAAAAAGGCAGATGCAAGTGGGTACTGTTTAGGAATGACGAATTGTATTATGGTTTTTAAACATGACAGGCTGAACCTGAATTCTCAATGGAACGAGGAGGCAAAGATATTGACTCTGCAGCATCCCAGTACAAATATCTGTAAAATATTTGTTTTCCGGAAACTGTTTTTGTCTTCAGTGAATAGCCTGCTGTTAAAGTGTCCTGCTTCTCTTGTGTGGAGATACATGAACCATGAAAGCAGCCTGCTGCAATGTTGATTCTTTGGTGTTTAGAAGCTCTCACCTTGATAGGCTCAAATTTCAAGGTTTTGGCACATATCTAAGTAAACAAACAAGCCTATATCTAGTCCATTTAAGCAAAAACACAGGACCTTAGGAAAGGCAAATGAACAATTCATATGCATTTAGAGCCTTTTTGAAGGACTTCAGTAGGTGTTTTTGTATTATCTTACTAAAAGCATTTAGAAAGTCACTGCCTGCAAATCAGATAATCCAAAGTTGGTGGAGTTACAACTAATTTGCTGCTTAAAAATATTTATTGTTGACACAAGAGAACACTACTTCAAGCAGTCACTTGAGTTCGGGATCACTAAGCTTTACTACATATCACTGAAGGTTAGTGAACTATCTGCTTATGAGAACTTTAACCACAGTAAAATGTGAATCTGGAAGGAGCAATATATCAAAGCACTTTTGAACCCTCAGGTTCAGAAGCTTTTGAATAGTTTGGTTGTCTCAAAGTCTCCTTACTGAGTTTGAAATTAGTATAATGCTACTGACAAAATCAAATGTACATAATAGCATATGTTCTTACAATTACAATTAATTCAGTTACCACAAGTTGGCAAATTATTGCTCATCAGACATTCACAGTGCATGAGTCTATGTGAGCTGCTTGCCTTGCGCCTGCTGCATTCGTGAAATAAAATCTATTAGCATAAACTTCCTCTTCGGTTTCACTTTGTTGTTGCAAGGACAAGAAGCACGCAGATGAGCCATTATTGTAGCTCAAATGACAAGTGGTAACATGTTAAGTTCTGACGACTGGATCACTCACTGTGGCTTGAACACATCCCAGATATGTCTCTAACAAATCCTTCTATGCTACAAAATTATATTTAAATCTTTTCTTTTCTTTTTAGTAGAGAATTAAGTTCCAGAAATTGTAACCTTCTTCCAGTGAGAAAGACAGAACAATTTTTAACCTGTTGATGGAAGCATGTTAAGTATTGCTTTTTCTGTTTCACATGAAAGCAGAGCTTCTCAGAATGCTTAAGAAAACAGATTTAGAAAATTTAGTGAGATTTCACAATCCCAACCAAAACTTCCCTGCGTAATGTATGTTACAACAAACTATTAGGGTAGATGCTCAGGACCCTGGTACAGAGTTCCTTGCTCCGGCTGAAATCCAATGACACAGCCACACATTACACAGCAAAAGTTAGACATAGCACAATAAATTCTTCTTGCATTAGACAACTACAGGCACTGACCTAAAGAACCTTCTTCTCCACTGAGACATCTTCATTGAAAGAGTGGCAGAAGTAAAGTATTACAAGAATGTCAGCTAGCTAATAAGTAAGACTTTGCCTTGATATTGAAACTGTCTGTCACAGAACAAGATATTCCACAACGGGTCTTATAGCATAGCCTGGTGTACAAGTATTTGCCACAGTGCTGAGCCGCCCAGAAGGCCCTGTGTCCCCATCCTCTCTGACTTGGTCAGCTGGAAACCATGCAGGTGTGTAACTTTGGAAAAAAACTAGAGTGTGAGAAAGGGCTATGAGGAGCTTTGCCTGGAGCCACGCCACCATGGCTCAGGAGCTGCACAGCCTTCACCTTGGTCCTTGCCTGAGGAATGGTGGAGGCGTGCTGTGCCTACCTGTGTGCCTTGCTGATTTTGACCTAGCCTTGCTCACTTGACTTCCTGGCTTGATCTTGGACAAGTCCTGCCGCTACAGATCTGCCTGGACATCACTGGGCTCTCAGCTGACATGGGTTACTGTGATAGCCCTGTTCTGCTCACCTTGTTTGAGGGCTGTGAGGTGGGGCTGGAGTCAGTGAATACCCTACCCAGTTGGCCTCGCTGTCCTCCCAGGCTCATGGTGCCTGTGCTGTTGCAGGGAAGGCCCACTCTTCCAGCTCTTGGACAGTACTGTCTTCTGGACTAAAAATAATCTTTATTCTGCTCTGTGTTGTGAGCAGAATAATTGTTCTGGAATAAAGACACTGTGATGGCCAATTTCTTCATGTAGACCAGACCTAAATGGATTTCCTACTTTTAGGATTGGAGATTTGATGGAGGTCACTGTCCATAACCTGGAAGATCCTTTGCAGTATGGAAATGACATGTAGAGAATTAGCAATAGAGTTGTGTGAAGCATTTACAATGAAGCCAGACAGCACAAAATTGACCTCTTTGGGGATTTCATTATAAAGTAAAAAAAATTGGCCTGTGTTGCCAAGAGTTTTCCTAGTGTTTGCTGACATGGGTCAACCTTGCCACCTTGTGTTTTGCCTTGCAAGTCAAGCAGTGTTTGCAATTTCTTGTGGCTTTTATGCAATGTCAGATATAACGCGTTTATCCTACATTTTGCTTTGCATTGCTGAACAGATTTCAACCAAGCGCTTAGGAGAGAGAAAGTGAGTTTAAGTAGCTTGAAATTGAAGAGAAAATTGGCAAGAGTCTCATGAAGAAATATCAGAATGTTTCTCATAAGAAGTATGAAAAGCAGTCAGTATTTTGTTGAAGAGAGTGAGCAGGGTAGCTCAGGTGACTACTAGTCTGTTCTCCAATAGCAGTGAGAGCAGAATAATGGAAAGGGTTGTATGGAATTCAATTAATAAAGAATCGCAGGATCAGAATATTTTTAATGCCAGCCAACGTGATCTAATGGAAAATAGGTCTTGTCACAAAAACCTGAATTCATTCTTTGATGAGATTACAAGTTTGGTTGACAAAGAACATATCTAGACATAATGTGCTTAGAGTTATGTCAGGATCTTTTACTTCCTGGGGTAAAAGAAATACAGCGTTGAATTATGTCAAGAAGGCACACAGTAAGTTAATTCATAATTGGTTGACATTTAAAAAAAGTAGCTGTCTATGGCAAACCATCATCAAAGAGAGAGCTTGTTGGTAGAGTTCTGCCAGGATCATTGTCAAACCTGGTTCTATAAAACAACTTTGCCAGTGATTCTAAGTATACAGTTACTAATGATAAAGTTTTCCACAAAGATTAGTGAAATAATAAATAACAATGAGAACAAGGCATTCAAACAGAGACATCTGCTCTGCAAGACCCATGGTTCTGATTAGCTTATTGAAAGGAAGACTCAAAGTGGGTTGATTTCATTGCAAATGAATCTTCATGGGAAGAAAATAAATCCTAAAAGACAGTTTAATCTGGGAAAGGATAGTAAAACAAAAATCAATGATAAAACATTTTAAGTCTAGCAAATTCAAATTAGAATTAGGCAGAGACTTTCAGTAGTTAGATTGATTACCATTGAAATAAATTGCCAAGAGAAGTATGTTAGCCAAATACCTCTTCCTGGATTAAATGTAGAAGTAATCCATAGTAGCTTGTAATGTATACAAAATCAGAAAAGGTGTTCTAATTTTTCCATAAACACAATAAGTCTCAGAAGGTTGATCAATCATACCTAAAATTGTATCTGTCTAAAAAATTTCAGATGTGTTCTGAAACTCCACTGTGTAGATGGCAGATCAAATCTAAAGGGTTCATATTTTCATCTCCCTGAGCAACCTTCTCCATGGACAGAAGTGGCCATCCTTGGACATGAGAATGAACAGCTGGGATACATGGACTAACACCCTTTTAGACAGATCTTCTGCCAGAAGAATGGAAACATAGCCTAAAACTGTTCAGAGACATTCTTTACTGTCCTAAATAGGACTTAACGTTATGTTTCTCTGTGTTTGTTCATAAAGGTGACTTTTACTGGCAAAAGTTTGTTAGTTCCTTTACCCGAGCCACAGCTCAGGGCAATCAACAGGAGCTTAAGATCTTTAAATCAGAATCTCTGTGAAGGAATCAAAGCCATATGCAACTAATCTGATATATTTTGACTCCAAAATATCATGAATTTACAAATACTTACACATAGCCTTAACTTCACATACTTTAAGCATTTCCAGACCTTTCAACAAAGATAATGTTGCATAAATCTAAGTGTGATAATAACGTTCATCATTAAAATCTTAGAGAGTATCAAGATCCACAATGGGATCTAGTGAAAATATCCAAATAAATAACAACATAGTAATAAGTTAACCTGAAGACATGCCTGTAGACTTTCATGGAGCATTGGAACATAATACATATTTAAGACTAAGATGAACACTCCATTGTTCTAGAGAGCATCAAATTAGAAAGCTCCATTCTTTACTGTGGCATTAGAAACACAGTTAATGCAGTAGATGCCAAAAATTATAATTTTTAGCAGGAAGTCACCAAATTTTCGTAAACAGCTGCCCTGAAGGGTTTCTCAAAGACTATGTTGGACAATATCTTCTACTTTTAAATTGTAGTTTCCCTGTTGTTTTTGATTTTTATAAGATCTCTGGCAATTAAGGAATACAGACCTATTGTCTGGATGTTTATTCTCTATTGCAACTTTTGTTATTTAAAGAAGCCACTATATTCATAAAAATGTTGAAGAATGCAATCTTCATCTTTGGCTAGCAGTTTACAATTGGAACCTCTCTGGCATGCACACTGCAAAAAACTATCTCCAAGGGTTCCCTCCTAAATTCCTGTGCCAACACATGCTGATAGTAGGGTGCAGAAGAGCATAGGGGACTTTTAAACAGCCAGGGAAAGAGTTCGCTCTGCTCTGCAAGAAAACAAATGCAAATTTGGAGAACTGGTAGGGTGGCATTATTCCTAGTGGATGGTCTTAAATTATATCTGAATAAGAAGAAAGATAAAACAGAGTCAAGCAATGCCAAAGCCTCCCAAAAGCTAAACCCACAAAAATATTAGGATGGTTGTACTGGTACAGACCAAGGGCTCACTTTATCCCATGTCCTGTCTGAGCCGCTGAAGACAACAGTGCCGTCCTGGCCATGGACTGCAGGCACCCCCATGTCTGGGGCACACAGCCTCTTTGCAGGGGGCCGCTCTAGTTGCTGCAGCCCACTGTGCAGCAGCTGAGCTTCCGTGGCTCTGTTGTTGAGGGGAGCCACGGGGAGCTTCAGGAGTGGCTCCACGGCCTGCCCACTAAAATATACAGGGTTAACAAGTCCAGGATGTAACACTTGAACTTTGTCTGTACTCGAAGAGGTTGTTAAATGCAAGGGCAGAGGAATGTTGGTCAAGAGCACCCTGCAGAACACACAGAAAGTGTTAAGGGCTTAGTTGTTGTGTGGCCAAAGGGGTTCTCCCTAGGAAGGCAGTGTTGGAAGCAATATCCAGCTATTCCCAGGGATCATCTTGCATGCGAAGCCTCTGAGGCGCCAGGTTAATACCATGTGTTCAAAGCATCTCAGACCATGGCTGCTCAGAAAGCAGAGTAGACTCTAGTCTTGGCACTGTGAGTCCATATGAACCTCCTTGTCTCAGACCAGAGATGGGCTACATAGGAACCTGTCATGACACAGAAAGGACACAACTAACCATCTCATGTTTGGACAATTAAGCCCATGAGATTGCCCATTGGCTGGATTTTACACAACCAACATGAATGATTCCCAGCATGCAATGCAGCATTCGTGGCAACACCATGACTCCCTTTGTTTGGTAGACTGACTTAGTTATAAAATTTCAGGAGGTGAATGATGCCTGAAGCTTTTCCAGCACCTTACAGCCATCTTCACATTCAGCATGGTCAATGAAATTTCAAGTCTTTTTAGTCACAGAGTGCATTTACAGACGGTTATGCCACCCTTTCACCTACGCTTACTTGTCTCAGCCTGCTACATGGATATGCAGCATCTTTAAGAAATATTGATAGAAACCTTGGGTTTAGATGTTTTTGAAGTGTTGTTGAGCACTATTTTTTCCTACATCTATGTCATTATTTTTCGTCTGCTATCAGTGATGAAAATATGTTAAAATAAAATTTAAAAAGATTGGCTTTGAAATACTTGAAAGCTAGATAAGGACTTTGACACAGCACCTGTAGAAGTTAAGTTAATTTTTCTTTATTAATTTTTAAACAAGAGATTATTTCCTTCTGGCATACATGAGGACACTGCCTTCAAGACCTTGAAAAAAAATGAATGTTAGGTCTCATTAGTACTGTCAGGCAGCAAGATAATGATTTGAGCAGTGGCTCATGAATGGGAATCTTTTTAAAGTAATTCTTTTGTTTCATATTTTAAAGGTTATTCTGAACAAAGAAAATGTGCAAACTCTGTCTTTCACAAAATGTATCAATACTAGAATAATTGGTCTGCCAGCCCAAGAGGCCGTAGTAGAGACCTGGTCTCAGCTCAACTTTTATTGAATCCTGGTTTCTTAGCTGGAAAGGAGACCTCAAATCCAATATTGATTGCAGTCCAATAACCTTTGGACCCCCAAAGTCTCTTCAGGTCAGCAATACAGTGTATTACTGGAGTAGAATGAAAGAGTCAGCACAGAGAGGAAGTGTTCCTTCTCCTTCTGTCACTGCATCTCTGCTCGGTTTTGTCCTGAGACAGTGGGGAAATGAGACCCTCCATTTTGAGCATAACTAGTTCAGGTGCATCATGATAAAAGCATGAACAAAATGATTGTTTACTCTTCTGAAACATTATGCAAATTTTTCATTTTTTATTTCTATCTGTAGCAGTTATAAGGAAAAATATCACCAATACCTGAACTGAACAAAATCCAGGCTAAGTTATGAGAGCCTACATGTTAAAAAGCAACTAGTAATTTTGCTAGTATAACATAATATCACTTAAAGAAATCTAATCTTCAAATATATGTTACTAAGTCTGGTCTGAAACTCAGAAGTCTTTACAGTCTGTTCTCTGGAGACTCATAAATGGAGGCAAGCAGAATTGCTAGCAATCCCGAAAATGCAGGTCAAGATGTTTATATCATATGAAGTTGAAGATTCATTCTTAGTTCTTGATAATAATAATTATTATTAATCAGGATAATGAAATCATTGAGATGTCTGATCTCATACCATTTGTTGAATAAGGCAGTTTAGGAATACTGCCATCTGTTATTATGTACTACAGTGATTAGAGACAGGCAAAACTGAAGTCCTCCTTTTCAGCAGTCTGGAGATCATGAATATAAGTCATCAAAACATACTGAGCAAAAAAACCTGCATTAATGGCAAGCAAACTGCTATGTTCAAGTAAATAATTGTATAGCATCTGAACACTGAGTAGCTAAAACCAAACAGCTCCAGAATATAAAATAGAATCTGCCAAACAAACCCTTCACTTATGACAGTGCCATACAGAGTTATGGCAGGGTTATAGGGAGGTATAACAGCAATCTATTGTTAAAAAAAAGAGGTTAAAAAGAAGTTTCTTTTCCTCCAAACTACTCAGAAAGTTTTCCCCTCACCTATCTATCTAGACTTAGTTCTCTGCAAATTAACCTGCGATATACTTGGATAGGAGAATGAGTGCATTTCTAATTTAAATTTCAGCCAAGGGAAGGTGTAGCCCACAGTCAGGCTTCTCTCCTGAGATATTTTTCAGTTGCACTAAAGGTGGGGGTCCCTGGCTAAGGCTCAGCCCAGCCTGGGGTAGGGTGTGGGTTAGGCTTAGGGCTGGGAGGGAGATCAAGCCTAGAGCCCCAGTGGGAGTGGGGCTGAAAGGGGTCACCCGTGATCTCTTTTCTAGGAATACACACCTCCTCTTTTTCCACATCACAGCTCATCCCACAGACTCAAGCTCACCAAGTCATTCCCACGCCTGCAGAATAAGGCTTCACCCCGCAGCAGTGCAGTGTCCTCTGCACACAGGGATGTTAAAGGTGCTCAGCGCTATCCCTGTCACTAGAGTCCCAGCAGCGACACAGCAGCATGGCAGAAGATCATTAGCCACAATTTTTATTTAGATGAAGGGCTGCGTAGTATTGTTATACCGCTGAACTACTAATTTTGCACTTCAGGCTTGTTTCTGCCATCATCCACCCCAACTGCCGTGGGAACTTGAGTGCAGTTAGTACATCAGCATGGTCCCATGAAGCACAGAAGGCTAAACCTGAACAAAAAAGATTGCCTGGTGGAATGAAAGGAACAAACCTTAGCAGATGTAGAGAATATTTCTTATGTATTTATTCTAATTGGCCCAAATTTTCAGAGCAAGAGAATTTCTCATGAAAATAGCATGGTTTTGGAACCACCTTTTCATTTTAAAATGTCACCTTCTGAAATGCAGCCTTTTCCCATTTAAAACTCAAGTTACTAGAAACTCTCCACATAACAAAATTTTAGTACCTTCTGGGAGACTTTGGTTCTGGAAAAGAGCTAGACTATACCAACACAGCAGGTTTTGGGGCAAACACATAAATTATATTCGGCTTATTGTGCTACTTTATGCAGTGCTCAAAAACCAAGCTCACTGTAACTGTAAGTGCTCAGTTTGTATGGAGTCTCTACCTGTTTGGCAAGACCTTATTATGTTCCAAATACATTGTTGGCCTGGTCATAGTCTCTTGATAATGAACTGCATAAAACAAGGATTAATTCATTGTTAACTGCTTTATCTCAAACTATGCAGACATTGCAAATTCATTTGCATTTCAAAGCAGGGATTTGCTCAAAATATTCAGATTGGCTTGAGAACACCTGCTTTTCAGATGCAGCAAATAACATATACACACTGTTTCTGAAAGGCAAGCTTCAATCTTATCATGAAATTCAGTATATCAGAAAGCAAAGGATGGAAAAAGGCAAGAGTAAATAAAATCAGTTTTGAAATGCGTAAGCAGCATTGTAGAGATTTTTTTTGTCTATACTGATGCACAGGCACATATTGGAGGTTGAGGCTTTTGCCAGGCATTTCTGTTCCTTGAGCCACCTCAGCAGCAGGACAGAAGCATCAGCAAAAGGGGAGAAGTGAGGGGTTTACAGTGCTCATGCACACAACTCGCATTTCATTGTGGAGCTGCTCAAAGAGCAGCTGCAGAGGAAAGTAAGCGTGCTGCCTCCCAGCTCCTCATCTAGCTCATACATGAAGAGAGCACATTAAAGGAATACAAAAGNAAAAAAAAAAAAAAAAAAAAAGCAAACATAGCATTTCAAGCAGTGCCGGCTGAAATGTAAAAACCAGATGAAAACCTAAAAGCCTTCTACATGATATGCACAGGAAGCACAGAGGGGAGGTGTGCCAGGGGGACTGGAAGTGATCTGGCTGAATTTTTAAAAGTATGTAAGTAACCATCAGGAAATGTTTGACTGGAAAATGCAGAATGACACAGTGGGTATTGGATGTTTCAGGGACTCAGAAAATGCAAATTCTGTCTTTTCTGAGGGATTTATCTGACTGAACATTGATATCTACAACAGAGGGATCTGAGTTTGTTATATTAGCAATTGAAAGAAATAGGTATTTTTTGACTGTGATTAATTTCTTCCAATTCAGATATGTGTATTGGGAGGTGATGACTTATGACTGAGAGGTGACTGTATCTCTGATATTTGTCCAGAAGAATCCTGTTTCTGTCTCCTTGAGACAATGCTAATCTTTTGCTGTTAACCCTAATATGTTTCATTTGTCCCTTGCTGAAGTGGGGACATTTAATATCTCTCAAGGAGAAAAACAGAGCTTAACCATTTATTTTTAAGGTATACATGGATAGAAGGTATTACATACATATACAGTTCTGTGAGTATAGAGTTAACACCGTTTCTAGTAATCAAGGCAATGTTATAACAGTCACTGCCAAACAAAAGAAGCTACCCACAATGCAGCTGGAAAGACATACGAATGTTCATACATTTGATGACATAAGCCTTTGTAATAATTTTACTGAATTGAAATAAATGCTTGCAATAGCTTTCTTGCATTGCACACATGAAAAGCATTAATTATTTGATGTAATCAACTCAAATACTATGTACGTAGAATCACAACACTTTTGGGGAAACTTTTGCCTTTAACCCTGTTGCTCAAAACTAAGATGGTTTGAGGGTCATTTCAGCTGATGCCTGGTCAGAAATTTGAAGGAAATTTAAGAGCTGGACTCACTCATCAGGAAAATTTTCCTCATTGGAAAATTACTCATGGGTCTCATTCATTTGTACCTGGAGCTTCCACTTGGGATGCAAGCTGGCACTGTACTTGCAGCTCCAGGAGAAAGGTTATGGCCATAGGTTAGACACGTCCCATCAAAATTTAGGCCAAAGGTTAAGGCACCTGTGTTAGGATGACAGTCAACCCTGGCTCTCTGGGAGCCACAGGTCAGCTGTGGTTCTCCATAGCCTTCTGGAAGAGTTTGTTTCTTCAGGTACAAGACAGAGAGACCAAGCTGACTGTTTCCCATTTTAATCCACCTCACTGAAGGGCCCAAATTTTAATGTAATGATTCCAAACCAAAATTTCCATAGGTAATCCCACAACCACTTTAATCTTCTGAATTTGGAGGCACATTAGCAGACAAATATGAAAACAGATACTTCTTCAGTCATGAAATAAATTTGTATTCTAAGGGGACACGGGTTTTATTTGTTACTTTTATTCTTTAATCACAGACATTGAAGCAGTGGGTTGTAGAGGACTTCCTGAGGTCCCTACCAAACAAAATTATTCTGTATTTCTATTAATAATCACTAGAATGAGAGTTCTCAAAAAAATTTTCTTTCTTGTGAGGCAAAAAATAAATTTAAAAGAAAAAATGTAGTAGCAAAAGCTCTGACAAAAAGCCAAAAGATTTTTTTTTTGTGCTAAATGATATGTAGGAAATAATTTCAGGTTGCTTAAAAAAGTCCAATTAGATGAAACTATTTTTTAAAGTTTTTCAAAGTAAGACTGTATTGTTCAGCATTGTTTAAAAAAAATCAATTGCAATTACAGTTTTTCAACATAAATATCGTATGATTTGTCTTAAAAAAAAAATTCCACTCTCTGAAACTGCAAGATATTTTTGCTGGGATGAAGCAGACTTCCCATCACATGGAGCTTTGACATCCAGAGTGGAGACTTCTCTGAAAGACTGCAGTTTGAGCAGGCATTGGTGCTAAAGAAGGAGTTACTGGGTGAAATTGTATTGACTGAGTCAAGCAAGAGGTCAAACTACATAATTATAATGACACCTCTGGCCTTAAAAATCTATCTCTTCCTGCATAAATAATGCATCAGGCATTATACATGGTATGCAATAATGATATGATTAATTATCTCTGATTTTCATTACATGCACAGCTGCTAGTCTATACTTATCAAAGTTCTTCCTTCATAAGGGTATGATCTTTGAAAAATTGAAGATATCAAGAAAAATGTGAGTCAATGCCTTGCACAGGATTCATGTTCATGAACTGGTTGATAATTTTCTGTCTTGTCTTCTCTTTTTCAGTTGTTCTTATCCCTTCTTTTTTTTTTCTTTTTGGCTACTGCTAAGTAGAGACCACAATCATCTAAGAGAAATCTGTTCATGTAGAAATTCTTGTTTCTTTTTCTCTATGACAATCTTTCTCCAAATTCTTAAAGGCACTCAGCGTTTACCCACCAATGTAATTAACCATGTCCTCAAAAGAGTCCAGAGCTCATTTAATCATGAAACACAGGAGTTACACGTTCAAAAATGTTCTCTTTGTGTAACTCATGTTTTGAAATTCTTATCTTTATAGACACGTCTGTGCTTTGACTCCAGCAAGGGTAAGGATTAGAAAGACAAGTATTCGAAATGTAGATGAAATACCACTAACACGAAATAATGATTGTTTGAAGGTAGGGGAGGAGGAAAGTTCTGCAGTGAGGCCACCCCACCAGCAGACTGACATGCAGAAACTGGGAGGTATGAAATGCAGAAGCAAGAGCACTCAATGAAGCCTTGCAAAGGCTGCTGTGAGCATGCAGGCATGTTCTGGGGCTTGTTTTTAGTGAAAGTGAGCAGCAATGCAGAGGCATCCTCCAAATTTTTCCGGTACAGCAAATGCCACATGTGACATTATTATTACAGATGAAAAACTAAATTACAGAGAAAGGCTGGTCAACTCACAGAGTCAGAAGTGGAAACCAATGGTTTCCTTTAAAGCCAATGGTAAAGTTTCAGTAGATTTCAGTCGGAAGGCAGGATGTCAGTGCTCACAATATTTCACATAGTTTGGAGAGGAGAAGACTGAGAGGGGATCTCATCGATGCTTGTAAGTATCTCAAGGGTGGGTTTCAAGAGGATGGGGCCAGATTCAGTGATGCCCAGTGACAGAACAAGGGGCAATAGGCACAAACTGGAACACAGGAAATTCCATCTCAACATGAGGAAAAACTTCTTTACTTTGAGGGTGCCAGAGCACTGGAACAGGCTGCCTGGAGAGGCTGTGGGGTCTCCTTCTCTGGAGATATTCAAAACCCACATGGACCAACCTGCTCTAAGTTAACCTGCTTTGACAGGGGGTTGGACTAGATGATCTCCAGAGGTCCCTTCCAACCGGTACCATTCTGTGATTCTGTGGTTATACATACTTCAATAGAAATAATCCCTCCCAAAAAATGTTTTATTAGAAAATATCTGAAACCAAATAGATATACCTGCACCGAGAGCCTCCTGGAAAACTCAGGAAAAATGGGACCAATATGATAATTTTTTTTTAAATATCAGTCCACATCACAAGAACTTCTGTTTCAGCTAGAAAAGCATAGAAGGACCTCTCTTGGAGGGGGGAAAAAATCCACCAAAAAAAAACCCCAAAACCCAAACCAAACAACCACTAACAAATACCAAAGACAAAACCAAAAAAAACCCATCAAAAACTAAAAGGAAAGAAGAAACAAACTACACTGACAGGAAATTTTAGGAGTTGTAGCTGGAATCGTTAAAACAATCAAGAGCGTTTGACATATCGGAAGGGTGTGTTACATGGCACCTGGTATGTAGACTTCCATGAAAATGAGGGTGTCATCCTGCTCCAGGTTCGATATTGATTTCAGTGGGGGTCTGGTAAAAATGCAAGGTCCAGATCTCTCCCATTCCATCCATGTAATTTAGGCACCTATCTGCAGTTAATACCACAGAAAGCCAAAAGCTTCTCTCTTAGATTACCTAACCCTGGAGACACCTTAAACTTACTGGGACCTTCCTGATGAGCCTGAAAATTCCCAAGGTGCCTCAGCTTGTGTTCCTACATGTTGTTAGGAGCACCTGGCTGGGGAGTTGGCACTGACTCCTGCTTCAGGCCACTGTGATGAAAAGTTGGTGGAGAAGTGCCTGGGGCTGCAGCTTTATACAGTTTTTTGTTTAATTTGGTGGCGCAGCTGGCTGACAAGTTTCCTTCCCCATCTGTTGTTCCCACCCCCACGTTTCAACTTGTTTTCTCCTCAGTTATGTTCTTGCAACTGTCTGTGGGGCTTTGCTGGAAATGGGACTTTCAAAATGACCCGTCTTTGGAAAAAAACTTTAGAAAATAACAGCTCACTCTTGTCGTCTTACAACTTTGCTCCATGCGCAATTACACCAGAAAAAAATGAGCAGGCAAAAACCTGTGATGCTGAAACAGGAAGGAGATGGCAGGAGCGATGCAAAGGTGGTGAACAGGCTTCACCATGGGAGGGAATCGCGGCACAGGTTCCCTGAGAGACACCGCCCACCAGCCGTGCTCTGAGCATGCCGAATCCCTGCTGTGGTCATTTCGACACAGGCCCACGTTTTGTGCAACAGTCATGAGGATGGATTTTGCAGTAAAGATACATCTGTGTATGGCTTTCAGGCCTTGCCTAACATGAGAGGACTTAAGACAGGTATTTTGGGGAATACCCGAATGACTATGAATAAGCGCATGTCCAGTTTGTTGAAGAGAGGCTTTACTGAAACTAGATTCCTTCCTAGTAAGAGCCAGGGGGAAAGCAGAAGAGAAGACATTTGATTGCTTCTGGGTTTTAATCATGGTTATGCAGTATAAAGGGGAGTAACAATGAAACATCAGTTGGGTGGTCAAACCCTGCTGAAAATGGAAAGGCTAGAATATTGGGGTCAAGATATTTTAAGTGTGTGGATTTTTTTTAAAAAACCCTAAGATTCACCTCTGTGCACCATCAAAAAACAGGCTCTGCTTTCTGAGCTGTTTTGTCCTTTAGAACTGCTTCTGTGGTAAAGTTTAAGCCAACACTATGAGAAGAATTGCTATTTTTTAAGTCTGGAATATGAAATTCATGATATTTTAAAAAATAGACTCATTAATGTAGTTCTGCTCTTTCTGTGGCAGCCAAGGATCTTAACAGCAGTAAAATATAAGACCCCATGTGACGCCTTCCTTAGTGAAAACTCAAAAATTGCTTATCTTATTGGGGCACAAGAAGCAGTGGAAAACAGGAAAGAGGACTTGCAGTGTCAGTGCCTGAAGTCAAGTTCTCTGGTGAGCTGCCCTACACAGTCTATAAATCCCTTGCAATAGACTGGTTTGAATGTTTTCATGCACTACTGACTTCCAGGTGAATGCTTTCTGGCACAAAAGTAAGTTAGAAAGAAAACAGATTTGAGGAGCATGGCCCGTGTATTGAGCTGCACAGTTAAACATGCCAAACTGCGCTGTCAGGCAAGTATTTTCAGCTCCCAGTTTGGTTCGTTTCAAATGGAGATGCACTTGCAATTGGCACAGCAGATGCTGGCACAAGGAGGTAAGTGGTAGCCAGGAATGAAGTCAGGAATTTGTTAGCAGAGCCAGCAGCGCATCATGCATCACGGAAGAAAAGCATTCACCTTAAAGACCAGAGAATTAATGTGATTCACCAGACACTGCGGTATTGTGTATCTCCGACAGTTATCTTCTGCGCCTCGCAATCGCGGGCTATGCAAACATCTCTGAATGTCATACTGCTTGTTTTTTTTCCTGTGGTGTTTGCCTAAGATGTATGATGTGGGTTGAGAGCAGAGAAAGAGAGAAACGACCCCACTTTCGAAATCATTGAAAATCCCCAAAGCTTTTCAGGATATTGGGTGATGTTATCCATGTGTGCCTGTCTGGGGGGGTGGTTGTTTTTCTCAGAGGAAGCAGGGAAGTTAATTAGACTCTACTGAAGTAACAATGAAGATTTAAATCTCCTTCTCTTGCTATTCATGAGCAAATAGACCAAAGATGGTTGGACCTGATCTCACTGGGGCACCTCCCACATGCATCTGGTGGCTTTTACTGCAGCAGGCAGTTCTTAGCTAAGGGTTTTAAAATTCTTTCAGAGCCTGCTACTCATCTGGATAATCTAAATGTTTATTTATGTGTACATATATGTACTTAGAAAATAATTGATTGGCTGATGGGATGACTGTACGAATTTGTGTTCCATGGACATATAACAGCACTTTGGTTTTATTTATTTCAGAGTGGCTTTACATACTAAAAAGCAGCCAATGAAAATAGAAAGTAGTGTACAGTATTTTATTCTTTTCTTTCATTTCTTTCTTACAGTGTAGAATCTGATTCTGGCCTGGGAAGGAGCTCGTGGGTGACTTGCACGGCATTTCCCACAGGAAGATCTCCACTCATGACATGAAGGCAGCAGAAAAGGCCCCTGCGTCACAGAGGAGCATTGAAACAAGTCACCTTTCCGTAATTTCAAGCTAGGGTGTTTTGCTAACCACTGAAGTCCTGCTTCATATATTCAGTGGCTGGAGGAAAAACTGCCATGCAATGAACGTACAAATTACCCTCTTCTTTAGCTGATACACGCAAAGACAATCACCGCTGGCTTGGAGAGGCTCATTACTGATGCTCATGCTAGTAACTGGCCAGTCAGAAATTTTTTGGGGAAATATTTTTGTGTCAGAAAAGTGCTGATGCACCCAAGTGGAGCCTTTTACAGGGAAATGCTGAGCTAGACAGAAGTTTGGTAGGAAGGGACGCTCAGGTGCACTCTGTAAGGTCTTGTCAAAGTCAAACCTTTGTCCTTTAACCATCCCTTGCCCTCAGGCCACGGGTTGGCCCCTGCAAGCCCTTCTGCCAGCCCTGGCTGCTGGAAACAGGGACAGGACCCCAGGATGAAGCAGGGCTCTCCCTTGGTCCGCAGGGTCCAGCCAAGGGCCTTCCTCCTTGCAGGGCAGCTGGATGTGGCCCCAGGCACCAACATTGCTAGGGACCCTGGCCGTGTCCCTGCAAAAATGCTCTGGATGTGGCATAAGGAGGAAACCCTCAACTTTTCCAAAATATTTATAAAACAGGGAAACTGATTGTTGTTCAGCTGTTACCCATAATTTATGGGACAGATTAGCCACTGAAGTTAGTATCGAGACAACCCCTCCCAAGACATCCACCCATGTGGTAACACTTAGTACTGCCTTACATTTAACGAACATTTTGCATGGGGCTTCTTAGGCAAGCGAGACTTTTAAAATTAGACTTTCAGTCCACACAGCAGATTGAATAATTCATTTTGCTGCTACATAAATGGCAGTTTACTAATTTCAGTTCCTGAACTTGACTGTCGTAAGGAACCTTCTGGACCATTTCTCAGCAGTCCCTCCCCACAGAGCTCTGTGGAGGCACGAAACTTCCCTTCCCTGGCTGCAACCGTCACAGCCATTTCTTATATATATGTGCCTGTGGATTAATATAGACATACAGCGCACAGGCAGGCACACATCACTACACAGGAACAGCTTGGCGTACTGTATGCGGGTGGGGAGTTAAAGTAGCAAAGGGATGGTATGAATATACAATTTGTGTCCTTTTAGGAATATTCCAGAGTAACAGTTTTAAATGCAGAGCATGGCTGTGATTTTTGCTTGATTAATTTTTTTCACTATTACCATACTTGTAGAAGCACATAAAGAGTGATAATTGAAAATAAAAAAAATAAGAAAGGTGTGTTTTGTTAAAAAATCACAACCTGGTACTCTTTATTGATACCTCCTACATTCAACACAATTTTTTCCAAAGCTGTAGAGCCTGTAGAGCAAGGGCTTTTTCACATTTCCTTCCCACAAACGACTTTTTTGCTTTAAGATCTGCAGTGCTGTGACATGGACTTGCAAATGGGTCACTGGTAAATACTTTCTACACCCCAGACCTCGAGGCAGCATACGATGCAAACTCGATAATTTATGAGCCCCAGATCTGGCTTGACTGTAGCTCCTAGATCTCTAGCAAGAAGGTTATACCCCCCCGGAGCCCCCAGGCTGAATTAGGGCTGTTGGGATTTTATAGTCTCACATACATGGTCGGGAGCTTGTAACCTCTGTTTTTTTTCATGATTTTCAGTCACCTTCCCACTTTTGGAACTCTTGGGTCAGTCATCCAAAGTTCACAATTCCAGGGTAAATTTGGCGGGAAGATTCCCCCTCTGTGGGTATCATAGCCTTTTCAGACTCTCAGACCAGCTGATCCTCACCTTTAGCAGCAGCAAAATTAGAAATGCAATTTGCAGCAAGGTTTCAGCAGCATGCATTCCTTCAGAACAAACAGGTACTTTGGAAATTTAGCTGTTACTGCGGGAGTTTTTTTTCAGATTGCTGGAAATAAACACATTGAAATTGCCTAATTGCAGATTCAACTGTCTGGGCTGCATCCCCAGTAACAAGCTGGTATGGAGCAGCGAGGTTTTGAAGTGAAACCCCTGATCAGCTCCCCGTAGTGCACACTGGTTCTGTTTCCAGGGCAAGCCCATAAGGTTCCTTTAGGAGGAACGGACACAAGAAGCCTTGCTGGGGGTATGCACCAGGCCTGTTCCAACCTCTGATGGTCATGAGGGTCCAAAGTAGTGACTGGGCCTTTGGACAGCTTCAAACCATATGTGTAGCGGTGATATTCAGTCTAGACTAAATTTAGTCCAAAGTAAAGCCCCTGGACCACATGTGGTGCAGATGTAGGGGCCTCAGCAGCACAGGCTTTGATCCACTGGTCTGCTTTTATTGTGCTGAAATGCATACAAATATAGATAAAACCTTAGAGTATTGAAACTTACTCTGCACGGAAAATCTCCAGGTTTGGCAAATCTGATCAGTCGTAATCCGTCAGTCTTTCAAAGCTCATTCATGAAGTGTAGCAGAGAGTTCACATCTCACAAAAAAAATATTAATGTGATTTTTATAACCCATAGTGTCATTTATTTTTTTCTGTATGTCAGATGAATAAAAAGAGTCATTCTCCTAGTGATAGTGCTATCCACTGAGAGAAATCAGATCCAGATTCTGTTTAACTTCAGATAGAAAACTTTTGGCTTTGGTTTTTNTTTTTTTTTTTTTTTTTATTTCAATTTAAATTAAACTGCTCACCTATCGTCTTGGGTATAAGGATACACTTCTTAGTAGAAAATATTCAGTGTGAAAATCCCCTCGCGAAATGCCTGATTTCTGATATTTATAATGGACTATATTGGCAAAACGAGTTTTTTTTATTAGTTTTTGGGGAATCATGATTTTCGTGCGCTCTACTTGTTACTCTTTATTTACAATCCCTCTGTTTTAAGCACTTCATCATCCATTTTAAGGAGCATAAACCAATGCACATGACTTAAACTGGAGACTGTACACATTTGAAGGATTAAATTAAAGAAATAAAGAAAGGAAACACAGGTACCAAGCCCCACAATACTTCAGCGCCCACTCAAGTTCAGGGGAGTGGCAGTGGCTGATAGATTTCCTAAGCACATGCCATGAGTTACTGACTTTCCTCTACCCTTCCTTCTCATGCAGGATGCTTTGCATAGCCCAGATACTTGGTCATCCCGCTCTCCAGAGAGTTGGCTGAGACAGGGATTGTAATAGCTGAGGCCACACGCTTGCTGAAGCTGTGTGCTGGGAAAGTGCTGTGTCCCCTCCTAGGTTCTGTGTCTCATGGCAGGAGGCAAGAGCCACTTAAGCAGGCAAGTCTGATGTGTAAGTACATCATGGCTATAGCCCCATTCTCCTCTGTGGGGACTGGTGTGTGTCTGATGTTCTGCATGACCACGTCTTCCAGCTACTTTTGAGGCCACTGATCTCCCTCCGCTGGGGGAGGCCCTGGGAATAGGGACACACGTCCCTCACAGCCATCCTCTGAGATTTGCGCTGAGTGCGCCAGGTCATTCTCAGATCAGTGGAATATGATGAAAAATAGTTTAAGTTCTACCTTGAGACAATTGGCAAGCAAATGAGACACTTACTCGAGTTGTGAATGAGTAAAAAATTAGAATATGAAGAAAACATAATTTGCAAATATTTTGTTCAAAACCACCACTGCATATTTCTGAATAGCAAATATGTTTTAAAAGATTCAGAACTCTCAGAAGTTATTCACACAATATAGAAATTACCCATATTGTTAAAGAATATAACTGCAACAGCTACTGTAGTCAGCTGAGTTTATCATTAAGGCAGTCTGGAGGCATATACAGTGGTCATAGTTTTGCAGTGTGGGAACACATGCAAACGAATATGACATGGACTGGGTCAGCTAACATGTTAGTAATGCGATTTGGTCTCTGAACTCATGGTAACTTGGAGAGCTTTCCAGGAGAAGACAATGCAAAACATAATAAATCTTTCTTACCTGAATTAAAACATGGGGAAACAAATACTGCAGCTATTATATTCCAGGGAAAGACGAGGACAATTAGCTGGGAAACTTTTAACATCGTGATGTTGTGAACAACATCATGTGTTATACCAGCCTATGTAAACAGAAGTATGCATAGTCTGTAAGACAGATTAAATCCTCTTGGTGCTCTCTGCAGAACTGCTAAGACCTCAACCAAGCAACTATTCAGTTTTGGCCGCAGGACTGCAAGACAGGTACCCATCACAGAGAGCTCAAGTGGGAGCAGCAGAAATGATGAAAGTTATGACAACGTTGCATGATATACAACTGTTTCCTGAAAGAAATGGCATTGCTTAATCTAAAAAAGACCTGCTAACAATTTTCAAATGTGTAATAGGTTGCTGTGAAAAGAAAGAGAAAAATCAATTTCTTTGTGTCCTTGGCAAAGCAGTAAAAGGGATATAAGGTTAAGCATTTGGGAAAAAACTTTCTAGGAACAGTGCAGCATTAAAAGCAATAGGCTGGAAAGATTGAAGAATACGCACCCAGCAAAGGTTTTTAGGAATGTATTAAGCAAGTGCAGGCTGGGAGTGACACGAGGATGACATCCTGCCTTGGGACTGGTGTCTAGCTGATTTCTTGAGACCATCTGCAGAATCACTGTCTATGATTATATCTTTTGTCAACTCTTTTCCTTAAGCCCACCGTAATCAATCTTTGCTGTTTCCTCTATCAACTGCTAATATATTTTGCACCAGCTGCAATCCAAAGTATGATCACCGGAAAGGTGGCTGCGTTAGTGCATGAGCCTCAAATCCTGTAGAAGGAAAATCCTCAGGCACACGTGTAACATTTTGCAGGGTGTTTTTATCATGAGAACTGAGAAGTGTGTGGTTTTATTTTTAAGTCCTGATCTTTTAACTTCTCTTTCTTGTAAACAAACAGGTCTAAAACAACATTCCCTGCTTCGCTTCCCTCTTTGGGAAAGGAGACGAAAGCTTAACTTGATACTGCAGCTTTCGGGTGAGTCTTTGGCTCTGTGCAACTTTTGGCTTGAAAGCTTTGAGAAGAACACCTGACTTCAAAACAGGTTTATTGCCATTCAGCTACTAGGTGAAAAGTTCAGTGTAGCTGTGCATAATACACAGCACTGAAATCTTTGATCTTCTGTATTTCAGTTCACATTTGCAATTGTGGAAGTTATACATATAATTTCTTTCAAATGCTTTTGAAACTGTTTCCTTCAACCTTCAGGGATGTTATATTTTCCTAATGCAAATGTATTCATTTGTTGCCATATTTTTAGATTTGGAATTGTTTTCCACAGACTGTCTCTGAAAAATAACGAGCATGCACATTAAAATAACCCATACCCATTACAATTAGCAATGGAGGTTAGTGTCAGGGTTTTCTGACCGACAGTAATGTGTGAATTCATAACAAGATGTAGTACAGCCAGATTTTAGCATCCTGTCAAACATGTAAGTAGAATTTAATGTATTCAAATCCATGTTTTACAGTGCTCAAGTTTACAAGCGTATTAGCATTAATGGTATGGTTATATAAACCTTTTCAGCTATTTGTACTGTAAAATACTGAGAAAAAATACTGGATAATTAATTACATATTGTTTCAAAAAGGTCTCCATCTATTTCCATTTCTCTCTCTCCCTCTACTTCTGGATAAGATTAATTTCTTTTTTCCTGTGCACTATTATTATTCAGTTCCTACTATATTACTACTACCGCCACCAGTTACAATGAACAGCTGAACCCAAATATGAAGCGACATATTTTTTCCAAATAGGTAAAAGTGCAACTACAGTTAAGTTTCCTTGAAGGAAAAATATAGTCTGTCCACCTCCTTTACCAGCTTTGTGGATACTCAGGTAGTAAATGTTGACAAGTTTGTTTCTTTTAATTATGTGTTACTTCATGAAAACTGGAGCTTTTCTTGTAAGATGTGGAGTTTGTGACAGGCTTTTATTGCTTCAAATATGGATTACTATAATATTCTGCCCTGGTGCTTAGTGTAAGAACATTTGAAAATGGTGTTTCTCGTTGGCTAAGGCTCCTTTTTTGTAATATGATGTTGTACAGGGACAACAAGTTTTATCTCTGCTCCACAACATGTACTGCCATCAAGAAGATTTCTGGGTAGAGTTTAAGATGAGAGTTTTGTTCTGGTGTATGCAGTCCTAACTATCTGAAAGATTAATTTATTTCTGTGCAGTATTTCCATTGCTAGTGCAGTCACCAATTTACCTGCAGTTACATCCCTTAGTTTACTTGAGAAATATTCTTCAGTCGGGGTCTTGAAGGCTGGGATGCTTTTTTTTTTTGCCATATTCCAATAGAGCACTGTTATGGTTTAGGCCAAATCAGCCTAATCAGACATGGGGGGGCCCCTGATGGGACTGACAGACACTCCCCTCTAACCAGGGGAACAACCTCAAATCAGGACAAGCACTTTTTGGGTGATCAGAAGCTTTTGCATATTTTTTATGGGGAACTATAGGAAGAATGTTGAATAGTCTTTGCGACAAAAGGAAGAAAGGAAGCTTACGTGGTGGTGGGATCTGGCCCTTCACAGATATTTGGACCTGCTGTTCTAGAACTTGACTTTCCAGAAATCTGAATTTGATCTGAACAGCCTCCTTTGCAGTTACTATGTGATTTAGCACATTTGAAGTCCAGGTAGACCTCTCTACAAAATGACTGAGAAAGCAAAGATTCTTTGCCAGCAGGCTAAGCTCATTCTGTATTTTGGGACACTTCTTAAAGCTGGTGAGCAATTAGTTCCAAGGCACAGAAGGAACATATCTCTAGCAAAGAGTTAGCAAGAATCGAGTTTTCCAGAGTGACATTCGTTACGCTGGAAAGACTGGGAATAGTGCTGTCCCTCCTTCAGCCTGTTCAGATCTTGCAAGGCTTTGGTTATGTCCCTTTATATGATTAACGCTTTGTGCTTGCAGTCCCAGATCGACTGCTTTGGTAAATACAGCAGAATCAATCTCTCAATCTCTCTGCCTTACAATTTGGATTTATTACACCTAAATAAGAACTAGAATAAAGTGAATGACTAGAACAGGCCTACCTGAAAAGCTTAAAATTGGGGGATTTAAGACAGAAACTAATTTGCAGATAAACTACTGGGGTCTTTTCCATTTCCACGTCTTCTAACAAAACTTAAGATATTTAATTTTCTCTACAGAAACAGACATCTTTTGCATTCATGTTTTCAATAGCTCTGAACACACAGAACGCAGGATTTGCAGAAAATTTTGAATAATTTATCATTTTAGAGGAACCTTCATTCCCATTTCAAGTTGCTACTTAATTTTGATCACTGAAACAAGCTCACAGCCACATTTCTTCAAATACTTTGCAGAAAAGTTGACTAGCAGATCTCATGATAAATGAGCAGATTTTTTTCTCTGTGTACCCACTGGCTACATCTCTACCCTTGTTGTTTCTCCTCATTTGTCATTCAGAGCGATGCGCTTCAGTACTGCTCTGACCGGCAGGTCACTGGAGTAAAATGAATTTGCTGACAAAGAGTTAGGGCTGGTAGCTCTAAGGAAGGTGCTGCGTTGGTTGCATCCTTCCCAGGTTTACAACTGTCACAGTTGCAGAAGCTGCTACATAAAGTGTTCATGGAGCAAAACAGCTTTTTTCAAGCTGAAGTAAGTTGAACAGTGACAATTAAATGCATCATATGATAAACAATGAGTATTAACTTATTTAAGGGACTCCTTGCACTTAAAACACGGGGGTTTAGTATGTTCCTTCTGTAATGATTAATTAATAACACAATTGGAAAATTCTACACATAAAATATAAATTAATTTAAAATAATACCATGAGTCACTGAATAGCAGCAGTTCAGCTCCTTTGATCAATGTGAACAGATGCTAGCTAGAAAAAAGGGAACAGTGCAAATGTCACTAAAGACCTTTTTGGCCTGAATTGACCATATCAGTGATGCAACTTTGTGCAATTAGAAAACTTATTTTTGTCCACAATGAATATGGAGGTCAGAGCCTCAGAACTATAAAACAGTGTAGACTCGTCCTAGAATTAAATTGATGTTTTGTGTTTCTCAGTACTGATCCAGTTCTGAGCTTCTTCAACTGCATGACATTTTTCTGCTTCACAGAACTGGAGAAATCAGATGTGGAAAAGACCTTGTAGATCCCCTCATCCACCCCCATGACAATGCAGAATTGTCCCCACCGAATATTTGTTAGTGCATTGTCCAGTCTAGTTTTAAATGTCACAACTGATGGAGCTGTGCCATTTCCCTTGGGATATTATTACATAGCGTAGTACCTTCTGCTTTCAGGATGTTTTACTTAGCGTTCAGTCTGAATTTTCCCTTACTCAGCTTGATCCCAGCTGTAAAACCTTGTAACAAAACACCCCAATCCTTCCAGCTCTTTGTAAAAGTAAGAAAAAGGAGAACAGGATAATAAAAATGGTGGTACTTGATACCAAAAATATTTTCTTATTGCTGATCTGTAAGAAAAATATATACGTGCATATGCACATACCTTTTTATCCCAACTATTCTGAAATCCATGGGATTTTAGCCATTGACTTAAACTGGGCCAAGGTTTAATGAAAGATATCTTCAGAGCTCCACATAAAAGAGGAAAAGGGCTTCAAAATGTTTACTTGTGTAGATGGTGAAGGCTGCATCCCTACAGACGCTTAGAATGTGGAAAAATAATGAGCAGTGCAGAGATCTTCTTTACTACAAGACTCATCTGGAAGTCTGCCATGCTTGTAATCCTTGTGGTCCATGGCAATTTCCGGCAGCTCCATAGGACATCACCAGGGACAAAATGTGAGCAACAGTGGTGGGGAGAACAGATCTCCCAGCCTTTTTCATCCTCCACCAGATGAGAAAGTGGATGAGGCTGGATGAGGCTGCACCTCAAAATTTTTGTTTTCTGTCCATGTCTAAGAACAGCCACAAAGGACCATGACCCTCTGAGGAACAGCCCATCTCCTGCTCCATCCAGATTCTGAACTGCTTAGCTCAGCCCCATCCATTGTGTGCACTGGGGGGTCACTGAGACAGCCTAAGTAAGGACTCCCCCATTATTTCCCTTCATCTCCTTTATTTTATTCACCCCCCCCTATTTTAGATCTTGAGTGAAGACAGAAAAGGCAGGCACAATCTTTCCTCATCTTTTTAAATTATTTATTTATTTATTTATTTTCTCTGTGAGTTTTATCTCCTTTTTCCCTGCCTCAGGTTATTTTTTGGTTTGGTTTCAGCTTTCCTATTTCCCGCTGAACCAGGAGACAACTGCACTCCCTTGGACAAGAGTTTGAAACAGAAGTTGGTGGAAATGGGAAGAACTGATCTGCTTTTATACACTTATATTTTAATGAACCAGCCTAAATGTCGGGGATGTGTTTATTCCCAAACAGAATGATGTCAGAGAAAAGGGAAGAATTTTGTATTTTTTTTAAATGTTTATTTATTATTCCCAGGATTTCCTTAAAATCTTTGCTCCCTTTTAAAGTGAGATTGAAAGAGTTTGTTTGAAGGAATGCTCTTTTGATATGCAGATTTTACTGGATATGTGTGAGAAAAAAACAATACTTTCTATGGAAAACAGGAAGGAAGATACCTTATTACAAAATGTATTTTCTGTCAAAACCAGATTTTGATGAGACAATTTCATTGTTTCATCTTAACCCCCCCAAAATGTTTTTGGTGGTGTACTTAAACACTGCTGATTTATATCTGCTAATGTTAGTTGTGAAAAGAAAGAAAAGCTTGGGAGAATGGTTGGTAGGAGATATTTTTCATACATTTACATTTATTACTTCATTTTATTGGCAATTTAATTAGTATATTTTACCTTTCTAGAACTTTCTGAAGAACATCAGTTGAGCCTTACAGAAGACTCAGGTTCTCAGTTTACTGCACCAAAATTCTGGACTGAGGATTACCACTATTTCACTTTCCCTGCAGATGCCATTAAGACAACAATCCCTTTTATAGGAATATTTACAGTCAAGATTCATACCGGTAAGGTGTCTGCAATGTGGATCCAACAGCAGAAGTTTACCTTCCCAGACAGATTAACAGATATGACATGGATGTGAAATTTCAGAAGCGCCAGCACATGAAATCTTGTTTGAATTTTGACTGGAGTACTCTGCCTTCCCCTTTGAAGAATTTGGTAACGTGGAGCTCACAAAGAGGGTTAAGTACAGAAGGAGTTGTTTGAAAAGAAGCAAGATAAATCATTTTAGGGAGAGGATGGAAATGGCTTGCTGGGATTTTTGAGCCCATACAAAGATATTATCCTTATGGAATATGAAACCGCTGAAAGGTTATCTGAATCATAAGAGTTTGTGTCTCTCATGTTCAAAGGAATGAAATAGTCTTAATAAAAATTGGCACCGCACAGGTGTCACAACCAGCTATCTGCGGGAGCTGCAGAGAGCTTCACCAAAGCTGAACAGCGCAATCTTTCTTACAGTGCCCATCTAAATATGTAGTTTGGACAGGTTTGGGGTTTTACATTGAACACACTTTGAAACCCCCACGGCATGCGATAACACTTTGCTCAGGGGCAAATTCTCACAGGAACCTTACGTTACATATTTTGCATCCCTAATGTAATTATCAGGCCAAAAAATATACATGGGAGCAATGAAGCTTGACCACTCAAACATTGCATTTCCAGTGCACGGTGTTATTCCTGACAGAGCCAAGGAGGGAGAGGAAATCCAGGGAGTGCTGAGATGAATTTCAGAAGCAGATTCAGATTAATGCTGGAACATGGTTTGTTAAAAGTGAGCTGCCACCTCTGCTTAGCTGCTAGTGGTCTGTCTGAGGCTACAGCATGAGGACTGCCTACAGGGCTGCCGGGCATTTTCTATTGCTAATTTATGGTTGCCAAGGATCTTTTGTTATGGCCACATGTTATTTNTTTTTTTTTTTTTTTTTTAAATCCAAGAGGAAAGCACAAGCTAGTGTGTGCTTTGCAAAATCACTGCAAGCAGGCTGAACTGGCGAGAGGATGTATCTAATAATCACCAGCCCTGATTGAAAGGGGAAAAAGAAAGAATATCATTGTGGCTTTTAAATATCACTATCAGTAGTGAAACTCTGAGGCTAGACTAGATAAAACCAGAAACAAAAGGGAACTGGAGTTACACTAGCAGCAGCTTAATAGCTGCAATGATCAGCTGGGCTACCAGTTGGAGTTCCCACCCATCGGAGCCCGAGGTAAAAGATGTCAGGGGGATAGAGTGAAAGGCCTGCCTGAAAATGCAAAACCACAGAGCATTCACTTGCTAAAAGACTTGGATGAGCTACTCGTTCTGGTCTTTGTGCTCTTTTAAATACAGCCATCTAGTTGTCTTGGAGACAGGCACGTGGGAAAAAAAAAAAAGCCACTCAATATTCCTATCCCTGACTATAATCCCCTGTTATGGATCAGCTAAGTAATAGTCTAAATACAAAATGTATAAAATATTAACCTGACAAACTGCTCTGCTTAAGTCAATGACATATGGATAGAAGATGTTGGTAACAAGAGGTTTATTAAAATGCTCCGGTTCAGCTGCAGCAGGAATGACAGAATAAAAGCATGACTTGTAAAACAGAAAGGGTAGGGAGATATTAACACTGAAGTGCAGTTGAGCAAATTCCCCTGGAAATCTCAGAGAAGCAAACAGCAAATGAGGTTGATTAAAATTACTATAATTGTGGTGACAAGTTGTATGCCACTTGAACACCCTACTGTACATAGTTCCAAATGCAAATTCGGGCTCTAATTTGCCCGCCCTTGAAGTCAGTGATAAAACTCCCTTTGACTTCAAAGAAGAGCAGAAAAAGAGTCTTCAATTCACAGGAAAGAAATAAATGTCTGACTTTAGCATGTAAGATCAGCAGCCCTAAAATATATCTTGAAAGCATCACTGGTTTTTATTCGTGATAACCTCACTTTAATTGCTTTTAAGATCTTCAAATACATTGGAAAACTTGAGTTACTTCTTGTTTGAATATAGTAAGTTTGAATCTGTGTAACTAAATAACAGCAAACATTCGTATAATACTTTTCAGGAACAACCAGGAGTAAGATCAGCATTTTCACAGGTAGTGGCTCTGGAAACCTGAGCTCAAGCACAGTGCTCTGCTTCAGAGATGCTAAAAGGGAGTTGCTCTCACACTGAGCTCTCACCTTTAGAAAATCAGTCCTTTTAAAAGGATTTAAAGGAAAGCACTTAGAAGTCATCCAGAACCATTAGTCACTTCTAAAAATCTTGGCAAAAGCATTTGTTTTACCAATTTACACTAATGATGTCATGCTGTGTCTATGTTAATATACTTCTATTTAGCTCTGAGACAGTCACTGTGTGCTTCCCATCTGTAAGTGGATATATCTTAAATTCCTTGAAAAGGACAAATATGTTTTAACATCTGGGTAACTGAGGTAGAATTAACAGAGCTGCTTTGCCCCTTACTCGTACTATTAGAATGAAGTCCAGATTTGTTACAATCAACTACCAGGATATTTTTCTCCCTTATATCCTCCTCCCACAGAAGCTGTGTGAATCACCCCAGACTTTTAAACAGTGTTGTTAAACCAAATGGCCGTAGTATGCAACCTGTCAAAGTTCTCTTAAAAAAAATATATAAAAAAATACCCTAAATATTTTGCTAGGATATTTTGCTATCACCTGCCATCAGACATGACTGCACTAGTTACAAAACTTTGCACTGTCAAAGTTATGCTGAAATGGAAGAAAAGAAACTGCAGTTAGGTCACTACTTCTGGATGGCATTTGCGTGTAACCTATTAACCACTCTCAGTGCTTTGAAATTAGTACGCTCCTCTGAGATGCCGTGGCATAACAGGCTATGTTTATCCCAGTTTAAGTCGACTGAAACTAACAGAGATGCAGAGTTTTGATTTTTTTTTTTTGGTCATCCACGAATGACATAAGCAATCTTAATCTTGTAGAAAGAGCAATAAGAGCCTGCCTTCAGCAAGGCCTATGAGGTTTGAACGCCATGAAAATATGCTTACAATGACTGTGATTTCAAAAAAAAAGCCTGACTGCTAATGAAAAATAGGCCTGAACACAGTTGAAGATGTATTCAAGCTTGTGGTTAGGTTGATGCCAGATGTTGATGCAGAGGAAAGGGAAGTTGAGGAAATTTAAGAAAAATAGGTACATGAACCCTTAGGATATTGGGTTACCAGCCAGCTGGGAGACACCTGGAAAATGGCTATTTAAATCTGTTTGAAGTGAGGGTCTCTTGTAGAGGGATTGGCCAGAGGGTCTGGAGAGCAGAGAAGGAAGATCTGAAGCCCCTTCTGCTCCTCCTAATACCTCCTGCCTCCCTCAGCCTGCAAGAGGCAACTTCCCAAGCCCCAGGGTGCCAGCGAGGGGCCGGAGGGAGCGAGGGACAGGCTGTCCTGCCCAGGGAGCCGGGAGAGAGCTGAAGCTGCACCGCCTGCCTGCCAAGGGCTCGCCAAGGGCATGGCAGCCGGGCTGGGAATGCAGCATTTGCAGTGAGAGGTGGAGGGAAAGAAATAAGAGGGAGATTTTATAGACTGAAAACAACATTTCTCTTTTTTTGTGTACATTAGCTTTATTTTTTTTCCATTTTTTGCATTATCCTTACATTAACGCGGACTTATTTTTGTGATGAGTTGCTGATTAGTTGGCATTTATTTCTGTAATTACCTCAAATGTCATTTCTTTCACCTATATCCAAAAGACTGCTGCCAACTTTTATAGATTTCTTTTTTACAAGGTCAGAATATACATATACATGCATACAAAAACACACAGAGAAAGAGATAAAAATTAATTATTCTTTACTTATACTATTTATAAATGGATATAGAATTAAATTATTTTAATCTCCAGATGCTTGAATTACAATCTTGCATAAGAAATTAATTCATTAATTATGTAAAATATATATTATATATAATACATATGATACGCATTTTATATATCTATATATCCTAGTTCTCAGAATTACATAGAAAACATTGAAAATGGAAAGTGAATGCATCTTAAGGGCTATAAAAGTGAGAGAGCAAATAAAAAATCTATTACTTATTTTTATTGAATTCACCCAAATCCTGTGACCTTAAACCAATTCAGTACTCAGTTAGTATTTATTTTATCTCTACCAGTGATAGCTGTGAAGCATAAGAAAGCCAGTCAGTGTTTAGGGCAGTTTTTGGAGACTTAGCCTCTCCAGGGGATTCATTCTTGTTTTGATCACGGACTTCTCCTGCCTCAGTTCTCCACCTGTGAAATGGGGATAACCACCTTTTTTCTACCTGTCATGAAGTGCTCCAAGGAAATGTACATTCAAGAATATTTGGATATTAGTGCAATACATCTATATAAACATTTCAGGGTGTTGCAAACAAAACAATACAAAGTTAAAGTGCATTTAATGATTACTGTCTGCTTTGCTTTATAGTTTTACTTTTGTGTGTTTGCTTCTTTCCTCTGCCTGTAATTTTGCTGAAGGGGTATGTTTCTAATTAATGAGAGGCTGAGTTTTCTGGTTGTGGCTCAGCATTTTAAGGCTAGCTGTTGCTCTTACTATTGTTGTGAAGAAGCACACTACAGACCCTTGGGGAAAGTCTAATTCAGACTTTAAATAGCCAGTTCAAATAGAGTTTATTTTAGCTTAACTCATTTTGGTCATTTCTTCAGCAGAAAGGCTTGGCATGTACCAAGTAAAGCACCCCCGAGCCCAGGTACCACAGCGGTGCGTGGAGCACTCTCTCACTGAGACAGCATTGGCTTAGGGAGGAGGATGGTCAGACAGTAACAGTCTCTCTCCCCCATTCCTTGTTGCTCTTCATACTTATTTTCCTCAAGAGCATATTCAAAGGTAACAGGAGATACCGGGTGACCCAGTTTTGGGATGCTCTGTTAAAAGGACCTTTGGTTTTGGAAGGCTCTGCACAATCTCCCCGTGAATATAGAATCATAGCACGGTTAGAGTTGGAAGGGACCTTAAAAATTGAGTTCCAACCTCCCTGCCACGGGTAGGGACACTTTCGACAGAAGTGCTCAATATTACCATTTCCAAAACCACCTTCCTTAACCTGGACATTAAGCACATGACTGAGCACTGCACAAAGCCGCGGTTGACCCTTCCTTCCTGCTTCAAGACCCACTTCACAAACTTCCTTGCCTTACACTCCAAACGCGTCCTCTGTCACAAACCTATGCCTCTGCCCCAAAAAAGGGGCTGCTTGCGCGGAGCCTCCGAGGTTGGCAATAAGACATTTATGGCATCTTTGAGAGAGCATCACATTTTGATACTAGAGGCAAGGAATTAAAAATTATTTTTAATCTTTCTTTTTGTTACGGTAGAATCTGTGTAGGTAACAGAAACGTGATGCATTTCATTCTCTACAGGAAGTATTTTTCAAAAAATGCTGCAGCTGATTATATCTGCTTTCTGTAAGCCTTCCTGATGTTCACTAAAGGAAGATGTGGCTCTGTTGTAAAGTGATCCAGTTTTGAAAAAGAGCACTCTGATATTAGTGCATTTTAACACTGCTTAATGGGTTTATAATTGTATTCAGCATTTTAACTGGAAAGCAGGAATAGGAAGTAGGTGGGAAAATATGCCCATGGAACCCTCCCTCTTATTGATCATTATGCACCAAAACCCAGGAGATGAGCAGAGGGGTGGGGGATCTTATGTCTGTGGACAGGTAGGAGACACCAGCACATTACTGATCATTTGAAACTTACATTTTGAGATCAAAACAGCTGTGAATCCGCTGAAAAGACTAAATATTTTAACACACATATTCTGCTCATAAAAACACTTACCCTCGCTTGCCAGTACTGTAATTTTATCTACATTAACACAAAACATTATGAATACAAGTCAAACTGGCTATTGCAGTAAATGAAAATGGCAATTCCATTTATTTAATTGGCAGGTACCCAATATCTTTTTATTCTTACAATGAAACAGCTGGGATCTTGTGAAAAGTAACAACTACTGTGTAATAGCTGCTACACGGTATCATAGCTTTCATAGGAAAAAGATGGAGATTCACCTGGCAGAGAAGAGATGGCTAAAATACACATAATTAAAATTTAAAATAACAATCAACAATATCTTTTGTCCTTCCTACACTTTGGGGAATAATTTTCTGGGTAACAGACTCATTATTTCAAGTATTCACTCCAAGATCCATTCCATCGCTGTTAGCCCTGATGAATGATATCTATTCCATAAAGGGTGTCACTGGTAGGGTACGGGGTCTTTAGTCCTTTCACTTTTCATACTCGCCCATTATTCATTACAAAAAATGCCTTATTGATCAAAGAAATTATTTTGGGGGGTAAAATACTACTCAAATTAGTGAGTAGTGTTTTAGAATTTGTTCGTCTTGGTTAATCTTTTTGTGTGCTTAGGTCCTCAAGCTTCATGACCCCGCTTCTGGGTTTTAATGGGATAACTAGAACTATTTTTAGCAAGAAAGCAAGGAAGGATGAATACCAAACAATACATAATTAAAGATACCAGTGTGCAGATAAATGCAATATATTTTCATTTTGTTCTTGATATCCCAGCCCGCCTCAAATCCTTCAAGTAGGAAGGATCATCAGGTTACAGCAGAGGCATGAAGCACACACTAAAAAAAATCCTGGAAGCTTTTTCTCCAAAGACTTGTGGTATTTTGGACAGCTGCTGAAATATCTACCACGGCCTTTGTCCAGTCTCACCACATCTTCTTTCTTGATTTGGAAGCTCTTCGGAGCAGGGACTATGCATTTGAGGGTCTCTGCCATAACAAGGCTCTGGCCAAGGCGTTTGTGTATCCCATAAGTAACATCCTTGACAGCAATAGATAATATCGTAATACTTTCTAAATACCCAGCCAGAGTCAATGTGCACGCACCGCTTGCCAAGACATTTCTGTTGACGTCAGGGCAGTTCTGACTGTTCTCTGGAAATGGTTATTTTTCACCCTAGGATATTTTTGACCTACCTGTAGAACCCCAGGCACATGTATGTTAACAACAATAGCACAATGAAAATGATATTTTAAATAAATTAATAACTTTCAAGACCAGAGGGATTGTAAGGTTGTATGGTCTGATTTCCTATGCATTAGAAGCCATAATGTCTTTCCCATAAAATTCCCTTTGTTGAGCTTAGTCACTCGTGTGTGGACAAAGCATATTTTTCATACTGCTTTTTTTCATGCCTTTCGTAGCCACATCTGCAAAGCCAGGCGGATTTTTTTTTAATATCTTATTTTGACATCTATAGTTGAACTCCAAAACACATAAAACATTGACTTCTTCAGCCGTTACCAAGTGTTGCAGCCAAGTAGGACAGTATTTACAGAGCAAAACAGATGGTGCTGAGGCCCCCACACCTGTCCCGTACACATTTTGGGGTGGTTACCTTGGGCTAGCTCTAATCAGGTTGAATGAATGCTCCCTGGCTGTCACAACGCCTGAGGTGTGTTTCTCAGCACGTCTTCCGGGTTTTTTTTTTTTTTTATTTTATCTAAAAGGGGGATGGATTTGTGCTCAGAGACTTCCTCACAATATAAGCCAAAGTACAGTAAGTGCAGGTGATTTGCTTCAAAAATGCACTCCTGAAGTGAAGGAGCAGAGAAGTGATTGAAGTGATGAGCTTTAAGACCAGTATTCAGCAGCATGAGTCTGTAAAAAAGACTTTGAGAACAGAGGAAAAAGAAAGAGGTTGCCAAGTTACCTAATGCCTGAGCCTCCTGTTCAGGTTTGCATTAGTATAATTCGGTTGGAGCGTAGAGTTTAATGACTGACCGTCATTTAGATATGATCCCAAACATCATGTGGAATGAAATCACAAGAGAAAAAGTGATTTATCATACTGCTGGTGTGATCATTTTACTTTTTCAGTGTTAGATTGTCTGTTTTTCAGCCATATAAGACTCCAACAGCAAAACTGAACAGAGTGGGCTGTAGGAAACCATAATCAATATTCAGCAAGTGTTTTTAAATCCTTTACCGCTGAACGAGAGCATCCAGCTCAAATTTTTAAAAGGAGGACTGGCTCATGGAAATGCCTCAGAACATGGACAAGCAATTAGGCTAACATTTGCCAAAGTCAACAAAATGAATGGAACATCTTCCAAAACCAGATAACCGCACAAATAGCAGCAAAGCCAGAGAGCTGTTTCAATAGGAAAAATGTGTGTTTAACTGCAAATGACGTCTATCAGAGGGTACTGGACCCCCTGACAATTTGTATATTCCCAACCGAGGTGAACTAAATAGTCTGTCAGATCTACTCTACTGACAGAACCCTCCGTAGTGCTACAAGTAAAATGTTACATTCCCCCCTCCTTTAGAGTTCGGACACAAAATTGAGTTAAGGAGGTAAAACAAGTTGTCAGCCGGTGGATGATAACCATAACTGCTCGTAAATGTCTGTATCAGTTTTAGTCAGTTTTGTTTGTGATGTAATGGACCTTAATCTAAACTTCAGAGAAAGAGGCTAAATTACATTAATGTTCATTTGGCCAGGCTAAGAGCACAGACACAGAAATTCTCCGCACTCTGTTCCCTGGGCAGTAAAGCCTCTTTAACACTGTCTTCTGCATGCTCCCCTGTTGTGGAGGAAAAAATCCCTATATAAAAATAGTTGCACTATGTATCTACAGAAATAGCTTATTCCCACAAGATGGAAAAAGTGTAAACTTTGCAGTTAATAAAACAAACTTAAGAAACCTGGTAACAGCGTGCAAAATCAATGAGAAGCAGAAATGTCTGTGCAATGAAGGCAGGTGATCCATGAGCTGGAGGAAAGACGCTGGGGTTGCGCACGCCCAGCCAAGGCAGGCTGGGCGAGGGTGGGATTTCAGCACATCTGTTTGCTCCTGAGAGGCGTCAATAGCGTTTCGGGAAAGTCTCTTCTCTTGCGCAAGAAAACTGCAGGAAAGCAGTCAGAAGAGAGTCAATGTTTGGAAGAGACGGACACGGCTGGTGTGACGTTTGTGGGGGAAGCATCCCAAGCCTGAGAGGAGAACAGTGAAGCCTTGTGGGGGCTGCGGCGTGTGCCCAGCTGGGCAGCGGGTGGGGGAAACCGCCAGCCAAAGCAGGGATGGGGCAACCCGCAGCTGGGAAGTCTGAGGAAAAGCACTGCCGTCGGACTCTTCCAGGTTGGGGACTGCCCTTCTTCCCCAAAACCAGAGAGACGCTGCGTGTTTGCAGATACGTAACACCGCGGCACCTGGTCTCACCCCGCAAAGGGCGTGCGAACAAGGTCTGCGGGAGCGCGGCAGGAGCAGATGCTAAGGCAGCAGCACGTCTCCGGGCAGAAGCAGGAGGCAGGTTCCTGCCTTAGCACGCACGAGCTCCGTTCCACTGTGCTACTTGCTCTTACCTGTCACTCTGTCCCCCAGAATTTGCACCCCACGTGTTTATATTATTCCCTAAAACAACAGTACAACAGTGCATTAATGTCGGAATATGAACACGTGCTTTTTTTTTTTTTTTTGTCTTCATAGCTTGAAATTTTGCCCTTGCAAGTATTTGGTTTCTCTGGTATCATTGCCCAGTTCAAAATTTTGCCTGAGAACTTTGTCCATTCTTTCAACTTTTACTTCTAGCTAGGAGACACATTAGTTTTTCATCTCAAAAGCTAAAGTAAAAACATCGAAACAAAACTTGTCAATTTATTATTTCTTGTACTATTTTCTCATTCAAAGAAAAAAAAGGAAAAAAATCATCCCCGCCCCCCCCAATAAAAGATATCAGGAAGCTTAAAAAACATGAAACATTTTATTAAAAAATATGTCAAAATGAAACTTCAAATTTTCAGGAGTTATTTAAACTTATTTATTCTGTTTCTTTTATTTAAAACTTTGCAATAAATTCATTTTACTCCAATTTTGATGAACTTAATTTACTGAGCACTGGTATAGTTTTTCTCGTTATAATCTTTTAGACATGTTTCTGTCAACATTAAATTTATAAGGTGGGTAAGTAGAGAGACAATTCTTTTTCTGAGACCTTTAAGTTGTGGAATAAAATTGATCATAGTGCAAGTTAACTAGCTACATTGGTTTGATCTGGTTTAATTGTTGGACTGACAAGGAAAAGACCTGGACAAGGGAAATGAGGCTGCCCTGCCTGCTGTGCCCAAATAACCCCTAGCAGCAGCTGGGAAATGGAGAGTGAGGTCCACACATAGATTACAAAAAATAATAGGAAAAAAAAAGATGTGAAAGAAAATACCTTGCGACTTAAAAACTTAGGAAGTGAGGTTTGAATGAGATGGGAGACCAGCCCATAGACTGTAATCAGGCTGATTTTCAAAGATATTTTCATTGAAAAACTGTTACCTAAGTCTTCTGCAGCCTGCAAGATCAATTGCGGCTAGATCAGAGCGGTGAGTAAAAGAAGATTAATTACAGCTGATGCTGCAGCCCGGGGAACAGCGCAGGAAGGGCAGGCAGGTTTGAGAGTAGCCCTGGAGCTCCCCATGGCAAGGGTCACAGACGGGAAGGTCCGTACTGCCGCTTGTCCTTCACTCCCGGTGGCGTTTGCCTGTGCCAGGACAAGTCAGTGCTGCCGGGATGATGTGCTGCTGCTGCTGGCACACAGTCGATGTGGTCCTGACAGTAAAGAGTGATGCTGCTTCCTTCCCTTGCTGTGGGTCACATCCCCACACCGCGTCATACAGTGACTCCCCATTTCCCA
This sequence comes from Himantopus leucocephalus, assembly GCA_003993805.1. Taxonomy (NCBI): domain Eukaryota; kingdom Metazoa; phylum Chordata; class Aves; order Charadriiformes; family Recurvirostridae; genus Himantopus; species Himantopus leucocephalus. The sequence goes on from RSEF01000003.1 coordinate 103,400,663, forward strand.
TTAAGGTCCCAATTGTTAGGCTGCAAAGAAAAGGCTACACAGACGTGTGCTCACCCTGGCCCCTGCACGGTGCTGCTGCTTCTCTGCCTGACCACCTCTCAGCTAAAACCACCTATTTCTAGACTTAACATAGGCAGAAGCATTTCAAGGCTTGACGGTACAAAGGTACCCCAATTCAACATCCTTAAGCAAAAATGAACTCTTTTTGGTGTCTTTCGGTTCAGCTAACTACCTATACATAAACATTCAGGAAAAAAACCCAACAAAATACCCTCCCCTTCCAGCTTTTGAAAACCCCAAACCTGAGCTGTTCAAAAGGAAGGGACGTGTTGACAGAAGCATAGCCAAGAAATAGCTGTGCCAAGAAGGGGAACATCACAGTATGTTGATTTCATTGCAGCAGAATTAAAGGTACATAGGTGGAAATGTTTCAGGATGGCTGAGGACCGTTCCCCCCTCCCCTCCCCCCCTGCCCAGAGGAGTTATCTGGGCTGGAGGGCAAGCTCTCTAGAAGATGTAGACACCCTGCAGAGAGGGCAAATCATCTAGGCTGAGGTGCTCACAGGCACGTCTGACCTTGATGAGATGAGAGGTGCTATAGGAAAAGCAAATAGGTCAAAAGCAGAAGAAATGTTATCTGTATCTCATATATTCATTCTATTATAAATGTAGTTACCATGGCAGCAGCAAGCAGTTTTGGGGTTTAAGTTTCTCTACAAACGTACAGATATCTTTTGAACTTCCCTCTTTTTCCACTGCCGTATCTGTCCCCAGGAGGACAGGCTGAAAATTCACTTGTTTGCTTCCACAAGCAATATATTAGCAATGAGAACAATAGCAACAAAAGTAGTATAAAACCTCCACAAAAGCATAATTACAATATTTTTATCTTCCAGAACATCCAACCCTCCCACTTCAGCCCTCCAGATTTCATCAGCAACAGAATGGTCTCTGCACAGTTTCTGCTATATCCCCTCATGCTGTTCTTCTCCTCAGTCGTTTTCAGAGCAAGAAGAGAAACCCATCAACATCCATTCATGTCTGTCTTAATTCACATCATTTAACTATTTTTCTCACCCAGCAGCCCTGTTCTTTGGACTTCTCTTTGGACATAAGATAACTCAGGACTTTCCAGCTCTTATAGGTTGGGCTGAACTGGAGGAAGGCACTGGATGGGAAGAAGAGAAATTCCCATATTGAGCTATGCTTGTTTGAGCCCAGCTGCAGGCAGGAGAGACCAAGCTTTCATATCGAGGCCCCCAATCATTCCTGCCACCAGCAGGCTATGGCTGTGAGATGCAGGGTATGAACCCCAAACTTAAAACTTAACAAGAATCACTCACGCTTAGTTGCCCCTAAAGAATTTCTCTTCTTGGGTAAAATCAAAGAATTGTAGTCTTGGCTGCTTTTATCTGAGTGTAAGTTGAAAGAGTAGCAAAGGAGAAGTAAAATGTGACAGAGTCTGCTTTCTTTTGTGCTACATCTGAACTGACTACAAGATAATACAATAAACAAGATAATAAGATGAAAGAGAGCTTGAGAGGGCCTCTTTTCTATTCCCTGGTCGCAAAGGAGAATCAATTATTTCTAAACCATTCTTGAAAGATGTTGGACTAATCTGATCTTTACTGTGGATGCCTGGCGATTCTCCTCACTGCACCTACGGTTTCTAGGTAATTGTAGGGGGGTTCTAGGCAATTACAAGCAAAAGGCATAGTAAGAAAGTCAGAATATACTGAAGACAGTTTAAAGAAGCCAAGTATTTTATTTACTTAGGACTAGACCAAGTTTTCATGATATTTTCAGTTGATTTATTTATTAACTAGTATGGCATATTAAGGCTGGGGTGTTACCCTTGCCTTGTGCTGAATCGTACCTTCCCAGGGCTTACCCCATTGTTCCCAGGAAAAACTGTTTTTCAGCAAAACCCATTCAAGAAAGCACTACTCCCTTTTTTATGAAGATTCATTTTTGAGTTGAATCACTTTATTTGTTTGGCTTACAGATGACAAATATCTTATAACTTACATCAGCAGAAGAAAGGAGATTGTGGTAAAATGCAGTCTGGAGTTAAGAATAAATGGCCAGTGGCTGGAGCTACTGAAAGCCACTGTGTCCCAAAAGGACAGCCTAAACAAGCACGTGGGTTTACAGCTACCTAGAAACTGGACACCAACTCCTAGGTGAGCTTGTACTATGTAGCAGAGGAAAGATGACTAACTCTGCTTTTAAAGCCACGCAAGCTGGTTTCACAGGGAGCACACCACCTTCCTCCTCCTGCACGGGAGGAATGTTTATCTGGCACTTAATGCAGATCCCTCTCTACACTACTGAGTGCTAATTTCTCTTGATACACACACCCTCAGAATCCAGCCACTATTAAATAACTGTAAATTGGTAACTTTAATTGCTGAGGACTCAAGCATTGTAGTTCTCAGCGTGTTTAAAGGAAAAGAAAAAGCAAAAAAAGTAAATCAACTCTCCTGGGGTCTCCCCTCCCCACGTCAACAATGTCAAGTTTTCAGGAAAAGGAAGCGTGGCATTTGCAGACTCAATTAAATCAGCGCAGTTAGAATTTCTCATCAAGGTGGCAGGTACTTCTGAGGCTGCAACTCATTTTGAGAAACCACTGTGGACTCTGAGAAATGCTCACAGTGCTATTTTACAGAATACTGAAGGTAAGGACCTAAATGTAGTTTGAGGGTAACTGTGGCTGGAAGGCTGGTAGTGCTCCTTTGTATTGTATGGGCTTTGTGTGTCACACCAAATGATTTACAGCTGTTGCATGAGGAGTACACGCTCACTGCATTGTCCTTCCGCGATCAAAATATTCTTGCCTCACAGCTTTGCAGCCCTCAAAGTATTTCCACATGTTTGAAAAAAGGAGGTCAGATATCCCGTGGCGTCTTGCTCCTCTGCTCTTCTAACTGGAACTCTGGGTTGGTGGTCACATAAAGACATTTGCATCATTTTGGTTATACACGTATTATTAATGCAGTAGCTATGACGTATAACTGTGAGGCCATTTTTATCTCTTTCTGACAACTGTCTGAACCTCATCCACCGTCATCTTTATATTTCCCTCCTTCTATCTGGATAAGTTCTTTGAACATAACTTTTGAGCTCTTTTTCGTCCCATAGAGATGAGCTAGTTCCTGTAATGAAAGCACCCACCCCATGGATGCTGCAAGGTCTCAGCTTCCACAAGGAGAAGAAATGTGACAAGCAGTATTTCAACAGCATTGGCATCTGGCCAAAAATAACATGTCCATAGTTCCCAGTGACCTCTCAGTGAGCTCCAAACTAAGATGACTTTATATTATTCCTCTCTCTACGTATCCTTGACAAACAATACAAAGGAAAGGCATGGATTTAACTTTGGGAAAGAATGTGTGAATGAAAGGTGAAACAGAGGCGACATCTAACATTTGCTTCACAGGCTTGTAGTAGAACTGACATTTAGAAGATGCGGTAAAACAGGGGGCAGAAGTTGTGGGCTGGTATTTGAACATTACCTCTAACTTTGGAACTTTATACAGATTTTAATCTGTTTCTGGAGTGCTGGGAAGTGTTCCGTGGATGTTGTGTGAATTGTGTTTTTTGTATTAAACATTTATTGCATGGCTTTCTGTGTCTGCAAGCAGATGGATCAATGATTTAAGATATCCCCTCCAGATCTATGTTTCTATTGACTGCTTTTTTTTTCCTTCAGAGAAGATACCTGAGACATGGTTTCAAATAGGGAATAAGTCTGCTGAAAAATGCATCAGGAAAACTAAAATACTAATGTGCAAGGGTGGTCCCTTTTGACAGAGGGAAGGAGTCATGGAAAATACTAAACATGTGAAAAAAACCTGCATTGTTCTGTAAACTTTGCACAAAATAATCTTTTTTAAAACAAAATTTAATATTTTTAATAAACGCAGATTAGCATGGAGTTTCATCATCTGCCTTGGGCTTGTCTTCCTCTGTGTCTGCTAGGACAAAGAGGTCACATAGCTCAGTGTCACTGTTGTCCTGGGCATCACTGCACCACGATATTTGTTGAGTGCAGCAGTGGGATCTCAGAATTACATAGTCGATCTCACAAACTTCCCCGTATTGCTGAGCCACTGCTCCTTTCCACTAGAAAGGGGCTCCCCTCTCTTCGTTTTTCCCTCTGCTCCTTCACTGTGCTGACAGACGTGCATCCGCCTTGTGCCATCCGGACCACAGCCAGGCTGGTGAGCGTGGCTCTTCCCAGCGGGTCGGGATGTCAGGGACCTCAGCGTGAGGCCATGCTGATGCACGACGCATGAGCGGTCAATCAACAGACAGGAGTATGATGGGATGTACAAACTTCGTGTACGCCAGAGCCACACAGGACAGAGCGTGGCGGCGTGCCAGCATCTGAATGAGGCTTTTGCATCCAGTCAGGATGACCCCGAAGCGGGAGCAAACAGACAACCCAGTTATCTGGCAAGGGAGCTCGAGGTGCCAGCAGAAGGGCTCGACAGATGCATTCTCGTTCCTACAGGGCAGGGATGCGTATCTGTATGTATCAGTTACGCTGTGAGTAAACACGTTTGGCACCTCAGAAACCTCATTCCAAAGAGGATTTGAGTGCCACACTAGTCACAGAAGACACTGGTTGGGGAAACAAGGCATCCTAATGCCAAGCATCTCCAGTTAACCTTTCAACAAGTACCAAATGCAGGAGAACCTTTAAATATAGCGCGTAGTCACCTTCTCCAGAACGAACCCAAAGCTGCATGACAGAATACCGTGAATGTAGATGACAAGATATTGAACCTTCCAGAGGAGGGAAAATGCCCATGAAAATTAGGGCATCCTACAAGAAGTTCGATGTTTTTATTGTTTTAAATGGGGGCATGCTTTTCATGAAAATGTCTCCAGTCTTCAACTATCTCTAATAATCACTATATGTATGTCTTTAAATAAGAAAACAAGAAAACTAGGTGAAATAACAAAAAAACTCACTACAGACCTGACTGTCTTTGATGCCAATGATAACACCTATAAGAGCAAACATGCAAGTGTCCCTCCCGTATTCTTGAACTTCAGTGCTCCTCTGACAATGCATAAATCCTGTTAACACTTTCCCCAGGACTCACAAAGACATCCCTGCACATATCCTCCCTGAATCAGCCAGCTCAGACGGCCGGCAGCTGCGTAACAAAAAGGAAATGAAATTTTCCTGTTAGCAGCCTCCTGCAATTCAGGGAAACAGGGACAGGCACCCAATCTGCCTGCCGTACTCTCAGGGCTTCTCATATGTTAAAAGTACTTTCTTGGAGAGAGTGGTTAAATGCGGCTCTTAGCAGTCAGGTGAAACCATAATTCAGGCTGTGTGGCTGGACCTGTATTATATTTTTTTTGGCTGCTTTAGCAGTTTTTTGATATTCAGGTCTCTATCAGTAGTTGTAAAGAGACAGGAAAAGGATGCACGTGCTGAAGTTCAGCCACTACAGGAATACTCTGTAAGACCAAGTGATGCAAAGCAGCACGTTTCTGCAGTACACTTGTAGATTTCAGAAACAAATAATCAATGTCTCAGTACTAGGATGAAACCTTTGATATTTATTATTATATTTGACTAATTTAATTAAACTATAACTTGATAATTTGAAATCATTTGTAACAGAAAGGAAACTTTAACATTGCCATTTAATTTAAGAAGTGTGTAAGACAAAAATGAAATGTAAACTGAACAAAGTGGAGTGCTTTTTTTTTTAGGACTATAATTAATAATAAAATTAAAAATATTTATGCAACCAGGTCCTGTTGTTTGGATCTCACTGAAGAAAATATTACCAGCTTCCAAACAAATTATTTCCCTCTTATCCTATCTATTTAATCTGTCCCGGGTTAAAACAGTTCAGTTTAAAGTTGGGTCATGACCCTGAATACATCTGCAAAAATGCAATGCTGGAATATTTCATTCAAACTTCTTGAGGTTATTATGAGTTTACTCCAGATCAAATGAGACCAAGATCTGTAATGATAATTGAAGTCCACTGACAATGTAAATTCCATTGATAATATAATGCTGCGGTTACACTATTCATGACAGTCTAATCATTTACATAAATAAAATTGAGTTACAAACAAAATGAGACATGGCTGAGAAGCAGATTTCAGTGTAGATGCTGCTCTACTGTGTCTGCCCACTGGAAACACATTCTGGATCTGGGAGTTGTTAAAAGATGCTCCTTGTCCACAGCCATTTAGTCAAATCATAAATCAGCTGCAAAAGTGGCAGTCACCTACAGGGAAGAAGAAAAGATGATGGTTTGGTTTTAACATGCTTCGTTCTCTACAGTTATTTAATAATCTTCCAAACAACTCTCCATGTTTTCAGATTGCACATAAGATACGATCAACTCATCCTGTAACATTTTTCAGAGCCGCATTTTAAGAAGCTAAAATACTTTCCCTGTTAAAATCTTTCTCAACCCAGTTTTCCACCCCCTGTAATTATCTTCAAAAATCCTCATTCTGAAGGATTGCACCTTTACACATATTTCAGCCACTAACCACACCTTCTTCTCACCGTCTTTATCCCTCCTGACATTGTGGCTTCAGGCTGTGCTAAGGGCCTGCGTAATCTTGTTTTCCGAGGCTTCTGCCTTCTCTGTGAATGACAGGATGAAAGGGGAAGCCAGGTAAGATCCAGAAATTCTTCGAAGATTAAAGCTCTAGAAAGCGTGTGGTAATCCAACATCTGTTACTTTGGTCCTGGAGCTGTGAAGCTGTGCTGCTGTCGTGCCATCTGCCAGCCGGTCCAGGAGGAGGGGAGGCTGCTCCTTCGCCAGTCGCTGTGATTAAGGTCGTCTATGTGTTTGCATGCAGTGGGGGAAAAATTGATTGCACACTTTGTGCTTGGGCAATGCCATGTGCGATGCATCAGAGAGGAGAATGTGGGTCACGATACCTGCTCGCATCTGGACAAAGCACAGGGAATAAATCAGGAAAGCAAAAGGCCACACAGTTATTAACATACAAATAGCATCTATGCTTCATGTGCAATTCACACAGAAGTCACGCTCTGCTCTGATTTTATACTGGCAGGTGACTAAAGCACGATTAATTCACCATTGAGCTTCAAGGGACTTTCGGTTTGCTCAGCAGGAGTGATACAGACCACTGCACCCCCAGGAAATGTCCAGTCTCAGAGGGAGGCATGAGGTCTTTGTGCAGTTTACCGAGCTTCAGCCTAGGAAGATTAGTGGTGATTTCTGTACCTCTTGATGACTTTTCTCTGTATTAATGCAAAGAATAAATATTTTTTCTGTATATGCTGTTAAGGCATATCCAGTTTCAGCCTCACCGCTGAAGTCTGTCAGCACGCACTGCCTACGTGTGCAAAATGTCCTTGTGTAGGTGCAAACCTTTTGGATTGACTCTGGTGGTAACTGTGTACCCTGAGTCACACAATGAGGGGGTATAGGAAAGAATTTAGGGCATCTCACATGAAGGTGCACTTGTATAGGAGATGTGGGAGTTGTTGTTCAGAACTGGGGAGAGAGTTTCTGCCTGAAAGAAGTGCCATCTAGAGAAGAAGTATTAACATGCCCAAGTTATGAGCACTTTCACGAGGAAGAATCTGATACCAGACTTGATTTCCAAAGTGTCTTTGGCACAAACCTTAATTTATGAGCAGGAAGAATCCATGGCTTACATCCGGAACCCACCCAAGATGTACAGAACTGGGTTAATGTCTCCCTTTTGCTTGAACAAAAGGATTTTAAATATGCAGATATTATTGAATCATATATGTATATTGTTCCAAACTAGAATTAAATCATTCTAGATTTTCCTCAAAGCAGATGTTTAAATCTTTAAGTAACTTTCTCTCTGGAAGTTTTGGCAATTCCAGTAACTGGCACCTGAGTCAGATATCGGAGCTTCTGCACCTGGAGAGCCTGATGTGACAACTGGAGGGTACACTGGGCTGTTTGCACTGCAGTCCAGACACGCAATTGTTGCTCATGGAAACATTCACAAGTTGGATTTAAACTAGCTAGATGCAGGATCGTGCATAGTGTAGTGATGACAGAAAAAACATCATGCTTCTGTAAGATACCGGTGACACATTTAGTAGGCTGGAGAGAAGGCTACACTGCAACTAGTTCTTGAAGTTGCTGGTTTAAGACCATCGCAGCCATGTCAATATCGCTGTGACTATCAGTGGATTCTGCAGTTCGTACTGTCATCAGCACCTGTGCACAGCAGACAGAGAACTGATTTCAGCAGGGCTACTGACAGTAACAGTCCGGCTTGCGGCAAGCGAAGGTGGGCAGTGCTCTCGTGTGCCTGTAGGCTGATGTGGGTGGGTGGCATCTCTGTGTGGCTTTATCGCAAGAGCAAACCAGAAAATAAGACAAGGCCCAGTTTGCAGTTTTTCTCTTCTTTTCTCTTTCTGTTCTTCTGAATCGAATCGCCAATACTCCCTTCACGCACTGGCTCACCGCTTTCGTGTGCGCGGCCATACACTCTGGTGTTGATGAATTGAGGTCCGAGAGCTCAGCTCCTCCTGCAGACGGGTCCTCTTCTTACGGCGTATCGGGTGAGCAGGCTGCATCCTACCTCCTCTTGCCATTTGCTGGCTGGCATCACCCAGGGAGGGGCAAAGAGCAGAGTAAAATGGGAGGACTTTCTCCCTTCTGTGGCTGACTGCCCTGACAATCTGGCCCTATACTTAAAGAAACACAAGGCATTCAATTTTATGTCATTTCGATGTTTCTGAATAGCATCTCTCTGGAGATGAAATAGTAATCATCACCAGCGCTACAGATTAGCAACTGATAGAAAAAATAGGCATATCATTAAGCTTACATGCTCCCTTGTTATCTCACCACTTCTCATTCAATCCTTGTCTGCAAACAGAAGAAGGGAATCCCTGCACGGCTACGCTGCTGGGTTTGCATATAATCAGGTGTCGAAGCCTGCCTTACTTAGACCTTTTGTTCAGCTGCAGTCCCTGCTGGATTTTTTTTCCTAAGATTTGTGCTTTCACCCCTGGATAATAATATAACAAATAGCTCTTTGTCTCTTTAGGTTTGTTCATATAACTTGTATTAATATATTGACAATGTAATAAAAGGGACATACAAAGCATCCTCTTGTCTTCCCCAGCTACAGCGAAAGCCATGGCAATTATTGCTGATGTGAAGCACAATCTGAGACTCCAGCGGATAAATGTGAAAAAATGCAATTTTGAAACTCAGCTGTAGGAACAAAATAAACATCAGTTTAGACTTATGAGGATTTGCTTCCTGTTTAGTAAAGCCTTTTTTATTAGGGCATTTATCAGATGGTCTGGTGATTAAAATGAATATTTTTATAGGTATTTTGAATATAGCAGTGATGACATCTTGAAAAACTAAACGAAACCTAACTGACTTCCAGTAAGTTTTTCACTGTTACTTGATCATAAAAATAGTATATTTGAATGCTTCAAACACTCCTAATGAAAAGGTTGACATTTAATGTGATTTTTTTCATTTATTTTGTGTGGGGGAACTTCAGTCTGGATTCTTAGGACAGCCAAATGCTTTAAATCTTCCAGAGTCATAATATGCTGCTAGCCAAAATCATGGGTCTTTTACGTTACTGCAGGTAAGAAGAAAGAATGATGACAGAATAGGGTCCTAGTATTTTCTGCTTACAAGGAGTGTCGGATCCTGTCTCCCTGAGAGGACGTGAGCCCTTGGTGCAACGCAGGACGCTCCTTCTACCATCTGATGAAGAAACTTTCTCTCCTCTTCCCTTCTCTGTTTCTTTCAGTCATCTTCTAGCCTTGTCCAGGTTTTGCCTCAATTTTCCTTTCTCATATCTTTACTATGTTTCTCACTCCAACACATAAGTCACATAAGCACACCTACTCGATCATACCCAGTGAAGCTGTCTTTCCAAATAGGTCAAATTTCTAAGTATATTCACGTATGCCTTTAAATTCCAGTGGTGATGTACACTTGTATTTTTGTCTCAAAAATTACTGTGGCTTCTCAGAAGGAACCTAAATCAGAGACAACTGTTAATCTCATCAATTCCAACCTACCACAATGCAGTACCTGGTAGGGAAAAGTTCTGTAAAACTGGTTAGGAAAGTATCCGTGTAGGGGAAAAAAAAAAAGAGTCAGCAGCTAGGCCTTAATAAATCAAAGGCAATAGTGTTGACATCTAATAGTGCGTATTCCCTTTTAATGAGCGAATCTGGAAGTCAGTTGTTCAGAGCTCTGTTTCTGGCTCTGCTGTGGACTCACGACCCAGGACAGTTTTCACAAGCTCTGAGAGACCTCAATAGTGAGACCTAAACATTATTTACTGGGATTACAATTCTGTGAAACATAGTCACGCTTTCAGACCCACAAACAGAACTCCTGTCTGAACAAGAATAAAAATGCAAGGGGTAAATTTCAGTAAAACTTTGATTTTACTGAAACCAGCGGTAAGTTTGCCATTGAGTTTGTGGGGCTAAATCTTACCCTTTTTGATGCTTTGATGGTTGAGGATGAGGTCAGAATTTGGCCAGTAATTGGTGCTCCGTTGTGTGAGGCATGTGAAGAGTTTAAGAGAGTTAGCAGCCTCCAGGGTTAGTGCTGTGAATGGGAACTTCTCAAATGCCAAGATTTGTGTTTTCCTTCTCAGGCACATCTTGTCGTGAGGCAAGATTATTACTGGAGGCAAATTCCATGAAAATCAGCTTGTACAACTAGCATTTGTGCATCAAACATCTTTAAAAAACTGATTGGGGGTGTAGGGTGAAGAATGTTATGTGTATTATCTTGATGCTTCATGTCATTTTAAATATGCATTATTACTGCTCTTGATAGTTCTTTATTTCTTTCATACTATTTCATCTATTACTTATTTTTCAGTCTGTTAAGTGACCTATTACTTTTATTTTTAAAGGATTTTCTTCAGGAAGAAAGACGTTTACCTTTAAAAATACATATTAAGACCCCTAAAAGTTGTACAAGATAAATTCACTTTCCTTCTCTATATATTGTCATCTTTCAAGGAGAACAAACTCAACAATTTGCCAGTTTAATATTCACATGCCAATCCTTAAATTACAGCTCTAGTACGTCTTCACAGATTATTATTAAATTACATGCATCACAGATAGATCTGTAGATTCTAACAAAACCAAAACAAAACTGGAAAAACAAACAACTCAACAAGTTTTGAGAATAATAATATGAATATTACATGGAGACCAAACATTATTGCTAATGCAGAAACTTTTAAGTTAATTCAAATTTTCAATATGCTGAATAAACTTACCTTTTTATTTTCAAAATTTTGAGACTTTCAACAAAGTCTTTGGAAAAAAGTAGAAAAGATTAAAATAATCTTAGAGAGCTCTGCTTACCACTGAAGACTTTAATTAAAGCCAGGCATTTCTTGGTGGGTTTTGGGGTTTTTGTTTTGGGGTTTTTGTTGGTTTGGTTTTTTTTTTAGCAAACAGCAAATTCTTTGAAACTTCAGTTGAAAATGTCTCCCATCAATTGTCATTTGACATGAATTCATTTAAATAGCTTCATCTGGGGAAAAAAAAACAGGACACAATACACAAACCTTGTGAATGCCTGTCTTTTTATCTAATTGCCAAGAAGCCTGGGGATCCACGGAGTTCTTGATGGCATTGGAGAGACAGCCTTCTGTCTTGCAGGGTGGCCTCAACAGAAGCATTTGCAGGTGATGCAGCTCCATGGTGTAGAGGTAGATATCCGCTTGCTCAACATCCTTTTGACCTGCCAGGTGCCTGACTGGGTATGATTCACCTTCCAAGGTATGGTGAAATCTTCTTCACTGTCTTCTGCTGGCTTTGTCCAGCATCCCAGACAACACTTAGATATTTCCTGAGCAAGACAGGACCCCTCTAGGAGCAAAAGTTGCACAGTCACTTTCCCAGACCACAGGGGGCCCAGAAACTGGGCTCCTGACAGGAATTTTGAGAGAAAGCACCTGCTATTTTTGATTAGTATGTCAGCTCTCAGAGCTGTGCTTTATTTAATTAATTTTGGCAGCTAACAGAAATGACTAAATTAAAAAGAGGGAAAATCAACACATCGTTTCTGCAATCTATTGACTGATTAGCATGGGTAAATGAGTTGCAAAGTGAATTTCAGCTTCAGGGAGGACATGTTAGATGCCTCGTGCACTTCATAATTCAGACTGAAATTCTAGTTATGGTGTATGCATTTCTTTTTGGAGCAGAGATAATTTCTTATTTTAATCTGTTTATAGTCTTTTTGAACACAAAACCAGGTTGCCCAGAGGTGTTTTGGTGTCTCCATTCTTGGAGTTATTCAAAACCAGACTGGACATTGTCCTAAGCAACCTACCCTTACTGATCCTGGTAGACAACCTCCAGAGGTCCCTTCCAATCTCAACTGTTCTGTGATTCCCAAGTGCTGCCTGAGAAGAGAAAAAAAATGAATTTACAGTGGTTTAAAATATGAAACTAAAGATCCTGAGTGCATTTCTGATATGACAATTTCTGGGGCAAGTAAATAGTTGGTGGGCCAGACTTTGTAATATTTAACATTCCAAATATAGAACAGAGAGCTATTACCTGAGTCAGAGCTATCCTGTGCTCTGCCAGGGTATGTAGGAGGCTTCAGTGATGTTTTCCCTACATCTTACTGCCAAATAAACCTCTTTATTGAACAGTTTCTTCAGACATGTTTTCTTGTTGTTATTAATGGCATGTGACTATTAAGAGCCTGACCACGTGAAGAATTTAATGTTTTCATTGAACCCAGAACACAGTCAGGTCATGAGTTGTTTTCAGCATTTTTGCAATGTTCTATCACATTGTTAATTCCCTGCTATTAATGATAACCTTGTGCTCTAAGTCCCAATATGATCTTGGGTGGTTTGTTCAACATTTGTAAAAACACAATAAACGCAAGTGAATGTTTGCCAGGGAGAGTTCTGTCAACAATGCAGCACTGACTTGTAACATTCAAATAACATTTCCATTTCCTTAGAGAGGTTTTGGGGCTTGTTACTAACAATCTTTTTTCTTTTTTTTTTTTTTTCCTTTTTTTTCCCCCTGCAGTTTTGTCAGTGAAAAAAGTTGTCACAAAATAATATGGCTTGTCATTTTTGATACTAGGTTTTATGTCTTGGTATAATGTCCCTGTTACATCTCAATTCAAATGTCTGATTTGTTCCTTTCAAATTTTGGGTGAAGATGCAGTCAACTTGAAGATAAAAAGTTATCACCAGGAAAATATAACTCATCAAGGGGTGTGTATTTCTGGAAACTAGGTAATACTAATATGGTGAAGTTCATCTTTTTCGGCTTAAGTATCAGAAAGTTGCATGTAGTTCTTATATTGCCTCTGGAGAGAAACAAGTGCCCATTTCAGCTCATGTTAGGCATCTAACACAGGGGATAAAAGTCATACTGGAAATCCTTCTTCCTCTCCAGTGACTAAACGAATGACTGGCATAGGCATGGAAACCATTCTTAAGTGTGTTAAAGGTAAAACCTGCTCCTGGAGGCTAAACCAATGATTTTTGGCCTTCTTAGAATTTCATACTAAAGCAAGACCCTCCTCTTCATGTTTTTGAGCTCAGCTGTAGAATCACAGGAAAACGTAAACTGGAAAGGGCCTCTGGATGTCATCTGGTGCAACCCCCTTCTCACAGCAAGGCCAACACCAGAGTTAAATCAGATTTTGTATAGACCAAGAGGTGTGTTATTAAGATAAATGACGCATAAGTACTAATAGGGGCTCCCTTCCCTTCCCTTCCCTTCCCTTCCCTTCCCTTCCC
>RSEF01000003.1:103414559-103432380 GCA_003993805.1 Himantopus leucocephalus
CCCTTCCCTTCCCTTCCCTTCCCTTCCCTTCCCTTCGTCTCAAAGAGGGAAGTTACAAAGAAGACAATAGTCTTTAAATCTAGAAAATAAAGAGTAGGAAAGGGACAGCCAGGAGGAAGGCACAAACCTGCCTGTCTATGGGAGAAGTGGCTGGATGCAAGTGTGACCAGCACTATTGGTAGAATATAAAAAAAAAANAAAAAAATGGCCAGGAGTAGAGATGATGAAGAGAAGCAACTCATCATTTCAAAAGGGGAGGAAAGGCAGAGGATGCAATCACAGTGCACAGAGAGAGTATATACTTTCAGTCAGGACCCTGTGCACAGTACGGCAAAAAATTTGGACTTCTTATATGAAAAAAATTTCTTTGAGCAACATACATCTACAATGGTGTTGTTTTTGCTGCTGTTGTTATTATTACAGATCTGAGAAGCCTCAGACTTGAATGAGTGCCTCGTAGTCCCAGTTGCTGTGCAGATACAAAGTTAATGAAGGTTCTTCTCCAGGTAAGCTCACAAGGTAAGTGCAATACAAGAGATAATAAAACTGCATGGGGGGGGGGGGGGGATNTAAAAAATCCTAATACCATATTAAGCAGTGGTTCCAACATACCAAGAAGCTGTCAGTTGCCCAAGTTTATTTGATTTTTTAGGGCATTAGAACAAAGTAAACCAAGAAATGAAGTTTGAGAATACAAATCTCAAACATGAGTGGAAACATCAGAAAAAGCACAAAGGGTTTTTTTCAAAATATAGCAAGGGGTGAGGTTGGTGTCACAGGCCAAGTGGAATGAACTGTAAATATGACGAAGCCTCAAGATTATTTAGGGATGCAGCAGAAAATGCACAAGAAATTCAGCCTCCTTTATGCTTGATGCAATAAACAAGAAGTTGGAGAATTTCAGAAAGAGGTGTGCCATGATGAAAAAAGCAGGCTAAATAATGCATGATTTTGTATAATACTTTCAGCTATGTGAATGGACAGAAAAGATCTGCACTTAAGAAATATTCAGGAGATGTAGAAAGAAAAAGAATAAAATTTGCAATTGAAAGTAGCTGGTATGCAGTTTTTAATCTGGTAAGTAAGTTGTATAATGTCCTTTAGTCGAATATAGGTGGTTATCCAATTTTAGGTTTGTTAGGACACAGCTTCATTGATTTTATGGCTTCAAAAATTCCTGGTGCCAAAAGCAGATATAAATCAGGTTTTATGCTTTATACTGTACTCAGTTTGTTGGACAGGATGCTTTTAAAATTGAGGCAGGCAACTGATGATGTGAAAGGAAAAGGAAAAACTGAGGAAGGTTTCCACCTCANTCTTCATTGATTTTATGGCTTCAAAAATTCCTGGTGCCAAAAGTAGATATAAATCAGGTTTCATGCTTTATACTGTACTCAGTTTGTTGAACAGGATGCTTTTAAAATTGAGGCAGGCAATTGATGTGAAAGGAAAAGGAAAAACTGAGGAAGGTTTCCACCTCAGGCTCTTAACTGTGTATTATTCCAGTTGCTGTGAATGTGAACACTGCTTTAGTAACAAGGACATCAGACATCCACCGAACTAACCCACATGTGTTCATTACATATCACACCAGCGTTTCCCTTGGAGGTCTTCTGCTTAAACCTGAACAAAGCTTAATATTCTTTGCTAATGAAATTAAAGCATGTCCTAGGCCCAAGCAGCATGGTGGTAACCAGTAAAGAAGAGAGAGGCAGTCATGAAGTTTTTGGGATGATCTTTTTGGGATAGTAAATGCCAGAGCTGGAAACAAAAAATTGTTTGCAAATCCAATAGCAAAGTGCTCTAAGCTTAGTCACAGGAGCACACAAGCATAAACAATGTCACAAACATGTTCTTACTTTTTAAGGTTCTGAAGTGGATAATGGTTCCAATGTTGGGTAACTGCAATGCAAAAGTTTTGGTTCCTGCCCCAAAGATCTTACACGTGACAGAGCAGCTACACATCGTGCTAATGCCAAGTCTTCCTAAAGGCAAAGTGTGTTTACATTTAAGTAATGTAAACACTGAGAAAGCCTCTGCTCGAGAACCTTGGAGCTGAAATGCTGGAGGGGAGGACAGCCAGAGCTGAACTGACAACAAAGCAGGGATGCAGACAAAGTGGAGGCAGTGAAGCCCAAAGCCTGGGGAAGGGCAGCTGGCAGGGGAGAGGGGCTGGGGGCTGCCCACGGACCGGGGCAACACGGCGCAGTATCTGCACCTCAGAGCGGGGCACCTGCACCCCCAAAGAGTTCTGGTCCTCCAGCAGAGCAGGGAGGCTCGGTCCCAACTCATGGCCTTTCTCTTCGGAGGCAGATGAGTGAAACCAATACTTCATAGTGTGTAACTCCAAAGGGAGAGGTGAAGTCTCTGAATTTAATGAATTTGAGACCCAGGGAATGCATAAAGCAAAAGATTTGCTGATAAACAGCTTCTGCAATGATATAATTTTATCTGTTTCCAGAAGAATCAAGTGAAAACAAAGGAAGGATTCCATCCACACAGAAATTCACACTTGTATGGAGACTGGAGAGAATATTCTGCCTTAAATTATCAGTTGAAAAATCAGTTGAAGGGTACGGAGTGAAATAGAGTTAGCCATTTAACTTCTTTTTGGCATACTGAAATTGTGATTTCCTACAGATAATGTCAGCTAGAAAGGTAATTATCTGAGTTAAATATCATCTAATGAAAGCTCTTGGTAGGGTAAGAATACTGATCTTGGTATGAAAACTGGCTTCCTTTTCCCTATATGGTTTCTTATGTTATGTTTATTATTGCTTCAGCCTTGCGGAGTGTACATACCCACCCACCCCGACTCATCCCACCCCCACACCTCGCAGCTTCAAGGAGACTTGAGTACCACATCTAGATCTTGAAGTGACTTAATAGCTGAATGCTGGTAACCAATCTGCCTTTTATTCTGGTTTCCAATGTTTACATTATTACATTATTAAAAGAACCCACTGAAAATAACACTGATAGTTCTGTGCAGCTGGAGATGAAATTCAGCATTGGCTGGGCTTTGCGTGTCTGGGTAGTCAGTGCCAGGGAGCTCTATAGAAACAGTCACTTTTGCAGAAATGCCACAAAGAGAAGGAGACTACGCTAAACTATTTTTCATTCTTAAACCATTCCCATTAAAGTAAGCAACAATCAAATGCTTATAATGATATTGACCTACTTGTGAAGTGCTTTGGGATATGTATTATTATTCAAATGCTGTGTTGTTATTATTTTTATTTCTTTTTAATTGCATTCTGTCATGTACAAAACTTTTCAAGCATCTATCTCCTCAGTGTAACATCTCCCTGCTTGTTCTCTGCAGAATAGCACTTGATTTTTGTAAAGGCAGAGCAAAATATTTTCAGTCACTTCAGTCAGAAGATAATAAAATGTACTCGCAGTAAACCAAAGTCTCTTTTTTTCCTCATTGTTAAAACTAACTGTGATGATATGGATTGAAAGGGGACAGAGCAAAAACTTGTGAAAATTGACTTGGGAATAATTCCCATTATGATGAAACACCTTTGCTTGAGCTCGGCAAGGGGAAAACAAGGTTATAGGTGCTCAATCACATCAGCTAAAATCTGAGCAGAATCCCTTCAACACACTTGCTGTGCCCTACATGATAATCAGGGTTAGCTATTTTTCATTAATTAGGGGTTTGGACAAGGTCTGGGGTATGTTCTTGGAACAATTTGCACTAAAGACACAGTAAATGACTCATATTCATAATTCTCCAAGGCCTGAAGCCCTGTTTAAACATAGAGTTTGTATTGCTTTAAATATGCAAGTTCATTTAAAGTAGGAAAACTTCAGGTCACATCCCATCTTCCCCTTTTCAAACCCAGCTATAATGATATAAATTGATTACATCAGGGTGGTTGATTCCAAAGCAGAAAGGGAAATGAACAAGCTATACTGGTATTATCGTGTATATAATGGTATGATTCTACCTACACCAAAGATTCAAATGGTCTGTGCATAATGTTTAAAAATAAATCACAATCTTAACTTAAGCAGCTGAACTGATAGGAAAGCAGTTTTAATAGGAAATCTATTTTAGGCTCAGCTTTCTTTCCTTGAACACTACCACTAGCAGCAGCACAGGAACGTGGACGGGATCAAATATGGAACTGTAGCAATACCATTGGTACTTCTGGTGAATGTACCACTGATTTTACACTTAGAAAACACTTTGAAAAGGTTTAAAAAAACCCAAGAAGATACTTCTCCTCCCTTCCTTACCTTCCAAACAGTAAAGATAGTGCTGCCTTTAAAGAGCCAAAACAATTATTCTGATTTTTTTCAGACCTTCTGTGGACGCAATTTTTAACTTACTGACCCATTTCAGTCACCTCAAGACAAGTTCAATATTATGAGGAGTTGTGATCATTTCTCAGCACACAAGGTACTGCTGTAAATTTTGGGAAATCACATTGCCACTGATCCTTGAAACACCTAAAGCATGTTTATTACATTTACTGATTTAATAGATTATGACCATCCAACATGACCTTCTGCAGACCACAGGTCAGAGAATTTCATCCTTGTCATGCCTTTTTCTCATTCAGCAGTTTCTTCTTCATTAGAGAGCATTGTGAAACAATGAAATAGTTCCAGTAAAGCGATATGCTAACAGGCAAGTCTGAGGCAAGCCAACAACAGAAGCATCGTCAGATCTACAGGTCTGTTTTCTTATATCCAGTCCAAAAGACCATGTAGTTTGTACAGGTACCACAACGTCTTCCTCATGTTATTTTTGCAAATTCTGACTGCAGCTGATTTGATAAAAATTTGTTGTCTTCAGAGTTGTGATTTTGAACAAAAGGAAATACTGGTGTAATTCTGTTTGTACGTTTCCATATTTATTTCCCTAATATTTTACTGTATCTTTGGCTTTAGCCTCTGAAATGTGGTGGAAAACTAACTTGTGTTTGTTTGTGTACGTTTATTCTCACAGATTGGCACTAGAAGAAAGAACTACTCATATTTTAATAAAAAACTTGTAATTTGACTTGCTTTTTAAAATATTTTTTCACATGTGCTTCTTTTCTGAGGATGTTTCTGTTCTTGCTTTTCTATGGAGATACATTATTAATATTTTTTGTGTCTAATGAAATTAAGTTAATGTGGCTGATAGAACCAGACAGACAAATTCTGATCTTTTCTGTAATGACTCTATAGACTCTAATGAAATTTCCTTGGATTTGCACTATGAGAACTCGGAGCAGCCTGTTTCCTGGTTCTTGCTACTCAAGTGTGCACCCTCTCAAGATGGGGTGGACAAAGCTTTAACATTTCCTCAACTATTAGACTTGGTGTTTTCGTTGCGTGTCATTGCCCCCTTCCCTCCCCCCCCCCCCCCNCCCCCCCCCCCCCCCTTTCCCCCAAGTCAGTTTAATTTGATTTTGTTTTCTTTTTTCTGTTCATCTGATTTAATGACTGATCTTTTCTTCAAAGCTTCTTCCCCAGCTGCTATGAAATAAATGCATGGAGGTATTGCAGCTGAACACTTTCCTTCTTTTTTCAGATCTGAAGAAATAGATTAATGGGGTGAAAACCTCTGATTAAAAAATTGCTCTAGCCTTGCTTTTCTTAAACAGATTCACTCACCTGCATCTGCTAATAATAGTCCTGGTTTTCCCATCATGCCTTCTCACTATTCCCACCTCTTCTTCTCTTGTATACATGTAGGCTTTTCATGCTGAGAGATGGGACTGAATGAGCATTGGCATCAGTCTGTGCATAATAACTTTTTCATAAAAAAACCCAGATTTCACACAGAACTGCTTGAGGGGGTGGGAGAAGGACAAATCGAAGTCTTGGATTATACTCCCTAAACACAGGGACATTTCTTATTGTCCACAGTAGTCTTATTAAAAGCCTCGAGTTACCCATGTAACCCAGATTATATGATCAGGCCCTGAATAAGTTAAAACATCAGGGCACACAGTATTTTATCATTTCAAATATATCACTGTGTACTTACAAAATATCTATTTTACAAATACCAAATCCAACCGATCAAGTGTGCAAGACAGATAGCTATTCAAATAACAGCTTTTCTACTGTTTGAACTAAAAAATGTCACGGTAAAAGAAATCTACAAAACACAGATTTTCACTTTACATTTTTGATGCATCCTGCTGGCTGCATGGTGCACATCCTGTGATAGCACTTGCATTGAAATCAACACAATGAAATGTGACACGTCAGATCAATGAAATGAACAGCACTTCTCCATGTGTAAATTGAAAAGGCATGCAGAAAGTTTACGCAGAAAAAATTGACAAAACAGATAAATTATATTGTTTGGGATATCTTTTTCTGTCACTGATAACAAAAGAGTTGGATGGGGCATCAAACAGTAATATGTCTTTTTATTTCTTGGTCATTTTTACATCTTACAACAACCATTACCAGAAAAAAAAAGAAAAGAAAAATAATTTCTTAGGACAGTAAAGGATTTTGTATTTCTTTTTTCTATTTTTTTTTCATAGCCTTTTTACATGTTATCCTTGTTTGCTGCATTATGGCTTTATTCTCTGGCTAAATAACATAGGAAAATGTATTCCACACATAAACACTGGCTCTGATTTCATCTGTTAAAATGAAATGGTAATTCCATTTAATCTATTAACCACATTTGCTTGCAATTATAAGATACATATTGAGTACTTTCTTGCCTTAAAACCACTTCACAATCTGTTACCTTCCGTTTTCAGAAATGGAAGTGCTACAGTTATTCTTACTCTGCTTACACAGGATTCCTCAAAATAGCACCAGTGACATCACACTTTCAAAGAAAAGATAATGATTTAATAGCCATTTTTAGCTGGATATTGTTGTTGTTTTGAAATCTGATATTAAATGTACTTCTTCCTTGGAACACTAAAAGAACATCAAGTAAATTAATCAAAGCATAGGAGCACATTGCTGCTTAAGGCCTTGAAAGCTATTCTATACATTTTGCATACTTGAGAAACAACAAGTAATTAAACGGTTCACTCCTTCAAACTAATCTAGTCTTTAAAAAAACCCCAAATAAATCACAAAACTCAGCCCACTCTCTCGCAGTAGAGTCTTTTAGGCCTGTGCACAAATACAGAACCAAACATTTAAAAAAATACTCCTTCCTGGAGAAGGCACATTGGGATTTAATATTTGCCCCCAACAACGGGTTCACTTGGCTAAGCATCACTGAGCATCAATGTATAAATCCTGCGCTCTCATTCAGAGCCACTGCATTTCCACAATATAAGTGCATGAGACCACATGCTGGTATTCTCCACAAAAGTCACTTGTTATTTAAATCAGAACTACAAACCTGCTCCCTCTCCTCCCCCTCTCCAGCCCCTAGAGGGGCATATTCTCATTAACATTCTTAATGTTAATTGGAATTACATGTGCACATCAAGAGGAGAATACACCTCCAGATGCGATATTTGCAAGCTTCATATTAAGCCAGGCTGTGTTGAAATAAAACACATCACTGAATATACAGTCCTATCTTGATATTGAACAGTAAGATATGTTTTTATATACAAAACCAGGTCTTACACACAGACAAAAATGAATTCAGTATAATACAAGCATAGCCTCCATTACTGTAGGATGTGATCTTGCCGTTTCTCACTCATGTGAAAAATCCTACTGCCTACAAGGTACGTATAGGCTTATGATCCAGCACATTTTTCTGTAGTGGAAATTAGTTGCAGATCTGAACAATTTTAAAATGGTGACAAGACAGCATGGCTTAGACTCACTTCTTCAGAAAAAGAGCTGTACAGTTCAATGCAAAAATTAATTTTTAAAAATTACAAGTTAGTGCCCATATTTTCTAACCTCATAAAAATAATGCAATTTTGTTAATAAAAATCGACATTTCTCAAAATATAATCCTCTCAGAAATAAAGCTGCAAAGTATAAAAAATAGTCAACACCAAACACCCTTTGAAACATTCTTTTTAAATTCACTATAATTTTACAGTTTTAATTATGTTTACATTAAGTTCCTTACAATTTCTCTTTGCAAAATGTAAATGCAGAGTAGATTAGAAGACAGTGCAATCTGAAATCTGGAAAGCTCAAACAGATTAGTTTAATCTTTGCAGAAAATTCTTGCTGGAATAATGTTTTCTTTACTGAGCCTTTCCACTTTCATGTATTGGGAATTTTCTATTGTTATTTTTAAGCAATTCAGCCAACAAATCATGATCATCTCCAATAGAATTAGATAAGAAGCAAGGGGCAGATTTGACTCAAAAGGCATAAATTGAAGTTTCGTTCCTTTGAAGAAAAATCTCCTAATATTTTTACAGAAACTTACATTGAAATAATGTCAAATTCTACTAGAAATCATAATAAATAAAACCATATGCTGAAGCATAGAATTTGCCGAAGTTATAAAACAGATACATACAAGTCAGATAATATCAAGGAAAATGGGGTTGGAGCTGAGGAAAATATTCATTTAGTAATGATCTTTCTTCATGTAATGACATGCTAGGTTTGTTTAAGCCCCTGACATCTTGGAAGTGCTCATGTAAAATCTCATTTGCCTATTCTTCCTTGCTAGCAAAGATGGTCATCAAAACAAGACTTGCTTGGGAATAAGTAATGCAAACGTCACATCTATCTTGCTAGCATTAGAGGAAAACAGAAGAGATGTATATCAGAATATTTTTAAAAAAGGAGAAACCAATCCCCTCCCCAGATAAAAATAATATACTGAATGCCATGTTGCAGGTAGGTCGCAGTCACAAATGCACAGAAATGAGAGAGAAAAAAAAAAAGAAAACTTTCTAGGTCATCTATTCCATCCATCTGCTGGAGTAAGATCAGTCCCTACAATATACATACTAGAGCTTTTCTCAGTCTGATTTTAAATGTCTTTTTTCCATCTGTTCAATTTGACCTTACCTATTTCATCTTGGGTAGTTAAAATGGCTGCTGTACAGTGCAATAATTCAGGGCAACATCTAAAAAATTAAAAAATCAGCATGCAAAAGTCCTCTTATCCTTAGTGCAGCTAATTTTGAAGATAATGTTTACCCACAAAAGATCAAACTGGACAAACGATGCCTATAAGACTGTGCCGTCTGCGTGCGAAGCGTCATCTTTTACTGTATCATATGGATTAGATCCTGAGCTAATCAGTCAGATTCAGAGCTGAACTGCTTTGGGTCCATCTTACGATGCAAATATTGGGGGGTGGGGAATGTTCAACTAAAGTCTTCTGCGCTTAATGAGTTGCCTTTTCCATTCTTATTAACTAAAATACTTTAACCACTTTGGTTTTTTAAACTTAAACAATTATATTAGATGTAATCGTTATTTTATTAACATTTTTCTCCAAGGATTTTTCTTTCTGATTATGAGTACTTTGCAATTTCAGACAGTATGATGGATGCTACTCTTCTATGACAAGAATTTTAACAGCCCTTCTTCAGCACTCAATGCACACCCAATTATGCGTCTGAGCTAGTAACCTTGAATTTATGTTGCCATGGCGACAAACTGGTCATGCATTATGGATTATCATTGAAATTCTACACCCCTACCTAGCATAATGAGAGTTGGGGACTTAATCAAATCAGCCATTCTGTGTGACACAAAGTGAAGAACTAGCTCTTATTGTTCAGCCTGGAGAAAGGAAGCAGGCCTGATGGAGTGGCAGCTGCAGTGCCGCAGCCTGATAGATTGCCCTTATATACATTTGTGAATGTATAGACAGATGGTTTTCAATGCCTGGAATTTCTGGCTTAGGAAGCAGCTGTTCGGGTAACCTCTGCCGTCTCACCTTGTTGTCATGGAGCATTGCACCGAGACTGAGAATGCGGACGGGTACATTGGCAATCTGACCGAATTTACGCGGCGTGGCACCCCTCTTTCACCCGGGGGCAGCAGGGCTGGCGGGGGGGACCACTCCCGCCGGCTGAAGCAGGGTGCTCGGGCATCCTCCAGCCCCTCTCCCACCCTGCCTGCACAGACAGGGACAGGCAAAACTGGTGTGGTAAATCCTTCCCGGGGATTTCAGCTACTTTGCGTCTCCTCCACTGTCTTAAAATCGTGGCGCGACGCGCTACTCGTCCGCAGTTCAGGCATCAGTAAAGGCACACGGGTTTCAGGTCTCCATCCCGGGTTTTGTTTGTGTCTGAGGGAGAACACCAGCTTCGCTGAGGTCAGAGCTGAAGAACGTTCAATGCCAGAGCAAAAATCAAACCAAATGGATATGAAAAATCAACAACCATTAAGTCCTTCTTACCTGCCAGACTCCTTTTCTGCCTTACCACTGACATTTCTCTCTCTAGTCTGAGATATTGTAGGAAGCTACAGGAACCACTGGAAACTCATTAATGTCTTTTTTTAATAAAATAATAGTAAAACTGTAGCCATTTCTAGAAGAATTGGGCCATAATAAACATTTATAAAGCTTAAATCTGTTTAGTGTAAGTATCCGAGTATTTTGTTCTACAACAAAAAGAAGCTGATCCACATAGTATTACTCATTTGTTCTTATATAGTTATTTTTAATTATTATAGCCATAACTAACAGCATTATTTTTCTCCACTTAGCTCTCCATCCCTCAAAGCTTTAAAAGCTTTAAAGCTTCAAAGAGTCTGATTCCCCATAAACATACATCTAATAAAAAATCCTCACTTTTCAAAAATCTTGATTAGCCAGTTATTCTGTTTCACCCTTATATTTTGGAAGTCTAGCTGTTGTTACTGTAATATAGTTTATTTACTTATTCATATGTATAAGGTGACCATCACCATGGTTTCTGCATGGGAGCGCTGTGTGTCTGTCAGCCTTGCCATTACAGATTCACTAGACCTGTGATTTCAAAGCAGGCGACGTTCTCCCGGAATAAAACCTGGTATGACAATAATGTTTCAAAGAAATACTTTATTTTAGATCTAACTGCTTCATTAACACCACTTTTCTTTCCGCCACGCTGCCTGTGTTTGTGTTTTGATGTATAAAGTGTACAGCATGCATATGTTATAATGAGATTTAATTTCCAATGTATGTGCAGGAAGTGAATATTTTAGCAGGCTTTTAAAGCAAATCAATATACAGGTTACTCAGGAGCACTGAGTAATCACCCTGTATCTATCTATCTATCATCTATCTATCTATCTATCCGATCTATCTATCTATCTATTCATCTATCTTTATAAGTAAAAGCAGCCCCTCACCTTCTGTGCAGCTTTTTACCACAAAAAGAGTGACCGCTGTCCTGTATCGACCCATGAGATTGCAGTCGTTCCCTGGAAGGCTTTGCAGTCTATCCACTAATGATTTGTGAACAGAAATGTCCCAGGAAAGCCTGGGCATGAGAGACTGCGCCCCCTCGGGGGCCTGATTCTGCAAGCCCTCTTCCAGCCGGAGCCAAGGAAGTTGCTCATGCTCTCCTTGGGGCGCTTATTCTCCCAAGTAAAGTTCCTGTCGTGTTAATAAAGCTGTCTTTTAAGCACACTCCAATCTTGATAGTATAACAGATTTCAATTACTGTTTGGTTACTTTCAGAATTTCTCAAATTCAATTTTTTTTTTTTTCTAACTATGCTTCCCAAAAAGATTCATTCCCACAAAACTGTCTTGGACAACACCGACTGTTTGACTTAGAGTAAGGAAGAAAATTCAGAGCTAGGGATTGATGGGATAAATAAATAGACTGATATCATTGTAGCCTTCCTCAATGAAAGAATGAATGAACCTTTTTTCAACTTTAATTTACAATGCCTGGAATTTCCTTGTGTTTATAAATTTAAGCCAAACCCTTAAATCTGATGTTAATGTCAACTTTACATTACTTAAATTAAATTTTTTATGGTTGAGTAGCTTTTATTTTGTGGGCATTTTGGAAAAGGATGTTACAGTTGGGTACAGCAGAGTGAGCCAACAAAAATAATAGTGCATGCTTTACATTAAACCTACAGAGAAAAATAAGAAATAGAAGAGTACTAACATGGGCACGGGGAACTAAGTGCCTTCTTTTGTTTAAAAATGTTCCACAAGGACGAAGAGAAGATTTTCAGAACTTTTTTTCATCAAGTGTTTTAAAGAAGCAATTTTTTAATAGGGTAGGCTGACTTCAGAAACAGTGTAACAGGATGATAAGGAAAATGACATTAAGCTAAGAATAAATACTTGGGCCCAGTACTTGACTTATGATCAAACTGTATACCTCAAGAAACAAAGAACTGTGTACAATGCTGTTTCGAATATTAACAGCAAGGCAAGAACTAAATTTAGAGCCCATTTTTGCAGCCTTTATTTAGGCTAAGTAGAAGTTTTTCAAGGAAATAATTCTGTTGATCTCGGTAAAATTATTATCAGGAGTAAATTTTTCCTTAGCATAACTTACGCTCCCAAGGAAGAATCTGAATATCAAAAAAGTATTGAAAGCTTCTGAAACATAACATTGTCAGCAGCTGGAAAAGCTGGGGAAGAGACTTCAGAGTTATTGTCACTTTATTTTCATGCTAACTTGTGGCAAGCGTTATTGACAAATTCTGTAGCTGGAAAAAAGCTATAAGCATTTCTTTGCAGTCTCTAACCCTGTCAGATTTAAAATATTGTCTCTTGATCTTTCTAATCAAAGTATCACGCAGCCTCCCCCCCCCGCCCCACGCAAATAATCAAGGATTAACTATTTCCTTGATAAAACAACTTTAAAATGACCACTTTGTGGGTTGCAGACTGGATACTTTTTCTCTTGTAATTTACAAAAAAGAGACAGAACTGCAAATTTTAGTTTACTACTTTCTTGCAGGTGCACGAAAGTCTACATAAAAGTACATTGGGGAGGATTTTGCAATCATTTTACAGTCTTTCTCCTGCAGTTGTACGGACCGGACCGCCAGCAGTCACATGGCTGCAGGCTGGGAAATCTCGCTGATGCGTGTGTCGTGGTTGCGGCTCACCTCTGCACTCTCTGATCTCCTTGGCTGTGGGTCTTCACTCAGCATAAGGAGGCAGAAGAAAGGCTGCACTCCTCATCTGGCTCCTGTCCATCTGAATGCGGTGACAGCCAAATCGTCAGCATTTTAGGGACTCAAAATATAACATATTAACTTCTTAAACTTTGCAGGTTTTTTGAAGAAATATGGGGGAAAAGATGCATTTTAGTCATTTTGGAACAAGGAGATCAGAGCTGAAGAGCTGTGTAGGGTAATATAGGATACAGGTAGTTCTGGAACTTCAGGGTTTGAGCAAAATACTATTTCCATTTCTGAGAGGCCGTGACAGTTAGTGTAGTAGTAATTGCAGGTTTGCTTGAAGACACCACCTCAGTCTTAGTATGTAAGCCCTCTCGTTTTGCTTAAATTCACCCATTTTGTCACAACCAGTGGAGCCAGATGATATGTTTCCCTTCACTGTGAAACGCATTTAATCACAAGAATCCAACGCCTGTGTAGTGAGAGCATTTTTATAATCCACTGTACCAGCTTGCTCACTTCCAGGGTCTGACTGGTGTGCTCATGAAATCTTTTTGCTGTCACACTGAGATGTTGCATTTCTAACTAGAGCTTAGCTGATGAGAAACATCAGAGTTTATGATTACCCTGACAGCAGGACTCCCACAAAAATATAATTAAAATTGTCTTCCTTTGTGCATGTGTGTGTGCAAGGCATTTGGGATGGTCAACTGAAAAACTCACCCTCCCCATGCCTTTCGAAGGGCAATCTGAAAACTAAGTATTTACTGATAGCATTCAAACTGCTGCTAAGAGTCTCTCCTATTACATTTTGTTTGGATATTTGCTCAAAGCCGTGTATCTCAGGGTCCTGTAGGAACCAAGAAGCCTAACTGTCCCTGACCAGCCTGCCCATGGCCACGGGATGCTGTTTCAGCTAACCTTGGGGCTGTCAGTCCCTGGCCCAGTGGCATTTGGTCCTTGGCCCCACTGCTTCCTGAAAGCCCATGAGCTCACTCTCCTGCAGCTCAGCACTCACAGCAATACATAGAATCACAGAATCATAGAATACCAGACTGGAAGGGAGCTCAAGGATCATCTGGCTGAAACTTTCTTGGCAAAAGCATGGTCTAGACAAGATGGCCCAGCACCCTGTCCAGCTGAATCTTAAAAGTGTCCAATGATGGAGAATCCACCACTTCTCCGGGGAGATGATTCCAATGGATGATTGTTCTCATGAAAAATTTTCCTCTTGTGTCCAATCAGAATCTCCCCTGGAGTAACTCGTACCCTTTACCCCTCATCTTTTCCGTGTGACTCTTTGTAAAAAGGGAGTCTCCATCTTCTTTGTAGCCACCCTTTACACACTGGAACAAGGTGATAAGGTCTCCCCTAAGCCTTCTTTTAGCAAGGCTGAACAAACTCAGTTCTCTCAGCCTTTCCTCAAATGGCAAGCTTCCCCGTCCTTGGATCATTTTGATCACCCTTCTCTGGACCTTCTCCAGCCTGTCCACATCTTTTGGTATAGCGGGGACCAAAACTGAACACAGTACTCCAGGTGTGGCCTGACAAGTACTGAGTAGAGTGGGATAATGACTTCTTTATCTCTGATGGTGATGCCCTTCTGACGCAACCCAGCATCCTGTTGGCTTTCTTTGCTGCAGCAGCACATTGTCTACTCATATTGAGCTTGTTGTCCACCAGGACCCCCAGGTCCCTTTCCACAGAGCTGTTCCCCAGCCAGGTAGATCCCAGCCTGTGCTGCACTCCTGGATTATGTTTTCACAGGTGCAAGACCTTATACTTTTCCGTGTTGAATTTCATAAGGCTCTTGTTAGCCCACTCTTCCAGCCTATCCAGGTCTTCCTGCAGGGTGGCTCTCCCTTCCAAAGTGTCCCCTTCCCCACTCAGTTTGGTGTCATCAGCAAACTTCATCAAGGTACTCTTGATCCCATCATCACTTATGAAGATACTAAACAGTGTTGGGCCCGGTATCAGTCCTGGGGGACCTCACTTGTGACAGGTTGCCAGGTTGAAAAGAAGCTATTGACCACCACCCTCTGGGTGCAGCCTGTCAGCCAATTCCCCACCCACCACACAGACCACTTGCCTCAGCCGTAACACATCAGTTTCTGTAGGAGCACACTGTCGGGAACTGTGTCCAAAGCCTTGGGGAAACTGAGGCAGACAATGTCTACTGCTTGCCCCACATGAGCCAAGCAGGTTACTTTGTCATAGAAGGCAATCAGGTTTGTCAAACATGATTTGCTCTTGGTGAGTCCATGCTGGCTTTTCCCAATCACGTGCTTCATTTGACTTGTGATAACCCCCAGGATGGTCTGTTCCATAACTTTCCAAGAGACTGAAGTAAGACTGATACGCCTATAATTTCCTATAATACAGAAAAGTAAAACTTTTTTTTTTTAGCTTAACAGAATCATTTAATATATATATGAACTTCTATGTCACATATTTACTCACATTTAGTTTATATGGAGGTATGGCAAATTGCGACACATGAAATTGTGCATAATTTCCAATTTACCAATTTGGGCATTCTGTGCTTGAATGCATGTACGTGCACATCTCACCAATACACTTGAATGCTCTTTTCAACGCTTTTCTTCCTCTATGAATACTCAAATTTGTGTTTTATATAAATATTTGGGAGTTTTGTTCTTCTTTTAAGGCCTCTGTGTGCTTAAGGTACAAATATATCTATGTAGCTGCATACGCAGTAAGATGCTCCAATAAAAGCAAGAGGAGAGGGAAAAAACATAAAAACACCAAGAAGGAGATGCTGATCCACAGCGTACCTCTGCCTGAATGCTGGGCTTGTGTCATGGGTGAACGCCTCTGCCTCCACGAGGGGGGCCTGGCTAACGCCGCTGGCTCAGCTCCAGCCACCCCCACTGATTTACACCCGCTCAGCTTTTGATCCATCAGGCCAAAATCTGATTTTCAGACAAAAGGTATCAGATAGGAGCTAGAGTTTGCAGCTTAGCAGGCAACCTCCAGAGGCAGGAGGCTGCTTTTTATAAAAAGCAAAAAGAAAAAAAGTAATTATTTAGGAGAAAATTTGTGGCACACGAGTTTTCTGATGCTGGAGTCCATGTGACAACCTAGGTATCAGGATGTGAGCTGAACAGACGGTATATCCAGACAGGCTCTGCACATTTAATGATGTTAATTGGGGGAGCTGAAAGTCCACAATGATGCTGTGGAAAAAAGCCAGCTTGGGATGGCCATTTAGTCTGGAAATAGCTTTAAAAACTGGAAGACGTGTCCCTGAGGACAGTCTGCCAGATTAACTGCCTGGGCTCTGCAGCCCTCTCGAGGCAGTGTTATTCTTTTACTTTAAAACTTGTAAGAGAAGAGTAGGCAGGACAAGCCGGGTGACAGAGGCAAACGCTTTACAGTGAAAGGTATAGTGAAGGCAGGAGAACAGTGTAAGTAACTCTACTTTTTACTTTAGGTTCCTCATTTAACTTTAGGAAAATCTGACACACAAGTATTTGACTGTGTTTTTTATTTAGCAACTTTCCTGATGTTACGGAGTAATTTGATAGGAAACACCTATTTCAATTATCTTGAAAACTTTTATTCTTAGGTAAATTTTCTTCCAATGAAAAAAGGAGAAACTTTCAAAATCACTTCTAACTAGGCACAGATATAGAGTCTAGCCAGTTTTAACACCAGTACATACCGCTGTGTAACTCTCTGGCATACAAGCACACTTAGATAAATACATTGACACTGCTAAGATTCAGTGTGCACAAAAGAGACCCCTTGGCACACGAATGACAAATAAACCTGAGTGACATTAAACGTGTCACTTCTACCAGAGCTCGGTGTGTGACACCAGTATACATTTCTTTTCACACTACGTTATTATCCCTTCTTCCCTGGCAAAGACTCTCCCAACCAGATGTTAAGTTAAACGGTAAGATACTTTCATATCTCTGCAAAGTGTAAAGCAAGCATTAAGAAAATGAAAATAACATAGAATAAGAATTACATGGTAGACTAGATTTTAAACACCAGATTTATACAAAAGCGTTATTGTTTCATGTGAATAGGCAACTAAATACGGTGATGCAATGAATGAACAAATGTAGATACTGGACTTCTTTTATATACTCTCACTCCTACCTCACCATATATGTAATGTGATACAATAAAAGCTTTCATTTCGTATACAATGACAGAGCTTAAATAAGCAGGCCAGTTTTTTCTTATAGGCAACTATCACCAGGATGAAGTTTGGAAACATACACAGAGCTTTTCTTGGGGAAATAAACAAAGAAGGTTTTGGGAAAGATCTGCGAAAGACAATTTTTCACTTTCTGAGCAAAATAAATAGCAATTTCTCTCAGATATAAACATATTAAGTGTATCTTCTTTCCACAGATATGGATTTCTTCTAGGAACAGGCAAAAAGAAATAATCAAAACATTGCCCTATTTACACAATTCAGAATATTAGTAGAGATGACCTCTGAAGTGAGAAGGAGGAATTTCTGGTGTTGCAGTGCTCAGAAACTGTTTGGGCTCTTTACTGAGGCATGAGTCACCATGAAGAGCTGGACGATGGGCAATCCTCTACCTGCAGACAATGGGAGAAAAAGAGAATAAGGAATCAATCATTTTCGTGTTCCAGCTACTTACACTACAAAACACAGCTCTAGATAATCTGGGAAAGGGTTCCTGAGGGCCAGAAGAGTGTGTAGCCAAAACCTCTTACCCAATCCACTGGGCAGCACTAGGAAGTACGTAGAACACTTAGTAAAGAGGAGAAACAAGATCCAACCACTCACAAAACACGAGAGAGAAAGAAGAGCCCAGACTTCACAGAATCACAGAATCACAGAATCTCCTAGATTGGAAAAG
>RSEF01000003.1:103432480-103446951 GCA_003993805.1 Himantopus leucocephalus
CCCAAAACTGAACACAGTACTCAAGATGTGGCCTCACCAGTGCGGAGCACAGTGATAAAATCACCTCCCTGGTCCTACTGGCTACACTATTCCTAATGCAGGCCAGGATGCTATAGGCCTTCTTGGCCACCTGGGCACACTGCTGGCTTATGTTCAGTCGGCTATCAGTCAACACCCCCAAGTCCCTCTCTGCTGAGCAGCTTTCCAGCCACTCTTCCCTAAGCCTGTAGTGTTGGTGAGGGTTGTTGTGGCCAAAGTGTAAGACACAGCATTTGGCCTTATTGAAACTCATACAGTTTGCCTTGGCCCATCGATCTAGTCTGTCTAAATCCCTCTGCGTGGCCTCCCTACCCTCAGGCAGATCAACACTTCCACCCAGCTTGGTGTCATCTGCAAATTTACTGATAGTAAACTTCACCTTCGATGTACAAGCTAGTGCAAGGGCTGGCCCATCAAAATGTTGGTCTTGTATGTATAGGAATCATGGCAGTGTACCAGCAAGGTAAAAATTTGGATTCAGGTTTTACTCTCCTCTATATGAATAATGTGCAGAAAGTCTGCCAGAACAGCCCCACATCTTAGAAATATTTGAACTAGGTGTAATCTACATCAATGTCCTGCTTAAACCCTTTAGGTACGCTGTTTTTGGAATCATAGAATCATAGAATCATAGAATGGTTTAGGTTGGAAGGGACCTTGAAGATCATCTAGTTCCAACCCCCCTGCCATGGGCAGGGACACCTCCCACTAGACCAGGTTGCTCAAAGCCCCATCCAGCCTGGCCTTGAACACCTCCAGGGATGGGGCATCCACAACTTCTCTGGGCAACCTGTGCCAGTGCCTCACCACCCTCAGAGTGAAAAATTTCTTCCTGATATCTAATCTAAATCTCCCCTCTTCCAGTTTGAAGCTGTTCCCCCTCGTCCTATCACTACATGCCCTTGTAAAAAGTCCCTCCCCAGCTCTCCTGTAGGCCCCCTTTAGGTACTGGAAGGCCGCAATAAGGTCTCCCTGGAGCCTTCTCTTCTCCAGGCTGAACAACTCCAACTCTGTCAGCCTGAAGGCATTGTAATCCGTAGAAATATATAGTCCCCTCAACAGGGCTATGAAATGCAACTTGGCATCGTATAAACCTATGGACTGCTGAAAATGCCTCAGACTTGCTGCAGGACCACAGTGAGCAGGACCACTACTATGAGCATGTGGGCTACCAGATGCAAAGTGGGTGGTAAAGAGCATAAAGAATGAAGTTTGAGAAGTGTCACACTAACCTTTCTTGCAAACAAGTTGCCTGTGACTTGGCCCACGAGTGGTGCCTGTGCCTGGGTGGTGGGTACGGGTCTCCTTCATCAACAACAATAGCTCGAGTGCAGGGATGCTGGAGCACAGCGTGTGTAAGCCTGGCCTACAGGGATGCCCACAGGGAGGAAGGGCTGACCCAGACCTCACTATCTTAAGTTTTAAGCTGCTTTTTCCAGCTTCTAGTTGGAGCAGTGTATATATTTCACAACAGCTGCATACCCTACATAAATAAAACTCTCCATTTCACACACGGTTCTCCCCTCGGAGAGGGGAGGAACCACAGGCCTTGGTGGAAGCAGCTTGTGGCAGGTTCAGGTCAGGACTGCATAAAAAAGATGGACAGACAATACCTCCAGGAGCTATCTTTGCTCTCCCAAGGAAAGAGGCACATGTTTACATGCCATATTCTCCTCCTGAGCTCATTTTTTAAAAATCAGCATCAGAACCATGGGATTTCTTGCTTCCTTTCAAATATGAAATGTAACACATAAAAACCCACAGGTCTTTAAACAATGCATTTTGTTTGCACACTTCAGTTAATTGCTGCTTCTGTTGTCCTGTGAGGAAAAATCTCATTTTACAGCCTCCTTCCACAGTGTTTAACTTTGATATAAATACATGCAGTCCTCAGGTTAGCTTTTTCCCCCTTAACCAGAAACAGTTGGCTGGACCGTAACTCAAATTGATTTTTTTAAAGACATAATATAACATTATGTGCTATTATACAGTAAAAGACTTGGCTTGTGTCTCCTGCCTTACGTTCTTTAGATCAGGACCATCTTACTGCCTCAGTGAGTCTATCTCACTGTGTGACCTGTTTAACTGTAATCATACCTTGGAGTCTTTGATTACAGTAAAAGCTGATGCCATGGTGAAATTCCCTTTAATATTTACATTGTGAGACCTGTTGAAATGATGCAATGTCCTTATCCGAAGTGCATTACCTCAGTCTGTCTGTGAATCAGCATCATTAGATCTGCATGAGTTCATCCTTAAAAAGGATTCAAAAATATTCCCTGTTCTGGGAATGGGGGGAAAACACTGCAAATAGCAATTCTCATTTTATTCAGAGTTTATGACATTTCTGTCTTTGTTCTGCTTTTCTTTTCACTTAGAGTTTTTAGCAGTTGAGAGTAAAACTGGTGATGAGGCAATGGATGGACAGAGATTTTTCATGTACACTGCTATATTTCTGCAAGAAATTCTTCAAAATTCTCTGTGCAGAGGGGAGTCTGGAGTATATATTTCTTTTTTTCCTCTGGTTCTTTCTTATCAAAATTGCTTAGGTTGATTTACCTATATCTGGTGTTTGAATGTGCAGGATATGCCTTATGTGGATTGAAGCTTACTAAAATGCAAGACAGGACAGCAAAAGAATAGTAACAATTGCTATGTTACAGGAGCACCACTAATAATTCTAGTTAAATCTATGCTGGAGTTTGTACTGAAGCAGGGCAGGGATTTAATTTTTTTGTTGCATTTAACACAAATTTTTTGGTTTATAAAATTTTATTTGGGGTAACAGCAAATGGATATAATGTAATTTCAACTGCAAATTACATTTTGTCTTGTTTGTATGGCTAGAATTTTAAGTCCATATTATTTTATACAGCTTTTCTGGAAGAAAAAAAAAAGTGGTAAACTTTCAGTATTATAGGTCTCCTTTCAAAATATCAAGGTTTTTATTGTCCTTTCCACTTGTCCCAGCATCCAAGAGTTGTGCATTCTTATGGGATAAATATCATATCATATACACAAAGGCTTCCTTTGTGAATCATAGGTTGAAACAAATTTTGTGCCCACATTTGAATTCATCATTGCAGGTCATCGGAAGTATATGTTATTCTTTACATGAGCCCTAAAAGCTCTTGCCAATGCATGAATAGTTCTAAATATTTCTGTCACATTGATTGAGATAACAAGAACCAATATTCCCCTTGAAGTATTTTGATGAGATTTTGTTTCATCTAAGCAACATTTTTCTTCATATTCTTTCACTTCCATTACCAATTTTGTCAACATCTTGGAGTTTTGGCTATCAAAAGTATTAGAGCTTCAGAATTTCTCTGAAACTGAGAACTTTTCAAAAGCATTGCTATTATTCCCAATTTTGCAATTAATCGAAAAAATTCTAATATAACAATACTTTGTCAGAATTCATATGGCAGTGTTATACAGTCAATGCATTTGTGTCAGTCAGAATGTTAAGAACTAGATGTAGTCATCAATACCACTCAGTTTCAAATCTGGATATCACATAGACACTATGATTGTTGTACGTTTAATCTATTCTGAAACAATTTACAAGATTAAAAAAAATCAAAGAAAAAAGACTTTTGGCTATAATGTCTAGACATAGGTTTTGATTCAAGTGTAGTTTTTCTCAAAATCAAGTTACACCAGATTGAATTGGGTACCTCAACATTTGCTGTTTGACATTATCACATGTAATCTCATTCACATTACTGTGAGACTGATAATGTCACT
Organism: Himantopus leucocephalus; assembly: GCA_003993805.1. NCBI lineage: Eukaryota > Metazoa > Chordata > Aves > Charadriiformes > Recurvirostridae > Himantopus > Himantopus leucocephalus. Next base: position 103,436,270 of record RSEF01000003.1, read on the forward strand.
TGCCTGGACTGGCCAGTACTGCAGTGGAAATCCAATGAAACTGGCTGTGGAAGCTGTTCAGGAAGAGAAAACTGCACTTGCAGTCTGTATAAAACACCATACATACTGAATATGTATATACATGCATACAGAGATACGTTTACCTTTATTGAGTTTTGCATCAGTTCTGCTACCATCCATGATTTGTTTTCCTGCTAAAGACTCAAAGTGAAATATAAAAATGTAACCGTGCAAGTGAAAAAATTTATTGTGCAAAGTATGCATTTATTATAAATGGGGTTACATGCACGTGGAAAAATGCAGAAAATATATGTAAACACTACTTGTATTCACTACACCCCGTCGCTTCTCCCAAGACAGTGAACAAGATGCTAATGCCGTAAGAATACAAACTTCTAGGCTGACCAATATTTTATTTCACCTATATTTATGTCTGTAAGTCACTTATCTGTCATATTCGGATGTGATCTCCTTGGGGCAGAAACCATCTCTTTGCTCTGTATTTGAACAGAGCATTTCATATTGGAGTTGTGCTGTGGCAAGATCTCTGTGCACTGATACATAAAAATAGTATCATTACAAGGCATTTTGAAGCTAACAAGATCAAAAATGGCATTATGAATGCTCTAGACTTCTTGGCAATGAATGGTTATTGATACAGGTTCAGACAGCCATGCACCAGCTCTTTAGCATTTTATTTAGGAATTACGACCGCAAGTGCATCTTTCAAGAACCATCTCTTTAGAGGAAAGGAGAATCCGATGCCGAGACCTTTAAAAAAGTCTGAGAGACAGATACTGAAACCTTCACTCCCATTACACTGTACTGGATTTTACATCTGATCTCATTTCTTCTGCTAGAAATGAGATCCCACTGTTGGCAGCGTACGTGTCTAGTGAAGTCATCTAGAAAGGGGAGCAGAACCGAGTCCTGAGCTGGATGGACTCTTGGTACCATCGTGTACATCCATCCCCCACCAAGGCAGTAGAAAACACTGTAACCTGCTTGTCTTACTGACCACACAGAAAATCCAGAGGAATATTCTGGAGAAAGTGGTGATTTGCTTTAAAATGTTACAGTACAAAAAGCTGTTAAAAGACACAGTTTTCTTTATATAGTTCTCCAGTGTATTAGCGCAGATACCAGTCCATCCACATGGAGCTTGGATAAACTGAAAGAAACTTCTGTGCAAGTTTTCAACAAGTAATGCAGGGTTTTTTACTCTTCCATCAAGAAGCTATATTATTCATTTCAGGGCCTTACTAAATCAGGTATTTAAACTTGGTCATGCTATATAAACATGATATGAGAGAAAGTAATTACTTATTATAATATAGTCTAGCTAAAATTAGACACTGATCCTTCAGTATCTATTTAGCATAGGCCATTAATTTTTAAGAACTGTTTTCAGCTTGATGTTGGATGGCAATAAGAAGAAAATGTCACTTCCAGAACAAGTATTACAAATGTAAGGCCATATATTTAATACTTACAGAGGTTTATATCTTCTGGGTGTAAATGTTACATAAGCTCTGCAGTGGCCTCAGAAAACAAGATGCTGTATCGCTCCTTTTTCATTCAATAAAACTGAAGCACAGTGACGCTAAAGCGCTCACCTAAGTCAACCAGAAAGGCACAAGATATAATTGCTATTTGCAAAAATTCCTTGGGTAAAAATGGTAATTAATTGAAGACAAACTTCCTCTAGGAATTTGGCAAGTTTTGATAGTCTTACTATTTGGAAAGACTGTTTAAAGGTGATGACACTGTACAATAGCAATCAGATGGAATATCTACCCGGAAAGTGAGAAAAGAGCGTAAGAACAAGTTGAACTTGAACGTGTTTTCCTGCCTGGATTTCCATGGGCAAAAGGCAGCTGGATCAATCCTCCACAGGTACTGTCCAGAGCTATTCTCTTTAAAGGGAATTATTTCTAAGTCCACAATCACTGGGGAACTGAAGATAACCTCACCTCTTTGCCGCCTTTACTCAGCAACCATTAGAGTTAGTTGTAGATATACAGCAGGCAATTGCCTGCTTGTGGAAAATGCCACAGCTCCTCTCTGGAAAAACAAACAAACAAACCCCTCCATGATGCAGGTGCATTTGGGGACTGTCAGAAGGTGTGTTAGCCCAGGAAGGAAATGTGGGTTAATTTTAACTTACCCAGCTGAACTGATTGGATAAAGAAACATCACATGGCAACATCCCCAAAGCAGTGCTTGTTTCCCTAGAAAAAATCCATGCTGTCAAATTGGAATTAAGTCGTAGGCAGACAAAAAGTATCCTGATAATAATGGTGGATAAGAGATATAACGTGTTAGGAAATTGGTCATGCACACCACCAGGAAGATTTCAGAAAACCTAAGAATAGAGGGAGTGGCAAAGATCTAAGGAAAGTCTCTTTATCTTTCGTGAAGCCTGTGAAAATACCTTTCTGCTAGTATCACTCTCATGCTCTCATTCCCTCCAAGACAGTAAAGATTTCTTCTAAGCTTACATTTGTGCTTAGATTTTTTCTGTGGAAGCCAAGAGTGCTTACCATGGCTGGGCATAGAGCCCATGGTAGGAAAAGACTCAGGTATGTCCTTGTACCTTAGACTATCCTGAATCTGATGCAAAAGAAATCCATATTTGTGTGCCAAAGTGGAGCCATGCTGCATTCTACTGGATCTCTGTATTGCTACAGTTGGGGTACCAGGTTGGTGGGACATGCTGGAGAGAGGACCTTTCCTGCTAGATAGACGTGAATGCTCTACAACAGACCATGGTCTTTAGCTCTTCAGAATGGAAGGACCACTGATCTGCCTAAACCCTCCTGGCTGTGAGTTATTCTGAAAGTTACTGCAGGTGTGATAATCAGGAATGGGTAATGCTATACCATTAACAGGTATATAGGAGTTGCAGATTTAACTCAGAAAAACATATAGGTCTTCTTCATTGTTACTCTTCCCCTGGAAAACACTGGATATTCTTCATGTGTCCTGTTGCCTGAAATGAGCTCCTCTGAAGCCAAACAGAAAGACAAGCAGAAAGAAGTCTGTGCTGATCCTAGTCTGGGTATTGAAGAAACTGTCTAAATAGCCTTATTTTCTATTTTCAGTCAGAAAAAAAATATTAAAAATTGCTTTTCTGCAGCTTAAGTTTCCTTCTCAGTGCGTATTTCATTGCTAAAAAGGGCTGAAAATAGTGAAAAGCATCACTTTGCCAGGCTCCTCAAAGGACAATGAGTGTTCGGGTACTTCCACCTTCCACGCTGGGAGCTGTGATGGAAAAAAGAGTTGTTCCAGGGTGCTTTTGTGCCTTGGCTGCCTCCTATTTCCCTCTGCTCTGCTCCATCCTCCTGTACGTTTACTGCGACTTCCTCAGCAGCTTAAGCAGTGGAGAGCTTGGCATGCTTCAGGAAAGGGGCCGAGCTCCCCCACCAACACTGCTTTCCACGGTCATAAGTTCATGAGCGTTGCTAGAGTTTCAGACTCAGAACCGAACATCCATGGGACTTAAAACAATTTCCCTGTCTGCCTCTGCCGGCTGCTCCCATACGTTGATTTATGCTTGCGATGCTCAGAGCTGCGGCATAAATCTGGGTATGTAATAGAAACTTGATAACAGAGAAAGTCAATACGGGAGGGCAATAGAGCTGAAATTACACACTGGCACTACCTTTTATTAACCCTTTCGCAGTTCACCTCAGCTGCTTCTCACAGACAAGTTGTCTGAACTTAGGGAGAGGATTTTCTCGCTATTGTAGCAGCACCAGATTGACCATGTCTTGTTGGAGCCAAACAGAATAATTTTCTAGAAACACCATCCTTTTGCAACAAAGAGCTCTTTATATTTTTGCTTCTGTTAATTGTATAATGAAAAATGGCCAATTCTTTCACATCAGGCAGAATATCTCTATATATTACCTCAAACCAGGACAGTAAACAAACCGAGATATTTCGTATCATCAGAGTGTTTCCAACTTGGACAGGTTTTCTGAGGGAAGCTTCTATGTCAGTTTTTTGTTTGATTCTTGTGGCACTTAGTTAATTACTTAGCCACAATTTTGCAGCTGAGTCCTGGGCTCAGTGAAAGCAGGAGATTTGGCAGGTCCACAGAAGAACTTCTGACAGCTACAGTCTGCATCATTCCTCATTTTAAGCAATAAAGAAAACTTAAGGCTGTAGTTCTTGAAAGCATTCATACAAGAAACTTCTACTTTAAGTTCTCATAATCTGATTCCTGCTGTTATTAGAAACCCCATTGTTATTAGAAATTCATTTATCACAGGTCTTTATATTCACGGCTTCATTATTTCAAGTCCTGATGGTGATACAATTTCAGTTTTTCTTTTTTCCTGACTGAAGCTGGGGGATTTGTATATTTGATATCTGGGATTTAGGAAGAAACATGGAGATGAATATGAATAAAATCATTATCTGTTCTTCAAGGTGAGCTTTGCTTTTCATGAACATAAATAAAATACATTTGATTTTATACGCATATGTTCTTTATAAAATTCTAGTAATAACATGATCCTTCTGTTACTCAGCATACGATGACTTGAATCATCAATAACTGAAATATATGTGAAAGACATTAACAGAGTTGATATAAAGCAATATTTCATTAGCGTCCCAAGAGCAGTATTATGAAATATGAAGCTAACACTGTTATAAAAACTTGTCTGGAAACCATTACTTGAAGATCGGAAGAAGTCTAAAAATCCCACTTTGTCCAGGTGCTCCTGAAGTTGCTTAGCAACTGCCTCCTTAATCACCTTCTCCAAAAAGGGAGGTTTGACAGAGGATAGTAATTAGATGGTTTCTTGAGGAGGGTCAAGACCGCAGCATACTGTAGCCAAGATGTCATTTTGCCCTTCAAAAAGAGGTGTTAATGAAATGCCCATCCACGGGGAAAGTGCTTCCTCACTGACTTTCATAAGCCCTGTAGTTTCTTCACTGGGGTTCTTCGTCTGCTCCTGGGACAAGGTGTTGTCAAAACCAGCCCTGGGTGTTCTCATGATGTCTTGTTCTGACATCCCTGGAGCTGACAGCTTCAGATATGAATGATTTTTCCCATCAAAAATATGAGGATGAATTCACTAATTCCCTATTTCAGAGAAGAGGAACAGACAGGGAACCCAATTCTCCTTACTAACTTTGCCAAGCAGCTCTTTACTGCGTGCATCACAAACTTTGGGATACAAGAACTGTAATGAAGTGCATAGGGAAAGGGTGATTTTTTGGGAGGTTAAGACTTTGGGAATCAGTTTCCTGTCTTCACAAGAAATTCCAAACAGTAATTTTACTAATGAAAATATAAATATTGTTTTCTGTTCCCATGTACATGAAAAAAAATTACTGAAATCCTCTTTAATACTCGGAGAAGACTGAGGCAAATGGGACACTGAGTTCCTTGGCTTTGTCTGTCTCCCTTGGCACTGACTCAGCTTTCCCATTCAGCAACAATTCCACATTTTCCTTGTTCAGTCTTTTACTACTAATGTACAAGCTCTTCTTGTATACCTATCAAGTCTCAAGTCCAGCTGAGCTTTGGCTTTCCTGACATCTCCCTACGCGTCCAGGTAATGTTTTGGAATCCCTCTTATGCACTATATGTCCTTCCTTCTGTCTCTTGCCTTTTTGCGCTGCAGCTCGCTAGGCATTGACAAACCCGTTTTATCAGGTCTAGGAAGCGACACCAAGCTAGTCTGACAAGGTTAATTTTAACAATGTACTACGTGTCTGCTCATTAAGGAGTTTTTTAAAAATTAATTTAATTTAAAAAAATTATTATTTGTTTGTTTTTAAATAATTTGTTACCTTAATGGTGATTAATTCATTCCTATCAGTTTTGTAAAAATAGTTGGCCCTAGCAATATCTTATTTATTATGATATTTTCCTATCATGACGTGTTCATTCTTGGACTTACGCATGTGTGCCTGCTGTGCCTGCTGTTCTGTATTGCTTTATCTCTTTCTTCATCTTGTTAAAAAAAATGAGTTACTTTTTAATAAACAGATTTTAGATTATGATGTTTTTTCTTTGTTCCACTTCTGCTTAAGAGAGCATATAACCTTCTTAGAAAATTATTTATCTATTTATTAATTACAAACTAACATTTACATCTGAGTGACTTGTAATATTTGAGAGATTTTCCTTCCTTGAGTATTAAATGTACTATAGAATCAGCTCTGTTTACATGTATACTGGAGGTGCTTTCAGAATATTGCAGAATATTACTGATTCACCTCCAGACTTTAACAAAGGCACTTTCCAGTTTACTTGAGGCCTTAAACTTCCATATCTTTCTCATGTTGCAGTTGTAGTTGTACATTATCCCTCTCTCCCAGCCTTTAACTTTTCATTTAATTTAAATAAATACATATTTGCAAAATGCTTTTGTGGTCTAGGTGAGAAATGTATTTTTACCTTGAGTAGCAGTATAGTAGAAACTAGGATATTTGTAACAGTCCGTGAAGTAAGACCCTAATCTGACAAAACTGAATCAAAATGTGGTTTTCAAAGTTGGATCCGCTTGCACTTTTTAAACTTAGCATGTGTGTTTATGCCGGTTGGTCAGATCTAGAAAATAAAAATAGCCAATAGATTTAGATTCGCCGTTGTTTATTGTAAAATACCCCACATGTTTAAACTCTTTCCCTCTTTACCACTTTCCCAGGTAAATGACTGATCTGATCTCAAACGCGTGTAAAACTGAAAGTTTCAAAATAGACCTGCAAGTTTCTTCATGATCATTATTTTTACTCCTCCTTTCCTCATTCCTGACTGTAAAACCCCTTGGACCAGATAAGCATTGGCAAGAGGATGAATGTCCTCCAGTTCAGGAGAAAGGTGGTTCTGCGGCCAAGTCAGAGTCTATGGTTGGAGCTCTGGGAAGCCAGTCCTGCAATACCTTGGAAGTGATTTTGCAAGAATACTTCTATAACCTGTCAGAACCATGATTCTCAAAATATATGAAGGGAAATATTGTTTACTGAGTTAAAAAAAAGAAGGTGAATGTTTCAGTGCTGTCTGTGATTTAGGATATAATTGTTTGCATTAAATTAAAAACCTTCTATATGCATTGCTGTATCACTGTGCAGCATTAACTTATTTAATGTGTACAATTACATGTAATCAAAATACCAGTTCAATTAATCAACAGAGGGAATAATATGTACTCTAATCAGAGTTCTTTACAGAAAATGTTTGTTGTTGTTGATGCTGTTATTCGGGATATTTTTGAATGGAGGTTGATTCTGTAGTTTTTTAGAGTAAGAGATTTTGTTGTTCTGTGAAAATTGTTCTATCTCATTTTGTTATCCTTTTTGTTACATTTCCTGATATCTGGAAATGCTGTATTCCTTTATTTGGGACTTTTGAAAAAATGTATTTCATTTTTGCCAGGGAAAGTACTAAGCTTCTGGCAGGGTCTTATGAATTTGAAGATTGGGAGGCACAGAACAGAAGAGCAAACACTGGGAATGTTTTGTCCACTAGCTAATTATTAAGAAAATATTCAAAGAAAACAAGTAAACAGTGTTCTGAATTAATTTCTTTTCTACCCTTTTAAGCACTGAAGATATTTTAAGTGCATTGCAAGGACTGCAGTAGTAGGTTATGGCTGACAGTTCCTTCTGGGAGTAAGAATTCATGGCTAGTTAAGAGAAAAATAAATGAGGAAGAGGTGCTGGACATTTGTCATCTACCCAACCTCACCAGAAAAAACAGATAGCTGTTTTCCTATGCATCCTTCCTCCCCTCAGTGTCCCCCTTAAAATGGCTGATAGTATCATTTTTCCTGAGACTTGATGGGATTTCCGGCACCTGTTGGAGACAGAGGAATTTTCTACCAATGACCACAGTCTTTTGCAAATCTCAGTTAGTTTGCAGAATGGTGGAGGGTCTTCTGTCTGTTCTCCAGGGACGGTGGCCAACTGAATTTGATGTTTTTGCATTTAAGCCTTGGGCATCGGATCACTTAACATCGCATCAGGAATGAACTTACCCGTCACAATTAATGCTTAGGTGGATAAGGATTATTCACTCATTCCGACTAGCCAGGGCACGATACTCAGAAATGGCAGGCACCTGAGTCAAGGTGGTGTTTCTGCTTTGAACTTCAACATTTCCATGGTGCTTAAAGTTCACAGGTTCACCCACTGCAGCTCTCACCCCACAGAGGTAGTTGGACTCCCTGCATGGCTGGGGGAGGAAGATGAGGCTAAGGCCTTCAGGCTCATACCTGGAGACATCTTTTTCTCTGCATTGACTGAATGCCTGAGCATCTAAAATAGGTGCCCTGATTTGCCCTGTTGATATTACTCATTCATTGGGTTATTTAACTTAAGCTCCAACCATTAAAAATACGGCCTTGAAACTCCTAGTCTTAGACATTTTATCTTGGAGGTGGATTATTCTTAAAGAATTTAGGAACTAGTACTTACTAGACTACAAGCATGTTGTTTTTCTTCATTGTGGTCTTCATTAAGACCATCAGTAGGCAGAGCTATCGGCCTCAGGAGGTAATTTTTCATTATAATAATCTAATCAAGACATACACAGAACTCTTCAGGATAAAAATGTAAATTCTGCCTTTTATTATCCCTGCTTTTCAAATTATAAGATACTGTATATGTATTCAGTTTTGTTAATAATTGTAAGGGATTTTGTTGGGTAACATGTTTACCAGCAATAATTAATAATAGATCATAATTTTGATTCTAAATATGATAATATTTTTCAAGTTAGGATTAATTCCCAGGAAATACTGGGAGTATTGTAATTACACACTTTGGTACACACTTTGTAATGCGTATCTATGCAACTTCAGAGGTCTTATATTTTCTGTTACATTATTATTTTGCTTCATTTGCAGAAAAGCAGTATATTCTAATTATCTGATAATTATCTTTTTCACCCAGAAAATCATATCTTGAAACACATATCCCTTATGTTTTATTTAAATTTAAGACTCACCAAAAACACCACTTTCATATAAGTTTGAGAGTTCCTTTTGGGATACAAATTACTTTGTGGTACTGTAGAATAAAAATCACCAGTGGAACAGTTGCTCTCTATTAAGTGGTTGAATACTGAGGCTATAAATTTATTATATAAAGAGAATATGCGTATGGACAGTCACTACTGAGTAACTGACTGACAGCTTCTGAGTGCATAATCTTATCTGCTCTGTTGTGGCTTTTTATGTGTCCATAGGCTTATTCAAACGAACATTTAACAGCATGATTAACTTTATATGTGTCTACAATCCAGTGAAGTTAACAAAATCCAATATGGATGGAAATCCACTGTGTTCCAGCACACAAAACTTGATGCAATGGTTAAGGAAGGTAGTGCTGACTTACTGGAAGAAATACAGTGGACCTAAAGTGCAAAAGCAGCTAAATAAAAAAGGTAAAGTTAAGCAAAGTTAAAAAAAAGGAAGAAAAGAAAAGAAAAAAAGAACAGAAGACAGACCAATGTTGCAGACACAATGAAAAGGCAACAAAGAGCAATACACACAGTTATGCTCACCTCTTTAAAATTCCTCAGCTCTTAATAGCAGAACTATATGCTCCACACCATCTGCCAGCTGTGAACAGAAAGAAAATCACACATACAGGTACTGTAAAGTACAATCTAATTAGTGTACTAAAGCTTAATATATTTGAGGTTGGGGGTTTTTTTGGTAAATATAAAAACAATTATAATAGAACAAATCTATTCCCATGATGATATAATGAAGAGACTTATCCTTCTGTAATGAAATGTTTCATTATTCAGCATCATGCCTTACTGAATATATTACATAGCCTCATGTACAGCAATTAAAATGGTAATATACAGGAGCAGACACACAGAATCTGAATCACCACAGAGTACTGAGCAGATTACCAAGATTTACTAACTTTTTCATGGATCTGTCACTCTGAGATGTGACTTTCTTGATCTTTATGACTTTACATAGGGCTTTTGAACAGCAAAAACAGCAAGCAAAAATTTCTCAATATATCCAAAAGTAATTGTTTCTTCAAATTAAAGAAAAAGGTATTTAGCAAGCTCATTACATGTATAAGCAAAGACTATTTTTCCAGCATCTAGACCATCCATTCTGCAGGCTTGAGGACAGACCTGCAAAGCCACAGCAAGGAAAACACAGTGATCCAGAACAGCTATGGAAAGCACTGAAGTTTCTTGCACAACTTTCATGTACAAAAGCATGGCTCTGAAGGAGCAACTTCTTTCCCTTGACCATTCAGGAATTAAGAGAAGCCGTGTGGGATGATTCAGGCCATCCAAGAGGCTGCCAACAGGGACCTCAAGGAGAAGGACTATGCCTAAGCAGGACTTAGTTTCAATGTTAAGCACTATCGCCCACTCATTGTTTTAGGAGACCAGCAGGAACTGTGGTTCTCCTTTCGGATGGGTGTCCAGTGCAGTGTTTCTGAAAGTTTTTGAGAAGACAACTTTCACCTGAACATTTGTGTTATCCTTTAAGTTCAGTTCCTTAAGGGTGGCAAAACCCAGCTATAATTGCTGTTGGGAAATAGTTACTCATAGCCTCTTGATTTAGCTGAAATGTACCCTTGCTGTCTGTACTGCGTCCAGCTCTGGAGCCCTCAATGTAGGAAAGACATGGTCCAAAGGAGGGCCACAAAGATGATCAGAGGGATGGAGCACCTCTCCT
>RSEF01000003.1:103454371-103475739 GCA_003993805.1 Himantopus leucocephalus
AAGCTACATACAAAGTCTATTGAATAAGTAGGTGCAAGAGCAAAATAGGATCAGAATGAAAAAGTGAGGTAAAGCTCTCTGTTGGTATAACAAGCAGTGGTTACTTCATAGACATTTTCAGCAGAGGTCAGCCCTTTTGCTTTTTACCATCTTCTCCTTCCAGTCTCTCCAAGCAGAAATTGCAAATTAACACTCCTTCATCTATTAGGGGATAATCTGCATACACACAAGCCATCCCTTTGGAACTATATTTCACATTATTTTAATTTCACTTTGCTCACTGAGTTTCAAATCATGCTTCATCCCAGTTCTCCCTTTACGAATGAAGTTCTTAATGCTCAGCACAGGTGCAGAATTTGTGCCTCGCTTTAAGGCTGGTAACTGCTAACAAAACACTAGATGGGAATGATTTGTCATCCAGTATTCTGCACGTGCTGCAGCATGAAAAAAAAAAAAGAGACTCTTACAGGAAAAAAAGCATATATCATTAATGAAAGCTCTGAAGGATTTTGAAAGGGTTGTTTTGCCATTTTTCTTTTAAAAAATCCAATAAGGGGATTCCAACAACCACACAGCTATCAAGTTTTGTCAATAAGGTTTCACGAACACACGATTGCCTGTTATGGCATATTAAAAATGTTAATCATTCAGTGTGTCTGTACTTAACTCTAAAGAGAAATCCAGTTGCATTTTTTAAAGACACAAAGAATTTACTGTTTTTTTCTCCAGAGAATGTGAGTGCTGACTATGAATGTGTCACAACATTTATGTACCTAGTGAAAAACTTTTAGAAACAGAAACTACATTTTACTGCAATCAAAGCAATATAAGTAAGTGGCCAGCATTTTTCATTGATTTTCTATCAGAGTGACAGCAAGTTTAAACCTTTCAATCGTAAATATGATACAAGGATTGGTTTTGCCTGCCATATCATATTGTCATTTTAATTTTTAAAGAAAAGGTTTTCAAAATGAAAATACTTTAAAAAAACCTTACACGATAAAAAGTAAAATAGATGGCTCTAGTCTGGATTCAGAAGGGGTCACTGCTTTGAAAATGGAGCTGCTTGAAAGTGCTCAAAATTTATTTTGACTCTTTGACAATTTTGCACTCAAGGTGAAAGAAGCCGCTGACGTCAATGCCATTTGATAGGCAGTGATTCTCCACTGTATCTGACATTAATTAATTCTCTTTTTAGCAGGGTCAACAATCAGAGCAAAGACTAAATAAATCAGGAATATCTTTGTGGAAATCAATGAAGTTACACTCGTGAAAGGTAAGCATGAGAGCAGAAAGAACCCCAATAAATGTAGTTCATTATTCATTTCACTTAATTGCTGTGGAAAATAAGTGCCTTTGAACTTACTAAGCCATTAGAAGAAGACACTCAACCCCTGTCTTAAAGAAAAGCGTGATTAATACTTAAGTGTTTCTCTGCATCCCAAAGACATCATATGAAATGATGATCCCACCACTGGGAGCTCTCACCACTGGACAGCAATCGAACCGTTTCAAAGGATCAGGTGGGAATGAGGAAAAGGCACGTTTCCCGGAATTCAGAGTTAAAGTAAGGCTTTGATTTTGCAATTAGTCTGCAATATACTAATAGACTCTGTGAAAGAATATCTACGCTGCAAATAAATTCAATTATCTTTAGCTGTTACATCTCCTGTCAACCCATTTTGCTTCCTGTGAGGAAAGGCTTGTCCTTTTACTCACTCTATCTCCACCACTTACTCTCGTCTACCTTTGCCATGCTCCACATGCTGGAGTGGACCTGATCCTCAGGCCATACAGATTTTCTTAGACAGACTTGTGACCTGGACCCTTGAAATAATACTTCTCACATTCTGTAATCAAGATGCAACTGCAGCAGCCAAGACACTACATATCATTATCCTGTGTTAGTTTTAAAATCTGGGACACATTGTTATAATAAAGATATTCCAATTTCCTGGTGAATCTAGACTTCGAAGAATATTTGTTTGCAAATCAATGCAAAATTAAGGAAAGTTCCTTACTATTTCATATGGATCATAAAATCTTTGTCAGTAGGAAAGAACTTTTGCCCTTTATATGGAACTGTTACCTGTATGAAGTTAAGAAGATAGTTTTAAACTATTAAATTGGATTTCTGATATCACTAGTCTGGTTTTATGCTCTTTAATTTTTCCAAATGATTTAACTGAAGCTTTTAAAAATCTTTTTTAATCAACAATGAATTCATGTGTCTTTTGGTCCATAAAATCTGAATTTGCATCTGAATGTCTTTAAAATTCAAGGAAAATTAGAACTACTGTTCTATTTCTGTGTTACGGGTTTTTCAATCCATCTCGATCAATACAATCTATAATTTGTAGACATAACACATGCACCTTAGGGAAACTAAATAAATAAGTCATATATAGGAGTTTTTCAGAAATACAAGTTTTCCACTGTGTTACAAATAACACAAGTCCACTGCATAATATCAATGTTGCTCCAGAGTTTATAAGAAGGAAAAAAATATTGCATAGATATTTGTGGTGATTGAAATATTTCGTGCAACATTTGACAGTCCATATTCACTCTCAGTTTACTAGAGGGCAAACCAGTGCATAAGACAGGAATGTTCAGGGACATTTGCTGGTACTGCAGGGCAGAATTTAGAGAATCATAGAATCATAGAAGAACTGTGATCCATGTGTACACTCAATAATATAATTTCATTGTTTTATTTCCATTAGTAGAAACATTGACATAGACCATCTAGATCAAGCATAGCTTGATTGGCAAATTACTTTTCTGAATAAAAAATATGGGAGTTAATAAGTATCAGAAAGATGGGAAAAGACCATATATGCCACCCAGTTCTGTTCTTTTTCTGCTGTGTTAAGTATTGATCTGCTTGAATCCCAGCATAGCTTAAAGGCATAAATGACACATTTTGACCACTGTTAAGTTTATGAGCCTTAGAGTATGGAACCAGTGAATTTTCTCCAGAAAAAAATCTTAGAATGACAAAATCATGCCACTGCTCAAAGCAGGGCCACCTCCAGCAGGTTGGTCAGGAACGTGTCCAGTTAGATTTGGAATATCCCCAAGGATGGAAACTCCACAGCCTCTTCGGGCAACCTGTGCCAGTATTCAATCATGGTCACCGTAAAAAAACCTTTTCTTACGTCTAAATGGAATTTCCTGTATTACAGCGTGTGCCCAACAGCTGTATTTGAGATAGTCCGATAGAATAAGGAATGTAGACAGACTGTAGTCTAAGAGGAAGTAATTTTTGGACCAAGATATTAGAGGTTTGGGAAAGGAAAACTATAATCATATCTGTGATTCAATCCAAATATCTACTTAGGGTTTTTTAGATATTTCTACAAGGTCTATTATAATGTCTTCTAAGTGTATGCATGTCTACTCTGTCATAAATGTCAGCTCCGTCATTTATTCCAAATCCCAATCTTTTCATCATACACTGTGTATGTACAACTTCACACCCAAGCTCTCTTTCAGAGTAAAGCCGTTAGACCTTTCTGGGATGAAATTTGGTTGCAGTTCTGAGAACATTTGCTCTGGAGTGCTGTAAAACACTTCTCACATTATTTCAAGCATCTTGCACTGGGAAAACAAACAAACAAACAAACAAGCCAGACAACCAATGAACCAAAACAAACAAACAAAACCTCCACAGGTGTGCAAGCAGAAATCTGGCTCAAAGAGTATGCAGTTTAGATGCAACCAGTTTGCTCTTGAAGCAGTTAGCTCTAATCTACACGGACAGGAGCCATTCAGAATCACGTAGTTTGGGGATCAAGGACTGGTATGAACAATCCTAACCAGTGTAGGTGTAGCTGTTGAAATATTAGGAGTCAAGAAAGCTTTGAGATTTGGCATTTTTCTCTGATGAGGGTGGTAATTCTTTCTGAAGCCAAGGGGATCCCCTTGTATTCTGCTAGGGAAGATCAGACCCAAACAGGGTGAGGGTAAGGTCCTTTGCGCAAACTGGTACATCCTGCAGGGTGTATGACCAAGGCAGCAAAACAGTATGAAAAAGAACAATTGCAGAGGAACTGTTTAGAGATATAATTCAAGGTAACTCTGTTCCTATGGGTCTTATCACCATTCCTTCAGGTTCCCTAAGGGTAATAAATTTCAGCTTTATGCAATGACTTTTTCAATGTGTTTTTTACCTGAGTAACATTGCCAGTGAAATATTGCTAGGTTTCAAAGTATCTGGGAATCAACAGTTGTTAGCTGTGGTTATTGCTGACTGTTATATGCAAAGGCATGAACTTCAGTGTCAAAGACAGATGTGTTTTCATTCGAGAGCCATTCACATGCTTGAACTGTCCCAGGATAAAACACTGTGAAGATGAGACTCTGCAGTTTCACCACAAGACAAGATCGCCAATGTTACACTACACTTCAAATTCATGTTGCCTGACTGGTTGTAAAAAAACATTAAACCATGTCTTCCCAGCAGTTTTGCTTTAGAGCAAGGTAATGTGTTAGCTGCTCCAAGTGAAAAACACTTACCTTTTGAGCAGTGAGTGGAAGGTGTCCTTGCCCATGGCAGGGGGAGTGGAACTAAATGATCTTTAAGGTCCCTTCCAACCTAAACCTATGATTCTATGATTCTTTGATTCTATGTCTGCAAGGTCTCAGAAGACATACACTTACAAAGTCATTGCAGTACATCTCAGATGATCACACATCTTTCTCTAATCCGTGAACTCTGTTGCTTCAGAAGCTTTTTCACAGAGGTGAGGAAGGTGGGATTGTTGCCTGAGAAGTGTTGCGATGGCCGGTTGTTCCTAAACCTGGCATCTTCCATCCTTACCTTCAGCACCTGTCTGAGGCACCTAAGTTAGGGATGGAGCTGCTTTGGGCTTACTGAAGAGTCAGCGGAGGGAAACAGGCAGCTGGAGATCTTGCCCTCTGCCTTGCTCTCTTCTAAGTACTTTCCTCTTTCACTTTGTCGCTATGGGGTGAGTGGGGAACCTCAGTGTCCCTTTTAGACCTTAAGTGTCTAAAATTAAATGCAAGAAAAGGAAACAAAGCTTTGTATGGATTCCAATCCCCCCCAAACAAGAGTGCTCAATATTATAATCTGCCCATTCTTTCTGGATTGACAGTTCTCTATATGTTATCACCAGTTAACATAACATAGTTACCTGTATGTTATCGCCAATGCCAGAAGATCAACAAAATAGTGAAGTGGCAGTGTTGAAAGAAGTTTAGGGAAACACAATCAGTTCGCACCCTTTTGCCAGAAAGATGATTTTTCTTAAATAAAAAGCAAAAGGACGTCTCAAAGTTTCCCAAGTAATTTTGAACTAAAAGAAAAAAAAAAGAGCTTGTGGAGAAGTTGTGTTTTTTTGCTAATGACATAGCAAGACATTACTTTCTTCAGACACATACTTGCGTTGTCATTAGTAACTTCTAATGAAATTTTATTGGAACTGCATGTTTATTGGCAACTGTGAAGTTTCTGCTTGCAGGAGGAATAACCTGTGGTATTTACTTCTAAGAAAAAAAGGAAAGTGAAAAAAATAACTTTTTAAAAATTACAAGTATCTTGTTTCCCTTGTATTCTAATCATATGCTATTGTGAACGTCTGTGTGCTTTAGTGATTCCCAAGTCCTTTCGAATTACTTGCCTTAACTCAGACTGCAGATCAAAATCAGTTAAAATTTATTCCCTTTCTTGTGATGGCAGATGCAAAAGGCGTAATTGCCTGCTCTAGCTTTAACAGCCAGACTAAAATCAACAGCTCAGTCCTGTACCATCGAAAACAGTGAGATTTTTTTCAGTCACCTGTGTAGGCTCTAGATGGTGATTAGGATCCACATATATCCCAGGCTGGCTCCCGGCCTGTACGTGTCCTTCCAAAACAATCCCTGTGACCTATGTGTCCTCTAGTGCTATGCTGAAATCATGGCAACATCTCACTTCTAACTCCACATAGAATCACACAAAACAAAACCTGCACAAAGCAGAGAGCAACACTAAGGCAAAGCAAGTCTGTGCAGGTCTGGAAGCCATCTAGCTCTATAACGTGGTCTAATCTGTTTGTCAAGGGCCTTGGGGAAGGCTGAGCCACAGAGGTCTGTGGAGCTGAGAGGTGCACTCTGCCTTGTGGAGCTGTGTTTTGAAACATTTGATAAGTAACAGGGAGAAATTTTGCTTGCCTAAAAGACCTGAAAAGGTTATGAGTTTGAAGTGCTATGTAAGCAGTTCAATTTCTTGGGACATTTTTGAGTATTTCTTTCACTGAAGCTCAGTTCCTGAGATACGGTATGTACAGTGGGATTCTAAAAAGGACAAGATGTTTATACATAAACTGAGAACAATTCTAGGTTAGCATCGTGTATAGGCTGATTGTCCAAAAGGTAGTTACAAGCAAATTCAGGAACTTCACCAGGTTCTCCAAAACCCACCTGCATCCTTTGCCTTTAAGCAGAACAAGAATTCAAAAAGTGCAAATTGAAGGAAATTCAACTCTCAGCTTTTCATAACTCTGCAGAATGAAGCATCCAGGGAAGTTTCTCACAGGAGTTTCAAAGGACTCAGAAATGCACATTCGTATGTTGCTTGGATTTCAACCATGCCCTGAGGTCCTCACACAAAGTTGGCGTCCTGTTGTGTCTGGTATTGAAGAACCTCACAGGAAGGTATAGCTCATATACTGCGTTCCTCTGTCTGTCCAGTCTGTAATTAGCTTCTCAACTCAGCTGCTAACACTCATTAAATCAACATGTTCATTGATTCCTACATGTTTCTTGAATTGCCAGATTGCAGCAACGGTTGTGTGAAAAAAACCCTAAAAGAAAATTAAGTCAAATGTCCTTTTGAGCTCATAATCGAATCTCAGAGTAACCCTAAAAGCTCTAACAGCTACCAGAAAAATGATGTCCTAATAATGTTCTGTGTTCCCTTTATTAGGTCTTTGTAGCTACTTATAAGGCTTCAGAATGATGCATCATCATTACTTATTATTTAGGTTTCTGAAGAATCCATAATGCTAAATGCTTCTACAGTACAGGTCAAAACACAGTCCTTGCCCAAAAATGGGAAAGGTCTAAGAAAAGAGAAGATGAAGGAAATAGAGGCAGATATTTTACTTATTCTTAGACAGCACTACTACTACTTAGACAATCTTTTTTCTTCCACAAAGAATCTGAGATACAGTTTCACTGGGCCCTTTTTCACTTGTATTCAATCTTTTTTTTTCAACTCGTGTTCACTCATGGGATAAATGAGAGCGATAAGCAAAATGGATTAAATAGCATGGTCTGAACTCCACTGAAATCAATAAAAGACTTTCTGCTAACTTCAGTTGGCTACAAACCATGCTTTAATCAGCCAGGTGCGTTTAAGTGTCACCATTTCCTTTAAATTAATTTTAAATACAGATAAAGAAAATTATCATAATTGGCCCAGATTCTATTTCTGGGACATCCAATCTTGGAACACTACAGCCTGAAATACCTCCCTAAAAAAAGATGAGCTTTTTGTGCATGGGAGAGGAATGGGAGTCAGACAAGTATATAGCTCTGCTTAAACTAATAAACTTTGTTCAGTAATATTAGCTATCTCTGATTTCCTCATGCTATAAACTGCTTGTTCCCATATGCTTCTAAAGCAATTAGCACTTTGTTGACACTCTGAATTATTATTATTATTGTTTTTATTAATATTAATTCCAAACGGTGGCAAGACAAATTGTGTGTCCTTCATACAGAAAGTGAGGCGTGTATTTTGACTGTCACCAGCAGGACTTTTTGCTGTGTTAGTGATTTGAAGTATACAGTTGATACCAGCACAAACACCAATACCAATACCAATACTGCTGATAATTGTTGCGATGGCCAAGTGTCCCATTTGGCAAGTGAGAGCAGATCTTAGCTCTGCACCTAGAAGTGCACATTATTTAATGTGCATTATTTCATGCACTATGTGAGGCTGTAAAATTGTAACTGAACCGTATGGAGAACATGTCCTTCATCTCCAAGTGCATTCTAATTGTGCAGAAATCCCCCAAAAGACAGGCAGAAATTTTAAGATCCTTAGGACTAAAGGACTATCTGAATGAATAGAAGGAGAATATGCAGGACATGCCCTCTCNGACTCAGCAACTCAAATAGACCAGATGTTTCCCACCTTCCTCCTCTGGCTGGAAATACTGTAGCCCAGTCACTCCATGGAATTAGGTGTATTTCCTCAGAAACCTCAGGGGGAATAGGCATACCAGTCTGCAGCCCTTTTGAAATCCGAATCATATCTGACAAATTTTCCTCTGGACCAAAAGGTATGTGGTGTGCCAGGCTTCAAATATCTTATTTCCTTTTTCCTTGAGGAAACAGGAGATCACCAATATCTGTTTTTTTTTNTCACCAACAATGATATCTTTCCTCACTCTACTTCTAGAATAAAAAGTTCCTATATGAGTTCATTTCAAACCATGGCTGATGGGTTCTCATACTGCCAATAACTTAGATAGACTCACATACCTGTTAAATGCCAGGCTAAAATCCTACAAATAATATCTTCTTCTTCTTGTAGCTCATAAGGCCAACAACTATGATTTTGCATGTGAAAGTGTAAGAAGTATATTTCCTCTTCTTCTCTAATTCGTGCTCCTCATCTCCTTTTGCTGTGATGGGACAAACACAAAAGTCTGAAAGCACAATACAGTCCCTTTTGCACTCTTTTCTGTCCTGTGCTACAAAAGCATGTTGTGGATGCACCTTGAATCGTGTGTCTATCTCGTCTGAGGATCCTTCCACAGCTGGGAAACTAT
Organism: Himantopus leucocephalus; assembly: GCA_003993805.1. Taxonomy (NCBI): domain Eukaryota; kingdom Metazoa; phylum Chordata; class Aves; order Charadriiformes; family Recurvirostridae; genus Himantopus; species Himantopus leucocephalus. The sequence goes on from RSEF01000003.1 coordinate 103,463,161, forward strand.
GACCATTAGAGAGGAAGAGAAATTGAATGTACTGTATGTGGAATATAGGGGATAGAACAATATTAGCGCACTGTCACTGTTGGTATCCTTGCCCTCTTGAATTGATGGTGTCAATGTCTATCTGGGGATAGATGAGTCAAGTTCGGTGGGTGTGCAGGTGACGATTCAGGCTTATGTGCGCAAAACACCTTTTATTCCATGATTCAGCCTCACCTCCAGTCTGCCAGCGTGGCTGTGGCTGCAGCTTCTGACACATCCTTCGCCTTAGGTGATTTTCCTGTATGAGGTCATGCTGCTGCTCTTCAGAAAGACACGGCAGAGAGATGCTTTCATTCTTTCTGGAATCCCATCTTTGCCTGTATTTGCTTTTAGAGTCCTTACAAACTGTAATAAAGGACAGCAATTTCCACAAAAACTTGTGCATGCAGGAAGCCACTCTGGAAACGGGAGGCAGCGTCATTTTTATCTCTATCAAGTGCTGCAGTCTCATAAGGGCTCTAGTTAGTCTCTGTCATTGCAAGGAGATTGCTGACAACCATTCAATAAATTTATGCTCAAATAGAAGGTGACCGCTGAAGTTGCTGGGACTCATTCATGGGAGATCTGGTGGTCAGTCTCTGATTTGTCCTTTAATGAGACAAACCAGCTCCAGCCAGACTGTGGATGTTTGATTTGTGACCATACAAGGCTAGCCCGCAGAGGGAAATCCTCCCACAGCTTCTTAACCACCACTTTTTAGGCTACAAGTGTTGTCTTTAACAGCATTGAAGAAACTGTTGTGCTAAACAGCATGGCATTAAACAGAAGTTTATTATTTAAAGACGCCTGTGTTGTAAGCTGCAGGCAAGGGTTTTGCCAGTCGTATCTGGTGTTCCCGTGATCTAGCAGCAATATAACCCTGTAGAGACACATCCCATAGACAAGTATTGAATTACCCTACTACTGTGTGCTTTCTTAATGAAACATTAGCACCTTTGGGACTTGACAAGTTTCATCCATGATTACTTCAGCACAGGTAGTATGAAGAAAGCAAGCTGAAAGACAGAAATATGTTTTGATATTTATTTTAATTCCAGAATAACATATCTGTTCTAATTAGAGAGGTAGCTTCCAGGCAGATGTTCAAGTCACGTGGGAATTCGTATGCCAAATGCAAGATTAATGGGCTCACATGCTAATGAAGCACTCTTTCACTTTCCACGCCAGAGAATAAAAGCACCAGCCCTTCAATGGTGAAGCTGAAGCTACATCCTTCCTTAAATGCAAAGGTTTATTCCTGTGGGATTCTTCAGAGATTGTTTCACTGATTCATCAAACAATCTTTTTAGCTTTATCCTTTTCACGCTATAGTAAAGGGCTTAACCCTTTTCTCCTCACATAGGCAAAATTCATAATTTGCATGTCTAGGTTATATAGTACCATTGCCCCATGAAGCATTTTCATCCTGCTTCTGATGAGGCACTAAACAGAAAACACTTCCCCTAAACAGATGAGTACTGGCTTGGTTATAAGAAGTGACATTTCAGTCTGCCCCGGATAATAGACCAAGACTCAATTTAGCGTCAAAAAATAGCAAGTTGCCTGTCTATATGAAAGGTTTTTGGTTTTGTTTTCTTTCATTGGTAGGCAAGCTGACTGAGATTCTATCTCCACCATGAAAAAGGCCTTTATTTTGTGTTATTAAATGAAAGCTGAGCTTATCACTGACATCACAGGCTAGTCCTAATGGCTTTTACAATGGCACTAATGGCCAGCCTGAGAGACTCCCTGGGCCACATTCTCAGGCTGTATAAACTAATGAACAACCGGACCCTCCATTTTTAGTACTTCCTTTCCCCCATGTGTCATTTTCCACCCAGTGGTAAGATACAGTTGTTTCCTGTGTCTGAGATTTGGCCTCACAATTTTCATACAATTAATCATTTTATACAAGTTCCTATTTGAAATCTCAAGCCTTTAGGTTCAGAAGGTCGGGTTCAAAGTGTTCATGAGCATACCCTGATCTTCTCAGCCATCTTTGCCTTCACTTGTGTGTATGGCTGCGCCTGAGGGTGATTTAGGAATTCCCTTCACCAGCTTATCATTGGTTTTGTAGAACCCAAATTACCTTCATTTTCTTTGAATTTTATGGAAGGGAAATAAAACATCATAAAATATTGTTCCCAAAAGGGCAGTTGTGTAGTATGATCTGCATTTCTCTTCTATTTCAGGCTGCCTCAAGAGGACACTGTGTTGCCAAGGTTATACAGCTATAATCATCATGTATTTATGCAAAATAAGAACTATGTAATAGTGCAACATTAAACATGATGAGATTATTAAAAGGAAAATACAGATGAACATAAGCCTTTTCTTCTAATACTTCCTTTTATAGGTGTTTGAACTGAAGCTTTAGTCAAACACCTGCATATATCCATTTCTTCATTACTCCACCAGTCTCTGTAGACTGAGACAATTAGTGTCTCTGTATATTTATTAAATACGTTGATTTTCAGGTCACAAAATGTTCTTCATGAGAAATTGTCTTTCAAATAAGCTCCAAAGGGTCTGTATTTTGTAAACACAAGTGCTCAAGCACTGGATGGTTTATAGCTGGAACCAACCACACCACAACTATTAGCTATTTGGATGTATTAACGTGCGTGTGGTGTCTCCTAAAAAGCACCAAACGCCTTTAGCTCCCAATCATTCACAGTACTGAGTCCTGGATTGTTACCTTAAGCCCTAGAAGTCCTTCCTGTATGGGGTGGGATGAGGATCAGGCTGCCAGATTCACTGGTTCCCATCTGTCCTGGCTCCAGGGATAGGGGAACACCCCTTTCTGTTCCCCAGTCTGAGATGTGGACACAAGTCTGCACCATTGTTGATACCATGGAGGATCATTTTGCTGTGTTGCCCATGTAGGAACACAAAAACATGTAACATGTAAGAACACAAAGCCATCTCCAGATTTTGCAGTGTTGCAGAGCACCAGAACAGATGCTCTGGATCAGGTCCAAGCCCATTCGGCCTAGTATCCCGTCTCTGGCAGTGATGAAGCTGTGTACCCAGGGAAGTATAGAAAAAGGTGGAGGCATACACTGATGTTTCCTCAAACAGCCTCCACTAGGTGAACTGCAAGTGCCTCCCGTGCCACATTTGCTTTCTAGGTGCTTCCCTTCATAGATTTATCTTCCTTGTTCACTCTCCCCTTGAATCAAAGTGAGGTTTGAGCACCCATAACATCCTGTAGCAGCAAGTTCCCCACCTTGGTTACACACAGTGTGAAAAAATACTTTCTTTTGTTTGTTTTCAGTTTACATCTTGCTCATTTTACTTGGTGCCCCACTATTTTTGTACTGGGATGAAACAGTGGGCAAGCCATCCTTATGTACCATTTGCACACCCCTCATGATTTCATAAGCATTTCTCCTATCCCTCTACAGTTGTTCCTGTGCCACAGCAATGTCACCTGGTTTATTTAGTATTTGCCACTGAGGAAGCCTTTCCACTCCTTCAGTTGTCCTTGTTGCTCTTCTCTAAAATTTTTCCAGTTTTCTGGCAACTTTTGAGATAGGGACGATCAGAACTGCCTGTGTAAGGAGAATGTAAAATCTGCCATGCCTCGATGTTCCTGAGAACAGAAAGCGAGGAATCAGCCCTTGCACAAGTCCCAACGTCTTCATACAGGTTCTATCAGAATTTGTTATCTTATGTTCCCAAAAGCAGTAGTTGTGCAACAGATTTGGTTGCCTTTCAGTCAGGTGTAACATGATTCCTGAACGTGTATTACTCCACACACCCAAGAAACCAGGCTGAGATTCCACATTATAATTTTTCAAGTTGCAAAGCTAGTTTAAGAGCAATCTTCCCCTCCTATGTTGGTACTCAGATGTGGCAATTCAACTGTCTGGGTGACCATACTCAAAAACTGGTTCAGTGAAATGATCTAAGCTAACAGATACTCTCTCCCACCCCTCCGCAAATGTTGCTTTTCTTTGTTTATTAACCTGCATTGCTCCAGCTGTCAGCAGCGATACCAACGAGTGAATTAGCCATGCTGAGGGACTGATAAGCTTCCCCCACCAGAGGTGGGGAAGCAGAGAAAGGAATGAGCAGGTGAGAGCAAAAAAGGGGATGAAACTACTTAAACTGGCTTTCCACCAGCAAAATCCTCATGTGAAACCATGGTCTCCGAGGTGATGAGTAGCTGCACTGATTTCATCAGTTGTGCTTTTCTCCGGGAGGGATTCTGCAGGTGGGAGGCATTTGGGGGGGTGGGGGGAATGGTTCCTGGGTTGAAAGGTTTTACGTTTGTGCAGGCAATGATGCTCTGAATTGGGTGTGATTTCTCAGGGTTAGGCCCACTGCCTGAAACATCTGGTTTGCAACATAAACAACACACTATACTGTGTCCCTCTTAAAAATAAAAATAAATGAAAAGATTGAAACATAGAGCATAGAAGGATGGACAAAAAGGGGATGCTAATGAGCAGTGCGGGGGGAGGTTGTTCCCACAACTGGGACAGCAAGCAGAGTTTTCAAAGTACAAGTCAGGAGGTTTAAGAAGTGAAGATTGGAGAAAGCGAAATAGGAAAATGCAATTCCAAGCTCCCAATGACATATTTAAATAGGTTCTGCCCTCCTTAAACTCCGGATTTGCTGCAGTTTACATCACTAATCCTCGCATTCCTCACATGCCAATCAGGCCTCTTAAGGGGGCACTTGGGCAGGGAGGTGGTCTGTGACTTGCCATTCGCCTGCGTGATAAGCAGAAAGTACTTGCACAGATATTGTATCCAATATGCCTTTACGGCTGTCAGACAAACATCAGCGTGTTCTCAACCGAATACGCTCAGCCAGGTCTTCCCCCCGTGCCAGTGTGTACCTCACCTGATACCAGTTTATGCCAGGGAGGACCTTGCCAGACATTTTTCCACTTCCCTCGAAAAGCCCTCAGTACAAAAGCATTATGTTGGAGCATTTCACATTCAGAAGATGGTTGAGCTGTTCACGTTTTTAATGAAAATTTCTGTCATAATTTAATCTATTTTTAAACAATTTTTTTTGCATTTGCATGTATATCATGAATTGCATGTGTTTCTGAATTAAAAAGAAAGTCATGGAAGTGCTAGCTCATGATTTACGTCAGTACAAAAGCCCTCAGTATAAGCATGTACAAAATCAGTTTATCTAGATGAATATTCATATGGTTGTAGCATACAACATCAAAAGAAATAAAAGCAAGAACACTTAATGATTGCCTTAACAGCCCTTTATAACCTAGCAAGCTAAAGCCACAATAAACTTTGATTTGTTAAGATATTTCAATAACCAAACATTCTCCTTCCAAGCACGTGTTCTTTGAGGAAATATATCAGGTTAAGAGTTTATGTTAAAAAAAAAAAGACATCTTAAGCAAAGGTTAAAAATTACACTGTGAAAAATGAGATCTTTCTGGAGACCAGGTAACTAAATATCAGAGGAACATGTTATCTTCATGGAGAAAAGCTGAGTTTTAAGTGAAACCAGAGGGGAATGGGTCACTCCGCGTGACCCTGCAGGCATGCTAAACAAGCCTAACTCCATTTCAGAATCCGTCATTGACTGCTGCAGCGAGGTGCTTGAAATGGGGCTGTGTAGCTCGACAGTATTGTTTTCCGTCTCCATTTTTCACAGGGAGCCCAGATGAAACCTCAACACAGAGAAAAATAAGTATTTCCACTTAGATTTTTTTTTTTTCTTCCTCTGGAGTCAACTATTTGAAGGTTTGGTGTTTTGATAAATCAGTGCAGCCACTGTGCCTTAGTATCTGCTCATGCTGATTAGTTCAATTAGATCTAAAAGTCTGCATTAGATATTGTATTAGTAGATTTTAAATAATACATTTGGTCCTATGCATTTTAATAACTGTGTTTCTTTATAACTACGTTTGTCACATTTACATTTTGTTTGGATTTCTGTTTTTTGGTGGTAGATAACATTTATTTCTTCATTTTGAAAGTTTATTTTAGTAGCTTATTTATTAGTTATTTGTTTGGGGTTTTTTTTTCTTCTGTTTTATGACAAATCTGCCTGGAGTTTAAGGAAGGAATCTTTTACAGACAGCTTTTGCATCTTGAAATAAATATTATACATTAAACATTTATTTTATTTGTAGCCATCTGTGAGACTGAGGTAACACAACAAAAACACATACAATACCTGTCTGCAGTTTTCAAGAGTTCACTATTCGCTTTGCCAAGATTTCAAGGATTTCACTCTTCATATTTTTTTTTTCCAAATTGCTTTATGAACACAGTTAAAGACCAAAGGCACTTTTAACACATTGAAATGTTTCAAATTTAGAGGCACCCTGACATCTGTCTTTGGTGTATTTGGTTTGTGGGGAGAAGTTATGAAAAGAGAGAGTGAGCGCAGGGAGTCAGACCAGCTGGTTCTTGCTGTACCCATGGGCGCCCACACAAGGTCCGATAGGAACTCCCATGGCCAAGCACCTAAGTTCCGTGGAGAGAACTGCAGTAACGCTAGTGACCGTATTGGGTTAAACATACCACTAAGGTTTAGGGGAGTCTCTGTACCAGAATTTAAAGAAGTTGTTACAGCTGCAGTAAGGTATTAACTCAATGCAGGAATGGGATAAGACTAGCAAAAATTTGTCAAAGGGATTCTCTCACTGCGATAATTTGATTATTTGCTTTCAGTTCTTTATTTTGTTGTTCCAAGTCACTGCAAGACATTTGAAGTACATATCAAANAAAAAAATTGAGATCTGTCCCATTTTCTGCTCTGGCCCCCGGATCCTAAAATCCTTGGTCCCAAGCAGCCAAATGTCAGCTCTCATAAGAAAGCCAGTTGCCAGATGTTGGAACAATTGATGGCCCAGATGACAGAGGTCGCCATTTGTTTTGGGCAGCTGTCCTTCAGTGAGCGGGTGCCCCGGAGGACCGCGGGCAGACGCCAGATGGCTGCGGGAGGGTGCTCCGGCTGCCCCGGGGCCACGGGCACCCGGCAGGGTCTGGGGGGACGCTGCAGATTCCCAGAAAGATATCGGCCAGGGGAGGTGGGATTTAAATCAGAACCTTTGAAGTCAATACAGCTTAATATGAATGAATTTGAGGCCAAGTATAATAATTATTGCTGTGAGGGGATGGCAGCAGCAAAGTTAGGCTCCCGCAGAACATCTAAATACCCAAATCATTAAGCTTTCCTGTGACCTGTATATCCTGGGTCAAATTCATACGGAGACTACAAAGCCCACAGGCTAAATTATATATTTGAGGACACAGCTAATCAGTCTCGCCTAATAAAACTACAAGAAAATGCATGCTCCAAGCTGACATCACCACAGACAAACTGCATGTAAAAGTGCACTGTAAAACAATGAGTCTAGTGCTCTCCAGCCTCAAACTGGGATGACTGGAGTGGGATCTGATAGAGGAGCTGTAAAATCATCAGTAGAAAGGAGAAGGTGAATAGGGAACAACTGGTCATTGTCTTTTCAATACAAGAGCTAAGAGTCATCAAGGAAACCAGCAGGACGCAGATTCATAATAAACAAAAGGAAAAAGTCCCTCAGACAGTCCAGAGGTAACCCATGGGACTGCTTGCCGCAGGATCGGGATGGGACTGGAGCTTTGTGAGTGTTCAGAAATTAATAAATCCATGGCAGGCCAATCTGTCAAGGGTGCCTGAACATAAAGAATCACGTGCTTCCTTCCTACTTGTGTTCTTCTGCAGGTTATTTATTATAGGCTGTGTCAGGTACAGCCTGGTGACCTTGGTAGATAGTTGGTCTGGGCCATTACGGCCATTCTCAAGTTCTCACCTTCAGCATTGTATAACCAGAGAAATACGGAGAGGGAATACTTTTCTGAAAAAGAGTGCCAATGTGGTATCTTATCCAGATTAGTTCAGTCTAAGGAAAATGTCATGAGGCCTCATAGGTGACTTGTTGCAAAAACTCTTCAGAGGTGTGGTGATTTTCAGACTTGCTTCTCAATTTTGCCCCCCCGCCAGCAGAAAAACAGGCTGTTATGGAATGAACATAAGCTTATAAACAGCAGATTTGCTTTACTTCATTATCTTTTGTAACTGCATGGAAGTAATCCATTGGCCGTTATAAGCCTCAGGTTGAAAATCAACAGTTATTGTCCTTGGGAGGTGGATTGCAGTCCTGGTCCCCATTCTTGGATTCCTTTATTTTCCTGGGTAAAGCTGTACAGCTTAGCAGTCATGTGCCATAATCTCATGCCTGCTGCATGGCAGTTTCCAAGGAAACTCGCAGGCTGCACATGCTAGAAGTGATCCTGAGGGGATGTCAGCTACAATTGCCTTGGTGGAGGCTTTGCTTGGAGTGGAAGCTTACCCACGGTAGAGGCTGGGTTTCCCTTCCCATATTAAGAAATGAATGTTAGAATGTGTTTACAACAAAGCACATATTTTCTAGACAGAGACCAGAAGGTAAGCCTTCATAATAATTTAATTTCCTCAGTGTATTTTTTTTCCCCCAAACCACGTTCCATTTGTCTATTTCTGTAGCCTAATATTTGTGATCTATGAAATCTTGATGTGTCTCATTGACGCTATTTTGTGAAGATTACTTTATTTAAAATGGCAATAACCGCGTAGGAAAAAAAGGGGTTAGGAAAATATGCATGAAGATACAAGCTGAGTAAAACAACCTATTTCCCTGGGAAGCATAAGCATTTGACAAAGGGTACTCTGCTAGAAAGAAAAAAACGCAGTTTAAAAGATGAGACAAACGTCCAATCTCCTAACGAGATAGGAGTAGCATCTAATATCTGTATATTACGTGCATCCAGTACCACCTGAGTATGTTGAAGGTTATCAGGCTGCAGCTTTTTAGCCTCTGAGATTAAGCCTGCCTATACTGCACAGCTCCCACGCACCCCAAAGAGCATGCATTAGGTTTTTAGGGATATTTGTGAAAGTGTCTATCCATGTAGATACCATTCACCTACTCATTTGGCCTGAGGTTACACAGAACATGTATTTTGGGAGAAGATTATAGATTTGTTTTTCTTTTTTTCCCCTTCTTTTTTTTTGTTGTTGCTTTTGTTTGTTTTTGCGATCATGGACAAACACTAATTTTGCCCATGAAGATATAACACTGTGAAATATAAGGGACTGTGACAAAGAGAACAGAGTACATGTATCTTCTGGCTTCCAAATACTGGCGGAATGTTTGAAAGGAACCAGCATATTGTTTGATAAAGATTTTTACTGTCCTTCAAGAACTGAATCTCAGACTGTAAAACATCAGAGTTTAAATCCAAACATTTCTTTCCGCCATGTAATTTGGGACACTGAACAGAAAAGCTCAGTGATGGTGAAGCAGTCAGGAACAGAAGGGAGAAGGTCAAAGCCTGTGTCTTCTTATGCTAAAACAGAAAAGTAACAAAAAGTAAATAACCCCAGCCAACTCCCGGCTCCACATTCAAATACGCAGAAGAGAAAATAAAGGTTGGAAGAACAGAAAGCTACTAGATGTTACCAGTTATTTTAAACTGTTTTAAATTAGATAGGAAATCAGTGCCATATTATCACACAAAATATACGGTAGAGGAGGAAACACAGAAACGCTTCCCTAAATTTACCAAAATGCATTTGTTTCATAACAAAAATATGTATAAGGAGGAATGCGTATCCAATCTGGAAGAATGTTAGCATTTAACACTCTTTTCATCTTTGTGAAAATACTCCCCTTCTGGGACCTTGCCAAGAAAAAGAGATTCTGACAGGCTGACTTCTTCCAGGGAGATACTTCATGTCTAAACCCAGCTTCAGCTATGTGTCTTTTTCTTCTGGATAGTAGCTAGGGTGTGATTTGGGGTGGGTTTTTTGGTTTTGTTTTGTTTTGGTTTTTAAGTGAGGGTCATGATTTGATTTTGGACAGGAACACTGTAATATGTTATCTGACACATTTAAATTCATCAGGTATTTGGTAGCTACACATGTATGGGGACTCTGCTCACTTTTAATCTATAAACAAAGACAGAAAACCTTCATTTGTAAACCTATGCAATTGCAAAATGTAACATGGAAAAAAAAAAAAAGGAAAAATCTCCTTTGTGCCATTACCTCCCATTTACAACACCATGAGATCAAAAAAAAATAAATCGACAAACAGGAAGTTGCTTCAAAATTATAGCTCCTTCTATGAAGCTGACATTCTTGGTTGCCTGCTCTCTTTGAAGAAGAATAATTGAACAGGCTCTAGTTACAGGGGCCAACTCTTTTGAAAGCAGAGCTCTCTAGGTGAAGGTTATTCTTTACTCAGGGGTTAATCAGGGACCTGGATTTCTGTCTCTATAATACCGCTAGAAGGAAAGGATTGAAAACAAATTCCTCTCTTCAGAATTGCCCAAGATTTCGGTCTCCAATGTTGATTGGCACTGATAACAGCTTCTCTCTCTGTTTTTTTCTCTCTCTAATGAAAGCATCGCCAATTATCTTTTCTTTTTAACTATTTACTAACACCTTCTACCTCTAGATACTCTAATAACCTATAAAATGTCAAATACTTTGATCTCTAATTCAGCAAGTCGCACTAATATGTGTGATCTTAAAGCCTGTGAGCTGGTTGCGCTTGTGGTGTGTTGATGCTGTATAATGTTACAGATGAAGACAATGGGAAAATCTGTACACTTAAAAGAGTCCTTCTCAGATTGCAGCCTGAGCCCAGATTTATATTCCCCGGTTTATGGAACGGTCTAGAAGTCAGCTTCCACTTCAGGCACCCAGTGTGATGGAAACACTCATCCTACACAAAAACAAAGAAACAAGAAAAAACAACCAAGGTGTATCAGACATAACCAAATAAGCTGGTGGTAGAAAGTGGACCAAAATGGAGTTGAATGTACTGTGGGAAATTATGCGTGAAGGAAATCTGGTTTTCAGTCTCATGTCTAGGAGGCAGTGAGGTGAGGAAGAGCACACTGACACTGGCAATTTGAAATGAGCTGAGGATGCAGAGAAAATTGGTTCTTAACTGGCTCTTCTTAGTGTCTCCTAAGAAGTCTGCATCTTCTTTAGTATGACAGAAAATAAAATGTCCATTTTTTTTTTAAATCACTGCCTATGGAAAAATGTCATAAATCAGGCAGTGTCCAAGGAGAGGTATTTCCCTGTCAAAAACCTACTCCCCAGAGCGCTATGCTCTCACCATCCCTGCTCTAGGACTCAAGTTGAAGCATTCAGGCAACCCTTTTCCAGGCAGTCAGGTAAAGCAGAATATCCTTGCTGTCATACCTTTTCCTAACTCTATTTTTAAAAGAAAAAAAAAAAAGTAAAAAGAAAAAAGCAAACAAAAGAATAGAGAAAAAAAGAAAAAAGAAAAAAAGAAGTAAGAAAGAAAAAGAAAAAAAAAAGCAAAAGGCAAGTAAAGACAAGTCCTTGGTTCATCCTTGACAAATGAATTTTCCTTTTTTTGCTGCATAGCTGCCCAGCTGAAGGTTGCTAGCTGAGTTTCTAACCAGCAGATGATTTGGCTTTATCTCAGCTGGTGCAGTTACATCTGTCCAGTGGTTGCATTTGTCCAGATTATTTAATCTCATAAAACATACTGGACACTGCTTATTTTAATTCAATACTTTCATAAATACTTTTTCTCTTTCCAAGACAGTGGCTGCCTGGCTCTTTTTAGCCACTTTTCTTCCTTTCTGCGTCGCCAGACTTCTCTGCTTCTGGCTTGGAGACTTTCCCAAGGGTCTGTAGTGTTCCAAAGAGAGCAAGGAAAAGAAAACACAAGAGCCCCAGTCAAGTGCGGTGATGCTACTGAAGTGCTTTATTCTGCGAGGGAGCACCGCAATACTGGTTTTATTCCATGAGGTAGTTTCTTTCAGATACAGAGAAACTGAGGCAAAGAAATGGGTCCCACAGGTTATTGAGTGCTTCGTGGGAACTGAATAACATTCGCAGCTTCCACTGATCCATGTCAAACTATTCAGCAGCATTGCAGGAGGAGCTCAACACCTGAAGGAACAAGCCACGAGTGGCTTGTCCGAGGTCAGGGGACCCAGCCTGGAAGCTCACGTTAGCGCTCCGGGGTTCCCGTCCCGGGCTGTCAGCATGGCTGCCGAGCTGTTCACACACATTACCTGAGGTTTTGCCTCCTTCCATTCTTTCCCACCGTTTGTCAGTCCCGGTTTTTTGACATCTCATTTCAAATTAGACCCTAATTTTGAAACCTGATCTACGCGAGCGCCGTTCGGCAGCTCCGGCAGCTCAAGCGAAAGTCTGCCTGCTTGTGGGATGGCAGCCAACTCTCCGGGGCTAAGGACGCTGGCGGATTTGTCCAGCATCCAGCTTTCTAGGATTGCATCCTCGGCGGAGCCCCCAAGGTGCCGGGAACGGAGCGGGAACCCCCTTCACCCCGCCCCGAGCTGATGCTCCGGGGCCGTGCGCCACCTACCGCCCCCGCCGCCGGGGCTGCGCCCCCCGCCCCCGCCGCGGCGGCACCCCGCTCCCGCTCCCGGCCCGCCCCGCCGCCGCCCCCTCCTACGGGCTCACAGCAGCAAGGACGACTCAGAGAAAACAGGGCGTTTTTCTCGCTTTTGTTTATTTTTTTTTTTTTTT
>RSEF01000003.1:103482382-103501123 GCA_003993805.1 Himantopus leucocephalus
TTTTGATGCAGCCCAGGATATGGTTGGCCTTCTGGGCTGTAAGTGCACATTGTTGGCTCATGTCCAGATTTTCGTCCACCTGTACCCCTGAGACCTCAGCAGGGCTTTTCTCAATCCCTTCATCTCCCAGCATGTATTGATATGGGGACCTGTCCCAACACAGGTGCAGAACCCTGCATTTGGCCTTGTTGAAGCTCATGAGGTTCACACGGGCCCACTTCTCAAGCTTGTCCAGGTCTCTCTGGATGGCATCCCGTCCCTCAGGTGTGTCAACTGCACCACTCAGCTTGGTCTCGTCCGCACACTTGCTGAGGGTGGACTGGATCCCACTGTCTATGTCATTGATGAAGACATTAACAGTACTTGTCCCAGTACAGGACCCTGAGGGACACCACTTGTCACTGATGTCCATCGGGACATTGAACCATTGACCACTACACTCTGGATGTGACCATCCAGCCAATACTTCATCCACTGAACAATCCACCCATCAAATCCATATCTCTTCAGTTTAGAGAGAAGGATGCCCAGACAAGTTGTGGATGTCTCATCCCTGGAAGTGTTCAAAGCCAGGTTGGATGGGGCTTTGAGCAACCTGATCTAGTGGAAGGTGTCCCTGCCCATGGCAGGGGGGTTGGAACTAGATGATCTTTAAGTCCCTTCCAGCCCAAACCATTCTATGATCCTATGATTCTATGTTGTGGGGGACCATGTCAAAGGCCTTACAGAAGTCCAGATAGACAACATCCATAGCTCTTCCCTTGTCCACTAATGTAGTCAATACATCATAGAAGGCCACCTAGTTGGTCAGGCAGGACTTGCCCTTTGTGAAGGCATGCTGGCTGTCTCAAATCACCTCCGTGTACTCCATGTGCCTTAGCATAGCTTCTAGGAGGATCTGTTCCATGATCTTGCCAGGCAGAGGTGAGGCTGACAGGTCAGTAGTTCCCAGGGTCCTCCTTTCTACTCTTTGTAAAAATGGGTGCAATGTTTCCCTTTTTCCAGTCACCAGGGACTTTACCTGACTGCCAGAACTTTTCAAATATCATGGAGAGTGGCTTGGCAAAGACATCAGCCCATTCCCTCAGGACTCTGGGATGCATCACATCGGGTCCCATAGAGTTCTGTATGTTCAGGTTCCTCAGGTGGTCACAAACCTGATCTTCTCTTGCAGTGGGAGGGACTTTGTCCCCCAGTCCCTGCCTTGCAGTCCATCCACTTGAGAGGTGTGGGAAGACAGGTTGCCAGTGAAGACAGAGGCCAAAAAGTTGTTGAGTACCTCAGCCTTCTCCTCATCCATTGTTACCAGTTTGCCAGTCTTGCTCATCAGGGGGGATTATCATCTACCTTACCTGAAAGAGGTTAGATTTAGATTGGACATAAGGAAGCAATTCTTTATGATGAGGGTGGTGAGACACTGGAACAGGTTGCCCAGAGAAGTTGTGGGTGCCCCATCCCTGAAAGTGTTCAAGGCCAGGCTGGATGGGGCTTTGAGCAACCTGGTCTAGTGAAAGGTGTCCCTTTCCATGGCAGAGACATTGGAGTAGATGATCTTCAAACATCCTTTGCAGCCCAAACTATTCTAATTGTTAAACTTAATACATACTGAAGAATCATATCAAGTTCCTCAAATATCTTTGTTTCAGCAAGGAAAAAAGAGTTCCACCTAAAACATTTTGGTGAAATAAAATACATTATATTCATACTTAGCAGAGTTGAAGTTTGAACCCAATGATCTTTAACCAAGTATAAATCTTATTCTCAATGTGGATAAAAAGGTCTAAAAAGGAAAAAGGCAATAGAAATGTGTCAAAAAAGATAATGCAAAACTACAAGTGGCTATTGTCAGGCTGATCTAAAGTATTGTCAAGACTTCTATCTTCTTTACATACATTATCTTTATAGAGAGAAGCATCATATCGGAGAGAAAGATTGTATTTTAAACTGAAGTTGTACATAAGCAAGGGCCTTCGAGACTGGCACATTGTCACTTTTGGTACTGATGACAACTGTTAGTTTACCAAGTCATAAACCAATAGTTCAACAGCAGCCAGGGTTTTGCAGAATGTCTATATGATGAATACTTCAAACACTAGAGGCTAACACAAAAACCTTGTGATTCTTTACCATAAATACATATGTACATACTCAAAAAGTTTAAAAAACCCTCACAAATCAACCTTTATATAACTACATTATATGTAAATGTAATAATAACAGAATATTTTAAGATCCTGTGTAGATTTTACAGAGAACTTCCTCCATGCCATTTAATGCACTGAAGAACTCTCTTCGTTAAGGTTTATTTGAAAAGAAGGAGTGGAAGGCACTGATTTCCTCTTGTATTACAAAATTTTTGAATGGATTGTTTTATGGTCATATAGCATGAGAAAACTAGAAGGACTAATGCCTTTAAAACCAACACCACAAATTTGCTCTGATTAGCTCAAGAAGAACAAACAAAGCACAGCTATGTTCTTGAGATTATAATCAAAGTTGCAAGTGCTTACTTTGAAACTGTAGCCAAGAACGAAACCGCAAACAAACAGTCATTATTTAATATCTATATAATATAGAAGTTTGTAGGAGATGATTCATGGTGGTTAGTTTCCATATTCCAAGTTAGGATCTTGAGATCTGTTATATTCATTTACGCAATCGTTATGAGCTGAGAAGGGGTAAACTATCCTGACATCAAAAGCTGACCTTTCTGTTATTTTCATCAAATCTAAACCATCAATTTGTCAGCCATGGTATGTGAACCAGTTCCTTTCTATCTATGCTAAGGTGCAGCAAGCCTTCAGTTTGGAAAAATTAAGGTGAACAAAGGTCACCAGATCTCTTTATCTGATTGTAGCCAAGAAAATTGCTGAAAGCAAGGAAGTACGCTGCAGGCACTTTGGTGATTTTTCACAATGCCATTGAGTAGAACCTTGAAATCTGGTGCAGTCATAGATCATGGACCTGAGTGCGCGCGCGCGCGCACACACACACACGTAAAGAAAAAAACCCCATAAAATCCAGATTTCAATGAGAATATTGCCTCACGAGGCAGTCAATGATTGAGGATTTTGTTTTGCTTGCCATTTCATCTTTTTAGTCTTTCAGTGTCTTATTTTGTCACCTCACCCTAGTCTTCCTTTATTATTATACATTTATTTATCTAGACTTGAACAATATAAAAACACCCATAGAAAAGCTCTAGGTGCCTATAAAATTAATTAGATTTACAATTCCAAATGATGGCCACCAAACAGCATAGCAATAATCCCATAGAGAGAACAAATTAACTCAGCTAGCCAATAAATCAGAACAACAGAAAGCTGTGTTTTCTTTTTCACCTCCACAAATAGAATCTGAACTGGCCCAGATGCTTTATAAAATAAATGGCTCTTCTAGGATGTTCAGAAGGTCATGATGTTTGACTGGGTGGGGTGGGTTTTTTTTGGGGGGATGTTATTTTTTACCATAAAGAGAATAATTAAACACGTCTATTTTTCGAGTATGCTATGTGTCCCAGTGGATATGACATTGTCAGCTATCAAGACTGAAAGTTCTCTGATGTCATTACTTCTATTTATCGTGTTCCAGCCAAGAAAATAGCCATATATTTATTAATTGATTGAGTCGTTATTAAAAGTTACGGTTGTGTTAATGTTACCTGTTAACCTTTACAAGACAATGGGTGATGAGCAATTACATATTGCAACTGGGAATGAGTGACCAAAGGCTAATGTTCTGTGGCAAAGCACAGTCCAAAAAAATTTTTTTTCACTCTCTAATAATAAGGTCTTGTTATATCCCCAGATAAGCTCTTGGGTGAAGGGACTATCATTCGCTTTACTCACCTAGGAAACAGGGCCATGATCTGGTTGGCCTCTAGATCCCAAACTTACCCCATCTTATTTTAGGATCTAAGCGTCCTGCAGCTCTTAAAATTATAATGTCCTCCGGATGCGGTGGCCCTCCCATTTCACTCTCTCTACCTCAGAGCAGATGGCGAGGCACAGATATTTGCAGAATGTAATTCAGATTTAATATGTATCCAAATACCAGGATTTTGGTAAATTACTATTTTACACTAGGTGCCAGGAGTTGGAGAGAGGAGTCTTGATTTTCTTCAGTATAAATGATACTACTAATAAGAAAAGGTATATGTGTCACAGAAAGTAATGTAACCAGTTTATCATTTTTTATGGTCATTAAGACCTGGTGGAATTAATGTGTCTTCCTATATTTTGTAAAATGAACATTTAAAAATAATTGATTAACATTTAAGGTAAAAGTACCTCTTCACTAACCCTGGGCCTTTCTTTTCGATTCAAAACAATTGTAGCAAACTTGAGAGACAAAATTCACCAAGGTTAATAACAAAAAGTGATAGCCAACACTGAGCTCTGCATCTGCCTGCATGGATGGACTGCTATCCACCCGCATCTTGAATACGATTAAAAATATAATTTGACTTTGAAATCCAAATGTATCTAGCACCTTCCTCCCTAGAGGACCAAACCAGATGTGCCTTGTTTTTATCCTGCTGGCAGCTATACATAATTTCCTAGGTAGGCATCCATAGAAATCCTGTGATATCTTAAAAAGTAAATTTCATCGTGCTAAACACAGACCTAAAGCATTGGACTAATGAAATTTTAAACCCCATCCCATAAAGTTATATTTCACAAAAGTGGAAAG
This sequence comes from Himantopus leucocephalus, assembly GCA_003993805.1. NCBI lineage: Eukaryota > Metazoa > Chordata > Aves > Charadriiformes > Recurvirostridae > Himantopus > Himantopus leucocephalus. The sequence continues at coordinate 103,487,075 of RSEF01000003.1, forward strand.
CTGTTTTTATTCCTTTTTTGCTGCAAATTTTGTGAACATATGGCATAATGTGGAAACATGGATAGTCAGAACAGTTAGCAGTTGCTGTGGTACTGCTGGCTTATTTCCACTTTACAAATTCATACGAAGCTAAAATATCACGCTGGTGACATATGCTTACCGGCTCTCCATTTACTGCCTGCAGCTATGGGCTCCTGTATTCTAATGGTAATTCTACAATCTGTTCACTGACAGCTCAGGGGGCCAGATGATATGCACACTACTGACAGGGACATCACTTTCATGAAACATTTACTTCTCTGCACCTGAATATTGGAGTAATCATATAGAGAGTCGACACACCATGAAATAGAGTTAGACTGAAGATTCTGAGAAGAAAATAGCAGACTGTCACTCAAAATAAAGTTCATTTTATACCCAGCAGAGCTAGGTTAAAAGACATTTCCATACACTGAAAATGCTTTCCATCTTTAAAGCTGCAGTTTAAAAGAAAAATGTTTTCCCCGTATTTTTCTTCAGTGGCTCAAGGGATAATTACACTCCAAGACTTGCATTTGAGAAAGTTTGTACTTTCTTGTCCTGTGCTATTTGAATGAAGTCAGAATTACAGTGGGTGGATGGGCATTGAAAATTCAGCCCTGCCACATTGTCAAGAGCACCACCAACCTACCTCTGAGTAACTTCATTTTATTTTCTTGTGCTGCCCTGCAAGGTTGGTGGTAAGGTTTTCAACGCTTGAAGGTCACTGTGAGGGTGGTGATGCACTGGAACAGGTTGCCCAGAGAAGCTGTGGATGCCCCATCCCTGGAGGTGTTCAAGGCCAGGTTGGATGGGGCTTTGAGCAGCCTGGTCTAGTGGGAGGTGTCCCTGCCCATGGCAGGGGGGTTGGAACTAGATGATCTTTAAGGTCCCTTCCAACCTAAACCATTCTATGATTCTGTGATTTGCACAAAGTGACCTCTCAGGTCGGACCTTTACATCTTCTTGAGGCAGCAGTGTAGGCGCAGCTGAGCTTTAGGTAGTGGATCACTGCCCAAGGGGTTGTAAGGCCAGGATAGGATTAGGCAGCTGGTGCTGGGCAGTTATGTCTGTGAGCAGCCAAAGTAGTCAAAGGACATGTTGGATCGGGAGCTCAGCGCAAGAACTGCTGAAGTGTCCCTAAGCAGACACAGACAAGGCTGATAATAAGTATGTTCAGGTGAGAGCTGGTAAAATGCATAATGCATTGTATAAATGCTATATTTTACGGAAAAGGGTAATGACAAATTCCAAGGCAAAAGGTTAATTTAATTATGCAAAATTTGAGAAAAGGCCTAAAAGGCCAGATAATATCTTATCAACCTCTATCATTCCCACCAGAAGATAACAACCAATTATCTAACATTAGGAAAGAGGAATAGAGCAGTAAAATAAATCAGAGATTATTCCCTTGCTAATATAGACAGGGCAAGGATAAACATCTAACATGTGAGCCAGCAGTTGGTAAGCATAGAAACTATCTTTCCAGTACCCATATTACCTGTGAATGGAAATATAGTATTGACATTAATATATTTTCCATGTTCTGTCCACCGTGAAAGTAATTATGAACAGAGAAATTGTTTAGCCGTGTCACTGAAGAGGAAATTTAAACATCACTAAGCAGATGAGGGTAAAGTTAAAAGCAGGACTGGAAGGTAGAAAATGAAATACTATCTGGAAAGAAAAATAAGCATGTGAAAAAAAAAGGTTAATTTGAAATCTTTCCACGTGCTAATGTACCACTGAACATGAAACATCACATGGACTTAGAAGGGAAATGCACAGAAAGAAAAATGGAGATTGCTGAGAAGTAAAGCTTGCAAACGCCACCGCTGGTGATAGAGAATCCTCACTGTCAGTCCTCCATCACAGTTCGTTGAAAATTTGTTTTTTGCTGCAGTGAGAAGTGCCTTGATTATACTATGTCCAAACTATCATATGCTAGAACAGTCAACTCTGGTCAGACACCATCATAACAACGTACATAATATAAATCTTCATAGCTACTTCTCTAACAAACTGAGAGCTACTCCTGTGGTTATTTCAACTCATTTCCAAATTCTGATTCTGTAGATATTCTCAGTAGACAGACTGCATAAAGCATAGCTGATGTCATTAATGTGAAGTTATAAATATTTTGTTCTATAATACCTCATGTTCTTAAGGATTTTTCTCATCATATGCTCATTTTGTGACCAAGGAAAGGCTACCAAACTTCTCTTTCTATGAGGTGATCTTTCTGTTTGTTTCAGAATGACAGCTGACATGACATTATTTTGCAATGATTAGAGGGATCCCACGTCCTCTTGATTTCCTGTATCCCAGGTGTAGGCAACTTCTGTTTGTGTTGTAAAGATGTGATACAAACAAATTACTTTGGGGTGGATTGAAACTTTTTTTCACTGAAAGGTATTTATATGCAAGGTTTTTATATAAAATTACTTGTTTCGTAGAAAACTGAATTGTCTGGAGTTAGTTATTGAAAAAGCATTTTAACTAAACTGGGAAAAAATATATTTTGACGTAGCTGAAAAGTTAGCTTTAAACAAAAAGTAATTGAAAATATAAACCAGCTTCTGTAGTTGTCTTTGTATTCTATTGTTCACGTGAGAAAAAAATACATAAAGGAATAGAAAAAAATGTTTTTCCTCCAGTAAATATTTTTGTTTTTTAATAAAATACTGAAAAACCCACAAGACTACTTACAAGATTGAATCATACCCACTTTTTAGTCTATTTCAACATTTCAGAGAAAATATATAGCATTTTTTGACTAAGTATAGTAGTTACATTTTATAAGATTACCTGAAAAATCTTCTCTGCTTATACGATAGCAGGGATAGCTGAAGGCAATGTTAGCGTGTGGCCGTAGCCTGCTACAGAACGTGTACACCGTTTATTCTTTTATGGAACATTTATTTATATACTGCTTGTTTTTATTTATCCACATTTACAGTAGTATATTAAAATTTTATTGTAAATAGTTCTTTTATTTTATAATAAAATATAATATCTTCTGTTCTCTCTGGGAAGATGAAGAGATGGACCACAAAATCTCTTCATTTTTTTTCCCCAATTTTAAGTTTCTTTAAGCCCTCTGCAATACATCTTTTTTTCAGAATTGCCTGAAGCACATTCTTGCAGTACTTCTTTCCAAGTGAGGTGGCCATAAATGCGATGGGGAGGGGTGAATACCACATAACTACTGTCCCAAACCTGGAATGGAGAATAGCACCGTGACTGTATTTTTATTTTACATCTTGATCGCTGCAGATTTTTCAAACTGAAATGCAGCCTGAAATTCAGAGATTAATATACTGGAGTAGAAAGTGTGGAAAGTAAGACATCCTACTGCGTCATTAAGAAGACTCAGGTAGGTTTTGGAAAGAACAGCTCTCTTCATTCCGGTATCCCTGAGACGTTGGGGGAAAGCACAAACTTCTACTCAAAATATGCAAACTACTTATATATGAAACTTTTTACATTTCACTGCTAAGTTTACACATATTTGAACAATGAAATCATGTGTCTTCTCAAGAGAATTTATGTGTGAAATAACTGAAAAATCCCTGCTCCAGGGATTGATGGTATGCTCAGTGTCCTTCCTATGCAGTCCCACACTCTTTGAATATTCTCACTGTTCCAAGTACATTTTTGGTTAGATGTTCATCATTGGGTAATTTATAATACAAATACAAAATAATATATTTCCTCTCTCCCTTTCTGTCCTTCTATGGCATGACACTTTTTTTTTTTTAAATCTGTTGGGCTAACTGAAAGAAAAACATATGACACAATAATGCAGGGGGCAATCTCTTTAAACACACATTCCTGGAAATCTTAGAGAAACACAGCTGTTTCCCTTGTTGTACCACCTCAAGCCTCCCAGGAGCAATGCAGCAGGATGGTGACATGTTGATAAAGTTTGTTTTCTGTTCCACTGAGCCAACTACACTGTGCTTCAACATGTCTCCTGCTCTGTGTATTTATCACTGGCAGTGACTTTCTCGGGTGCTTTCTCATCCTCATCTCGCAGCGCTGGAGCCTCACGGGCTGGAATTGAAGTCACTCAGGTGCAGTCAGCGATGGCTTCTCCCTAATGCTGTCTGATGGTGGCTCCCGCACTGTGCTTCTCCCCTCAAGGGGAACTGATGGAGTTGCTCCATCCCAAAGAGCATGCTTGGCAGCTCCTTTCTACCTAAAATTTTCTCTGGTCATGCTTGCAAATGCTGTGGGCTGATGGCTTCACATCAGTGCTGCTCTAAGGCTTCCTCTCTACCCCTCAGGCCTTAGTGTCCGGACAGTGAAGCTTGAGGGTGGTGCCGCACTTACAGTTCGCTTTTCTATTATTTCAAACGTATGTTCTGGAGTCTCTGAACCTTTCAGGCTATATCACTGCATGCTTTTATAATTCTAGTAGATTGACACGGGATCTGAAGGAAGTCATTTAAGAGATGGAGAAATCTGGTGGTTTTATTCTGGGGAAAATGTAGGATAAATGTATTTTTAAGATTTCTTTCAGAAAGGGAATCAGGGAGAAATAAGGCATCTTTGGCTCCTGAAAGTTATATATGAAATGAATGCTGTTCTTTATTTCTGCACTAGTCACTGAGGCTTCTAGATGCCTGCGTCGTTTTGCAGTGGACAATTTGGCCCAGCTGCTTGCTGGCACAGAGCACAGCTTTTACCTTTGCTCTGGAGCAGGCAGCCTGTGAGAGCCGAGAGCGAGTTGCCCATGATTTGCATGAACCACCCATGCTGCAGGCACCAGGGGTGGACCACACCGTGGGGAGTCCAGGCACCGGGCAGACAACACCAGGAGAGGCTCATGGTGAAGTTTGGCTGCTGACTGATTAGGAACCCAGTGACAGCAGTTAATTCCCAGGACACAATAACTTTTGTTGAGTCTTTGTTTCCTAACAAAAACTTGTCTCCTCAGCGTTACCACCTTGATGTTTGGGAATCCTTTTAGTGCCTTATTCAGGTCATTATAGATCTTTTTTTTGGGTTAAGCATCCAGACCAAATGGTACCTGACCTAAGGTATGACAAACATTATTGGGGTTAAATGGTGCGTCCTGTTCACCCTGATGCTATGAAAAAAAAATACTTTTGCCATGGATATAACAGGTGGACGTTAAAAGCAGATAAATGTTAAAGTATAAAGTTAAGATATAAAGCAGGAGTCTCTTGTAATGAGTGTTTTGTCAGTGTCTTTTTTTTATTGTTTAGAGCCAGCTCAAATGCTCTGTTTGTCCAGAGGTTTTCCTACCAATGCTCGGCTGCTGATTCAGTGGTTTCAAAGCAGTCTCTTTGCAGGCTAGGGGTTATGATGCCACGTCACCATCTTTATCTGCCCATTTCTGCTCAGCTTCCTATTTTCCTTTTGCTCCAGCTGTAGAGCAGAATTGTACAAATGTTCTTTTTCCTGAATGTGAAATCTTGGTCTATGACATGACATATGTACAGCACCTTTATTCACCCCGTACTGGAAAGATCTTCTTGTGTTTCTTCATTTCTGGCAAAAGTTGACAAACAACATAAAAGCTTTAAGTACTTGTCTCCTCTGTTCCAGTGCTTATAGCAGGGGCATGTCTTTTACTTCTTTCCCTTTTTACTGCCATTTGAGATTTTTGCTAATTTTTTCTCTTATTTATCCCCAGGGTTACCTCTATACGTGGATTCAGTGTTTGGTTTTTCTCTTTTTTCCCTGCCTGTCCAAATTGGATTTCTACATGCTTGTTTTTGGTGATTGGAGAGTGTGGCTAATGCTTGTTTATTCTGGTTCTTGGTGTTGGTCTTGTATCAATGATACTATTTCCCTTACTGACAGCTTCACTAAGTACTGCACTGAATTTCCTGAATTTCACGCTGGGCACAACATAAAAAAACCCTCCTTCCATATAAAGCAAAACTAAGTCTTTTTTGACAACACACATCAGAAAGATGTGACAGCAACAGTGAACTCCCAGACTGACTTCTTCAAACAATTCTCTCCTCCAACCAAATCCAATTTTCACATTTGGGTAGAAAATAATAACAAAGGAAAATGAGCTCTTTTAATTGATATAAGCACCTCTACAAGCTTCAGCTTCTTCCTTTTCTCAAACCAAAAGTTAAAACGAAGAGGTGCATTTATGAACCCACCTATTCTCTGCAAACCTCTTTCCATCACAGAACCAGAATCAGTTAATTTTCTCCTGCACTGCACTACTCAGCTCACATCTTCACACTGATGTGTCTAGCATTGTGTGTAGCTAGGTTGCCCCGGCTCCCCTGGATAGTCAAGTTGTCTATTCTGGAGTTGAATGGGATCTCTGGGTAGTTCCCTTTCAGTCAGACCCATCACTGCCTTTGAGGCACTTGCTGTGACAGTCCCAACCAAGTCTTCCAGTTGTCTTAGAGTTATTTACCTGCCTACTTCTTGTCCTTAACCAAGCAAGCAAAGAGCTGGCTACTGGCTGCCCAGCTTGATCCGGTAACAGGAGAATGAGTCACAGGACTGAGTCCTGTGTGAAGGGATCATCTACACCCATGGCTGCTCATCTCTAGAAAACCAAAAAGGTTGTATTGTCCAATACCAAAAACTAGAACTGGTAGCGACTGTTTTGATTCCTTGAACTGCTGTTTTGGCTCCACATTTCTCTACAAATTGCTGTGAGGGCTTAAAGAAAGATTCTAACTACTGATCGGCTGAAAATAGTAAACATGGGAAGAAAAAGGATTTCCGATTAGCTCCCACCCACAACAACAAAAAGCAAAACAAAACAACCCCTCCCAAAACCTAAATATCCTGTTTCTCTCTCTCTGCCCATCACTGTTTGCCTGTTTTCACTTTCTTACCCTGTAAGCCCAGTGAGGCAGACACCTTGGTTTCTTCTCTATTAAAACATTATTAGCTCAGAGATTGTAATAAATTTTAAGAGGGTTTTAAGAAGTCTAAGATGAAAATTTTCTTTTTCTGGAGTCTAAGATCTGTCAACTAACTTTTTTGTGAATAGGTCCCCTCTCCAGTCATTAGCCTTGAAAGTGTTGGAGAGTCACCACGTGGTCGCTTCAGACCTGGAAGTGGAGTGCTATCTGTGCACAGACTCCAATGACTTCACTGTCCCCCACACTTATGGCTCACATTTTGGCTCAGCTCAAATGTAGTAGGGCCACCATACTGCATGTAGGTCACCACCACTGTGCATGGGACTTAGAGCCTCTTCATTGGTGTGCAGTAAACCCAGAACATCTGCCATGAGACTACTATAGATGTGTAGGTAGACTCCATGTGGACAGCAGGCTCATTTATATATGTCATAGTACCACTGATATTTTATTTTGAAGTGTTAGTGGACATAAAAATAAATGCAAGTAGATTTTGAAGAAGCAAGAAGTTAAGTTAAACTAACTCTGGGACCATGTGTCCCCTACAGAACCATCCAAATTCACTGCAACTCTGCTGATTTCATTACCAGTTTATCCATGGAGATAAATAAATTCAGACTAAGGCAGAGTAGTTTAAATGGGAATAACAACCCTGTGAATTGACGCACTTAGTTTAAAACATGGGTATATTTTGCAATTAAATCTAAAATAAATTAAGTGAACTCCAAATAAATTATGCTTATTCTAAAACATAAGAATTCATATAGGAAGTTAGTCAGGTCTGGTCATTCCAGAATGGCTCCCTATACAGAGAAACTCTGATATCAGATGTGGGGTTTGATCCTAGCTTTGGTAAGACCTTGATCGAGCTACTTAACTTCTCAGTTACACTTCTGGTTTTTGGAGTTTGGTGTTTTGGGGTTTTTTTTTTCAGAAACTTATTATTTCAACAGCTCATGCACTGGGTGGATTTGAAGCTTAGAAAGATAGCATTTTTAAAGAATTATTTATGATGTAACATAATAATTTAAGCATTTAGGCCTTGAAAATCAATCTCTTTAGAGCCCCTCAGAGAAATGTTAGATATATGCAAAAATGCAGATGTTAGTAGAAACAGCATGTACATATCCAAGAGCAACATTTGGCCCCCTTAAGCCAAATGAAAAAACTTTCACGCTTACACGCACACTCACAAACCTACCCTGCTGTGAAACTAAATATCATTTTCTGATTAAATGCTTACTCAGCCTGACTGTACCACAGAGTGACTGCAATAGTAATAAAGCTCTGATGTGGCATAGATTAAACCTTTAGGACTTTGTGGTGGTGCATTTCTGGATAATTATATAATCAATATGAATAAGAGTAAAAATAAGAATAACACTTATGTCTTACAGAGCAACTTTTATCTTTGGATTTTAGGTTGCACCAGCATGTAAGGTTTAAATCTGAAGTCAGAACAATTTAATCTAGTGGACAAATGTAGTTATCTCATGAAAACGCACTTTCTACAGTGCTCTATTTCTTTCATGGAATTGAAATTATGGATGTATTTACTCTGTGCTTGCTACAGCAAATGGAGGCAATTCTCAGCGGAGCAAGTGTGAGTGCAGAGAGAATGCAAAGATTATGGGAAAAGTCACGTTTACAGGCACGGGGCTTATTGTCCAGCCTGCAGCATTATAACAGGCAAATCCTGGCCTCTGCTGAGGGGGCAAAGGGACACTAGAGAAGTGGGGAGCCTCCTGTCTCCCCCCCAAGCCTGGATGCTTCCAAAAGAGGCTGTGAGCATCCTGCTGGTGGTGCTTCCCCAGACACAATACCCCTATGTGCCTGGTGACCACAGGGGAGAGAGGGAGGACAGAGCTCTCCTCCATTGTGTCTCTTGCCCTCAGCTGGGCTATGAGCCGTATCCTGAAACCTTCAGGGGTGGTGTAACATCGTTCCCCAATGTTCTGGGGAACTTTTCTTCCCTTAACACCTCCCAGTTTGCCTTGCCAGAACAATCTCCTGAAGGCAGGGGAGGTGTTGGTACAGAGTCACTGGTGTTTCCCAGGAAGCTGGAAAGGCATCAAGAGTTGGGCACTTTCTTGTCTGGTACCTTTTCTAAGCTGGTGGCTCCTGCTGGGACTTCTGTGAAATTGGGAATTTTTGTTCATATGTTTTTCTGCTGGAGAAAGTCACTTATTGGGCTGATTGAAAGCAAAATTTGGCAGCTTTAATAAACCTGCAAATCCAAATTTTGTAAACAAAGCTTGTAAATTGTCTAAGTGCTACACGTTAAAATGATATGTTTCTGATTCTCAATTAAAAATGACTTACTGTGTCTAGTTTTATCATCGTTCTAAAAGAATAAAGCTATCAAAAAGATAAAATTAGATTTTTTAAAAAATTAATGTGGATGGCAAAACTCTCTATTTGATCTGTTTTATTTTTATTTGCGAACAGTTATTCACAGACCCTTTCTAGATTTTTTTCTTTCTAATTTTGAGGTACTTCAGATAATGCCATAGTTGAGAACATATTTTGGTCAGGTCCATTAAATAAGATAGGATATTAAAGAGTCTTCCAAGTCCTTTCCTCTAGGTATGGACTCTTCCCAACCCCAAATTCATCTCAGGGTGAAACCCAAGAGGATTATCTATGTCATCTCCCAGTGCTCTAATTTGTCCCAGAAAAAGGTCAGGCCCATGGTGTGGATGTCCATCTGCCACTCTGACCTGATTCTGGCCTCTGTTCAGAAAGGACCTTGGCATGTTCCACGCTGAAGCTCTTTGGAGACCATTGGTACCTATGTGAGCTGAGACTTGGGCTAAGAACATTAATTGCGCATACAAAATGGTGACTGAAAAATTATGATAAAATGTGATGAATGTGATAATATGATACAATTATGATAAAGTGATGTTAAAAATCAGTTATAAATGCTGTCCTTCAAGAGTGAAACGAACAGTTCAGTCACAATTCATCAGCTATTCCTAGGAGACATCTTAAACTGGATGTTTTGACAAAATATCAGTAATGCGGTTATTCTCAGTGACTAGCAGAGACCCCGACAGAAGATTTTTTTTGGCCATCTGGTTTGTCCATTGGAAAAAAAAATAGGACATAATTTTATCTTTATTACTTTGACAGGCCACTAATTTGTTTTTGATATAATTAATATTGGCTCAGCACCAGTGAAGCTTTATTAAATTTGGGGGAAAAAAATTCTTCTGGCTTAAGACACTGAAAACCAGTTAAGAATCAGGACCTACAGTTATTATCCTGGGATTTTCTGTCATTGGTTACAAGCACAGCATAGAATAAAAATATTTATACATACAGATTCCAAAGTGGGGTGAAATTCAAACCAGAAGAATTCCTGGGTGTCTTCCCCTGCCCTTCAAATCATAATTCAGAGCATCTGAGCAAAAAGTATGTTTTTACAAATATGAAAGCCCACTCAAAAGAATAGGGAGGAGCAAACTGTGGGAATTCTCACCACATAAGTTTAATTATAAAAAGGCACTTCAAAAAGGAGGCTGTTTATCCAAGATTTTCTGTCGTGAATGGGAAAGATTCCTCCAAAGAGCAATTCCAAATATTTAAGGTAAGTTTTTGGCTGGAAGCACCTCAACAGTGGCTTCTCTCTCCTCTTTAACTATGTAGGAAATGAAGGGATATTCACCTTGTTAAACTTAAGGTGTAACCCTCTGTTTCTCTTTTGCCTTTATAGGAAGCTGAGGTAGAATAGCCTTTAAAATGTCAAGAATCTGCTGCTGTAAGTACTGCCCAAGACTTCCACGAGGCTCTCAAGTAATTGCCAGCTTTTATTTGGTGGGCCACAAGCAGAACTCCCACTAGCCTTCCCATGGGAAGAACTTGTGGGAATAAAAATCCTGGTTTGGGTTTTGTGTTTTGTTTTGTTTTGTTATAGGTTGTTTCCCCCCCCCCCCCCCCCNCCCCCCCCAAGGCTCTGAACCCAAGGAATTTTGTAGCAAAATCAGATTCTTAGATTGCTGACTTAAACTGCCAGTTGAAGTTTTGGTTGTACAGGAAAACACATGACTATTAAAACTTGAGAGAAATATGTTTTCCACTTCATTCTGTTACTGTTATCTCATTTTCCTTTGGCAATATTAAACTCATTTCAGAAAGTTTGTTATGAACAATGGATGAAAATTATAATTAGTTACAAAATGCTAAACCAACTGTCAGGAAGAGCAAGAAACTATAAGCAAAGACAGCCTAGAGATAAGCATCCAAAGTAATTGTCCAGGTTCCCAACCCGCAAAAATTCCATCAACCCAAGTGGGCTACCAAGGAAAGGAGCTGTACACATTAGTAAAAGGAGAGAGTGGGGCACATATCCTGCCAAACACCAAATGGGGTTATGAGTCACAGCTCATCTGGGAGAAAGAACAAAACTGGTTCCAGTCTTCAGAGACAACCAAACTGTTAGTTGGAGCTGCAAACTCCCAGTTGACAAGGAATACATTTTTGGTTTAGATTCAGACATATGAATTTTGTGAATTTCAGAATGCTAATTGCTAATTAATAATACTGATTCCCCTAATTACACAGATTGTTAAGGAGTAGAGATTAGAAGGAAATGGAAGATTTTTCCTGGCCATCTAACACACGCAACAGTGCCACGTTATTGTGCTCTTGAAAAGATCTACACTTTTATTACTACAGCTAGCTACTGCTTGCTTTGTAGTGATATAATAGTGTCTGTTGGCAGTAGGTGCCTGTGTATCAATAGAACAAAGATGAGAAACAGATACTGCTAGCTAGCTGCTGTAAATACAAATTCTAAATAAAAAGAAATTCAAGTGGGAATGAAATTAAATTATGTGTATTATTAAATGACATGAATGAATCTACTCTTTTAATTATGTTCAGGCCAACGTAGATAAAAGGATAATGGCAGGGATGATCGTGAATGAAGAAAACTGATTTCACACTAGACTGGGGAAAAATCCTGAGAAGGAATCACAAAGAAGGCCTTGACACATCCTTGTAAATGAGAATTTTCACTGAGGACAAGAGTTTTACCTGCAATACTAAAAAAACCAAGGGTTCTTCACTAAGCAGCTCACCTGATTTTGCCCTAGGTAGTTTAAACTGCTGTTATAAAATGATGTCTCCTTACTCACATGAGATCTGCTGTCTCTCTACATTCTCAATAGAAACTGTTTAATTACTTGCTAGTAAGATGACATTCTAATTAACAATGGAAATTCTTGGGATTGGGTTTTTGAAGCAAATTTTAATCTTCTTTATGATAGGCTTTATGACAAATTTGCAGCTAGCATAAGAAATGAATAAAAACAGCTGGAATGAGGAAGGGCAACATAAACATGATATCTAAGACCTGGAATTTGGGCATAGGCAAAGTGCATAGCACATCAGGAGCCTGTGTCTGAAAATATGCCTTTCCACTACCAATTTTTGTTGCATGATCCCTTTGGCAGAACAAATTCAAGAGGCTTATGCTGCCTGAAGCATCACAGATATATTGCTCTGGTATTGCAAGTTTTTTGCTTACATCCATATCGGCCATGAATACAGGCTTAGTTTTGGATAGCAGGGTGGACATACTTCCAGACAAACTGTTACATTCAGTAATAACCGAATGCATCAACGGTGAAAACCTTGTTGCTTTAGAAGGACTCAGTAGCTCAGGTATGATCATATGAAAAAAAAAAGAAAAAAAATCTCAAAATATCAAAAACAAAGAGAGGAACTGGAAACAACAGGAGGAAGTAATGCTTGTACTGGTTTTCACAGAAACCAGCGGACACTGCCTAAACCCCTAAAGATCTGTTTTACTTATTTTTATATTTCTAGCAATTTCCTGCTTCTAAAAAGCTGATATTATGAAAACATCTTTTTTGTAGCTACAATATGTTGATTTCCAATGAGTTGGAAGCCCCTAAGCTTAAGGTTACTGGCTTAAAGGCAATGATACTAGTTCATGAAATGGAGATATGAATTAGCTGCAGACAGATATTGATGAGTAGATATGTTTATGCCTGTAGAAAACCCAGAGATTACTTTCTCAGTGCATTCTTCTTATATAGTATAAATCTATTTTCATCCTTTAATGTTGTAGTCACTTAAGTACATGCACACTGGTGACTTTTGCATTATCATGAGATATTCCCGGGCTATCTTGGGAGCTGGAAGTACTGCTGAGTGAACCCTTTCAAATTCCTCAACAGCTTACTCAAGCTGTTTGAGAATGAAAACAAGTGTGCTTTCTGTATCGCAAAATTACTGTCACGTTGCCCTACATTCAACCTAACTTTGGCATTTCCTGACTTTCAGAGCCAAAATCTGTTGGTATAATTCAACTGGTTTCAGTGGGATTGTGTCAGCAGAAAATATGGTCCTTAGTACTTCACGCTGCAACTTTCACCTTGTTTTAAAATACTTTGTCACATTTAACAACTTAGACATTTTAAAGGCAAGAAAAGGAGGAAAACACAGCATGGCTGAAAGCATTTGTGACTTCTACCCACAACTTGGATTCCCCAAAGTTTTAAGAGGAGTTTGCCATGCCAGTGGTTCACTGGCTTCTGTATACTGGGCTAGCTTTGCCACATCATGACTTAGGTTTACCTCCATTGCTACAACACAGTCTTGAAACTCTGTATCTGTCAGTATACTCTCAAAACTCTTTGTCCTTTGTTTTTTACTTTCTTAGAATTTACCTTTCTATATAAATAAACTCTTCATTCAGTATGGCACAGCCCCATTTATCCATCCCCTGATATTCAGACAGTAAGAGTTGGAGGGTGTTCCATTGCACTCCCTTTTTCCTTCTCCTGCCTTCAGAACTGAGGTATGAGAAAGCTCATATTACCAGAAATGTACTAATTATTGACTGATTCTGTTTTTTTTTTTTTTAAATTGCATTGATTTGTATCCAAATCTCCTTCTGTGGGGTCAGAAATGAATGATCATACATAGATCTTAACTTTAATTTCCATTATTTTTTTTGGATGTGGACAACATTGGTATTTTTGAGGGTTCATGTCATCATGAAGAAAAAAATAATCAAAGCTGCAGTCTCAGCTTTAACCTAGTTTGAGGTTTTCTCTCTTTCTCTTGGTCCAAAAAATGTCAAACCTTTTTTTTTTCTTCTCCCCTCCCTTCCTCCTTCCCT
>RSEF01000003.1:103501136-103529633 GCA_003993805.1 Himantopus leucocephalus
CCCCCCCCCCAAAAAAGAAAAAAACCAAAAAACCACCTGACAAGGAGAAGTCCTAAAAGAAAGTCTTTGAATTCTTACTGCTTTCTTGAGGCAACATGTTTTCTAAGATGAAGTATTCTATTAGATCAGAAGATTTCTTCAAGCCTTTTGATTAAAACGACATTCATCACTTAGGGTGCTATAGCATATGCTGAGGTGAAGAGCAGGTAAGCTGATTGCTGTAACTACACAGTCCACAAAATAAAAATTGGACAATTTGCTGTAATTTAGAAAGATGAATGTGATGCACAAAATTATATATTTTATTTGAAAGCCAGATTGCATGACTCTAATCAAGATTTAAAATCTGAATGAGAAGAAATTGTACCATAATTATTTTCCCATAAGAGAACAAAGAGGTTGTAAAAGCACCTAATATATCTCTTTGAAGATTTTGAGAAACTCAGAGTAAAGAGCTGCAGACTAGCAAGGGAAAGCTACTGCTACTGCTTACCTCAGTCTTGTTAAAATAAAAATTGTTTTACAATTCACTGAATGCTTTTTTCTTGCAAAAATAAAAGAAGCCAAATGTTTCCATATGCAAATGTTTTCAATCAAATTTACCTTCGACATATCTCTTTGGGCTTTAGTGAAGTTATGCCATAGATGAATGTTGTCCTTGTTCTTTTCAGCTTCTACACGCATCATTTATCGACCTGAATTTCAAGCTTTTAATTAAAGCGAATTTTTACTGATTTAGAGCTTTTAGTTGGACCCTAATGGTCCAACTTCTCAAACAGCAAAGATGTAATGCAGAACACCATATGCTGCCTGACTCAAGGCTGAGGTCAACCACCTTCATTTATCTTTCTGTGCGTAGCCTTTCTTGAGCTACTGTATTAGCTTCACCTATCAACGAGAGATGAGCCTTTACAAACTAATGCACCTAGGGCTAGAAGCCTTTAACACAGCATATATAAAAAGAGAGAGAAATGTGTATGTACTACGTGGAGCTTTCTGCTTTATCTGCTCAGGACTCTGGCAATACTCTGAATCAATTCATGGAGAAGGGAAAGGGATTTTTACCCATAGCTCCAACTGCCATTGTGATATTGGGCAACTCACTTTACTTCTCTGTTTTCCTTTCTCTTCTGATTTTTTTTTCTGAATTTCCCTATTTGTTTGCAATATGATTTCCTCTCTTTATCATTTCTTTTCTTGCCACAGGCAAAACATTTGTGCATTGAACTGATGGAAGACCAAGAGCACATAAAAACATTACCGTCTGAGTCAGAGTCCAGCAACAACTCATTCAGACAGGTGAGATCTTCAAACAGTCCTCAACCATTTTATGCATTGGGTTAGTCTGCAGCACACTGAGGCCTGAGTTCAACTGGGACTCATAGCTATTCCAGTAAAATATACTCATAAATAAGAAATAAAATACAATAACAATTATGAAAAATCTTGTTTTGCAGATTTCATCAAGGTCCTTTTACATACACACGGTGAGATCACATCACCAAGTTCGTATTTGGCTTATACATGGTGTCTTCCATCAATGATCTTCTCCCTTGGAAAATTGAACTATAAGCTCCTGACAGTCCTTGCCAGAGCTGGTTTTAGTAAGATTAAGTGTCTGTAATAATTTAGCTGGCAGAGAAGTCTAACTAGTCCAGAAGTTCATTATTGTTTCTCTTTCTTTAAAAGGCAGAATGCTAGCTTCAGAGAAGAGCAAGGCTCTAAGAGAGGAATGCTACATACAGCTCTCCCCCCGCACTCTTCTTTAGCACCTTATAGAGCTGGAGAGAATGAATTCTCTCCGTGGCCTGACGTTGTGAAACCAACATGAAACATGCATGTATAATCCTTAAACAGAAATCTATGGACGTATACCTTTGGCCTACAGACATTTACACTGAGGCAAAATTATCCCTATTCAAACTATTTCAGGGAGAGTGGGCACCTTTCTATTTTCAGGGGTAGATCCCCGAGGAATTTAATATTTGTATTGATTCTCTGCAGTTTTCCTATTCAAAGAACAACATGTATATATCTGCAGCTCAGATGAAGGGAATGCCTATGTATCTCTTTCTGTGAGAAAACAGAGAGAGGCCTTGAAAAGTNTGAGGAATTTAATATTTGTATTGATTCTCTGCAGTTTCCCTATTCAAAGAACAAAATGTATATATCAGCAGCTCAGATGAAGGGAATGCCAATGTATCTCTTTCTGTGAGAAAACAGAGAGAGGCCTTGAAAAGTTAATTTTGAGAGGGAACGTTACCTCCTGACCACTTTCACAAAGTAAGTCCTATTTAATCATCCTACAAACATTTGAGAGGGGAAAAAATGTCTTTAAGGTTATTGTGACATTTTCCACATCGCTTTATAAATAAATAGATGGTGGCACTAGATCAAAAACAGTATCTCTGACTTTAAGCAAATCAGTTCTGACTGACTTCATCAGCCACTGAGGTACTTAAGCTGGGGATGTGCTAAAAGCCTTGCGGAAGGGATATTATCATTAGAGAGAAAATCATTTAGAAAAAATCTTGCACAGGGAAAATGAGGAGACAAAAAGATGGGAAGAAAATAGATGTGTTATTTCTCTCTAGTTCTTACTGCCTTCTGAGGCTTATTTCTTTAATGGGAGATAAAAATGTTTATATGGATGTTTTAGACACACACATCCTTTTCCAATAAGTTATTCTGTGAGGAACTGCAGACATACAGAGCCTTGTTCATACTTCTTTGTTAGATGTTAATTTTCAGAAAGACATGGTTATATGTACAGGGAGAAGGAATAGAGCTCGAAATGTGCATCTAAGATAATAACCATATTGTTGTCAGTGGTATGACTGGAGCTCATGGAGACAGACACAAGTTGGATACAAATTTGAGTGTCTGGATTCCTCCATTGGTGCAGTGACTCCAGTGCTGAGCTCAGGAGGTACCTCTCTACCAGGCACATACCAAGGCTGCCCCGCTACAAATACCAACTAGTTTATGCCAGCACAAGTTAATCTCCACAAGTTGTGCTGTGCTCTTAACTTCAGAAAATTTTCTTCTCGGTGACATAATGAACAATATATTAGAAGGAAAGGGAAAAGGAATATAGAGTTAGATTCCCTTTCAGTTGTCTGGCACAAACCACTGCAAAATTTTCAACTGAAATTTCATAAAAAATAAGAAAATATCCATGGGATGAAGTTAGTCAACCAGACTACATCAGCTGTCTTTGTCTCTCACCAGAGGATGAGGCAATGTGGTGGGGTACAATATGACAGAGCAGATCCCATAGAAATAAAATAGGAAAAACTAGGACAATCCTTAAATCACTTCAGTAATTTATGGTGTTGACAATGGGCAGAACATGGCACCATGAGAA
Organism: Himantopus leucocephalus; assembly: GCA_003993805.1. Classification (NCBI taxonomy): domain Eukaryota; kingdom Metazoa; phylum Chordata; class Aves; order Charadriiformes; family Recurvirostridae; genus Himantopus; species Himantopus leucocephalus. The sequence goes on from RSEF01000003.1 coordinate 103,504,504, forward strand.
TTAGAGAGATTTGCCTCATTGCCAGGCAGTCTTCACATCCTTTGGCAGCAGTATATCTCAAGTAAGAATCAAGGTCATAACATATAAAAAATATAACTCTTGGAAGTTATAAACTGAACCAAAAGATAATGCATGGGCAATTGATTTCAGATCCAGCCATTTATATTGTTGGTGACAGATCAACATGTATATTGAGAACAAAAGACTGAAAGAAAAATCAAATCAGTTCTTCATTCTTTTTCCACTGGGAATCTAAAGTTCATTTTTTTTTTACGTGTAACAAACTGATTATAAACAGCCTAGTTAGAGTGTGACACTATGTGAATATCAAAATCATATCACTTCCTAAAGGAGGAAAATAGAGCAAATTCTACGTACTGAAATATCAAAAGGCATTGAGTGATGTATAAGACCTGATCCATGTTCCTCCCGGGTAAGCGGGCCCAAAGGGCCCGAACCATAGCTATTAACCAGTGACAAGGGAGGTTTACCATCTCCACTTTGCAAAGCACCTAGTGCCAAAAGAATTGCAGGGGGACTAATGAAAAAGACAAAACCAAACCAGATCAGAAATCAAGTGTATATACTGCCTTGTCCACTCCCCTCCCAGCTCCACAGTTGTCACAATGCAGGCTATTAAACTGTCAAATAACACCTCTTCATCCCTCATTATGTCTGTGCTAGAATTGGTCATAAAACTCCCCAAAGGCTTTCTTTTCTCAGAGTAAACAACTTTTTTTTTCTGTTTTTATAATCTGAACCACTTAAGCCTAAAAAGCCAGAGAATGTCCACTTCAGAAGATGCCACACTTTGGAGTTTCTGCTTAAGCTTTTTGTAAAACAAACTAAGATTGAAAATTGATCTATTTCTATATGTATCTGTATCAAGCCAGAACCTCTATTTTCCCTAGCTACGCTGTTTTGATTGTATTGTAATACCAGAGGTCCCTTACACATCTGTCTTTTTGCAGTCTTCCAGAAATTGTCATATACTGAAAAAAAAAAAAAAAAAAAAAAAAAATNCAGTCCAAATAGAGAAAGCTCAGGAGCAAGAGATGGATTTTCTCCCACAAGGTGCCAGAAGACCTGCACAAGGTGCCACCTCCAGCTAGAGGAATGATTTAATAAAGGTAAGCTTTTAACTTAGGTATGGAATACTTGACAATGAGGCTGAAATCATAATGGATAATCATCTGAAAAGGACCATCTATGGAAATTGTACCAGAAGGAGGTTTTCTTTATGAATGTTTGGAGAATATGGTATTGAGACTGAGACAAAGCATGCTGAGAAAGAGAAGTATCTTGGTATCACTGAAAAGACACTTAAAACTCATGAAAGTTTAGAATCATGGAATCATACAATGGCTAGAGTTGGAGGGGACCTTAAAGATTATCTGGTTCCAACCCCCCTGCCATAGGCAGGGACACCTTCCACTTGACCAGGTTGCTTAAAGACCCATCCAACCTGGCCTTGAACACTTCCAGGGATGGGGAATTCACAGCTTCTCTGGGCAGCCTGTTCCAGCACCTCACTGCCTTTGTAGTGGAGAATTTCTTCCTAATATCTAATCTAAATCTACACTCCTTCAGTTTAAAACCATTACCTCTCTTCCTACTACTACACTCCCTGCTAAAGAGTCCCTCCCCATCTTTCCTGTAGGCCCCCTTCAGATACTGGAAGGCTGCTGTAAGGTCTCCCCGGAGCCTTCTCTTCTCCAGGCTGAACAACCCCAACTCTCTCAGCCTGTCTTCATAGGAGAGGTGCTCCAGTCTTCTGATCATCTTCGGGGCCCTCCTCTGGACTTGCTCCAACATTAAAGTTAGCATTTAAATATTAAATTAATAAATTGATTGTATGGTAGCTAATTTTAGAGGTTTTTTTCTCTAGTGCATTTTATTTGGACTTCCGTCAACCTAAAAGTGTATCAGTTTGAGCATAGGGTGGGTGAACTTGTCTGTAGTAACTGCAACAAGAGGCTATAGAGTGAGTTACTACAAACAGGACTTTTATAATGTATATGGAGCATGAATCTATAAAGACCACTGTTGGGATCTAAGGCAACAAGCCTTTTAATGGATACTTAACATATGTATGAGAACTACAAGGGCAAAGAAAATCCAAATTATGTCTGTTAATACTATTAAGTCAGCAAAGATTTACCTCAAAGAAAATTTCTTTCTTTCCTATGTTTCATTAGCTTTCCTTAAAATTCATTTGATAAATTGGATTTTTTTAATCTGTGTTAAAATGTGTATTCTCAGTGCATATACTGAAAATTATGCAGATCTTTGGTTCTGATATGTTGCAGTAAAGATAAAAAAAAAAAATCTTTCTCTCCTACATTGCAATATATCTAGTCCTCAAGCGTGTTTTTTTTTATGTAAACTGGAACAACATCAACCAGTGAGCAATTAAAATCTCCAAGAACATGAGTGTACAAACTAAGAAAAAAATCCAAGTCAAACTCAATTAGATTCTAAAGCAGAGGTTAAAGTGACATTTCTGGTAACTTGCAGCTTGCATTTCACTATTTCTAATTTAGCTATTACTGTAGCAGTCATTCAAATTCTGTGAAAACTGGTGACTAGTACCTGACCCAGTTTTTCTATGTTAACTGTGTAACTGTGTGAGATGATCAGTCAGGTGTGAACATTTCCACGTTACAGTTGCTCAGACTGAGATGAAGCACACCCAGAAAGCCATTACCTCCCGCCACTGACTGCAGAGAGAGATGGGGTGACCAGCATAGGTACAGACATCTCCGCTGCAGATGCTGAAATGAATGACACCCCACAAGGTGCTACGTGAAGGGATCAGGCAAAAGGCATTACCAAAGTCTTCCAGACACCTACCATCAATCAAATGAAACGAAATCTTATTCCTTTGAAGTGAAGGTACAGGGAGCGTTTACGGTGTTTGGGGGTAGTGAAGTGCAAAATGGAGCAATTTTAGAGCACCTTTCTGGGCTTAATGTGCATTATGTAGCAGCCTGTGTTTATTGGGAACCCCATTCAATGATGAAAGCAGACTCTCCCAATATTGAACTTATGTACTCTTCTGAATAAAAAGATATTCTTCAGGACAAATTAAAATTGTTTCTAGCTCCTCTGTAGGGGGACAAATGTGATGAAAAGGCAGCAGTTCCCATAGTACTCCTGCACTGATCACAGAGCTGGCAAGCCCTGCAAAGGAAGAAACTGTTGCATCTTGGGATAAAACTTACTAAATCTGTTGAGTACAGCCATCTTTCCTTAAACATAGAAGAATCTGTTGAGCTTCCCTGCACTGTCAAGAAGATGAAATAATAGCAGATTCACACAGAAGAGGGGTATGCCAAAGAGGCAACTGGTCTTTCAACTAGAGGGACCTGTGGAAGAAGGCTGCTTTCTGAGAGAAAGGAGAACAAGCAGATACAGAGAAAATATCTGATCCTTCATTGCGCCAGCAAGAAAAAGGACAGAATAGGATTAATTTTGGAATAAAATCACCTAGACCTTAACTTGAATGGAGAGAGAGAGACAAAGAGCAGAACAAAGTGAAGTGCTCACTAAAATAAAAACAATGTTAAAAAAACCTCTTCAAATGCAAATAGAAAAACTATTCTGTCCAGATTCAAAGGCCATGATTTGAGAATCATTGGTATTTATTTCTGCATACCACAAGACATTTATTTAATTAGAGAAACATGCTTTCATTGCATTCTGAGTCAATTAAATGGAAAAAAACATGTTTTTTATAAATTTTGAGGGTTTTGTAAAACCTCAACTCTCTCTGGATTCTCTGATCCTTAACCTTACTAATTATGGGCTTTGTTTTCATTACGAATACCATTTAAACTTCACAAACTCCCTTTACTCCTTCATTTCCAGTGTCATGTAGCATATGTGTGCAAATGTCCCACTCTTAGGAGTTCTTCAAAGCATCCCTTTGCTCCAAATTTGGTCACATCAAACCAGTAACTTTCTCTTGCACTTCTTAGACGAACGAAGCCCTGTTGGATCAGGAAGAAAACCATGGTGGGCTGACTGTCCATGAGGGGGCATAGGGACCCCTTACCATTATTTTTCCTGCTTGATATGGGGATGGCCAAACCTTCAGCCTGCCGCAGTACCCGTGCTGTGTCTTTTCAAGCAGAAACACAGCCAGCCCTCCCGAGCTTTGCAGGAAATGAAGAAGCTAACTACACGGCCAATTTGCATGCACCCATGTAGCGTGCAGTCTTTCAAGCTTACAAGATAATTTAGTGAAACAAATGCTTGCCATTTTCTATATCATAAATATAATATTTAATCTGCACTAGTTGCTCAAGACAAATTCTATTATGTATCTTTCTTATACAAGATTTTAATAGGCTATGGCGGAGAGTTGTACACAGTACTTAATGCATGCTATGATGTGTGTAAAATCTAAGATCAGGGAACACAGTGTATATTTATAGCAGTGTCTGGGAGATTATATGTAATGAATATATTATACCACATGCACACTAGAGGCAGAGTTAAGGATGCGCATGAATCCTGCAATGTGGCATTTCCTAACTTCCGTGTGCTGAACCGTACAACCTTAACATTCCCTGAACGTTCTCCGATGGAATATCTATCAGCCCACATAATCAGCTTGCAAGTTACTCCCACAGAGAAAGATATTTCAGATTGTCCTCTTCCAAGAGACATTAATTAATGCATTTTCATTTTGAAATGCACTACTTTCCAGCCAACACGTCCTGCTGAAGATTATAAAGCTTTAAATCTTCATGGAGTAAGGCTCCCCAGGAAGGTTACAAAAATACTATCTGCAGCCCTTTTCCTGGGGGGCTTCTCGGTTTTGCCCTTGCACTAAAGCTATTATGCACAGCTTGAATTCTGGGAAGACATGATGCTGTGGAAATACAAGTAATTATACTATTCTCTCTCATTTCTACCAACTATTATTTTCATTTTTGCTCTTTCTTTCACTTTTTTCAGCTGTTTTTATCTGCTGCAAACATCACTTGCAGGTTATTACTTGCAGAGAAAATGCCAGCTGAAAATTGGTGATAGATTGGTGAGATGTAAATGACTGCATATTGGGGGCCCCAAATTACAAAATAGCTATTTGGGTAACCTATTTACGCTGAATTCTTGCATGCTGGGCAATTTCCAAGTATTTTAACGGTTTTGTGCAAATTCCGTCTATGAAATTACACCTATAGTGCACTGTTCTTTATTAAAAGCAATAGAATGTAAAGATGTGAAAAAACCATAGAGTCCTTGGTAAAGCTAGCAAGCAATTTTGGGTGGCACCACAGACCTTGTAATAAAATCTTACAATTGAGGAATTGCAGTTGGATGTTACATCCTGAGTCAAATACAGCCCTGGAATAACCAGAGACAGATCCTTTAGTTTCTAACCTCTAGTCCGCAAACCAGACCAAGAAGGCTGGCTTGTACATTCGTATAGTTATATTTTATATTATGAATGGATCATTTTTTATAGAATTATTTATGAGTATATAGTTCTTTAAAACAGAAAAATCAGTTGCCAGTGCAATTTAGATTTTAGCTAAGCAATAAAAATCATAAAAGAACATTGTGTTGCCTTTTAATTGTTCTTTATATAATAAAGACAGTGCATTGCTGAAACCCTCTGTTTTCAGAAGAATGGCACTGGGGAGGATATAGCAGATGAAATGATGAACTAGCTTTATTTTTATGCTCAGTATTTATAGGTAAAAATGGCTTCAGCTAAAGAAGTTCAGCTGAGACATTTTAATGTACACAAGTTTGTGGGCCAAATTGGGATCCAGGGAGTTACACAACAAATGAATTTGGCCACCTGTGTTCATAAAGCTTCCAAACCCTAACACGTACAAGTAGGTAATAAACCAAAGATTGACTATTGCAAGTTGTAATGGCCTTAAGAGCAGCTTTTGAGAACTGATGTAGCAGGCAACATTGCCACCTGTATTAAGTCTCCATGCTGCTTTGGCTTTGTGAAGGCATCCATGATGCCCAGCTGGGCAGACAAATGCCATGGAACAGGGACATGCGCCTCAGCCAGGGTACATCAAACAAACATCATCTGCTGTCACAGACGACATGATGTCAGGCTTCGAGCACAAGGTCATCAGAGCAGCCTGGCTGTGCTCAAGATATTGTCTCAAAGGTGGACAATGATCAGCTAAGTGTGAGACCGTTGAATGACGTGGGCCTGGTGCAGACCAGGAGCAGAGAGGCAGGAACTGGGCAGTTAAAGTTTCTGCCCCTTTTGGTCAGAAAACCTGCCATAATGTCTGGTATTATTATTTATCTTGAAGGACATTTTATTTCACTTTCTTAAGGCATTGGGTGTTTGTTATTGGTGAGGAGTACAGGTTGATAGGGACACCTCCCATAATTGCCAAGAGACATTCCTCAGGGAAAAAAATGTTTTGAGCATGTTTGCAATTTCCTCTAAAGATGAATGTGTGTGATTGTTTTAAAAGGATTAAATTGATGCCCTTTGATGTATCTTTACCAGGTTTTATGAATGCTTTGACCAAACAGTGCGGGTGATAAATTCATTATGGGTGATAAACTCATTATAGTGATAAACCTGGTATGGGTGATAAACTCATTACAGAAGAGGCTTAGTATGGTGGGGCTGACACAAGGCTTTCTATCACTGTCAGCAAAATTGCAAACTATAAAACTTCAGCTCACATAAATGATGATCTTGGCATACTCCTCTCTTCCATCTCCCCCTTTCAAAGGGTGAGCTTAGACACTCACATAGTTCAACTATTATCTTCAGTCCCACAACTCACAAATCCCTACCTATTCTTGTTAACTAGCCTAGATTCTCAGGTGGTTTCTGACATTTCCTCGTTATCACCTAAATTCAGGAGGCAGAGCAGGAATTTTTGTCTGTCTTCCCTGCCCCAACCTTGCCCTTCCCACAGATCTCCCTGCCAGGACTCCTTAGGTGCATAGTCTGGGGGAGAACTTTCCTTCCTCTGACCTTGCTTGTGAAAGTGCTGTTTGGTCCCACCACCATGCCTACCTTGTTCAGGCCAACATCCCATTTCTTCTACAGTCTTCTGTAGTAACCTTTGCCCAGAAAATAACCACACATCCTCGTGAGATCCTTTACTCAGGATGCATTTTTCCACTAGCCTGGCAAGAAATTGACAGCCGTAATGACCCAGATGAATGCTAAAAAGAATTTCTTGCAACACAGCTTTTTCTACAGAGACTTCTCACCTCCTAGTGATGAAGATGTTTCCCTCCATCTCTCCAATACCTGTAGGATGACACGAGATGGACACGTACTGCAAGGAAGGTCAAGTGAAGGACTAAAAGTCATGACATAAATCTGCATCTAGAAAATGTATTACTTAAAATAACTCCTTTGAAGACAAAGCCTTTCTAGGTGGGCCACCTAATACAGACTACAGAGTTAAGAGGCTTCCTTGACTAATGAGTTAAGCATTTGTAGCTGGTGTCCTCAGCTGAATCGAAGTCTCATGTTCACTTCTATTCTCAATGTCTTTGCTTGTCTGAGACCTGGATACTTCCCTGTTCCTCATCTCTAGGACTTCAGACCAGGTATTTACTGGAATGTGGAGGTAATTGAATCTTGAAGAAACCCTTCTGTCAACTGAGAACCAAGTCTTTTTAGCAGCTTCAGGCTGAAGCATGCATTGTGTCTTTGTCTCTCTAACAGAGATAACACAAGATACTTAGACAAGTAAATAAACCATCATAGTTGATAGCAAACATACACCGTGTGGCAACTCTATGACTTGGTAACATAACAGAAGTATACTCAAACAGGATTAAGGTGGTAAGATCATGATAATTTTATTTCAGTGCCAAGGTGAGTTTTCTGAGTTCAGTGACAGCTGAGTGGCTTGGTGCTACAAAAAAAAAATCTCCTGGTTCTGTTCATTGAGTTGTTTTCTGCTACATTAGTGAATTGACTCAGTAAAAGGTCTTACAAATAACAGAACGGGCACAAAGGAGGGATGGGAGCCCACCTTTCCAGCATAAGAACAGGACAAGGAGGGCTGCAGGCACAGGGTGATGGGGAGCAGGCAGCCCCTTTCAACAGCTCTCTGTACTGTTGAATTAGGCACAAAGGTACACTGTCATAATGTGGAAATTTAGAGGAATTTAAAGAGGAAAGCATTCAGAGTTAACAAGACTTCACTACAGGGCAGTATTTGGTGTTTTGTTTCTAAACATTTTCATCTTAATTATTACTTTTATGGTGGAATTGCAACCATATTCACAATGAGGAACCTGTTATGCAATATATTGCACAAATTCAGGAAGACTACCTCTGCTGTGGACAGCCTCAGCCCAAAGCCCTGAGTATGCAAATCTACATATATGGGAGTACAACATCTATATATCCTTATATGCACCACTATAAGCTTGGAGTTGAATTCTTACTTACAAAAAATTAGAATTTCAAAAAGGAGAAGAAAATAGCACTTGCAATGGTATGGCCAGCTGGTGACTGTTTTATAACAAGGCCTTTTTTTCCCCTCCTTTAAATATAATTTACTGGAACTTTACTTAGAGATGCAACAAATTAGCAGCTATTCATTTTATAATGAAGAAGGCCTCATGTAAATCTAAGCTGTGAATAGGCAATCAGAATTTATTTGGACATAAAGGGTTATTTGCCAGGCTAATATTTCAATGTTGAACTGCATACTGCTATCAGTGTCATCATAGACCATTTTATGCAGTTATTTTAAGTTCTTATGTCAACACATCGCCTCTGTTTAATTCTGCATGGTACCTGTAGCTACTACTAACCCCTGCATGAAAGACCACCAGAAAAAGACAAAAATGGTTCTTCTTTGGATAATATATAAACTTAAATCATCTCCCCTCAGGTCTGAATAAGCATTAAAAAGGAAGCTTTTATTCTCCTGGAACAAAGTCAGTTCTGGAAATTCAACAATATGATTACATGCAGGCTTTACATAAATTCAAACAACAGCAATTAAGAACACCAAATAATCTGACATTGGTTCATCTAAAATACCTACAAAATATGCATAGCTACATCAGTTCAAACTCCTAATCCATATGCCTTCTAACACCCAAATAGTTTTACACTTCAATTCTGTCAGCTACTCTTTAGGTGGGCCACCAATAGCTCATTGCAGTGATGTTTTTCCAGTATGCCCAGCAAAGGTTTCCCATTTGGCAGGGTACTGGTGATGTTAGTTCGTAAAACAAAAGTCTGAGGGTGGTGGATTATGGGTTCTTGTTGTTGCTGTGCCTTTTCTTTGCCCCGCACTTCTTTCTCTGTGTAAGTAACCCTTTTGTTTTGAAGAAATGGTGTCAGATTAGATGGGCAATTGATTAACGGTGACTGTGGTTGCCACAGTGGTTTTGGCCAAAATGTGTGTGACTGTAGAGCACAGTGCACATGGGCAGCAGGGACAGCAGGTCCACCGTACCTGAGGGCAGCCTGGCTGTACGCACCCAGCCTGCTGGGATAGCAGGTATCCAGAATCCTGGACAATGGTACAAAACCTTCAAAATCCGGAAGGGAGCTCTTAATTATAATCTTTTTCTTATTTCGCAAAGATGTGCATGTGAAAATTTAGATGCATGAGAGCCTGAGACCCTTTACGGTGTCTGTGTGCATTCCTTCCTCTCTGAGTGTCATCTGTGCTTAATAAATCAGTGACTTTGTCTGCAAAGGTATGTAGCCACCTAGTTTCAGATAAGCAAAATTTGAAATTTAAGATATCAATTTGTATTAGGTCCCTAAAAGAGACCTGTGTCTATGACCAACGTAGGCATCTAAAAAACAGATATCGGAGTGTGAACTAATCGCACAAAGCTCACTTAAGTCATTGTAGAAAAACTGATATACCCCAAGGTTAGGACACCGGTGTCCACCTAAATCTGGCAAATCTCTGGAAGTAAGCTTTTCTCCTCAGTGCATATGAGTAAAGCCTTTGGTTACTAGTTCATGGGGGGAGGGAGAAGTTATGCCCCTTTTCCCCTTTGGGGATTCTGTGCAATAGGTTCCTGCCCACACCCTGAAATGGTCCAGCGAGAGAAACACGGTGCTCTGTATCATTAGTCTGGCTGGGAACAGCATGGCTGGGGAAGCACAGAGCTCCAATGGGTGGTGGATTTTTCCCCCACGTGTTATTTTTGTCAGTCTGAACAGCTCCGCATTTGCCTCCTCCTGTTTGTCTCCCAGCTCAAGTTGTACTTTAGCGTGTGGTTCTCTATACTGGTCTTTCATGGCAAAATCATTATTATAACTGTGCTGGAGTCACGAGGAAGAACCTACGTGGGTATTAGGTCATGCATTTTCTCAGCAAGTTATATATGTTATGTGGGCACGTAACACATCCTCATGAGCGGCAGCCTTCCTTCTTACTTGTTTTAATTACTAAATAAATTAACTGTGAATATAAAGCAATATCTTCAAGGAATCAATGTACCAGATCAGAGAAAATATTCAGAAAGTATGAAGGAAGTGAAAATAAGTTGAGCATGTGCTTAAGTGTTTTGCCACTTTTGCTGAGACTGATTTTTCACAGCTACGCATGTATATCACTCTCGTTCATCACCCTGCCCTCGCCCGGGGACTCAGGGTCCTCCAGAATAGGAATAAGAGCCCTAAATCCCTGTCAGCCAGCTGAAGCCGTGCACTGTATAACAAATTTCTTACGTCCCCAAAGGTGGCCTCAAACAATTTTAATAAATCTTTAGCGATGTATCTTCTGTATCTCAAATCCGTAAAGGTCAGACAGCGCTATTCTGACTGACCCTGACCTGTAGCTGTTCCCTCCGTGACTTCAGCAGGACTGCTCGGGGAGTAATATACAGCCGTTGGGACCGGGAGAGGCACAGCCTGGCCGTTCAAGACCAGGCGGTCCTTCTGTGGTGCCAGGCGATGGTTGCTGCCTCCCCAGCCACCCTCGATTCACGGTGCCCAGGGGAGAGGAGGCACCTTCCCCCCAGGCTCCAGCACAGCCCTGCCCGCGCACACTGCTAGCACCGGTTGCCTGAGGATTTAATGGAGCTGCCTCTGAGCTTCTTTACGCCGTAGCTTCCCGGCTCCCCCTCAGTGATTTCCTTGTTTGGTTTTAACATTTTAATTTTGCCAAAACGTTAAGGCAGCGCTTCACCTGCTGACCGGGTGTAAGAGCGCTGCAGTGAATGGGGAAAAATAAAAAAGGTGCTTAGCTCAGCTGAACTCTCTCTCTCGCCGCCGTAAAATTAATTGTTATCATTATCTAGCTGTTTTCTGGAGACCATCAACTTACCTGCTACACAAACTGTAGCGGCAGTAACAGCAGCTGGACCTGACATACAGCCTTGCCCTTGGTGTATTAAATCATTCTGATGTAATGTCTAACAAACCACATGACTCACCTATTAAACCTTTTCAGGGGCATGTGCTCTGGCAGTAGGAGAGAGCTTGTAATGAGGCCAACCTCACAGAGGATAAAAGGAACATATTATGAAAACAAGCTATTGAAGGCGTGCATGCTAATTTGAGCGAATGCATTTGGACATGTAAGAGCTTTGCTGTTTCTGTGTAAAATGTTTCCAATTTCTTATTTCCCGTTGCAAAGCTGATTGAGTCAGCAGCAGCTTGCCACTTGCATTCCAGGTGGCGTGATATGTCTCCTCATGCACTAACTCATATAGGTCATTAATATGCTAAATAAGTTGTAGCCAATTGGCTCCCATGGTGACAGCTCCAAAAGCTTCATGAATAATCAATGGAGCACCTGGAGGCATGAAATTTTCATACAAAGAGTTTCTAGACTTTTGCATTAAGCTCTGAGCAGGGACAGACAAGTGATAGACATAACTGGCACTTTGAGGAGTTTCAAAAATAAGTGTTATTGTAAAAGAAAATAGAAATCTTATTAAAATAAGAACAAATCTGATACTCCATCTCCTGGAGCATTTCTAAGAAATGCACCTAAATTGATTCCCTTGCCATCTTTTGGACAGAAGCGTGTTTCAGAGTTGGTGAGGATGAGTGGGAATACTTCAGCTACTCTACATAAACTGCAATAAACTCACCACAGAATAGCAAGGATTCACTGATTGATAGAATTAAAAAGCTCCATCTTCAGAAAATTAACAAATGACTATTGCTGTTACCTATTTTCTCTGCAAGAAGTGATATGCCCATAGATTTTAGGAGTGCAAATCACATGATCTGAGTGCCACTGACAAGCATTATGAGCAGGGTGTCAGTTCACCCCCTTAAAAGCTGGTGTCTTTCTGACATTGTTCCCATTTCAAGTACTAATGTATTATCTCATAGACCCTTTTGGACAACATCATTACTGAAACAGGCAGACCGTAGGTAGGAGGTGGCTTGTATGTTCCACTATTTGATAGAGCAGATTAGAAAATTAGTGAAGTCTCCCACAGGGACTGTGAGGATGATAAATGTGGTCCTGCCTCATGCTTCCCCCAAATAAGCTTGTGCCTCACATGTTCCCAGTGCTGGGAAAGAAGAAACTGGAGATGTGGCCAGACAGTATGTGCATAGTCATAGCTGTAAGAACAGAAATAAAGCACTCCAGTATTTCCTCCTCCACATGGGGCTGTTGTGTGTAGGAGACTCTTGCAGATGCCTAGTGCCAGAGGAGCTGTGGGACCCTGCCACTCCAAAGCTTTGCCCTACTGTCCAGTTCTCTTTCATGAGTACCAGCTGCTCATGTAGGTGCACTGGGAGGAGCAAGGAAAAGTGCCAGTACTTCATCTCTGCTTGACATAATTTTCATGCAACTGCTGAGAAGACAGCAATGGCGCCAGCCGCTCCTTCTGGCATTACTATGGGCAGTTTTCCAATCCCTTCCTACAGAGCCTGCAAATTAAATGTACTTCAATCTCAGCTGTGTTTGGGGTGTTTCAGATGAGATCCTTGGCAAAATATTTGTGCTCTTTGCCATCTATTCTGACATAATGTCAGTCTGGGTCATCAATAAAAAGGTTGGAGAGATCAGGCTGTGGAAACACCAGCAACGCCATCATGAAGACCTCATGTAGCAAGAGATTTGCTGGTGAGGAAAACGTACAGATGTTGGAGCTAATCAAAGCTGGCACAGCCAGTGTTGGCTGACTAACTTAGAAATCTCCTTTTTTCCCCCTTGAACACTTGTACAAGCAGAAAAAAGACTGTAAATATATTACCAGTATGGCTCCACATAAGCAGGGGCAGCCCTTGTTTTGGGATTAGTTGAGTCTGTCCACACCAGAACTTTACAAAACTAGCTAAGATCTTTCTTTTCTGTCTGTTGTAACAGTGACATACAGTAATGGTATAACACAATAGAGGCAACCTGCAGGGTGACTAGGAGGTAACATGTAACTGGAAGGTAACATGTAAAAACTTGTGATGAGTTTCAACAGGTTTGGTTTTTTCCCCCCACTAAGGTTGAATTGACTGCTCTACAGAGCTCTTGTGCATTTGTGTGCCACACAGCAGCACTCTGCAGTGATTGTGCTGGCTGATGAATGCAGGGGGTAGGCAAGGGTTCATCTAGGTCAAGCATTAAAAATGGGTACATAAGAGTAAGTAAAGGGTCCTTTGCAAGGTATTGGCAGTTTTTGAATGATTTCTTAAGTAAAGGAACGACATATTCTCATTTTTCAGTATTATCTTGGTAACGAATAAATAATACTGTTCTTGCTTTGCACAATGTTGTTCTGTTAAATATATTGCATTATATGCTCTGAATACAGAAAAAAATCCCCTCACAAAAGTGCATACACGCTTATACACACAGGCGTGCACCCACATACCGTTCTACCACACAATTTCTTTTGAGATCAACCGTCAGTTTAAAAGCGTTGGAACTGCCACCACACATAAGAATAGGCAGGTGTCTTGGCTGGACACAAATATCCTGAAATCCTCTAGCATTTTGATTCACAAAGGAACAAAGCAGGGATTTTCCCTACCAATCCCTTAAGGAGAAACTTAAAACATCCACCATCAGTAGAGTAATGGTATTGACTTCTGAGGCGAAATGTGTCTCTTGTTGGAGGGAGAGAAATTGTTATCAGAAAAACATAAAGGAAGGAATACTCTTTACAGACGGCAACAATTAAAAAAAAAAAAATACTTTGACTTCCTTACTCTTGGATGGTGAGGTGGGAGGTGTGCTCTTCCCTGAGACATGTTAGAAAGGTGGATCACCATAGTTCAGCTCCTTAAGCTGTGACAGTTCACTCAAATCCTCCAGAGAGAGTGATTTCTGAGGCAGAGCCCTCCTGCCAGGCTGATAAACCCTATTCTTAGTAAAGTAAACGAGTCTGGCGAAAAGTACTAAATTAAATGGTGCCCACACTAGCTTATTGCAGACTTTATCCACACAGCATTGTACTGTACTGTAGATATACCTTGTGTCTACATCTTAGGTGAAGAAAGCTTGAGGCAGGTGGGTACTAGACAGGGTCACATCATCTCCCATCTGGACTCACAAAAAGTGTGATTAGTATTATGCATCCTCAATGAATGCCTCACAAGAGCTATACCTGCACTGGTTTTAGCTGGGATATGGAATAGAATTAATTTTCTTCACAGTAGCTGGTACGGGGCTATGTTTTAGATGTGTGATTAAAACAGTGTTGATAACACACAGATGCTTTAGTTATTGCTGAGCAGTGCTTGCAAAACGTCAGGCCCTTTTCTGTTCCTCAGACTGCCCTGACAGTGAGTAGGCTGGGGATGCACAAGACATTGGGAAGGGCTGACCCCAACTGACCCAAGGGATATTCCATACCATATGATGTCATGCTCAGCGATAACAGCTGGGGGAAGGGGAAGGAAGGGGAGACATTTGGAGTGATGGCATTTGCCTCTCCAATCAACCGTTATGCATAATGGAGCCCTGTTTTCCTGAGGATGGCTGAACACCTGCCTGCCATTGGGAAGAGGCAAATGAATTCCTTATTTTACTTTGCTTGCTTTTGCGTTACCTACTAAACCGTCTTTTCACACTTCTACCCTCCTTCTGATTCTCTCCCTTATTCCACAAGGGGGGAGTCAGTGAGCAGCTGAGTGGGGCTGAGTTGCCTACCAGGGTTAAACCACAACACCACCATATCTCAGGAACATCATAGGTGGCACTGGAAACGTCCTAACTCTGATGACAGTTCAAAATTTTATTCCTCCTGGGTTGCAGTCCCCAGTTTTCCGGAGATCACTGTAGAGGAGGTAATCCTTAGAAAGATTTCTTCTCTCACATATTTTTCCTCCAGGTTTGCCTATGTAAGATTTTCTTTTCTCCAGTTTGCTTTCAGAGTTCTGTGCCCCAGATTTATTAAGCTTTGCAGCTTTATTACCATATGAGGAATTAAAATCTGGAATCACACATTGATTGTTTAAGAAATGAAATGCCACACTGTATATAAATGTCTCTCCATTTGAAAATAAAGTGCACAACTTAAAGTAGTGACAATCAATGCTTGCAATGACTGACAGAAAATTAAGGAAGTGGTGAAATTCATGCATGACTTGTTATGGCTTCTGTACATGTTAAGCCTTACAAATGTTACATGGAATAACATCTATAAACTCTGCTCGCTTCTGTTTGAACTTAAACTCTATCTACACTGTGTGAAAAAATCTTACATGAGATAATTACTAACAGGGATAAAAGCATGACTTTGACATTTTGAACATGCATCTTTCTAAATTCTGTTAGAGTCATTTGTAGTATCTAAACAGCTATAGAACAGATTGGTGGCATCTCTTCTGACATACTTTATGTGTGCAAGTTCTCTGTGCTACACGAATATCACAACGACTTGTGGTGTTTTAATGCCTCCCTGGATCACAGCTGAAAACTTGCCCTCATCAAAAAGGACAGAAATGCCATTGAAGTTAGTTACACCAGAATTTTTTCTCATATATTTGTAAAACCTCCTCTCTTTGAGGGTTCAGTGGAAGTCTGAAGATAACTGCGGTGGTGATTAACCTGTCAGTTTGACTGATATTTTAAAAATACATCTGCATAGAAGAATTTTCTTCCATACAAGAACAGCACAAAACATTAAATCAAGATTTCCTGTGCTCTGCCAGGCTTGAGTCTTGAGATCACCTAGATTTATAGAGGATGCAGTTGCTTACTTGTACATTGGAGCTGGGACTTGGCTGGGTCTGCACTGTCCCTACACAGCAGGATGAGGCCCAGCCATTCCCACACAGGAGCCAGGAGACACTCCAGCAAGTTCACCAGCCAGAGCATCAAGACAGCACAAAAGTGTAGAAGTACACAATATAGATCAACAGTCTTGAAGACTGAGGTACTGCTGTTGACCTCGTCACTAAATCTGTGAGTCATGTTCCCGGCTACAAATCAAAAACTGCTTTATCCTTTTTAAAGCTTTGATAAGTAAGAAAAAATAATAAATCTTTATAGTTTATTTGATGGAGAAACGGTTTTTATCCTGAGGGCAATATGCTGTGTCCACTAGGTTTCACTGTCCTCATTGCTCCTCTTCGATCATTATTTAGACAGACGCATGTAAGTAAAAGAAGTGCAAAAAACCTGTAACTGCTTTGTCTAAATTCCATTTTAACTGAATTGAGAGAGAATCTCTTAGTGAATAAAAGATATCTGGCAGTCACAGGGGGCTTGCTCTGCACAGTCATCGTGTGTTTCATTATGAGGTGACTAAACGCTGCAGCTACCATACAGCATTGGAAGACTTTTTCACCCTCTACATTGAAGACAAGCTTCCCAGGGTGCAAATCAGGGGTTCTGGGGTCTTCCTGTGGCTAAAAGCTTCAGAGATTGCCGACAACTTCCTGCAACAGAGATTTCCTAGATCCATAGATGTTTTCAGTAATTACTTAGCTGACATTGTAGGTTCACCTAAGTAAGAAAACCCACAGGCACATTTTATATTAAGAAAGGTAAGACATTAGAAAACTGGCGAAACCACAGTCTCTATACTCAAGTAGCCTCAAGCCTAGTTCATCAGATAGTATTGAGCTTTGACATGTTTCATTTTGATTAGAGCCTTTCCTGACTTGGAGCAGGTTTCTACTTTCAGCTAGTACGATTATTGCTGCAGGTCTGCCAAGTACTGCTTTTGTGAAGTTCACTAAATAAATATTGCATTTTGCATTCATTTGCACATTGTAAAGCGTGTTGTTATACATATCTCACAGACTCAAGCCCATGAACAATTGTGCACTTTCATAGAGCTTGCAACTGTGAACCTCGTGGCTGTGCAATTATATGGGGAACTGAGGTGGGATGAGTATTGGCTATTTTCAGATGGTCACTGTCTGATGTACACGTGCAATGTACATGTCGACATCTGAGCTATATTTCCTAGGGTCTCTTTAAATTCATGGAAGAAAAACAAGTATTTTGACGGACTAAGTAATTTGGTCTACTGTAGATACATGCTTAAGGATGAGGTCAGCCATTCTTTAATTCCTTTCTGCCTCAAAATTGGCTAAGGGTGAACAGTTAAGATGTAGATGTCTGCCCTGTAAACGTCTACACATGGAGAGATGAATCCTCACTGCAGAGTCCAGCACATCTTGTTAATCAAATTCACGGAAAAATAGCTGTGAGATGTGGGTACTTGGATGATATATGTACACTATTTACAAGGTGGTTTCAAAACATCATCGTTCTTAATTGCTTAGATAATCATAGTAATGCTATGCTTTATTGTGATCTTTCCAAACATCACTGTAAATTATTGTGAAGCAACATCTGAGCTTCTCATAGCTATAGCAATTAAGTCGAACAGAATTCTAAATTATAGAGGTACATTTACAAAAATTGACAAGAATATTTTAGAGCTTTGTCTACAGCACAGGTTATTCCTGGATGTCAGCTTATCCAATGGCATAAATACTGTTTTACAACTGTCATTTTAAAAATCTTAGAGATGTTTATCTAAGACTAAGTATTGTGTCAGTTGTTTGTTTATCATCATTGACTGTTACAGTAAATGCTATTTAAAATCTACTAATTCTGGAAAATGTTTAATCTCCTAAACTTCAAAGATAAATAATGTCCACTAAGAGGTATTGGAGAACCCGGCCCTGGTAGCAGCTTCTCACAGAATCTCTTACTTTTTTTTTTTTTTACCACCCATATCTGAAACAGGAGGAAGTGACTCAGTTAGCGGAAGGACTCGGAGTAAGACATTGAACTGGTTTGATTCAGTCTGTAGGTCTGCATGTAGAACTTCAGCACATCATAGACTTCAGAAATCAAAGCAATCACAGCCTGAAATCTAATTTGACCAAACTACCATTTACATTTGGAACAGTTTTCTGTCACTGTTCATCTTTAAGACACGTGATAGTTCAGGAAGACAACATTTTTCAGTACTGTCTTTTCCAAACTTGGTCCCCCGCTTTATTAATACTTTTGTGCTATTTCTAAGCAGTAGACGTGGGTCTGCTGTGCACAGGTTGCTTTTTGTGCACATGGAAATGGAGGCCACCACAAACCCCTCCGCAGAAGGACAGTTCGCTGCCAGCTGCCTGCAGACAGATGGCCCCTCCATTCCCTCACTGTATTATGAGGAAGAACCGTGTCTCAACTCCAAATAGACTGGCACAGTGTGTGGCCATAGCTGGAGGAGCCATTTGAAGCAGTTCAGGTGCCAGGAGCTGCCTCCGCACGGGGGCCAGGGGTCTGCTGCACTGGCATCCAGCCTGGGAGAGCAGCCCCACCGTCTGCTCCCCCGCTGTTTACATGTGAATACTTGGTCCTTCAACCTGTGCTAAGCTGCCTTGAAGCCTTCTCATTGTGTCTTGTGTTTCAAACAGTAATTTTTTGCCTGTAGGAATAACTGAGGCCATTTCATCAACATTTCCAAAAGTTCATATACATTTTTGTCAAATTCTATACAAACTTTTGTCAATATGTTATCGATATGTTATTGAGATTACTGTCTCAACCAGTCTGGTAGTGTTGTCCTTCCCATGCCAGAGAGGAAAACCAAGTCAAAGATCAGAGTATGATGAGCCAGTTCCACTGAACTCTGCAAAATGGTTTGATTTTAAAAAAATAGATCATGACAAAGCTTTTTTTCATCAGCATTTTCCTATCCAGCCATACTTTCAGTTCTTGGTTAGAAGGGGAATATATTCCACCTCTTAGTGAGGAGGTCACCGAGGTAGCCTGTTCTCAGCAAGAGCTGAGTACACCTGCATAGGCCACGCTTCTGCAGGGAGAGCACACGCTTACATGCTGGCATGTTCTGGTCACCACTAAATCAAGCTGGTCAAACATGCTGAATGAAGGTATCATTTGCAGAAACATTTAGCTCCAGATCATAACTGACCTGAGAGTTTTACAGGCTTTGAGGTTTCGCACATATTTGATTGACTTCTCACCATGACAGTAAAAGTCACTTCTGTTTTTACAAAGGTGGCCTCTTTGTCAAATTTCTGAATCATGATGGTGTAAGAGATGCTCACTAGTGATTTTCAGCATGGGGAACACAATGTATTTCGCCCCAGCCTTCTTCTCTGAAATGACTGAAGTCTGCTCTGACATTCGCTCCTCCTTCACCCGCTTCCTTCCAGTGAAACAGCCTACTGGAGTTTACCGTTTTCTGTGCTTGATGGGAACTGTCAAACAACCCTAAAATAGGTATTATTATCAACAGCCATTATTTTCAAGGCAGATTACTCCAGTAATGAATAAGTACCCATTCTCTTTCCGCCCACAGGGACACACCTGCCATTAGTGACTGTCACAAGCCATGTGACACGATCCTGTGGACAGGACCTTAATTATTTCCCTCAGTTTCGTATCCCTTAGAAAACTTGCCAATATAATCATTTATGGCTGAGTTGGAAGTCTGCTGATTTGGAAGGAAAGAGCTTGTTAAAGGGTCTTTTAAGAGACTGGATGCGCTGTGGGTGTAGAGTTAAAATTGATGGCATCTGCGCAGAGGTGACAGATGTAGCGCAGCTCCATATTACATGGCGGTACAGTCACCCCACATCATGTGTCTGGGGTGTGTGCCATCCTCAGAAAGCCTTATCTGTGGAAAGAAAAAGGGCTGACGATAAGCCTGTCCCAGCAGTTGCTTAAGGCAAATAGGATTGAGAACCATCCTTAAGGTAAAACAGTTTTCTAGCAAAGTCTAGTTTGCACTACAAGGAAGGAAAAAAAACCACATTTCTTTAATATTTAGCAGTTGTCTTGAACTTGTCTGAGCACAGTGACTTCAATGATTTTCTGGACTGACAAAGTGTATTTTCTCTGGAGCTCATTACAGAGCTGGGCTCTGTCAGAAACAAAGAAGTAGCTTTATGTAAAGACTTGAAAGAAGAGAGGGCAGAGGGTTTGTAAGACAGCTCAAGAAAGGCATTAAATGCAAAAGGGCCACTGAAGAAGAAGCTGCAGAGACAGTTGCAAGAGAATTTAGCACATAAAAATATGTGCGACGCTACACAGAGCATGTATATGTAATATTCATAAGACTGTCTTTTAGATGCACTCTTCCTCTAGAGTTTGAAGCTGTCTGAAATCTGCAGACTTTCAATCCACTTAAATATAATAAAGCCTGCACTGATTATATCATGATTGCTGACATTTGGTGTCTGTCAGTCTGAAATAACTTTTCCTCCTTGCTATAATTTCCTCTAAAAAGCAAAGCAGAGTCAGTGATTTTCCATAAAGCTTTCTCCAAACAACTCCTGCCTGAATGCCTTGGTGGTTTTTTTCTGAGGTCAAACACTATTGCCCAAAAGCTTTTCTTTTCTCCCCATTTTAATGCATTTGTTTGCCTGGTACTTCTGTGTCTGATGCTCTTGACTGACAAACTGGAGTGCTACCTGTGTATAGAGGAATGTTATTAAAAAATCTTAAAAAGATCCTATTAATATTTTATTAGCATTTCTTTTCTTCCTGAGACTGAATGACAGCTTACCCAAGATAGCTGATTTTAATTATTTTTTTCAACCTGTATTCCTCTTGTCACTGTCTCTTCCAGCATCAATCCAGTCAGATGTTGTTCTTTATTATTACCATAAGGCCTCAGCAGCCTGTAATTACTGTAAAGAATTTCTTATCTTTTATTTCTGAAGCTTAGATTTTCCCTTCTCTTTTTTTTTTTTTTTTATATATTTTGGTAAGATCTGTAATTAACCTTGCAGCTGTTGATAGTCTGCTCGAGTTTGTAACTATTACACTTCACGTAGCTTCCTTCTGCCCCCACCCCCTCTTCTCCTGCTCAACTGTTGGTGAAGGGCTGGTTACAGTAATGATATTCCTGCCTTCAAAGCGATGAACAAAATGTATACAACAAATTCCCTTTGGAATTACTTTGCAGAATCCATTTTTAATGCTAAAATGATTAGAAGTCCTGCTCTTAATAGCAGACAGTGCACATTTCCAGACATTTCCAACCTGAAGTTACCTAGGATTTGCCAAGGATGGGTGATGCAGGGGAGATGGCTGGGTGGCCGTGTCCATGCGGCAGCCTCTGCTCCCTTAGAAGGGAAGCAGCAGAAGCCCTACGCAGGCTTTTGTCTGGGAAAGGCCCACGCCTGAGCTGACAGAAATCAAATATAAATAATTGCATAGATTACATGATTAGACTGCTTTCCCTGGAAATGATCCTGTGCCTTCCACTCAAGAAATGGAATTATAGAAATAGGAGAGAAGCTGTTTCAGGTCTGTGATGAAAAATATATAATAAGGCTACTCTCAAGGTATGTTGCTTTGGCATTAGATATAAAAGGCTTCTTTCAGGATACTACATTAATTTTGTAAAATTATGACTTGTGAGTAGAGCTAAATGCAGATGCAGTGTTTCCATTATAAAGTTCCTTTCTTATATTTTTGCAGAGGTACATGTGCCTTGGGTGGACTCATTGACATCACTGTGCTTGTAACATCTCTGAGAGATTTCTTTTTGAAAAGAAGAAAACTACACCAAAACAGAACCTATGAGAAACATATTTAATGAAGGTATTCTTTCAGCATTTTAAGACTTCTATTTAGCCTCTTCCATGGACTATTGAGAGAAAGTCTGCCCTCCAGTGATGGAGCAACCAGGTAGAGGTTGTTATAGATAGAACTATATCATCAGTACTCTCCCTGAAGGCTTCCACAATGACCTCCACCATGACATGCAGAAGTCACCTATTTTATGAGTCAAAGATCATTCAGGCCTTTCAAAACCTCAGGTGTGAACTCCTGAGAAGAGATTATAGATTTTGAAGTGGTACGTGTCATGATTTTAAGCTGTGTCCCACAGCATAAGGACAGAATTGAAACTCCTCTACTTGTTCAAGTTCTCCTCGTGTAACCTGCAGAATAAATTCTTTGTGGATTGCTTCCTAATCTTTAGAGCTCATGATAAAATAGACGCTTAATACAAAGGACATTCATAAAGGCAGTTGACATGTGACTGCTATACAAACCTAATTCCATATTTGTTTCAACATTTTGCTTTCTAAGAGTTCTAAAATCAGAGCTGGGAGAAATTAGAGCAAGAGGCAAGAGTCACCTTAACTAAATTTATCTGTTTAACTGCAGCCAAAGCCTGGGTTCACCATATTGCCGGTGAAGAGAAAAGGGCTGTTTCCAACAAGCAGTTCATTCCGTCCTAAGGTACATGCCTAAAACAGATGAGTGAATTAGCTTCTAAAGATGCCTGTCTTTCTCCAAGGATTATTGTGTGCATCTTGAATAAGAATCACAGATTAGACACTTAATTTTTCAGCAGCTAATTTTACATGTGGTGAGCCTTTCCCATGCATCTAAGTGAGAATCAACGTTGGAATTTCACTGTTCTGTCTTTACCCAGGTACTCATATCACTGACATCTATATATTCCTGAGTCAATAATATACATAAAGATCTCTCAGTGAACATCTGTGAAGTCCTTTGAAAAGTATCCCAAATAGAAAAAGCAAAATAAAAATTACCAAACGTTGCAAAAAAATTCTTTTAAAAATTATTTTAAAAAGCAGACTGAGCAAAATCCAAGAGCTTTTTTTTTTTTTTTTTTTTACAGAACAGCTCTCTGAGCAGCATTTGCTGTACTCAGCAGTTCATTTCAATACATACGGTTTTCGGAACTATAAAATAAAAGAGTAAGTATGAAAAATCCCATCATATGTTACATCTCAACATGTGTCAGGCAGCATATTCATTAGAGTCTGGTACTTCTTCCTTACTGTATCTCAGGAAACAAGAGTAAGTTGAAAGTTTAAGTATATTGAGGTTCACAGTAACCCACAGTGGAGATAAAAATTTCCTCTGTCACAGTGCAGATGTAAGTCTATACTACACTTCATTGCATGAAGCTGCTCTGTTAACAAATCTAGCCGCTCTTTCTCACTCCGCTTTAGTTCCTTTCCATAATTCTTGTGAAATGCCAGGACATGCTGTGGCAGTCAAAATATTTGAATTCTCTCCTTTAGACTAGACACATATCAGATATGAAACCATGATGCTCAGTAGTCGTGTTTTCTGGTATCGGACAACTCTTCAGAAGTCTGTAGCAATGGTACGTAGTGATCACACAGTGTCCTTGAAACTAAAGGACATTATTGATGTCACCTAACAAGAATTAACTTCTTAAAGAACAGTCCAATAGGGTGAGGAATTAAAAATGGCAACTGGAATGCATTTCTGTCTTGCCAAATTCCTTCTCTACTATCCTGGTTATTAGTCCAGGTACCTCTGACTCTCCTCTCCCTTCTTCCCCAAAACTGTTATCTGTCTGAAAAAAACACTTTTTTCCCAATTCAAACAGGATTCTTTTCTTTGTCTGTGTTGAAACAACTTTCCTGCCCAGGTCCAAACTGGTTTTGAGAACAGCTGACATCAAAAAAATGTTGTTAAAGGTAATAGATTTAGCATTGTTGAAAAAACAGGTACAGTCAATGAAATTATCAGGCAGCAGGTTGAAAACAAACCAAAGGAAGTACTTTTTTACACAGTATGTAATTAAATTGTGAACTCATTGCCAGAGGATATGGTGAAAGCCCAATGAATAAATGTTTTTTAAGAAGGATCTAGGCAAATTTATGGAGGACAAGTTCATCAGTGGCTACTGAATGCAAGGGTCAGATTTGAATTTTCCTTGAGCACTACTGATGACGGTCAACAGCAGCTTCCTGCAGAGGATGGGTTCTTGTTCTGGTTCAGCATGGCCAGTCTTATTTTCTTGAGTCCTTTAAGTGTTCAATGAAATATGGCTATCCTGAGCCATTCTTTTCCGTCTGTTTTTCCAGAGAGACCCTAGTGGGTTTAAACCTGTGCAAAAAACACCTCATATGTACAATCTGCATCAGTTTTATTCCAATTCACCAGTTTCCCTTTTATTGTCATTTTACAGTCTGTTCATTGAAGTCTTTGCATACAAGCTCTAGCCTAAGCTGATTGGAAAAATTATTTGCTAAGTATGTCAGTAAAGATATGAACAATACTTTGAGGTATCATACTTGCAAGAAGGATGCACCTCCTCTATTACCATGCTTGCAGAAATTATATTAATATTAATTGCAAGGAAAAATCACAGATTGCACTTATGCAGTGCCAAGTTTCAAAAAATCAGAGATGAAAAAGACCAATTACATTTTTGGCTGCAAGGCAGGCTCAGTGTAGGATTGGTCCCTGGTGTTCATTTTCCATTGTTTCAACTATTTCTCCTGGTGAAGTACTTTGCATGCAGAAAGTGAAAAGTGAAAGAAAAAAAATAAAGTGTTATTACACTTACATTGAAACATTAGTTGTTAGGGGTTTTAGAAATATTAGTTTTATCTTAACTATTTGGCAGGAGAATTCTTTGGAAAAGCTGAGAAGTGGATGGAGACTAGCACAGCTCCGTCTGCTGAACCATGAACTTCATTTTCCTGACTCCAACTCTCAGACCCATAAGGAAACATAGTCTGCTGTCTGAAAGATTGTCTTTGCCCAATTTTGCCATTATCAGCACTGCAATGAAAGTAAAATGCATATTAATTACTAACAATTACAATGTCCATTTTCCTAAGTATTCTTTTACGTAGCTTTTGTGAATAGATGTGTCCTGGTTTGAGCGACACAGGACTGATTTATCTTCTAAATGCTTGGGAAAACTGCACTTTTGGAAAACTCTAGTGTCTGAATTTGTGAAAATACGTATTTTATAGCCAGCTA
>RSEF01000003.1:103529733-103555833 GCA_003993805.1 Himantopus leucocephalus
GAGAAGAGGTCAGTCCCCATCTCTCTACAACCTCCTTTCAGGACCCAAGCTGGCCAACAGGATTATTTCACACCATGAACGCCACCTTCAACACAAATTAGAAAGTTTTCTGTGAAGTTCTCTCTCTCCCTTGATGGCTGCCATCCTGAGAACTCTGTGCCCTGGTGCTGGACCCCTGAGGCCTTCCCTTCCTCCTGAAGTCATAGCACTCACAGTGTCGGACATTTGCTGTCCACTGCTGGGAGTGCACAGCTTCCTACTGGTAGAATTGGCTGAGTATAATCTTTGCATATTCTGTATGGGTATCCGGATCAATATTGGTTCTTTAGTGCTATTAATGTTAACTATCTAGTCTTGTTCTGTTCAACCTGTTTATACTTCAGCCCCTGGGTTTCCTTGTTTTTTCCCCGATTCCCCTTCCCGGGTGGGGAGGGGTCATCGGTTGGTAGAATAATTGTCTAAATGACAATAAATTGTTGTGGGTTTCTCAAACCATAACAAGATGTCATTACTCTGTTTCATGGTTCCTAACTATTCCAGTGTTTCTTTTAGAAGGAAGCACTAAAAAGAGTTTAGTTTCCCAGACAGTTCCCGTACCTTATACATTATTATTGCTAATGTTGTTGTTGACCACAAAAGCCCAATCAGAGTCCTAGTTTGTTTTAATCCTTCTCAGCAAAGACAAAGGCACAATCTCTCTCCCAAGGACATTGCAACTGGTGTGAAACGGAAAAGTTTGGGACAGATGGAGTCCATAAATAGAAGGTGAGTTTTCAAGGTGATGGAGAAGGAAAGTAGCAAAAATACAGTCCTGTGGTTAAATGTGCTAATTTTGTATGGAACTTGATGGTTCAAATAATGTTAGGTTTTTGGCTTTGGTTTTGGTTGAGTTTTGTTTGGGTTTTTTTTAATAAATAAGTACATGCTTGTTATCCCTAGGTGGTGCTCTTCTGTGGTGCACTGGTGGGCCTGGGGTAGACACTGCGGGTGAACTGTGTTCTGGGGGAATCCGAACAGGGCAGTGGACTTCTGGATTAGATCTGTGGTTAGATCTTTTATTTAAAATACGGCTACATTTGTGCTCATCCATCTGGATAGCTTGAAAATAACTGCTTCTGTTTCTGAGTATCTTGTTACAATTCTAAGTGCCTTGGAACTGCTGCTCTCTTTTAAGTCTTTTAAAAATTAATTTAGTGTTCATTAAAACCTTCCTCCTCATAGCCTCCTTAATGAAATGATATTGTTTGGTCACTTTTGGAGAGTCAAGGATCAGAACAGAACTCTTGCGCTGCCTTCTGGAATTTTGGCTGTTTTACCTAAGAGTGAGAAAAGGAATAGGAGATCAGATGTTACAGTGGGTTTTTTTCTAATCTGTATTTTCGCTGGTATGGGGAGATAGACTTTGGTTTTGTACACTTAGATTGAAATCCAGCATGACTTGCAATAAAACAACTATTCTGGTTTTACCCTGGTTTAATCAAAACCAGAATTTGGAAGTGTAGATGCTCTTTTAGTTTGGGTTTGTTTTTTACAAGCTGCCATGGGTTCCAGTCACAACCCCGCTACTGTTTATTATTGTTCAGTCACCTGACTTTAGTATTTCAAGTTTATCATCACACTTCTGCAAAATAATAGTTTATTTCTTGCTTTCACCGGTCACAGACCATTTCCCATGCCAGGGAGAAATTTCTTGCCGTCAGAACTAAACACATCAGAAAATAAAGGGAAATTTGATCAGAGACCTCATTTCAGCGCATCACAATAGCAGTACTTCATCTACTCTATGCTTTTCTTTCCTGACCAACAGTCATTTTCAACCTTTTTCAACTAGCAAACCCTTTTTTTTTGAAGCATGACTCCCTTAAAAACAAATGTAAGCTTTCTGATAATGTCTTTTCCTTTTCTTACTTTTCACATCTCAAGAAATCACTCCCAGACTTCTAGTAGCCCACACGTTGAAGACTCCTTTGCTGTAAGAAAGATAAAGATGTTTCAACAGCTGTGCATTTGAGAATTTCGCTGTCTTTATCTTAAGTCATCCTCTAATCCCTGATTCACACGTGCTTAGTATTTTAACAGAGCCTTGTCTTGGCTTCGCGGATGCTTCTGCTTGTACTAGTTCTCATTTGAAAGTGAGTTCCCAACTACAAACTGTGTCACAGGAGTGCTGGTGGGTGGGTGGCACGGCGTGGGCAGAGGTTGCATGCTCGCTGTGCTGCACTGAAAAGCAGGAGAGGACAAATGCAGAGGAGGACAGAGCTGAAGTATGAACATCCAAGTGCTGTAACACACTTTCAGCTTGAGCATTTCAGCTGGACTCCTTAATGATATGTTCACTGTTCATCTCCAGGCTCACTCAGTCTTTCTTATATTTTCTCAGTAGGGCAACTATAGTGACGGAGGAATTTTTTTTAATGTGGATCTTTGCCCACTGAGAGCTGGACTGAATTACCATTTATTTTCATCTGAAGGCCTTCTGTCTACATTTTCAGTGTTTTGGGGACTCCAGTTAATTCCTCTTTTTTCTTTTGTCCCAAGAAGCCATTAAAAGATAAAAAAACAAACAACAAATACCCCAAAAAGCTGTGACAGTTAAAAAAAAAAAAATCAAAAAACACTGAAATGACTTTAAACATGTGTTATACATGATAGTAACAGCTGCAGCCCTGTTGACAATATAATACCACTGCAATCCCCAGGATATAACTCAGATACTGAATTTCAGACTGCAGAAGAATGGTGCTTGAAGATTCTTGAAAAGAATTATGTTTGGGCCCACTGGAAGGGGAAAGAAAGTTTAAGTAAAACAAAGAGGAAGTACGCTGGTGGTCCAGTGCAGAAACCACAAATAAAGATTGGTAAAAAAAAAGAAAAGTTAATACACCCACAATAAACACATTCAGCTGATATGCACACTTTTTCTGCTATTATTTTAAGTTTTCAAGGTTTATTTGTTTTTAGTGCTATTAAGGACTGAAGCACATGGTGAAAGCTGTTGCTTTTGTATTGATATGCTGTTAACAAGCAATGAACACATGCTAATATTAGAGCAATGGCAGGAAGAAAAATAATATCAGTGATGTAACTGAAGGATATTGAAAGAACAAGACCCTTCTTTTCTTCTTCTCTTCCTCTACAATGAGCAAATGTCAAGAGCAGTTGCAAGGCAACTTTTAATCCTTTTCTTTAATTACAGTGATGTTTGCTTTCACAAAGAATTCATTGTAAACCATACCTGCTTCAAGAAATAAAACCGTAGACCTTGCTCCAGTTTCTACTGTGAACAAAAGTTTCCACTCTGCTAATATGACCCCCCCAAAAAATTAAACAAATTTGTTTACAGTATGATATCTGCTGCTTCTGCTAAATCCATTAGTTTTATGAGATAAACAGTTCTCAGAAAAGATAAGAAACTCTGTATTAACCCCTTATCTGTAGCAATGTCTGCTGTGTTCAATCTCCTCATTACGGTTGCATAGGAGGAAACTACACAGCAGCCGAGCCTTGCCTGGCAGCAACACCCAGATCCACACTGCTGAGCAAAGGCCAGCTGGAGGCTTTTCACATTATCTTGCCTCCTGGGCCAACCCCAGGGCTGACCATGATTCACGGTCCCAAGGGAAAAGTTCTGGTGCAGTCTGCCCCCCATAGAGCACTTTGAGCAACACCCACTTATCCTGTGAGTGCGCCCTGCTATTCTGTGCCTGATCTGATGGCAGCTCCATCACCTGCTCAGCACAAGTTGGTCTGAATTCCCCATTAGGAAGGTCCCAGTTACCTACCAAAGGACAGGTAGAGTTTCTGGAAATCTTTCTTCAGCCTTCCTACACAGGAGATGCATACACATCTGGTGGGATTTGTGTCAGACTAGCTTTGAACTCTTGTGAAGGGGATGAGCTCATAGCAGAAGGCTCTTGTTTGAGCAGTAGAGAGAAACAGCCAACTGTAGAGCACTGACCTGTTTTAGATGCCTAGTTTAAGAAGAAGTGAATCACACTATTAAAATAATATAGTCTGAAGGTATTGTAAGGAGGTTTTTCCAGACATTAATATCAATATTGAAGATTTTTATCATTGATCAGATGAACCCTACACAAGAAGCTGGGCTTCAGGAGGAACCCAGAATTCGTATCTTCACCAAATGTAGGTGTAGCCAATCCCAGAGATTTACCTCTCAGTTTAAGCAACAGAAGTAGAAGCACAGACTGAGAGAGGTTTAACTGTGTAATGTCTCCGTGCATGGTTCATTGCTGTCCCATCAGTGATGCTAGTCGTTACAGAGCAAGTGAAAACAGGATCCAGAATGCTCCCAGGCAAGAAAGCAACTGACTGATGTTAAACTGTGCTGGTGAAAATAATAAAACAAGATTGTATGTGACAGAAAATCAGGACCTCAGAGTCAAGCACTAGGCTCAGTGCATCCCAGATCCCACTGACTGTCAGAATACTCCATATTTAAAAACAGTCTTAATATGTCACTACACACAGTTCTCCCTTGCCACTCACTTTAGTTACATGGAACAATCAGGAGTGAAAGGGGGTAAAAGGAGGGAGAAAATTCACTGAAGGTTTCCACTATTCAGGAAAGACATAGTATATGAAAAGCCGGCTCAGTTTGCCTGTGAAGCAAGAGTACCAGAGTAAGAAAGGACCACCCATAGACACGCACAATCAGTCCTGCAGCAGTGGCTGAACAAAATCTGTCTTATTTAACACAGGAATGGACTGGCAACACTCACATCACCAGTTCCTACATTTTAACTGAAAGGCGGTCATGGACAGTTGAATTGTGGTAACTCTTAACTTGCTATAAAGAGCTATTTTGGATGATGTTGACCAGTCCCTTCTTAAAAGATAGCTGGGCTGCAGGAAAGACCAGAGAAAACAGGCAAGGTCCTAATGGTCAAAGCCCCCAGGTATTCAGAGAAACTGGTAAACTTATACGTTTATTTGCATAGAGAGCTTCCCCAGCACCATTTACTATTCCTATAAGGGGAGAATCCTCTACTGACAGGTGAGGTTTTCAGCACAGCTGTGGGAGCGACCATGGTCTTTCTGATGAACGATGTTGCTCAGAGATGTCTTCAGAAAACATTCAGCTTCCTAAATAGTTCTAATATAGTATGGCAATAATTGTTAACTGGTTTAGTAAACAGTACTTTTAGACATTTACCTTTTTTTCTCGAAGTTTAAAAGTTGCTCCTGTCTCAGGGCATATCTGCACACAAAATGTGTACTTCTTCCCACAGAACTACAAGTGCTACCACCATGGAGAGGACACAGCCACTGCAAGAAAAAAGGCACTTACCAGTTCCTTCCTGACTATTAAAATGAGTAAGTTATACCAGTATAAGCTTATACATACAATGCAAGAAAATCTCAGCTCCTGGGTGACAGATGTGGGCAACTGAGGTAACCCACTGACTCTGAAAACATTCAGAAAATATTTGGCCAGTACCTGGAGATCTATTGCAGATGAAATATGCAGTTCTCTTAAAAACAGGGATTTGGTTTGGTATTTTTTTTTTTAATTTTTTCTCTCCTCACTATTCTCCTTTCCCCCCTGCTCCCGAGAATGGTGGTGAATGTTCTTACTGAATCACACTTGCTGCTCTGTTGGCCCACATAGACCAATTTCTATGGAAAATAAAATACCTGACACATACTTCTTCACGTCTCAGCTAGGTCAAGCAACCCAGACAGTCATAATAAACCAAATTGTTCTCTTAATCCTCAGAACTGTCAGATCTTTGAAGCTGTGTATCCTCCTTTTGTGCATGCCAGCCGTACAAACGGATACTTTATTTTGTCTAAATGGTCAGCAGGTGTAAGCAAAAATAATAATTATATAACAAATAATTACATAACAAATTTGCTCTTATTCTTTCACACTATTTTGACCTCTAGTAAATATTACCCTGCAGTATTTATTTTGCTTTTGTTGGTAGTTGAGCCTGAGCTTGAGCTGAATGGACTGCAAAATCTTGCCAACACATAGTAAATTCAAACATAAATCATGGTCGGGGAAATGCTCAGGCAGGCTTAAGCTTGTCTTTCAGGGAATCAGTTTTACAAGATTGAACTTGCTGGCAGTAATAATGTTCATCCTTTCTTAATTATATTTCCACCTTTTTTTTTCCTTGTTTTCTTTTTTTTTTTCTCCCAGAGAATAGTTAAGTTGCAATTTTAATGCTTTTAGTGAGCTTCTGGAAATCAGTATCAGAGCATTATTTACATCTTGAAGCCAAGCTGTGTCTGGAGAATTTCAATCACATCATTTTTATGAGATTCTACAAACCGAATGCTGAAAAGTCTTCTGTGGCACTTTTTTTTAAAGCAGAGCAGGGAGCAGAGGGGAGGGGAAAACTGAGAAAAAGAGAGAAAAACTTTGCACTGCAAATGCATGTTTCAGTATTAATAATTCCTCTGTGCATCTGTATTAACATGATATCCTTGCTGCAGATTTGATTTAGAATAGCTTTATATATAAGCTATACCCTGATACTGAATTTTATTTCACAGAATCCATGCTTAATCTGGCCTTAATGAAAAAGAAGTGTTAGTAAGTGGGTAGTAAGATGTACTAGCTATTCTCCAGAGCTGTGGAGGGTGTTTCATGCCTCATACACAGTACAAAGGAGAACAAAAAATTTGTATACACATATAGCAAGGATGCAAATCATGAATCTGAACTAGAAGAAATGCAGCAACATTCTCAAAAACTGAATTTAAGAGGGGAAATTGGCAGTACCATGTGAAGGATGTAAAAGAGATGTGATAAAAACCACCAATAAATTGTTGGTTTAACATAAAAGTGATAGTTCTGACATGAAGAAGTCAGCAGTAGGCATGAGAGATAGTGAGAGCACAGACTGGGCCATATTCATCCAATCATCATTTGTATTTTCCATGTGAAGAGAATGGCTAACAAATCAGCCAGGCAGAGAAAACAGTTTGAGAATGTCCAGGTGCTTTGTTGTTCTCAAAGAACTTTCACCCTGTATTTTATTAAAGTTGTATGGCCTGCGAATGGAGGCAAGGTAAAGTTGCAAACCACATTCTCTTAAGTAATCTTTCCAGTCACATTAAACTCAATGGAACTGCACGGAGAAATGAAAAGCAAAATTCGTCCCCGTATATCCCTCCAGGAGCAACCCAGCCAGCAGCAGAGATGAAGTCCCAGCAGAGATTAAAGCTGTACACATTTTCCAGGTAGGGCCTGATTGGATGGATTCAAATCATATCTTTCCATTTCTATTTTTTTCTGTTAAGCTGTTTGATTTTGACATAATTGATGAGCCTGTCTGACTACTGATATATTAAAACTGGCAGCAATACCTCAGAATGGGTTATCTTTTATTGAAGACCGATAAAAACTAATCACTATAAGTGGGTGTGGGTAGAGATTAGAACAATGGGAATCTCAATGTATCTTAACAACAAGAATGCTTTCTCTTTTGCATCTTCAGTCAAAACATTGCACAAACATTAACTAGTTAACCATTGCAGTGATGCTACATCTTGGTAGCTTTACTTTTCAACTGTATTTGTCTTTCTATAGCTGAGAAAAGAAAATACAAACAAACCATATATTACGCACAGCATTGCATCACTTAAGTGTTTCCATTATTTCTGCATGAAAGGTCTTGATATTGTTCACCCCCATGCCACAACAATGGATTTCAGGCTGGATGTGCTGCAAGTTCCTCTGGAGCAGGGAACAGAGGAGTTCATGCAGTTACACCCTCGGTCCTCTCTATTTTCCTGTGTGGGTGTTTCAGGCAGTCGTAAGGTGGATATGTGACATTACTGTCCTCTGACTGTTGTCTAACGTGAAGTCTGTAGGTTTCTTAGTTTTCTGACTTATGAGTCATCAGGTTCATGAAGTTCTGCCCCCATGTACATACAAACCATGATGCTGCCAAACAGCTCATTTAGTGCCTAGGTTGTATCAGGGTCTTCCCTGCCTGTGTTGCCTGGGAGGATTCATGTGGGATTGCCAAGTAAATAATCTAATTCAAGTACCCATGCACAAAGTTACAAAGTTTTGCTGTGGATTCAAGGGAAGAAACTGCTGGGAGGCAGAGTATGAACAACAGTGCAACACCTTGCGTGTCTCTAGGTGCTGATGTACTTGCATTTAGTAATTTCACAGATACATCTGAAGGTGAGATCCTGACCCTGGCTGCCATTTCCTACCACTGCTACCCAGCCCCCAACAACATGGCCACCATCGTCAAAACAAATTCTTCTGGAGGAAGAACTCCACAAGACACATGGATCACAAAATCTTATTGACACACATCTCAACTGCCACAAAGAAAGCTGGGCAGAGAGCATGCATGTCACTAACCCATTTTTAAAGAAGCAGAAGCAGAAGAGAATGGACTGGCGGTTGGTGTTGGTAGTTCATGGTCTTCCTTTCCTTTTAGTTTTTTTCTGCACCTTGAGTAGGAATCTACAGAAGGAGCCAACTGCCTTTCTTATGATGGCTCCTTCTTTTCCCAGTCCCTGCTTTCCCAAAAGAGTTCTCTTCAACCACTGCTACCCCCAAAAAAGATGCTATCTCTTTGCTCCATAGATCAACTTACCAGTAATGCAGCCTTGACCAAAGCAGGTAGAGGCACATGTATCTTTTTTTTTTCTTGTTTTGTGTCAACAGGACACCTCTTCAGCACAGTGATGAGCAGGAGAAGGCCTTTCTTTAAACTATGGTCAGGCTGATGATGTATCTATTTCTACATAAGACTGGCCTCTGATGATAGTTTGATCATTCTAAATGATGTGCCCATCAGAGGTTGGGGTCTGTGCATATTTTTGTCTCTCAAAGGCACATTACAGAGGACACAGACCGTCTCAGTGTCTTCTATCTAGGTAATAAAGACGTGGAAGAGGAGCAATTACTGGAAGTTACCAGCTGCCAGCATAGGGAATTTAACTGTTTGGCCTTATAGAGGCTTTTCATTTTGCATGCTTGACCCTATTGTAACCTCACAGATACTATAGGTGAGAAAGACTGCTCTCAAAACAGTAATGTATGCTTTAAAGAGATATTATGGTTTATTGCATACGTGTGTGAAGGGAGATGTGAATTCATATATTTATTTTTTTAATAGCTATAAGGATTGGGAGAACTAATTTACACTTTATCTGTGTGGTATTTTATAATAGGCAGGTGCAAGAGGAGGACTCAGAAGAAACGTAATTCCTATTTCTGTATTTTTTATGGAGGAGGAGCTGGAGGCTAAAGCAATCTACCGATATTTTAGATTTAGTCTCAGTGAGGAAGATTTCAGAAGGGCTTGTTTATATCTTATATGTCATACTTGTGTTCATTGTGTTTAGCAGCTGATTTGATGGCCATGATGGTTCGAGCAATGTGTTTCTGGCTATGCTATGCTAACCCTGTACTAAAGTCATACTTTAGCACTGAAGATCACTAAAGAAAGCTTTTCAATGTGTGTGGCATGAAGCGACCTAATACAGGACATCCCAGCGTGGAACGTATACATGGGACGCTACACCACCACACACTGTGGCAGGACACTAGTGTGGAAAACAATGTGAGCTGGGAAGGCTTATGCGCAGAGACAAAAAGGGCCATGCTATAGCCATCAGACAAAGATTTCTGTCATTAATACGCCNCCTAATACAGGACATCCCAGCGTGGAACGTATACATGGGACGCTGCACCACCACACACTGTGGCAGGACACGAGTGTGGAAAACAATGTGAGCTGGGAAGGCTTATGCTCAAAGAGACAAAAAGGGCCATGCTATAGCCATCAGACAAAGATTTGTGTCATTAATACGCANATTAATACGCCACATGAACAAAGCTAGTCCTTTCCAGAAGGTAGTGTCATTGAACAGTACAGATGTGGAGCATTTTGACTTCCCTGGGGACCTTCCTGGTATGATAGTGAAGGTATATCCTAAATGCTTCTAGGTATACATGTTATGGGTGTGTCAAATGCCTTTTATAGGTCTGTGTCTCAGTGACTCACTCAGCGTCATACAGAGGTCCTTGAGAAAACAGGAACTGCCCTAGACACAAAAAGTGTATATCAGCATAAGAAGCACTAGGCTGCCCTCTTTCTCCCCTGTTTCACATGCATAACCATGGGTCAAAGAGTGGGGAAAGTCAGTGGACGCAGAAACCCTCATTTGGCTTTAAGACCAGATTTCATCCCTTTTCTGTAAATTTGTTATTGTATCTGCCTCAGTAATATGAGCTGTAGAAATCCATGAGGGGAAGCTCTTCCAAAAATGCTTTATTGCTTCAGCCTTCTAAACAGCTGGTTTCTTTCTGAGGAAAAGCTGACAGCTACACCAGACTCTGTTGAATTATGTATTGTACATTTGGGGAGTAAGCTGCAATATGCAGCAAAGCTTTCCATATGCATTTGTCTAAGGATAAGACACAAATCCAAGTCCAAGAGGTGATAAACCCAGTGGTTTGTGTTCCAATCAGTTATAGCTGTGCTCAAAAATAATACCTTGTAAGTGCACATTAGGGGCAATGAAGCACAAAATTACACATGCAAATATAACTCAAGACACTGAGCCGTGCTGTTGGAAAAGGATTCTTCTCTTTTGTAAAAGAGCACTCAAGAGTAGTGCTGTTTGCAGGGCTATTTTATGTTCTGCCACCTAAATTATGACCCTTACAAAGAGAGCAGGTGTAAGAAAAATTTCACTCAGGTACAACAGTGCAATACAATAGTGTTGTAGGACAACACTGGACCATAAATCCTTTGATTATGACAAATCTTCCTAATGATGCGGATCACTACTATTCTGTAGCTGGAGAAAAAGTGAAGGTTGGGCCTTGGCATTAACAGTCATGTGCCTGAATATCAATACCAGTCTGCTCGCCCAGTAAGATAATATTATACAGGTTATAGGTTCAGTGTGTCCATTCTATGTCAAGACCCCAAGAAATTGAAAAGAAGAAGACACGCCTTTGTCAACATCAGGTGGTTCACTGTACCTGGATGACAACCCAAACAAATTGCCAAATTGCAAAGCTAAGGACAATGGATTCACCACTGTTGCTGTGAGAGCAGACCACCTCTACGAGCCTCAGGATCGCTCCCTTTACACAAACAGATCCACAGCACGCAGCTCCTGTACCTTACCATGTACACAGCATGATTCCCTGTCGTGAAACATCTGGCCCTGAACTTCCTGACTCTAATTAATGTTCTGTTTCCTCAAACTATTTTCTTTCACCCAGGGCACTTCTGAAATAATTTGCTACTGTTCAGTACTAAATGCAGATACTTAATACCTATAAATACACCCTCTAGATATTCCCTTGAAAGGTGTAGTTCAGGTTAAACGTCTGCCCTGTAGGTGGTTAATTAGCAATAAACAAGTTGTCTTCTGCATGCTAACAGTAATAATATGTTAATAGAGGTAAAATTCCACTAGATGGAATAGTTGAAGCAGATATTAACAGGCCATGTATGGAAACATAAGTTTTGGGCCAACACATCTTACCATCTACTTTACTTGGAAGAGGAGCAGAAACTTCTAAAATACACATTCTTGCTCATGTTTGGAAGCAAGCTGAAACAGTACTCTTATGAGGTCTTCCTGTGCAGGACCTGAGTAAAACAGAATATTTTTACCTAGGACACACCAGATTTAGGACCAAGTAACTAAAAAAGAATTTTTGTTATTTAATAATATAGTATAGTCCCATTTTTGCTTCAGATTGAATAACTGTTTCATTTGTGGATTATTTAAAGTTCTTTATTCTATTTTTAAAGCTCTTCAGTTTCAAAATGCAAACACTGTTTTAAATATTTGTGAAAAGCTGAAACAAAATGTCTCACCCAAAGGAGAGCTCCTTCTCTTGAAAGCATTTATATGAAACGTTCTAATATTTTCAAAACTTTCTTTTCTTTTTTTCTTGAAAATGTTTAGAAAAAGAGAGAACATTTTGAAAGTCTGATTCCTAGCTGTTGATGGGCAGCTGCTAATTACTCTGAAACTACTTTTTTCTGAATTTATTACATATGACAACATTTTATCCTGCTCTAGGGCAAAACCCAGATGCATGAGAGCTGTGGTGAGGGCTTGACTCCCAGGGAATAGCTTCAACTGAAGAAAAAGATAATATCATGATCAGTATAGGATCGTCTGGGAAAAGACAGAGAACCCCTTTCACCAGGTCTCACTTCTCCCTGAAAGCCTCCTGCCTTTCACCTTTTGTTGCTGGCATTTTTGACACAACCCCATTCTGGAAATTGGAAACCAAGGCTACCGTGGTCAAGCAATATGTCTCGCTCCTTTGTGCACCTGGTCAATAGTCTCTTGTATCGCTGAACTCAGGGCACAGATGGTTTACATAGCTGAAAGACCTACCACACTCTTACTGCAATATGATCCACCACCAGGATTTGGTTCCTTAGGCAGAAGATATTAATTGTAATTTGACTGGATGACTAAAACATTCTAATGAATTTCAAAGGTCCATTAAAATCCACTTAGAGAATAAAAAAAAAATCTGCATTTTTGTTATAATAAAAATACTTTAGAAATACTAATGCATATGTGTTCATAACATTTCTAGAAGGAGGTTTTGTTACATCACAGCAGTTTTTCTCAGTCTGCATTTCCTGGATATCATTAGAATTTTAGAATCAATAAAAAGATGTCATGAGATATACTGCAAAGCATTAATCCACATTTATTCTGTTGTTCTTAGAAGTTGAATTGGTGGAAAGGCACTTCCAATAACATTCTAATCTGAAGCCAGCTCCCAGTTTCATCACTGGAAGTCATACAAGTATAGTAGATGCATAAATGTCTTCCTGACCCAATTACTCCTGATGGGATATATATAGCAAAAATCAATGTCACCGTCTTTTAAAAGTGATGCATTCAAAATGCTTGAGAATTGACCTCTATTGCATTCATTCATTTTCATAACTTTTCCCTACTTCTATAACATTCACCTTTGTGAATCACAGCAATCTATTATCAGTGGATAAGCAACATTCTTCTGTGATGTATAAATAAGTATTAAGGAGCAGAGACAATTACAATACAAGCAAGGCTGTCATATCAACTTCAGGAACTGGTCTGAAACTGTTCACTTGATGCTTGCCAGAGCTGGAGATTGCTTAGGGGAAGGAGAAATGCCTTGAAACAAGCTGAAAAATGAGCTCTGAGGACTTGTCTTAGATGTTTATGCCCATCCTGACTGTGTTTGAGAGGTTATCTGAGGCTCTTGAGGGGCAGCAGCACTAGCCACACCAANGAAGGTCAGTCTGGACAAAGAGAATACAAACAGGACTTGCTAAATGTGAACTCAAATCCTCCTACGCTACCATTATGACAGGGATGGTAACTTCTGGAAAGCCAATGCAGCAATCAGATGGAGATATAAACCACTGTGGAGAAATTCACTGGACCCCATCTATCAGACCCCCAAACTCTTTCTCTGCATGCAGGACACTGCTGGTTGACAGCTGAGAAAGGACACTTGCCGTTCCTCCAGCTACAGACAACATCAGCTCAGCTCCCGTCCTGCCTGTCCTTGGCCCTTGNCAGCGTTGTGAGCTCAGCTCCCGTCCTGCCTGTCCTTGGCCCTTTGCAGTCCACCCTTACCCCTGCTGCGCCGCAGGAGCACAGACAGCGGGACCTCTAACGGGGCAACTGCAAGCCCTGTGTCTCTAGTTGTAGACACAGCTTTTCTCTGTGTTTGTTTTTGCAATTGCTTTTTCTCTGATATGTGTACCTTTACAGTTAACTTTGAGAATACTGTGCTTCCCATGAAAAAAAGCTTTCTGAATAAGTAAATATTAATAATTTGTTATTATATAATGATTCCATTATTTTGATACTTTCTCATTAATTAATTAAAAGTAATTCTCATTTCAAGTTATTGATGTTGGGGTTTTCTTGGAGAAGCAGGATCTGATTTTATTTACAGTCTATCAGTGTATACTGTAATCCACTTAAATTGTCTGAGATATTGCAGGGAAGCTTACAGAACAGAAGATTACTGCTTTATCTTCTCTCAGTTTTGCTTTCTTTTTCACTCTCTTTCTTTCCTCCAAGTTCCGATATTCAGCAATCAGATCTCATTAAAAGCTTTGGAACGTTCACACACTTAAATGTATGCAGATGTGGATACCGATGTCTCTGTAGTCTGGATTCAAGTTTATTCTTGTGGGAACCATTCTCAAAGCTGAAGAATATTGCAGTTTTTGCAGAAACTTTCCATGACTTGCTGTTCATCTTGGGTAATTATCATAGTCTTCTACTTCTCTTACAGGTGTTTCATCTTTTTCAAATAATGAGCTGGAATCAATACAACATACACTGATGTTTTTCAGGCAATTCACATAATTTGTGATCTTAATTGTGACCTACTTTTGTTATATGTAGCCAGCATTTGGTAACAGTTAGGAGTGTATTTATAAATAGAGGCAATCACAGCCCCTGTTACAGGATATTTTCCTAACCATAAACTGTGTGTAAATCTAGATCTGAGCACCCATCATCTCTCATCCAGAAGCTGAGCTGCTGGACCAGGAATGGAAAATTCATGGGTACAGAAATAAGCACAAATAAAAGCCAGCCCAGCTCCACAGATTAGTAACAAGATTGCTGAGCTGGCAGGAGATATGAATCTCCAAATCCTACTCCTTGAAGTATCTCCATTTGTTGTTTATTGATTGTGTAACGAAAATGCGCTGCCCAGGGAGCAAGAGATAGAGCTTTGCCTCTGCTCACCTTAAAAGCTATTTTAGTACCTGGCAAAACATATAGACCACCACCATATGAAGAAACTCTACCCTAGGAAATGGTGATTCTGAAAAGGACACGGAGTTGTTGGTAAGGAGCCAGCTGTGAGACATGACATCAGGTCCCCGTGTGACACTGCATATCAAGCAACTTTTGAAGGTGTAGAGAAAGGAACTTGGAGAAGAAGATAACTTCTGTATGGAAGAACTGTCTAAAACTAAAATAATCTATGGGGACAGTGGCTACAACTGGAGCACCACCTTGACAAATTGGAGAAGACACAGAGAAGAACCTTGAGAATGATCAGACAACTGGACTTGTAATGAAAGATTTAATGCATTTAGTTTCAATAAGAAACAGTTGTTCACCTCTAAGGAATACTTGTATGGAAAAAGAGATATTTGATAATATTTGCTGCCAATTTCAAATTCAAGATTGACAGTTTTTCAAAAAGAAGTGTTGTCCATTCTTCAGCATCTTTTATTCATGAAGTCAAACAGTGATCCTTGTGGTGCTTTCAGACTTTATAGCTAGTGAATTTATGATCAGCATCAATTGCATGTACAGTGGAACTATTGAGAAGCTGTTTCTCATTGTAACTGTGAAATCCATGTGTGAAAGGGGCTAAAAAAGATAATGCAATTTTTTCAGAAGCAGACAACTTCTTAGCTTTTTCAGATAAGGTTGCTTTCTGCATTAACTGCTAGTCAAAGCAAATTTTCCTCTTGTGTATGTCTAAGCCTGAGATCTCTTTGCTTTCTCTATTAAGCATTTTTAAATAATTATTAATGTTGTTTGCTCGATTGACTTTTCAGTACCATTGCAGAATCCTCAGATTCTGTCCAAGGATTAGATGCTATAAAGGTGTAAAATACTGCTCCTAAGAAGAGAAAAAAAATACACTCCAGAAGCTGCTACTTTTCATTTTCAGGTACTCCACTGTGTGTTTTGTTTTGTTTTGTTTTTTAAATACTGACTAATTAATAACAAACTTTGCCACATCATTATCCATTCATGAAAACCCCCAAGTACAAAAGACAACCAAAATAAAACCTCAGGTGAAAACAGTCAGAGAAGTCTCAGAGTAAGAGGAACAAAGTCTTCAAAATCCAAACATGTCTTCAGTTAAAATGGAAATAAGCAAACCCAACAAACTAAAAACCAGGTGATGAAGAAAGTGGAGATGGTAGCTGGGTGGGATTTTATGCACAGGCATAAGCATGGTATACATGGTAGTGGTGTTTTGCAGCAGTGGCAAGGAAACCATTAAGTATACTGTAGCTTCTGTTTCCTCCTACAAAGGGAGTAGGATCAAAATGAATATGTGTCCTCCTAAATATTAATTAAACAGTTGTTGCTTATTGTTGACGCTGATGTGCAGCATACAACATGCAATTGTTTGTGCCCGAGGGACATAACGAAGAGCACATCTCAGCCCTTGATCCTCCAGACCTTCCTTTGCTTTTCCTTTTCTGTTGCTGAAGTGAAGGATGTATTTTACCAGCGGTTATACTTTTACCAGCAGATGTATTTTATCTGGCAGTTAGTTCTGACAGTCTGATTAAGTCCTCTGTTTCTCTAAATCTCTTAATTTTAAGCACATTTTAGTCAGTTTCTTAATCTCAAGCACATCACTGTACTTTCCCTGCCTTTGTTTTATTCTTCCCTCTTTGACTGGTTCATTTCCAGGATAAACTCTATGGGACAGGGACTCTTTTAATGTACGTTTGCTCAAAGGCATCTAAATTTGAAAGGGGTACTTGAATTCTGACTGAGACTTCTAGGTACTACCACAACCCAAACCTACTGGTGTTGGTTCTTTCTACAATGGGAAATTAATTAAAAAAAGCATTCTTGCATTTTTTCTTAGATAAAAGCCTGCAAATTCAGGTTTAGTTCTTACTTTTGGCATGTCCTTTTCAATACAAAGTCACTGAAAAGGAAAGGAAAATATAACAGTAGAGTTACTGATACGGAGTTTATTGGAGTTAATCAATAGAGCACAGGGTCTGCACTGCCTAACTGGACCTGCACTGCAAAGTCAGGTGCTAACAAAGTCCCAGGGTTAAAGCAGATAAGGTTCTGTGTCTGATCAGTAGATATCCCCAAGAGAAAGATCTTTTGGCACAATTTAGGCATGACAGCCCCTCTGGGGGCAGTTGCCTTCATTGACTATATGGGATGTACTTACCTACAGAGAGCGGGTTCTCCAGGCTACATATTACCAC
Source organism: Himantopus leucocephalus (assembly GCA_003993805.1). Classification (NCBI taxonomy): domain Eukaryota; kingdom Metazoa; phylum Chordata; class Aves; order Charadriiformes; family Recurvirostridae; genus Himantopus; species Himantopus leucocephalus. Next base: position 103,546,728 of record RSEF01000003.1, read on the forward strand.
TTCATTAGATGTTCTTGGGACAATCCTCTGTCACTGAGGCTGACAAGCNTGAGGCTGACTAGAAGAGCACAGCCTGGGTGCATGCTGCTCTTTTACCCTCCAAAACAGGGTAGTTTCCTTTAAAACACTGATGGCAAAGGTTTCTCTTACCTAGGCCACGCTGTCATGCAAAACTCTTCTTCGGAGCTGTTTGGAAAAGTGCTGCTTATTGGAGGAGAATATTTCTAGGATCATTCCAGCAATTAAACTCTATAAATAATTAAGTCCTAGTGCTTAGATTCCTGTCCCAGACTTTTTAACTTACTAGAATAGATGTAGCCTACATATCCAAAAACCAGGAGCAAGTTAGGCAAACTGGATCCTGTGCAGAAGGTCTGTCCCAGGCACAGACCTAGCCACACTTCTGAAATGGATACTCACTTTTTGGCAACCGAGAGAAGACAAGAGTGAAATGTGTAGGCTGCAACCTGAAAAAGGAAGGGAGTACATTTTTTTTATAATTCTTGTACGTGGTATTTTGAACACTGAGAAATGGCTGCTTGGACAAAACTTGATTAGCTCAGGTCAATGCAAAAGTAAGAGTCAGGAATCTGAAATATTCCTTAAAACTAAGTAGACATTTAAGACATTGCAAAAATATCCAAGACAAATTAGGTTTAGCAGGTTTCAAACAAGAATTTGACTATCCAGTTATACTGGTTAACACTTAAATGGAACATTGAGAGCAATATAAAACCTGATGTTTCAAGTTGTAAAAATATTCTTAAATTTTAAGGATTAGCCTGAGATCTTCCTGGCAAGGAGATGGGGACAGATTATCCCCCATGTGCCTGCTGTGGAATTTCCTACATGTTTTTCTGAAGCATCTGGTGCTGGCTGCCATCTGAAAAAGGCGGGACTGTATAAGCCAAGGTTTTCTGCCCCCCTGTCCTCCCCAAATGGCACTTTCTGTGCTTCCAAATTGAGATGGAGTTGATTGGTTTTTGCTGATTATTTTCTCCACACCATTCAGCACATAGACCGAGATTTATGATTTCTGGGGCTCCTTTTGGTTGTCATTTTCCCTGGTTTTATTAAAGTGCTAGCTCAGGGACCATTGCAATATGGGTTGCAATCAATAAATCTTCAGCCGTTTGCACTTACTTTACCAGAAAAGTTATATTTCTACATTTCAGTCCCCCGACTCCTAGAATGTTTGCTTATTTTTCCGTTGTTCCCTCTCACTTCCTCAACCAACTGACGTGAGTTTCTGCCAAAGTATGAGCTGCCATAGCGAGTTAACAGCAATCTCCCCTGGAGCAGCACCACTTGCATAGCTTCTGCTGCTTGAAGGAAACACGTGCTCAGGTAGTTTGCAGCAGAAAGCAGCTATTTTCCTCATAAGGAGTCCCACAATCTCTCAGCAATTTGCTGACAGATACGGGGATCTGCAGCTCCAGCAGATAAATATTCAAAAGATTCATTGCATTCCCAAATTACCGCTATAACTTCCTGATACACTGTAAAGAAGCAGTTAAAGGATCTGCCATGAGACTAAGATTTTTACCTTAGTATTTGCAATGGCTGCTTTGGGCTTCCTATAGCTGCGCGTTCTCACCTTACAGGCATAGACTAGAATACATAGACCAGCAGAGGATTAAAGAGAGAAGTGTTGCAAGAGCTGTCACTTCGGACATTTAATTAGTTTGAAGTACAAAGAAAGTGGAAGAAAGGTCTCTGAGTTAAAAAAAGAAATGCTGGAGGCTTGACAGCAATACTGGAAATACCACCTCCTGACACATTCACCCAGTCACCTCCACAGCCTGTGTATTCAACCACCAACTCCAGCAGCTAGTAACAGCTTCCTTTCAATGGATGATTTCTAATTAAGCATTTTGAAACGTATTTGAATTCTGGAGGAATTTGAATATGCAGCTAAATTTCCAGCTTGCACCTCCTTGTACTTTAATAGCAGTAATGTGACAGTTTTGTTTGATATTTCTACTTACTGGATTATTCTAAAATACCCACATGCATGCTCATCCTTTTTAAGTAGGTGAAAGAGAGAAAAGAAAAAAAAAAAAGAAGATAAACCCAGTCAATCCTATTTTTAGGAAAGATTTCAGACTCGTGACATTTCAGACACAAAGCTTCTGCAATGAATTCAAGTTCCACACAGGAGCGTTACACACCCTCTTTTGGGGGATCACTCTTGGCTGCTGCAGTCTCAGCTTCTCAAAATGCATCATAGCCCTGAGCGCCAAATGCAATTGGCAGAATTTGCCAATTTTCCAGATTTACAACAAAAGAAAAGGGCAGCAGCCTGCTGACCTGTTATCTGAAGGAGAAATTAGAGAAGCACCAGCTGGCGTCAGAAGACATACATAGGCTAAGAACTACTAGGCTCAGAAACTGGGGAATGTCTTGAATGAAAGAGTTACCTGAGCAGTTGAGGGGTTTACAAATCAGAGCTGATTCACAAAAGACCATCTTAAAATTAATCATCTGGTTTACGAGGCATTTGTGAACAATGAAGGCACGTGTCCTGCTCACTGTAAAATGCAGCTGAATGAATAAGCTGCAAGTGCACAGCACCTAGTAGGACTGAGGCCTACATATATCACAAAGTAAAAATGTTAATTTGTAGGACAGCAGCAAAAAAAAATAAGTTAATAATTAAGTAATAATTAAGTTTCCAACAGGCGTGTAGGACTTTGTCTCAAATCTGAACTGCATTTTGGTGCTTTATTATTACTGAAGTGTGAAAAGATATGTGTAAGTAGTAAGTAAAAGGCTATGAAAATGGAACACAATTTATTAATACTACAGGTGGGATGGATCTCAACTACGTTAGTTACTTAAAGGTTAAGTTGTTGGAGTCTTGGGTAAATCCCAAAGGTAGGGGAAATGCTGTCGTTTGCTGACACCTACTTCTTTCTGTCCATGATAAAAGGAAGCCCTGAGTGACTAAGTTAGATGATTAACTTGTAGGCAGCTAAAATTAGGTGAGGAAAATTCCACTTTACGTGACCAGGCTTGTGAGGTAAAATTAGCATCTATTGGACTGTGGGGGACTGTTGTAAAAACAAAAGGGAAGAAAATGTTTTCACGCAGAAGTGCTCAAAAAACCCCACTCCAAAAAAGCACCCTCTGTAAGGCTTTTAGCTCCCATTTCCAATGGGAGCCTCATTGCTAAAGCTGGGGACTAGAAGCAGTCAGAGTAATAAAACAGTGGCTTTGTCTTGGCAAAGAAAGTATGAAGATGATAAAAATAAGGTGACCCTTAGAAGCCTCATCGTTAGATGCTGGAAGTGAGAACAGATTCATGAGTTGAAAGAACAGCATACACCAGCTGAGATTTCAAGGGTCTTTAAAACATCAGCACTACCAGCATCTCCCTGGAATATAGTTAGATATCTGACAAGTTAGATTTTTATTATTTTAACACTTTTTATTTTTTTTCAGAATGTTTCTGTTCCAAATATGTTGCTTTAAGGAGATTGTTTCATCTCGGGCTATAATTGCTATTGCTCCCAGCACGAGGAGACATCGAGATGATGGATATGCCAGAGGTGCTAGGGTAATTGCTGTCAGTGTACATAGGAGTTCAAACTCCAGGTCTGGCCTGAAAATGAGAGAACAGTGTGCAGCTGAAGTGATGATCAGACCTCAGAATAGGTTACACTGAATGAGAACCAAAATGATGATCAAGTGATAAAACCTTCCAGTCTCAACTGGAACCTCAGTAGTTCAAGCATGCAAAAAGATTACAGTTCGGTTCTGAGCTGTGAAGAGGTTTTTGCCAACTTAATGTTAGAACTAGTCACCTTGCAAATTCTTCAGGATGCTTGAAAGTAAGCACAAGCGCTGCCTGCCACAGAATTGGATTTTGGATGTCTTAAGGGTGCATCAGGAAACAGCTCTTTTGGGACCTCATCAGACTGTCAAAGCACTTGTTGATAGCAACTATTTTGAAGGACATTTCCAGTTGCATTTTCACTTCTATGTTAGACCTTTCCCTGACACTCTATCTGTCATATGTCTCTCTTCTCCTCTCATCCACCATGGTGAAACCAATGTAAAGCACGTGGAATTACTGTTTTTTTCCCCATGTGCTTTTTTCCTTGTTCTTTTGATATACTTTCCAAGGCTTTTACTTTAATGATAGCTCCAAACCGTTTCCTGTACTTTCGTTAATCTTTCAGTACAGATCTACTCTCAGCAGACGGCTCCTCTTATTTGCATGCCAGCACAATGTTAAGCCCTTTCAGCCTGATTTGAGTGATTGACAATTTTAGTTCCTTTTAGCAGTCTGGAACAACTGATTTACCGCTGTGGGTGTAACTGCTTTCTTTCTGACACTGCTAATTTACCAAATGAATTGTGTTCTTGCACATTTACTGAGATTAACAGAAATTGGAAGTTAAAATTATGTAAGTCAGTTGCAAACTTATTCTGAGTATTTCACTTAAACAGTTTTTCATCTTTGCAAAAGTAGGCTCCATGTGCCACCATTAACTAAAGTATTATTGAAACAGATGCAGATCGCATTTTTATTTCTAAGTAAATAAAAAAATCCGCCTCTGACATATAGCTAATGTTCATGGAAAAATCAATAATATAGCAATAACTTCCTGCATATATCTTTTATGATTGCTTTTCTCATTCTTCTTCATTCTATACAACTACAAATGAAACTGAAATAAATCCAAAGTATTTTCAGTGAGTCCAGGATTAATTTCAAATTCAGGATTTAACTGAATTTACATTGAAGAAAAACAGGAGGAGTGCAGAGGTAGCTAATTACTTTCTTATGCTTTATTTCAGGTTGCTTTGTATTTTGTTAGGAGCAAGGAAGGTATGCAAAGAATATAGTGATATCTTAAAATGTGTAAACAGACGTTACATTAAGTACCTTATAGTTTTGCAAGGCTGCTCTCTGTGGCCTTGCTATGCCAAATCCGAGCTCTGTGTTCCTGAGGGAGTAGAGATGGCATCCTTGCTTTGCAGTATGGCTGATCTGAATTAAACAAAGACTATTTGGGGTAGGACTGAGAGCTTTGCTGAAAATTCCCACTCATTAAAACCAAAACTGTTTTCATAGTGGATTGAGTTTCAAGGTTTTTCAGCCTTAAAGAAAATGCATAATAAGGTTTTCTTTTTTTTTCACATTTGTTAAAATCCTGCTCATTCGATAAAGATGTTCTGCTTTATGATTTCAGATTGACTTGTGTACTTACATTTAGTTATAGAAAAAAACCCCTCATTTTGACATGAGGTTGAAATCAGTTACATAAAAGTAATTACTCTTCCTAAGTGCTATATGTCGAAGTTACTCAAAATAAGTTTTTATTACTATGACTTTAATTTCTTTGCTACTGTACTGTGGAAGCATAGCCCCCCCTTTATTTTAATCTTAATTTCTACTGAAATTTTATTTTCATTTAATTTCATTTAATATATTTTTCATTTCCAACTAAGTCTCATTCGCAGGGTACTGTGAAGGGAACAAAAAGAAATTTCAGACAATGTTGGCAGAGTGAGTTAATATATAACTGCCTGCAAGGAGAGAATGATAAAATAACTTCTTTCATTATTTTTTTTTTTAAGTGTGTTCTCCAGGTGTGGTAAACTGCAAAATCGCTGAAGAACAGTAAAGCCAGTAATACCGTGCTCCTGCTAACATTGCTGTACGTAAGGTCCTTTGATGCAAGTGAGCAGGGAATCGGGTCCAACGTGTTTGTTACTCTCAGGAAGCTGCTCTGGCCAACGTCTACCAACCACAGTGTTTGCAAGGATGCAGACGCTCCATCCTGGAAAGCACTCACCTAAAGGCATGCACCAAGTGGGGGCAAGCACGTTTAAGCCTGGCCACTAGTGGCTGCTGTGGGCCAGGAGAAGAACATGGCAGCGCTAGTTTAAGGAGACAAAAGAAAAGTGCTCAGGGCAACAGGCTTGCTAGAAAACACAGCTCAGTTAAAAAGTAGCTCTACGCTATAAAAGAGGAGGCAATTGCAGGGACCCCGCAAGCATCCCATGCTGGGAGTTTGCATTGCCATGTGTTCGCTGTTATTGTCAGCCATCTCAATAGATAACACCGACAATTTGGTTTACTCTGGGCTGCAATCGCCCTTCCAAGTGGGATGTGGACCCATCTCCTCTGAGGAGTTGCTTTTGCTCTTCCTAATCTCTGGTACGGAAGAAGGTCTCCCCCAGTGCTTGCTGGGCTGGCAGCCCACTGCTAAGTGAGCAACATTTCCAGAGTAATGGATATGGGCAGTTGCATCTTGGTGTAGGGTCAGTTAAAAGGCACACAGCAGAATGTTTTGAAATGGACATCTGGCATGCAGTAAATGCATTTAGGAAGCAATAAACAGCTCATTTTGAATGACTTCTGCAATTGGTTTCAACACAAGCAGTTGGTGGAAAAACAAGCTTTTAGAAAGGTCATTTAGTGCCATATATAACCCATCTCTTCCAGTTAAACTGCTTAGCAGTGTACAAAGCAAATCCCAGCCCATTTTGGGTCTGATAATTAATAGAGTCTTCTACTCTAGCTGGAGCAGTACAAAGAAAGTGAATGTTGTCCTTGTTATCCGGACTTAATAACTCACCATTTGAATTGTCAGGGTGTCTTTGAAAGAAGCTGATTGTTGAAATCCAAGTGCAGTAGATGTGAAATATTGTATACTGTATCTTCAAGATGAACACAGAACTCACATGCTTTTAGTCAGTAATAGATTACTGACAGCCCTTGGAAAAGGAGAAAAGATTTTTGATCATAAGACATAATACTGCAATTTTCTTGCTAGTATTCTGTTCAAAGAGTATAAATAAAATATGAATACTAAAGTATTTAATTTTCTAACCCTTAAAAAAGGAAAGATTTCCCCCCCCTTTATTCATCATTGAATATGATAGATGAGCAGCTTCAGCATTACAAACGTAGGTTTCCAGTGATAAATAAAAGGATCAGATTTCTCAACTGACCAGACAAATTGACACTGATACATGACAAATACATTGCAATTACCCTGAGAGGCTATTAGTTAGTTCCTAAAATAAAATATTTGAGGTACTAAGCTGTCACTTCTAGACAACATTGACTCCACATGCTCCAGATTCAAAACCAATTATCTTTACTCCTCAAAATCATTGTATTTAGTTTGATTTAGATATATCAAGTCTGCACTTATGTAAATGAATGCAAGTGAATCACATTTCAGGTTGTGCACAAAAATTGCAACGCCCCAGGACAGGTTACTCTGATTTTTTGTGTGTGTAAAAACGTCATGAAGAGAGCTCGGTGTTTCAGATTAGTGTTGTATTAACTGAAAGTATCATGATGTCAGCAACTGTTCATGAAACTACTCTACAGTGAGTGGAAAAAGCAATAGGAGAAGAGAATTTTGGAAAATTTTCATTTTAGCATTTTATTTTAACATATCATATTCAAATACTCTAAATTAAACCTTTTTCTTTTTAAAAAAATCTTTAATTTAGAAATCAAGCTGACTTTTTTCCCCAGAGCATTATTTTATAATTTTTCTATTGATCACCGCTTGAAAAAAAAGGTTTATGTCATTTTAACCAGAAGTCCCACCCACAATATATGGCTCTTTTCTAAGAACAAATGTGTCTCCTTTTCTACATATTATTGTCTTAATTATTAGTTAAGGATCAAGAGACATAAATTGCATTTCATGGCACAAGGTAGAAACATAAAGTTTCAGATTAGTGTTGTATTAACTATGCGGCCTCCTGCCCAGGCCTGGCTCAGAAACAAGAATTCCATTTTGCCAAAAATGTCAATATTTCAGGCTTGGGTTTCATTTTGTGGAGTAAGGAAAAGAGCGTTACAGCGTTTTCATTAAAAAGGCAGGAGAGCAGTGATCAGTCAGCATGCCATCAGCTTGGGCAGTCGGGTGGTGTAAGAAGGACCGTGGTGGGCAGCCTGGCCCAGCAGCCAGCTGGTGCTTACCATGCTCCAGCCAAATTCGTACTCAAAAAAGCCATCGCTTCCTCTAACCGGCATCTGGGGTGGGGGAGCACTGAGTGATCTGCCCTAGGCTAACTCTAGGTTAGTGTTTGGGTAGGAAGTGGTATCTCCTTGATGTAAATTTGTCGTGATGTGCAGTAATACGAAGGAAAAACTAATCCTGTCTGTGCCCTTCCCATATCCCCCAAATGACAGGATATTTCTGCTGAGAGAACCTGCAAAAAGGTAGTTAACACTGACCTTAAATGCTCATAATTAGGTTTGTAAGTTAATGAGCTATTGAAGCCAACAATTCCAGCTGCATTTCTTCAAAAATTACTATTCAAAGTCATTTGTCTCTGGACCTTGGCACAGTCTCACATAAGGTATGACCGTGCTTGTAACTTGTGCAGATATAGCCAATATGAATCTCACTAATTTACTGCAAATAGCATCAGAGAGTTCAGTGTGGGCCAGTTGATCAGGCACTCACCGAAGGCTTGAGGTGCGCACTTCAGAAAACGCTTCAGCAAGGCCACAGCCATACTCCATGGCTTCCTAAGCCAGCTAAGTCAGGTCAGGACTGTTAAATGGAGACACCACCTCTAGGTCAGAAATCCTGCAATTCTCACATTGCTGAGTGATGGGGAAATACTCTGGGCAAGAGTTTATGTGTGCTAATTGGGGCTTCATGGTCCTTTTGGCCGCAGCTGGTAGTGGGGAGCTGCTGTACAACCTTCTGCATAGGTTCCTGAGTAATTTCCCTAGCAGATATGGAATTATAGAATCATAGAATTGTTTAAGTTGGAAATGGCCTTTAAGATCACCGAGTCCAACTGTTAACCTAGTACTGCCAAGTCCATCACTAAACCACATCCCTGAGCACCACATCTACATGTCTTTTAAATACTTCCAAGGATGGTGACTCCACCACTTCCCTGGGCAGCCTGTTCCAATGTTTGGCAACCCTTTTGGTGAAAAATTTTTTTCCTAATATCCAAACTAAACCTTCCTTGGTGCAACTTGTGGCTGTTTCCTCTTGTCCCATTGCCTGTTACTTGGGAGAAGAGACCAACATCCACCTCTCTAAAACCTCCTTTCAGGTCGTTGTAGAGAGCAATAAGGTCTCCCCTGAGCCTCCTTTTCTCC
>RSEF01000003.1:103555933-103571659 GCA_003993805.1 Himantopus leucocephalus
TTATGAATTTGTCTTCCCAAGTGACTGTTACGCGTGATGGAGCCCGGCTTTCTGGGGGATGGCTGAACACCTGCCTGCCAACGGGAAGCAGCGAATGAATCCCTTATCTTGCTTTGCTTGCATGCACAGCTTTTGCTTTACCTATTAAGCTGTCTTTATCCCAACCTACAAGTTTTCACACTCATGTGAAAGTGAGTGAGCGTCTATGTGGTGTTTAGCTGCTGGCCAGGGTTAAACCACAACGCTACACCAGAACATTAATTCCCACTCTTCTTCTTGGCTTTGTGANGTGCAGCTGTTGTGTTAAAAAGTGTGTGAAATTTCATCTTTAAGCCTTGCTCTATGAATTGCTTTAAAAATAATTGACTGAAGCTTTAACTTTGCATCATGAAATGACTGAGGATTATTAAAGATGCTTAAGCACAGGTCAGCTGCACGACTTAGAGCCTATCTGTGTGTTCCATGATTCCTTTTCAGGCACAGGAGTCACAAGTGATCCAGCCCTGAGGTGAGAAATACTTTGTAAGTATTTCTCGAGGAAAGGTGCAAAACTTCTTAGGAAGATGGAGGAACATTTCAGCATTGAACTGCCTCACACAAAAACGTTCAGATCACGTCAACAGATCAGAATAAACTGCAGAATGTTGTAACGTAATGTAATGTAATGTACTAAGACCTTTATTTATTTATTTTTATGCTTTACTGACAGAAGTTAGAAGACCACAAAGATTAATGTTTTTCTGAAGAAAAACATAACTATTTTAGAATTGGAGAATTCCAGTAAAACATCCTTTATCTTCTCCACCCAATATGTAATTTCTTCCCCAAGGAGATTTACTCCCTCTTACACTCACGCATAGTCATGCCCAATATGATTTCTGTCCGTTGTAGCCTCCGTAATATTAATAACAACCGTAATTACATTGTGCCTTCTGACCCCAGTTTAACATAACACATTTGAGTTCACGCACTAAGTAAAATGTTTAATCATGAGCGTGCTGAGGGAGGAGCAGGTGTTCTCAATATCTCACCTCCAAATGCTGCCCTATGGCTGGTTTCCTCTTACACACCCATTTATTATAAAGCTGATGGAACTCGCTGCTCCCGCCTCTCTGAGCTTCTTAAGTAGCACCTCCGGCATCAGCATATTAAAAAAATAAAATCAAATGTGAAAGAAATACGACAGGTGGATGGTCATAAGGACTTGGTGCTATTTAGATTACACAGCTCCTTAGGTATGTCCTTACATTAATGATGAGCATTTGGTACCTGCAAGTATATAATCACCTCAGCTCATGTCATTACTTGGCTTAACAGCTAATGCTTAAATCACAGTTCTTGATGGATTGACAAGAGAATGCTTTTCCCTTCCAACTAAATACAAAGGATAGGGATCCAGGTTTCCTTTTTTTCTAAGGGTTTTTAAGACTGCTTCGTTCCTGAACCTGCAAGGGCTAGTCAGGGGATTTCATGTAATAATGTGAGAAATGTACTTGATACAAAACTTGTGTCATTCTGTGCAGAAAAGTAAAGTACAGGTCACTTTCTTTTTAGCAGAGAAGATCTATTAAGCGTAAAATAAATCTCAGTTCTCATTCTGTACCTCTGATGCTCAAAATAATGAAAATGAAGCCCTTGAAAATTATTAAAACCCAATGGATGCAGATGCTTATCATGCGCTACTGACATCTTGATGAGAATTCTTAGAAATTGCTACCGCTTGTATGTTTGCAATGCACTTGGGCCTTTCCCAATGCTGGCCTACGTTTTAAGGTCAGAAATGACTGCTATTCCTGCTGCCTCTGACCTCCAACACAATGCAGACTGGAGAATATTGCTTGGTAATACCTGAATAAAGCCCATAATTCCTGGTTGAGATAGAGCAGCTGCCCTTTAGAAAGCCATCCAATTTTTATTTGAAGACCTGAAGAGATGAGGAATGCATGAAATGCCTAGAAAATTAACCACTGTAAGAATTTATTTTTATATAAAATTTCATGTTAATTCAAGCTACTAAATTGTATGTTGTCTGTTGGGATGAAGAGCCACCTTCACTCAAAAATACTCTCTCAAAGGTCGTACTTGTACACTATGAGCAAGTCACCTCTTAGCCCTCCCTTGGATACACTAAAGAAATCAGACTTAATCCTCTGGATGAAAACATGTTTTTCCTGAACATGACTGGTTCACATAACTCTTGTCAGCGTTTTCTACTATCCTTTAGCACAGACACCAGAACTGACAGTAATGTTCTCATTAATGGCAAGGAGACCCACGCTACTACCGCTTTATAATTTTCCTTGTTTCCACTTCAAAAGTTCCCACGGGTTCTTTCCACACTTAATAGTGCTGGAAATGGGTGCTCAATTGGTTGACTACTGTGACCTTGCATCGTCTTCACCGTTACTGATTGCTAAAATAGAATCTCATCCTGTAAATGTGACCCATTTCCTTGTAGTTGAATATATTAAAATGTGAGTTGCTAAGTACTATTTATAATGAATCTCAGATCACTCTGTAGAACTGGCCTGCTTTTAGCATTATTTACTGTTCCCCAGATTTTTCTTCAGCTGCTAATTGTCTATTTTGTTCAATTAAGCATCAATGTCCCATTAGTTACCCCTCAGACTATTCCATGACCCATCTGTTCTCACCAAAAGGAAGTTATATTCATCTTAATCCTTTTTCTTTCTTAAGTTCATCCATTACTTCTATTAATATTCCTTTGTGCAATCTGAAGTCTTTCTTCTTTCTCTCCGGGAAGCCATTCTCCAGTGCTAAGCCTGGCAAAGGCAGTGATTGCAATGGGTGAAAATCTGTTTTGTTTATTTTTAACCTGCTTTTTTTCCCTCTGCAGCTGTTCTAACTGATTTGGGAATGACCTGCAGGCAGTCAGCAAGCACCCCCTTATCCCTATCCATCATAACTTGGCCCTTCTTTTATTCTGTCTCATCAAGTCCACTAAAGCATTTTTCAAAGGAACTGTCTTTTTATTTCCAGTATTTTCCACGTGGCAGTGCAGTAACCAGGCTGGCACAAGACCCAATGCAGGGAACGAAACTTGCTCTAAACCCAACTAAGCCACTTTCACAGCCAAATGCTTAGCCAAACTTTACTGTGGATTCCCTCTGCTATTCCATTGTCCACCCAGTTTACTGCAGCCCCTGTATCAGAAAAAATCGTTTCCCCCACAAGGGAAAATGGCATCGACTAAGATAGATGCTGCTTTGTAAAGCACGACAGGAATACTTGGAGAAGTTCCATTTCTATCTGTAGGGTAACGCTCTTTCTTCTAGCCAAGCAACGTATCCTCTTACTAGAAGTTAGCCACAAATGGATCTTTAAACATCACACATAGGCTACTGAGAAATATTTGACCATGTGTCGACACTCACATTGCAGCATCTTGCTCATATGCCAATGCTCACATACTTGGCTGCTCTAATGTGCTGATGCTGCACCCAAGCTAGATGAATCCTTGCCTCTCCTCTTCAGCTGTACTCACAGCATACCTCACCCTCCACAAAAAACTGTTGGGGGATCTTTTCCTCTTACACCAGGAACTGAAAAATGTACCTGAGAGAATCGTGACCTGCATGCAAATCCGTTTGCTGCCTGGTTTTGAGCAAAGATTTTGATTCCAAATTCTTCCAGGTATTTGTAGGAGTCACCTACTGTATAGCTTTTTAAAATGTCTTTTTAAGAAGCAGCTGATGCTCACATCCTCATTCCCAGGAGCACTTTTGGTTGTAGCAGGGCATCTCCCTGATCTTCTGGTGGGACTGCCTTTCCAAGCAGCAAAACATCCACGGCGTGTGGAAAGGGCCAGAAGTGAGCAGCAGAAAAGGCTAACGCTCAGGTCTGGGAGTCCGAATTGGAAGAAGTAATCCAGATATTTGGTCTCTGCTGCAGAGGATGTTGATACGTGTTGTCTGGTGGCTTTTCTGTGTAAATGGCAGAAACAAGGATGCAAGGCAGTAATTTTGGAAACACTGGTCTGTGCTCTGTAGTAGCTGTAGGTGTCTTCACTCAAAACAAGGTTTTGAACTAGAGGGGATACAAGTGCCTGCCTGAAGCCCTTATTTGTGGGTATTCAAGCATTGAAAAGGAGAGGAATTTCACCACTCTGTGCTGAATATTTCTCTTTGTTTGCAGTAAAGTGATCTTCATTCAGTGTGCAGAATTTCTATTGCTGGTTTTTGTTGGTTTACTTTTTAATTCAGATCTCTGGATGCTGTTCTGGGGTCTCAGGATGCTCAGAAGGTAAGCATTATAGAATCGACATGGTGGGGGGTGCCCAAATCCTGTGCTGACTCCAACCTCAACGGAAGCAGGAGAAAAGGAGGTCAAGAAGGGGTAGTGGATCTGCCTCAAACTGGGGAAAAATAATGATTATGAAGGGGAAGTCCCTCCAGCTGGGATGCATTAGGGAAGGATGATGTAAGGATGAGACTGAAACAGATTTTTTCCCAAAGAAGGAGTTGAGACACAGAAGGGAAAAAAAAAGATTTCTTATTGTGAGAAATCTTTAAAAGTCACAAAGGCGTAGTAAGGCCCTAGGTAAGAGTGTCTCTCATGATCATTTCTTCTTCTGAGTTGCAGAATGATTCCTGACAGAAAAAATATTTTTTCCTCAGTCTGAGGTGGTCCAGGGGTCAAAGTCTCTCCTGTCTCCGTAGTCCTTAAATGGTTCTTACTGCTTGCTCTTTCTTCACTCTTTTTGTTTATCCCTAACGAAGCCATCTGGCCCAACTTTCACAAGGCTGCTCAATACCTTGCTGGGTTGGGCCTCAGACTCCCTCCTTCATGTCAAGTTTTTAAGTCAGACACCATTTATAGAGTTTTTTACTTGTAAAAACTACAGGAGTTTGGAAACAATAACTATTTTTTTTTTCTGTTGTAATAAATACAGCACATCACAACAAAAACCCCACTCTTCTACATTAATTAAATTAAAGCAAAACAGTAATGCTCTGATTCAAACACGGTAAAAAGGGGAATTTAAAGTTAGGTTTGAAAATGCCTTAGTCCAGACGAGCTGACAGAGACGGAATTAATCCTTTGTGCTGGGGAACCAGAACCTTTGTCAGAACGTCTCCAACTTCAACCAAGAAATGTGTCTGAATTTCCTGGATTTTTACATTCTCAAAATGGTGCCTGGTATTTTAACCTTAAGCCAGCAATGGGTTTAGTGGACCTGGGAGCACATTAGGTTTCCCTAGCACAGCAGTTTCCTACCGAACCTTCCCCTTCCCAAAACTCCCGTCACCCCTGTCACCACTGACTGCACCTGTAGTGGTAAATAAAACCTCCTGGGACTGCTCTGCCAGCCCTGAGGACACAGAAAGGCTCATGTCTATACAGCTTAACTCTCTTAACCCTTCCTCAAGCTGACCACAGAGAGTGTTTCCTGGCATGAGATGGCTCCCGGGTTGTCCCCATGATAGCACACATTGGCTGAGACCAAAACTGTGCTAAAAATTTCGCAGTATGAATGCAGCCATTCATACCGTGCTCCGGCCCATGTGCTGACCTTGCTTAGTTTATTAGTTTAGCTGTAGCCACTGTGACCACATCCAATTCTCCATAGGTTGCTCATTGACTTTAAATGTGGTTAGTTTTATACACTCAGCCTTGGATGAGAATTTACCTGAAGTACAATCTTGCAATCTATCTTTAAAAAAAACCCACAAACAAACAAAAAACCCCAAATCCTTGCCTGAATATGTAATTCAAGGATTTTTTCTGAACTTTTTGTCCCTTTGTTTTAATGTTTTAAAATTTAGATACCAGAAATCAGTTGAAAAGAAGACTCCAACCATTCTAAAAAAACCCCTCTGTCAATAAAAATAATAAATGACAAGTGCTACATAAGGAATGTAGAGTTTTGAAGCAGAAAAAGAAAATACCTACTACATGAGGCATTTTAACAAACAAACCAACCTAAAGATGCATGTTTAGTCACTGATTAGCCTTTGACCATTCCAAACTGAATGACAGTAAGTTCTGTTGGTTAATAAAAAATGATCAAATTATCACACAGGAATATAGCAATGACATAAGAAGTACTTTCTGTCTCACCAAAAATTTTTTAGGAGATTTATATCAGATGCTGAAAATGCCCTTTCATCCTCATCCCCAGAATTGGTTTCAGCAGTAATATAACTGCTAAATGGGGAGGTGGACAACCCCAGGTGGACAGAGGTCAGCTTGTATCATGAAAGAGGAGGCTTGATGTGCCTAAAATTGCTATGACTTTGTTTTTACAAATATCTAGATTTTTTTCCCCCCAGCCTACAAACAAAACCTCGCAGCACGGAGTTCTATATGTAATTATTTCTTCTTCTTCCTTTTTTTTTTATTATCTTCTTGTTATTATAGCTCCATCCCTGGTATTTCCAAAAAGAATAAAATAATTGGTAACTACCCTGTTGGGTATAGATGATGTGATTTAAACTTCTAAAAAGCTTGGAGAAAGTTATTTTCCATATTGTGGGGCCGGTATTTGATTGGTAGGTTACAGTATAAGAAGCAGAAGAAGAGATGCTGGTACTACTGCTTCCCCCTGCTGTGCAAAGCATGGTGGCTGTGAGTGTGTGTGAGGACTCTCTTTCTAGAGAGCTTGCTCAGCATTTATTTTGGGGGTGTCAGTTTTTCCTGAAAGATATCTTAGCCTTTATCTGCAGTCTTTAACCCAAAGGGGAGGTGATGGAGGGGTTGGGAGGCTTTCCTTTCCTGAGGCACACCATAACTTAGTTATTTTGGATCGGAGTGAAGGCTGAAAGTGCTCCTCAAACACATGTCCCTCGCTTCCCAGGCACTGTTTTAATTATTACTAGGCTACTTGGCTTTGGATACCTGCTTTGGGAATCGTTTGCGGCTGCCTTTGCAGAGGCGTTGTCAGAGCACGTCTGCTACAGGAGATGCTAGATAACCCTTCTTGGCTTCTCAGTTTATGAAGCACAGACCTGAAGTGACATGGTTATGGTGTGTTTCTGTTGTGCTATGCCCTTGAAATAAAGATGGAAAATTCACTAGAATACAGCAAATGAAATGAGCAAGTAATAGCCATTAAATAAACGTGGCTTTGAAGAATGAAAATGCTGCAGAACACTGGCGAGAACTTTGACTGTCACGTGAAAATGTAGAGTTAACTATACGGTTATTAAAAGCCAGGCCGTATTTTCCATCCGTTTTTATTTGTGAGGTCTCCTTGAAATGACTTATAAAACTTGGGAACCTAGGCAGCTTTTCTCTAGAGAATATAAAACTATAGCAGCTGATACTGGTAAAATAGGTTATATGGAGCCTTAGAAATGACTGCTTGATTTGTCCAGTATTTATTGCCTGAGTAATGTACAGAAACAGTAAAACAGAAAAGCACAACTTTCCATCTGTGCTGCATTATGCCATACATAAGAACTATTTTTCATTTGAAATGGTGGTAGCCCCGTAGGCTTTCTTGCTTTGATATCCTATGCTACCACACATGATATGATAGAGTATAAACAGACTGACTATAAATCTGAATCTTTACAGTTTTGAAAGCTGAAACATTCCAGCACTCACTTCCCACCAAACAGGCCTCCTAAAGTGTAGCTCGGGTCAGGTGTTTGGATTTTTTTTTAAGGGGAGACCAAAGGTTGTTGCATCAGAAACCTGAAGCCAGCTAGGAAAACAGAAAAAATAAAAAGACCAAAACCAGGCAAACAAAAAAAGTGTCCACATCTGGTACACAAGATGTAGGCCCACAAGCTCATCAGAACATAAGCAAAGGGTTTGCTGTTTCAAACAGACAAATTTCAAGCATTAATCTCCCTTTAATTCTCTAAAGTTCTGCTCAAAACTTTGCATGGCTTAAATGTCACCAAAGCGTGAGCCTGAGCGAGGCTGGAGGAACACTATCCTCCTTTACCTCTACCCATTTGTAACCAGACAGAGACAGCAGGTTAAAACAGATGGGCTGGTAGCCTTAAAAGGGATCAAAATTGTTGTTTAACTGGAGGGGTCGGTTTATTTCTTTTGCTATTCTATGCTTTTATTTTTTTAAAAATGTAAGTTATAACTCTTGTAACGAGTTTTCTGGAACATAGTGGATTTTGTGAATTAAACAGCTTTCATTATTTCAGTATTTGGTTCAATTTTTCTGACTTGAACTTCATATAAATTGAAAAGAGGGTGAAACTGTAAGCAGTTGCCAGTGCTGAGCAGCACTTTGGAGCCTGACAAAATCCTTCTGACTGCAGTGAGGAGGGTGGGAGGACGAGTGCTAGGTATTCTGAACCAAAACTTTTTATACACATAGATAGGAATCCACCTCTGATGGCAACAAAATCTGTGTACGGAGCTTAAATTAAGGAACAAAAAAACCCCAAAGCCAAAGTGTGAAACTTTTTTCAGCAGAAACATACACAACAGCAATAAATCACACTGGCAAGGAGAGGGCAGGGGCTGGTGAAATCTGGATGCTTTGTCCGTGGTATCCTGTCATTTCCTTGAGATGTTTTAAATCCTCTTTTTAGAGGAGAGAGAGGAAGCACAGGTGAGGAGGCTCCCGGGTCCAGGAGGACCAGGACGGTGGGGACGAGGGGGGTTCCTGGTCTCGGCCATAGTAGGGAGCCATGAGCCCGCGACTGAGAAGCAGCACTGTGTGATTTCCAACCACCTCTACAGGAGCCCCCGGTGCTGCTGGAGCCAGGTTGACGGACCCACCACCATCGAGCTGTACGTGTGTGTGCAACAGCCCAAATGCGCACACACAGGCACGAGCTGGCAAACACAAAACTTCATGTTATTACATTACTGAGAATCCAGGTGCTCAGGAGGAGAAATCTGAAGATGACCCACCAGCAATGCTTAGAGAAACTACTAAATATTCTTAAAGACGTACAAGTCCAGAAAATGTTGAAACTTGGGGGGGTGTTCTTGTGGTGTTCTTGTGGTGTTCTTGTGTCTCCTGTCCATTCCTCAAAAAAAATCCTGGCAAAAATGTGTTCTGCTTTAGTTATTTGTTCATCAAAACTATGTTTATTTCTTTCCTTAAGAACTACATTGTGTATGATTTTCATTACAAAGGAAGCACTGCTAGGTGTGTCTATGAACCAAAGTGCAAATTTTTCTCCTTGGAACAACAGGTATGTCTGTATTACAAATGGAATTGTCCTGCACTCTAGGGTATTTATAAATATGTATACATGTATATTATTACTATTTATAAAAAGGGGAAAAGTTGAAAGTAGAAAGCTTCAATATTGTTGACTTGTAAACAAAAAAGAAGATTCTGGCTTTGAGATCAGGCAGACTTCAAATTTTACAATGCAGTTCTTAAAGAAAAGCATTTCCAGGGGAAAAATAGGAAAACAAAAATGACATCCCCATGTATATAGTCACTATAATGTAGCCCAAGGGGATTACAGATAGTGTATACTGCAGGTTTAGTGGAATTACAGTTACTTAATAGTAAAGATTTTAAATGAAATTATGTCAAAACACATAAATTAAAAAGATGTTTTGAATGGCTGAAGTGCAACAGCTATATAATTTTAGATTTCTCTCCAAAAAATTTTCAGGGCTTCTTTAATAAAAAAACCCCTCTTTTTTTTTGCTGTTTTTGCTAAATTCCCTTATTCACTGTCAGGCCTTGAGTCAGGGGGACAGTAGTCTGTTCCCTCCTTCCCTGTCTCCCCCAGCCACTGCTTCTCAATACTCCAGATAACACTCTTGAAACTGGTTGTATCACACCAGATTTTTGTCTCGAGTTTGAACTAACCCACCATTGTCTAAAACACTGACCCAGCCCCAATTTGGCAATCATTTTGTTGCTAAAAACCTAGAGCAACGCATTGACTAAATGCAGGTGCCCTCACAACCCGGTAACCTTGTCTTCCTCAGCAGTGGCTCATGGTTTCCTTTGGTGCAGAGTGAACAACAGAACCTTCTGAGCACCTCTGCATAGGGATGGGCTTTGCCCTTCAAAGCAATATCTGTAGCTTCTTTGTAAAAAGAAAAAAAATTATTTTCCTGAGTCAGAGAGGACATGTCAAGTGTTTTCATGACCTGTGGTGTCAAAGGTAGACGCCTGTCTATGCTCCATTTCTTGCAGAACACGTAATGATGGGAAGAGGGAAGTTTCCAGACTTAAACCAGGTTGTTATTTTGTTTGCCTCATCTGCTGAAATTATGCATGGTTAGTTGCATATTTTTCAATGCATGAGTCTACGTTGACTGCTTCAGTGCTCCAGAAATGGCCAGGTCCCCTCCTGCCTCAGCAAGGCTGTGTGTAGAGCTGGAGCCTGTCTACAGGAGCAGGCAGAACCAGCCTGGCCAGAGGGGCTGNCAATGCCACTCTACAGAGGGGTGCAGACCCCCACTCTACAGAGGGGTGCAGACCCAGCACTGGTCAATTTTAGTAGCATCTATTGTGGAAATGAGAAGGAAAATGATTGAAAACTCTTAATGATCAGAAGAATCATGCTCCTTCCCATGTCCATTCACTGCTGACACCAAGCTTCACAGCTCGGGGGGATGTAATTCAGGTAGACATTGCCACTATCTGAGGAAACACACTAAAACACCCCAAAGCCAAGCAGTGTCATAACCATATGTTATGGTTAATCTTTTCTCCAGAAATCCTGAACATGCCTTTTTGTCTTTGTTATTTTAAATTTGCTGTAACTGTTACACATGACACAGCATTGGAATGACCCTCTAACTTTACTCATCAGCTTTCAGTTCCACGTCCTTGTCAGAAACAGAATTTTCCCCCTCAAATTTCTCTTGCCCTGGGGTTTCCTTAGCTGGGACCATGACGGGATTATGACGGCATCGCAACCCTGGCAGTCTGTGAATTTGGCATTAGTTGCTTAGCCTTGTTCTGATGACCTCATAATAAATTGTCTTATGAACTGTCCCCATCTTGACAGATCTTTTTAAAATCAATGTTCTCTTAAAACACAGAAAGCATTTGTGATACATAAACAAGACTAGCTGGAAGTCAGTAATCTTTTTCTCTATAACCACAAAGTAAGCTTTTACATCAGATCTAACCCAGTAATATCTTAACTACCTAACATGTGCTTGGCTCAAGATATTAGTGAAAATAATATAAAAAATGTAAAATATAATGTGATGTGGGAGAAACGGATGCACTTCTGATTTTGATTCTAAACTGATAACTCAAAATGCAAGTTATTCAGAGAATGATAACTCTAATTAATAAACAATTAGGAATCTATTAGTAATCAGTTCAGTACTATCAGCACAAAAAAGGGTGGCATAATAATAGTTTACATATTTTGCATTCATGAAGTATACATATGCTGTACCCATTAAAGCTGACTTAAGTTACTTAACATTCAATTGTGCATTTTGTGGAGTGAGTCAATAGAGTGACTCACTAGCCCACTACAGTGCCATATGGGAAACTTTCCCTCTCCTGAGCAGATGGAGACTAAGCATGTCACAGACAAAATGTGTTTTGTCTCTGGAGAAAGGATGTTGGCTGCTTTGTTCTTAGACTTTTCGACATGCCAAGCCTTCTGCTCGCATTGGGAGTCCTACATTTTGGGGTCTCATGGATATTTCGGCATGTCTCTGAAATGCTGAGCTGCAGAAGACAGACAAAACCAGGCTATCCAGAAGCCTGCAAATAAAATATGACTGTTGCTGTGCAATCCAAGATTTAACTGGTAGGAGAAAGCAGAAGAAATCATCACCTTTGCCATCCTTTTAACACATAATCCTCTCTGAGGGAGGCAAGTGCTTTCCATTTCCCTGCGGAAGATTTAGATGGAGGGTGATTTAGATGGCGTTATACCTTTGCAGGTGACTGAGGCCACAGAAACCTTGTTTTCTATTCCCTCTGGATGCATCTGCCTAGAACTACATTTTCTTTTCCTTTTTTTTTCTTCTTTTTTTTCCCCTCCTGAATCCCTTTTGTACTCGGTTTCACTGCTATACATTTCCTCATTTTTCTGTGCACATCCTTCTGTGGGTGAAGGATAAACACATCCCTGTGAATTTTTCTGAAAATAGCAGAAAAAAAAAACCCAAGACGTATTACTATTTTCCTCCGCTTCTTAAAGAAATACAGTCAGGATCACATACATCCACCATAACTTTTGTAAGTTAACAGGGACAGCAGGGATAGGAGTCTAGGCATCATTGGCTCTGGCAGTTGTCAGTGGGCAAAATGGTCATTCAGCCTATGCAAAATCTAAACCATCTTCTATCTGTCTGCCACTGCATGCTGACCATACCAGAACTTAAGGCAACCCCTAATTTAAATGTGTCCAGGGCTGGGTGAGTCTGAGTTTATGTGCAAGGTATCTGGGCTTACACACAACTAAGTAGAATATATTTTTTTTTACAGTTCTTTCTTTACTGCCTCTCCATAACTTTCCAAGATTGTGCACCCCTAGGTTAAAGAGCATGCATTTTTCTGGTTTTGCAGTGTCTACCACAGTGAGCCCCAGTCTAACTAGTCTCTTGAGTATAACCACTCTATGACCCTTGCCAGATTCAACCCCACATGGGCTTTGGCTTTTCTACCCTCAAACCTGCATGCTCAGACAATGTCTCTGCATTCCTCCTGGGTTGTTTTCCTCCTAGACAAGCACTATCCCTGTTTCCACCTTCTGTTCACTTCTTTTTTATGTTTAAATTTAGTGAGGAGCTCTTTGCTCACACATGCATGTCTCCTGCCATCTTTGCTTGAACACTCATCAGGATGGATGAATCTTGAGCATGGAGAAAATGATCCCTGATAAACAACCAGCTCTTATGGACCCTTCTTCTACTCTGTTTCACTGTTTTCAAGGTCTCTGCTGTCAACATCGCCCTGCACCTTCTTACTAATACAGTCCACAACCTCTTCAACAGATTGTGGGTCATCATCATCTCCCCTCCTTGCCCCTTCATTCCTAGTTTAAAGATCTCCTCCCCAGGTTGGCCAGGTTATTGACAAATATCCTTTGTCATTTGGTATTTGCTCCATTTAGTCATGTGGATACTATCTTTTCCTCAATCCTCAGAGAGGGTCCCAAGGCTCTAAAAGCCAAACCCCTGTTCTCAACACTGGCTGTGCAACTATTCGTTGATCCACAGGATCTATCCTTTTTTCATCAAGCCCTTCCCCCTTAATGGGAGAATCAAGGAGATGCCACCTGGGCCCCCATGTCCTTGGCCTTCACCTCAAGTGCGATGTAGTCATGCTTGCTACACTCCAGGTTTCCCCTGCCAGTATCATTGGTGCCCACATGAAAGAGCAGCAGGGGGAAACAGTGTGAGGACCAGACAAACCTTGCCAACCTCTCCACAGCATCCTGGATCCAAATGCCTGGCAGGCAGCAAACACCCCTAGACAACAGGTCAGACCAGCAGATGGTGGCCTCCATCCCCTGCAGCAGGGAGTCTCCCACAGCTAATACTTCTGCTTCCTCCTAGTGCTTAGGCTCAGCCAGCTCAGATGCTTCATTGGACCCAGCTCCCAGCCCTTCATCTGCTACCTGAGCACTGAACCTCCGATGTGGTTATAGACTTGCAGATGGGGCAGGAGTTATCCTCCTAGTGTGAAAAGTCACAGTATTCCAGCCTTTACCATCATGGAATTCTTTGGTAAGCACAGACTTGGTCTGCCCCTCACTCAATGCAATTAGGGGGTTAGGCTCTTGAAAAAGATTCAGTCAGTGTCTTTCTCACCATCTCTGTTGCTGCACTGTCTGCTGACCTCCTCCCACAGCTGCTTTACTTGACTACACAGACCCTTCCCCAGTGCACACCTCCTACAGGCAAGGAGCCCATCTCCCCCAGCCCCAGAAAGAGGACCCAGTCATCCCTGCAGCCCCAGGCCACAGAGCTGCATCCTCCCTCAGGAGCTCAGTTTGAGTTGAGCTCTTTGGCACACCAGGGAAACCTGCTCCAGTGAGTGGTGGGGGACCATGCTCTGTAGCACTTCCCCTTCATCACCATCACCACACATGTACACTGTGCACAGCAGAGCCTCTGATACCATTTGGTGCCTACTTCTGCATAAATAGTTTTATAGGACTCTCCCCAGCACCTACTGGAACGGTGCTTGGCCCTCCAAAATCAGGAGTCAGATGGAAACAGAAAATGGAAAGCACCCGTTGATCAGGAATAGCAGACAGAACTTGTTAGAAGCTACTAGAGCTTTCTAGCCATCCCAGCTCACTGTAGTTACCCTTTTCCAGTGGCATCAGGCAGCCTAAAGTTCCTTGAAGAGTTCCCAGGAGAAATTCCCAGAAGATCTAGGAGCAGAAGCCAGAAAATGCTGCACAAACTGCTGCATCCATTGGTTATCTCTTTTAGCTGTGGCTCCTGAGGCAGCATGTTCAGTGCTGTTCAGTGCCTTTCAGTATCAGCTAAATTCAGCCATCAGGCTATTTTTTTTAATTACTCTGATTTACAACAGATTAAGTTTCTGAAAAGGGACCTTCTTCAGACTGTCTTCAGAAGCTACAGCCATCAGAGCTGACAGCTGTGCTTATATTGAACTTCTCAAATTTTAATGAGACTCCATGTAGGTTTTTTAGCTTTAAATATGCTCTTGCAATTCCAAGGTTAAAAGTTGCTACCTTATGGTCAGAGACTGTGGGATCAAGGAACTGCAGCTGGCATAAGTTGCTTTACCTCCACCAAAACGAGAGGAATCACAGCAATTCACAGTTGTTCTGCATCTGGAGAGTGTGACTTCTCCATTGTACATGTGAATGACAGCTTCAGTGATGAGACAGGACCAGAATGATCCTTCAGATTTCACTTAACTCACTGTCACCCTTACGTTTGTAACAGGAGAAAATGTCAACTATGGCTAATCAAAATATGTTTTCAGAAGCTGTCTCTTCGCACAAAATACTATTAGTGACATCAAACCAAACAAAATATTAATTTTACTCAAAATCTGCTAATGAAGGATCCAGATTTTAAGTGACTGTCATAGTTGCTTGGGGAGGGGGGGCTTTACAGACAGTACATTTGTTGGAGCCATATGAGCAAAATAGGTCAACTGAAGTTAGCTCATTTGCAAATTTTTATAGTTAGTCTTTTCAGTTGTAATTTTAATGAGGTATTGAATGTTCAGAAGAGTAACACATTGAGGTGCATAAGTTAGTGTTAGCACGTTTTAAATATTCACATGTACATTATAAAAAACTGTTAGAAAATGATAGACTAAAAGTTTATAAAAGCAACAGAAATTGAGACTCTCTTGACTATAAAAGTTTTCAATCCATGATTTCCCCACAGCACTAAAACAAGAACTTCTTCTAGTTATTGAACCAAAAGTTTATACTCAAATGAGAAGGGGAATATTCACCAGCCAAGAGAAAATATCTGATTAAGGAGTATGTTAGAGATGGAAATAAGATGATTGTAAAGCATCTCAAATTAAAAGCCATAATGTCACTGGCCATTGAAATACTTGGAGGAACAAAGAAGACACATGCCAGAAATCCATGATGTGATTTACAAAATGTGGGTCTCAACATCTTCCTTCCTAATTGTCTTTTTATTCTTTTTTATTATGAAGTAATTGTGACATGTTATTTCAGCAGCTTGGAGGAAAGTGTGGCCACAATACACTCATTGGTGACATGGATGTTGGATGGAATGCACCGTCAGCAAGTATGCCAATGACAGCAAGCTGTGTGGAGTGGTCAATACGTTGGAGGGGAAGGATGCCATCCAGAGGGACCTGGACAGGCTTGA
>RSEF01000003.1:103571759-103606675 GCA_003993805.1 Himantopus leucocephalus
GAAGATAATACAGATTATTCCCCCCACTCTCTCCTTCCAGGAATTCAAATCCTAGTTCAAGTGAGCATTAAAGCACAAATGTGATAGACAACAAGCTAATTTGTGGTTCATGGATTTTGTATATTGCTCTTTTCTGCTCTGATGTTCCTTTTCTTTACTGCTTATTTATTTGGCTCCAGTTTATTGCTTTACACTTTGTTTTTTATTGAATTTATTATTTTTATTAAAATTTTTGTTTTATGTATGACTGATACAATTAAATGCAAAAACTGTGGGCTTCAGCAAACTTCAATACATGAAGTTTGTCCAAAGTGGAGCCTAAACACTGGGAACCAGCAAGAGCAAAAGAAACCCATGTGAGATTAAAACTGTGTTAGATTTGGGAGGAAGAAACTGTCATCCAGGACCTGCCTNGAGAATACACAATTATTTGCTTTTCCCTAAAATCTTGTTGCCCAAAAACTTTATCCACATGTGGCTGAGGTCAAACACCACTTGGGAACTTAGGAAGATTGCTCGATCAGTCCATTCACCACAGGTTTCTAACCACAGCTGGATTTGCTGAAAAGGGGAAGCTGGCCTCACATCCCCGCTCGCTCGCGGCCAAGCAGCGCTGTCTGGGAGCAGAGGTGGGACCAGAGCCCAGATGCTGGCCCGAGGCCGGGCAGGTCACAAACAGATGATGTTATTTATTTAAAGTGGATCTTCGTCATAACATCTCCAGGGAAAGTTTGTTAACTTTGGCAGACTTCTCACTTCCCCACACTTTTATCTTGTGATATAAGTTGATGACAAGGTCACAAATGATTCACAGAGGCAGAAGTTTTCCTAATACTTGGCAAAAGTGGCAGGACATCCAGAGGAATTATTCAATTAATACTGCAAATACTCCTTAAATGCAAACACGAATGACTGGTTTAAAAGTATCGTTTAAAATTCTTGCATCTACTCACTAGCTGGATTTTCATCAACTTTTTAAATTGTCCGGGAATAGTGAGGTGCTGCCCATCCAGCCTGGCTGTCACTCCAACTCCTGGCTCCCCTGCCCCTACGGACCAGACCTTGCTGCTCCTGGATGCTGGTTCGGAACCCTGTGGAGCTGGTGGCAAGATCTACCCATGACTTCTCCCTTAGACTGACCACTGAAAGAGTAGTCAGCTCAGGTCATGAGTCCAGAACTGACTTGCCTAAGTCTGAGCTTACCAAGTAGAAATAGGGACCGCTAGAGAAAAACTCACTGCTTTCTGAAATGGGTGACAGCAGGAGAGACACTGCGGAGGCGTATCTCCCTCTCCGTTGAAAGAAGGACTGCCAGCCCAGATTTAAACAACTATTTTTCATGTGTGATAAGTTAGGTGAGATGAATCCCACCTCCGGTGCTTGAATTAGGAGTCACAGCTATTTCTTTCCCACCAGCTGTAGAGGAGGCAAGATCTGGCAGGTCTGTGTAGCCTGGATCACTCATCTCACTCTTAAATTTAAACACTGTATTAGTAGCAATGCCTAAATTAGGCATTTAGAGTAGGTGGTTTAAATATGGTCCCTGATCATAATTTCATATGCTTTTAGAGTGCCTGGAAACACTTGGGCTTCCTTCCAGACTGAAACATCCAAATAGCATTGCATTATAAAGATATCGTGAATGATGTATAGCTCTGTATCACAAAGTAATGCATAGTGTTTTTATCTATGTTTACTTTTTCCTTGAGTTTGGTTTGAACGTACCCAGCAAAGTTGCTGATATCAACCACAGCAGTGACAAAAATATGATTGCACCGTTGTTTAAAAAAAAAATATAATCTTTTTATATCTGAATATTCCTTTTTTCCCCTCGTTCTCATTGTTGGAAGATATTACTTCAGAGATTGGCCATTTCAGTTCATTCCAAGTTTTAAAAGGCAGTAAGAAGGTTGCAGACCTACAAGCTAGCCTTATCTAGTTATTTAATCAAATAAAGTATGTTAATTGTATGCTGAATGGTATATTGTCTGCTCTGCCAGGAAAAAAGTAGTCTCCAACTCAGTACCTTGCTGGCTTACAGTTCATTTAACAATGGGGAAGGATTTATGGAATTTAACGTAAGGCAGAAAAAGTAACTTCACTTGGCTTTTTCGGGAAAAGAAGTATTGGGGGCCAGGATAAAGGAAAAAAAATTATGAGAACTTTAAAGCAGAAGAGATTCTATTTTATGGGCCACAGAAACATGGATAGATACAAGTCCAAAAAAGTTACGTGCCTGTTTCGTCTGGTTTTGTTTTCGTTTGTTTTTTTTTAATCTTATGTTTAGTTTTACTATTCACAGTAATGACACCCTTATTAAATGAATAGGAATCAATGCAGAGATGATCTGGAAAGTACATTGAAAATAAAAGGTATTTAGCTTTCATAATAAATATAGAATTATTATACATGATTCTGTGCACCTTTATTCATATGAGACTAAGGAGGAATATGCCTACTTTTGAAACTATATCCTGCTGTCTGTTACATAAATCTTCATTTTATTTAAATGTAACTGAAAATGAGCATTCACTATGGACATTCTCTAGACCTTCCTGAACATCTGGAATGGTGGGCTCTGCTTTCAAAAGAGGAAAGAACAGTGAAGATAAGTGAGACAGAGAGGTAGGGAGTCTTACACTTCCACATGTCTTTATGTGAATACTTCACAGGACTGCACCCAAATTGCATTTAATCTAGCTCTTATTTTTTAATCTGTTAAAGGGGTATATTACTTTTTTACAGACAAACGATGATACTTGAAGATAGACCCATTGAATGGCAAGATCTAGAAACCTCTCTCTTATCCTCCGTGTTTTGTATAAATTAAACTTTGTAGGAACCCCAGCATGTCCCTTTTTTTTTGCACGGGGCTCATAATATAGTGGCACCATTCATTCGGAATTCCTCCATCTGACCATCCCCACCCCATTCCTGCTAATAATTTTCTCTTCATCTGCTCCCAGACAGCTCAAATGAACGTTTCCAAGCCTCTTTTTGGTCCTTTGGAATAAAATACATGTACATACCACATAAACATACATCCAGTGCAAGCCAGGGAGAGATATGCAGAGTTTCCATTAGTGCAGGAACTCCTTGGAGTATAGTTTAAACTGACTCCAGGAAAACATACTTGGAGATGACATACGAGAGAAAGGAGGATTCCTCTGTTTAGAAAGAGGTTTGAAGCAGAGCCTTTGTGGGTTGTGTTCCACTATTCTAGCGTAGAAAGACCAAATACAAGCTTTCTCACAGACAATTTCTGGATGAAGGAAAAAGCTGTAAAGACAAGTTCAGCAGTGCATGGATACTCTCTAAGTATTTTAGAATGACATGGGGTTTACAGCCACCGTGATGTCTGTAGTCATTGCAAAGCTAGACCTGTGAAGTCACACAGCACAGCTAACAAGCTGAGAGACCTCCGAGAACATTTAGCAAGTGAGAATCTGACAGCTTCTCAAGGTGAGGCCAAGAACAGGCAGTGTTGCTAGAAACTCATGGTAGTAAAACTGAACCACAGGTTTACATGAAAGGAAATATTCAAAGGTATTTTTATTTTTAATCGTCTATTATTTTCATAAGAATATTTTTAGGAAAAAAAGTACTCTTTTAGAAGCTATTAAATAGAAAATTTACTTTCATGAAAAAGATTTGAGAAAGATTTTCCTGGCTGGTGTGGTGTGAAAGACCTTACCTTATTCGATATGCATAAATGAAATCACTATTAGTTAGGAAATGTTTAATGCTTTTTCTATGAAAGCATTAAATTTAGATGCTGTGTAGGTTTTTGCATACATATTCTGGCATTAACAGCCATAACAATATCTTTAACTGTAGTCATGTTTGTTCAACACTGTCAGTTAGAAAACCATGTTTCAAATATTCATAATTTTGTTAAATTTTAATAATCCAAGATGAAATGTCCCATATTAGAGGTCTGCTTTAGGCTTATTTTTTTTTTTTTTATTTTTTATCATTTTGACAAAATGCTTTAGATAATGTTTTTGAGAGCAGGGTAAAGGCAACACATATATTTGTGTCCATGCTAAGAAATTCTTACAACCTTTTTGTTGAGAAGCTGTATTAACACAATGTTTTGAAGCATAGACCCAAACACTGGCAATGGATGGAAGCTCTTCAGACTTCATGTGCACCTTGCTTCCACAGCAAGTGAGCACCTACTTGCCTTTCCAAGCTGCAGGCTTTGGGCAGGCAGATTCCTTTCGCCGCTGCTGCGGTAGGAGCAAAGCAAGGTGCAAAATGTTGTATGATCCTGATCTCAACCAAACAACTGCCCAGACTGATGCAATGGGTCAATTGTTCTTTTCCTTGCTTCATTCTTGGAAATCACTCAGCCATTTGAAACTTAAGGAAGGAAAGAAGGAAGCGAGGAGCTTGAGGCCTATTGTTGAACTTTAACCATTTGGGTTAAAAACAACAGAGTTACAAGTAAGACCTTTAGAAGGAAGATAAAGGAACTGTTTTGCACAGGGACAAATTTTCACCTTCTGCAAATGTGTAGCATCACCATCCCTGGAGGTGTTTAAAAGACAGGTAGATGTGGTGCTTAGGTTTAGTGGTGGTTTCGGCAGTGTTAGGTTGATGGTTGGACTCGATGACCTTAAAGGTCCCTTCCAAACTAGACGATTCTATGATTCTATAATCAGTGACGTTCAATGACAGATGTCTCTTAAAGATGAAGTATCTTAGATTATGTACATCACATGTTACAATTCATTAGTCTTCCCATCTTGAAAATAAAACCAGATCAGACCCAAAGCACAACTGGAAAACCCATTTTTAAGCATTGCAGTTTGGAGAAAGTGTCATTTTACTGTGTATTTCATGGCTGAGTAACAGAAACCAAACACTGGAAGGAAAGCTGTTCATGCTGTGCCATATGTCTAACCAAACTGGAAAACATAATAACAGAATATCTCATGAGATCTTGTCCTCATGAGATTTACAAATTTGAGAAAGTGTTAAGATAAGTATACGAAACCATGAGTGCTCGAATCTCAGAATCTCAAAGGATTTGAAGCTTGCCTGTTGTTTCTAACATATGTTTTAGTCTACTTTGTTATGACCTCGAAGTGTTTAAATTTCTTTTAAGTTTCTTTTTAATTCTGCATTTCTGTGAGGCTATTTAGAACTACCTTTCACACACCACTGAGGTCAGAAAGTTTTATAATAACAGGGAGTATATAATTTCCAGAAAAGCCAGAGCATTTTATTTGCTTGCACATACATGAACATGTGGTGTATGTGGTACAGAGCTTCTAATCATGCTTTTTAAACCAGCACAGAAGTTTTGATTCAGAACACACTAGTCCTGACAGAAAGAATAGATATTCCTAGAGAACTGAGGATTTATCCACACATCCCACAGCATTATTAGAGAAAATCTTCCACATTTTGTTCAACCTACTAACCTTGATTTAAACTAGGAATGAGTCAGTTTTTGGAGCAATCTCAAAATCACTTGCACCTGTAATCATAAAGTATTTTTTTCCCAAAGCTGGTTGTGATTTCTCAACCTGAGAATAATGTGACTCTACACAAAAGTTTCTACTCATGTGAGATTAAATGCCTAAGGCCAAATGCCAAGTGCAAAGCTGCTGTATTGATATAACAACAAAACTCCTGACAGTGGTCCTGGTCAAAGGACCCAATCCCAAGACCACAAGCTACATACAGAGTCAGGTAATACATCTGGATTCTGTAATGTCTGTCTCAGCCCTTTCCGATAAACTCCTGCTCATACCTTTTAACCCTTTTTCATCCCTATTTAAAATACTTCACTGTTCCTCAGGACGTTCAAAAAGCTGCTTCTGAAGACCATAAGCCTCGTACCACTGATGCTGGTTTAGTCACAGGAATAAGTCCCGTAAGGCGCTACTTCTCCAGTGAGTGCTGAGCTGAGCTTCAAGGACAGAGGATTTCTTGCTTTTCACCGAAGCACAGTTGCTAAGAATGATGGCATATCAAACGGGAGGAAGTTAGGTAGATGTATGGGAAAAATGCAGGCTATATAAACCATTTTTTTTTTCTTCCCAACACCTAAATGTCTTAGGGGACAGTAAGAAAATGAGAAGAGAAAGACAATGAACTGTGCAGTGCAGGTGATGTGGTGATTCAGGTGCTGCACTGGCACGGGATGCCCCGGCTTCTCTTCTCGCTCTACGATGCAGCATCAAAGCTGTCCCTGATTCAGGTATCATCTTCCAGGTTTCATCAGTTTTGCTGAGTTCAGCTGTAAATTCAGTGTGGCCTCAACATTCACTGTGCAAATTCATTGCTTCATACATTTTTGAAGCATCTCAGCATTTCCTTAACCCAGCCAGAAAGAGTGTGGACTCTGCTTTAGCTTTCCAAGAAGAAACTCTAGGGTTTTTTAGCATAAAAATCTTCCCATTCCCAATCCCCACATGAAGTTTCACCAAAAAAAAAAAAAATTATAAGGGAACTACAAGCCATTCTTCCAAATGTTTCTGCTGCTTTTTTTCTCTTACAAGTTTGCTTTTTCAGCCTTTCTCCAGAGCTTTTCTTGCTCCCCTTCTGATCTTGTCCTCCCTCTCATTTCTCTGCTAGACTTTTCCTCATCTGTCTCTGTCCCCTTCCTTACTTCTTTCGGAAGGGATTTGGGTCAGCAGTGGTCAGCCATGCTTCCTTCAGGCTGATTGGACACTTCTGTCTCTGTTTGACAGATGAAATTCCCAAAGCTCCTAGTTAATTTTAGGGTGTCTGGGGGAGGAAGGAGCCTGGCAGTGAACCAAACACACATTTAAATGTGCCAGAAAATTACACAGCAGTCAGAAAATTGCAAAATCTGCAATTTTTATGCAGCCCACAATTTTCTAGAGGTCTTGATTATCATCCGGAGTTCAGTGTTTTACAGGAAGTGCAAGAGGTTACATTTCCAGTGATTTTTAAGTGACCCCAAAACTATTACATTGGAAAAAAAATCATACCAGGATTAACTATTTCAGTCATATTTTTATCTATTTCAAGAGCAGTCAACATGGAAAAAGGCTTTTTTTATGAAACAGATTGCAGTTTTGAAAGTGGTTATTCTAAGGTTTATATCCACAACAAATTATCCAAGCAATGGTGGATCTGATGCATTTTGTCTTTGGGGAGATCCAAACTGAAAATTCTGTTGTAGGAGTGGGTTTTTTTGTGCATACCTGCATAACACAATGGAGGTTAGAGAGAACTGTATCTTACGAGGCAAGAGCAGTGTAAGTTATTCGTTATATAGAAAATGCTAACAAGATAAACATATGTAGCTGCTGCCTGTTGGAAAACAGAAAAAATGGAATGGACATGACCTTGTGATTGATCTTGTAATTTGCTCCAATATGACCGCTTTTCACTCACCCCAAGCTGCTAAGCACCAGCTTGTGAGTTTGGGGACGGCCAGCAAAAACCCCCTGGAGGTGATTGTGCAGGTGCCTGAACGTACAAGGGTCTGTAACGTGGTTTTCAGCACAAAAACCCCACCCTATTTCATTCAACTTCATCACTGAAAGGAGTGCAAAACCACAAACTTACGCCATGAATTCTCACCACTCAGGACCATCTAATTTTCTCCTGTGTGCTGCCTTTTGTGCTTAGGCAGGGTTGCCACAAGTGTGTCTCTGCAGCTTTGAGGATAGCCAGTGAAATCCCCACTGTGGGCTACTGCAAAGGCACAGCATGCTTTCTGTCCCGGCGTGTTGCGGTGCCAGGCGAGGAGCTAACACGTGTGCTGTTTGCGTTCATGGAAAGAGGAAAAGGAGAGAGATTTTACTGAGGATTGTCAAGACCCCATGGCCCCTAAGAGCTGCATCTGTATCCAAGAATCCTTTTAATCTTTGAGCTTTTACGTCTCTCAACTTTTTAATTCCTGTCAATGGACAGTAGCAAATGTTGAAACGTGCAGAGATTGCCTTAACTGGCAGAGGCTGTCTTATTTGGGGTCCTAGCCTGGAATAAAATGTATATGGCTGTGATTATGCTCTGCTGTGCATGCCGCAGCCCTGGCTCCTCCATGCACAGCCTGTCCAGTGTGGCTTTGTGCAGGGATGGGAGTTGGGCACACGCAGCCACCGCTGAGGGGACTCAGCGAGAAGGGAGCAGGTGCCCTCCTGCTGGTTCCTCAGTCTGGGCAACTGGGAACAGGGAGCCTGAGAAGCTTCCACGCACTGAGGTGCAACCATCATGTACAAATCCTTTGATTTGGTATCTAAGACAGTCTTGTCAATTAACCACAATATCTTTTTCCTTCCATAAGCTGTAACATGTTCCTGTTACATGGCAGTTTATGCCCCATTTGGCTCTTTCTCTAGGAAAAACTCTAGAATTTGCTGACTTTATGCTAGCATACAAAGTGGATGATAAGGAGGGGCAAGAGCAGGGGAATGATAAGTTTGCACCACACTAGATTTGAAACCCCAGCAGGCAGTTACCTGAGAGCTTCACAGGTAGGTAATGGAGTGAGGATGGAGTGACAGGAACAAGTGACCTCAGGATCTTGCTAAGGTCCCTGTAGGCACCTATATCCTGAGCATATGAGGTTTGTCATCATAGAATCATAGAATGGTTTGGGTTGGAAGGGACCTTAAAGATCATCTTGTTCCAACACCCAACACGTGTTCCAACACATGGGCAGGGACACCTTCCACTAATCCTGGTTGCTCAAAGCCCCATCCAGCCAGACTCACTTGTCTTGTTACTCTGGATTCGAGCTGCATCTATGACCTCAGTACTGGCACATCCACACAGATTGTTTGGGGTCTTCCATTGAACCCAAGTCCCCTGAGGTGAAGGATGTCCCATGTGTCCCAGTAGACTGTTAAGTACAGATAACTTTCAGTATAATGCTTCCTTGTATGATGGGCGCACATGTGCACAGCATGTGTGTGGGGGGTAGCACTTTATATACAAAGACAGTCTGGTCTTCAGCATGTGAAGTTGCTACATGGAGAGTCATTTTTGGCCTGCCTATCTTCAGAAAATCTTGCAAAAAATACAGCTTGCTAATTTGTGTTAGTTAAGAGAAATTAATAAGAAATTGATCAAATGACTGTTACTTACAACACTGGGTTTGTCCTTTTAATGAAATGTCATCTCTCTTTTCTATTGACACACTTCCTAAGCTGATATTTAAGAACAGCATCAGAAATATGTGTTTATAAGCTTAATTTCTCCATGCTAGCTCTCCTTATAACTTAGAATTATACATCAACTTACATTTGTGCTCCTTGACGCTGGAAAAATGGTGATGACTGTGAGATTCTTTTTATAAAAGGAAGACTAATAAAATTAAGCAATAATCTATAAGCATGAGAAGGTTGCAGCTTTAAATAATGTCTCCTGCTGTGAACTGAATAGCAAGGTAAAGTAAAGGTTTTAGCATTTATAAATGTCAAGGCAACACAGACGTTCATTTTAACAGCATGACATGCGTATCACTTATAAACTTATTGCACTTAAAGATTATTACCACTATACTATACAGATGGTTTCGGGATCCAACTTAAAATTTTAAATGGTTTTGAATTTGAAAGCTTTGTTGAAATAACTGATAATTCTACTAAATGTCTTGTCACTAAAGGCAGGAATAACAGTAATGCTATAAAAAGCGTCACACTCTTACATGATATTAAATTTTTCAATGCGAAAAGAAAACCCTAAACAACTTGACTACAGCCCTGGATGCTGTCTCAAATATTCTGATTAAAAAATACTACAACTGGAATTGGCCAGAAATGTCATTTAGCCCAAGCTGCATTTTCTGTCTGCTTGCCGTCAAGAGACACAGGAAACGCTAGAATTAAATGGTATAGATTCAGACTGTCATCAAGACACTGCACTTTCAAAACAGTGGTGAAATGTATTTACTTAGCCAGAAAGAAATGAGGTTGAAAAAGTGAGAGATGTCATGTCAGCACCTCCAACTGGGAAATAAGACGTGGTCTATATGCCAGTTTATTGCTCTGATCAGGGACCCTGACATTTTCCTTCCCTCTCCCTCCCTCCTATCCTCCAAACTGCTCAGCTGAAAAGAATGATGAAAATGCACCATGGTGGTTTCTTCCAGGATGTCACTGCCATTTGGTGATCTAATTGGCCCCAGAGGGCCACTCAACCATTTCCATCAGAGATAGAAAAGATTTTCTTCCTTCTGCTAGAGACTGATAGGAGGCATTAATTATGCGGACAGCATCCAAGAGAGCAACAGTCATTCTCAACTAAATCAACATGCAAAACAGCCATGGAAATTGTCACATCATAACAGCAAATGGCTATGGCAGGAGGAAAAAAAATCCCAACTTATTCTAAAAAAGAACCAACGCAAAATTGGTTCTGATGTGCAGATTCTACAAAAGTATAAATGCTTGTACTTGATATCGTCTCTTTCATTAGCAATGTGATTTAAAATAGGGTATTTCTAAAGTTTTGCAAGAAAAAGATATTGTAATAAAAGCCAGACAAGGACTTTTGAAGCTTTTATTTGAGCTCCTTAAACTGTTAGGAGACAAAAGTACATTTCAGTCAGCCATAATGGGATATGCTTACTTTATTGGAACCACTCTTTTCCCCACCTTGAAAAACTAAAAGAAAAAAATGGGGGAAAAAACCTCAAACTCCAGTCATTTATTTCCTGGAAAACATGAGCCTTTCTTACAGTGTGAATTGAAAATCCTGGGAGGGGAAGAGAAAATGAAGAGGTTTTGGACAATGAAGTCTGCTCCTTTTCCTAGCAGTACAAAATTGGACAAAATGCTTCTTCCTTCAGAAAAAAAAGCAAAGGGAAATATAACTTACAAGAAGGAGAAGGGGAGGAATTGTGGCAGGAGGAATATTAATAAGAGCAAACAGGGAAAACAGACAGCCTCAGTTCTACAGAGTACGTACACATTGCAGACAGCTGCATAATTTACCCAGGAGAGGTGTGTCACAGGGAGCTATTGTTAGGACAAAAGTGAACTCATTTGAAGCTAGCTCTAACCCCCTGACACTGCATTGCCACTCCCATGGAGATACCCCACTACCATTTCTAAGAAAAAAAGTCAATCATTGGGAGAGAGCTCTGTGCTGTGCTGTCACCATGACTTACCTTCACCAGGGCCAACAGACTACATGCAGGCAGGCACTTTACATGTGTGCTGCAGCATGGTCGATGCCTCCAGTGGGAAGGCTGCGATCTTAGCCAACATCAGGGACCACCATCTAGTACACGCACCATAGAATGGAAATCTGCATGCTGACCAAAAAATTACAAAAATATGCTGGCAAACCCTCCTAGTTTGGAAAGGGCAAGTAAAAGCAATGTGGGCAAGCTCATGCTTTGAGGGGGACTTTGTTTCTCTCCCATGCAGCTGCAGCATGCCAGAGCACTTCAGCTTCGGTCAGGAATAAGTCTTTCAGGCCATGGGCAAACAGTCCCTGCTCTTCCTGTGCCAAAGCACATGCTTAAGTCCCTGAGGAAATTTAGGAAGATCCAGAGGGCTGATCTTTGTTTCTCAGTGCTTGGCTTGAGTGGGATGCAGATAGGTGGATTCCCCCTTCTCCCATCTTTGGAGTAGTAGAAAAAATTCTGGCCCAGCATCTGGAAATTGTCTCTGTGAGTCTGACTCCAGCCAAAAAGATTCAAGCCAACATTAGACATAACATTACTAGACAACAAGTCTTCGTCTGTGAAGTTGATTTCTTCCTTGTATAGTCTTAGAGTCCTCCAGGAACACTCCTCCTGAATTCCCAGCAAGAAAATCCCATTATCCCTTGCTGCAGAGCCAAGACACATCAATTCCACTGCAAAGCATGCTTTGGAAAAAGAGGAGTTTACCAATAGGATATGCCTCGCGGGTGTTCCCTGACAAAGGAATAACTTTCCCAGTAACTTAGATATTAAGAGGACCAAGCCAAAACAGTGAAGGGGATAGCACAGTGTCCACTGTCACCGTTTTGCTGCTTCTAATTAGAAGCATCTCACTTTTTTTGCACAAGTGTCTGTTGTCAATCAGACCTCACTGAAATTGGCATAGGTAACTGTAGGTTAAATCACATCATTTCACAAGTCACAGGATTTTATGATAACATATCAAACACTTTCATGATGCCAACCAATCTGTCAGCATCCCTATGAGAAACAGATTCTTTTTAAATTAAGAAAAGATGGTAAATGTAGTTGAAATGGTAATACAACCAGTGGAGCCAGAACATAATAAAGTCAACATTGTACAGTATATACAGCGTGCTTTCAGCTTGAGAGAATGCCTTATGACAGCTAATGACCAGTAAAATAACCCTCCTGGCTTAGGAAATCTGTTTCATCTTGAAAGGTAAGGGGTTTGGGGTTTTTTTTGCAAACACTTGTCTGTGCTAACGTTAGGTCCTGTTCAGTCCCAAGTCAAGGGACTTTAATCTACATTGACCATTGACTGTAGTCATTGGGACTTCATGCAGAAGCAAGTGTCTGTCCGCACTGTGTGTGGCAAGACTAACATCCTGGTCTAGTTAAGCACTTAACTAGAAGCACCTGAGTACAGTAACACTAGTTATATAGTGAAAACCGATCATCAGTCAAGAAAGCTGCCAGATCAAAGACCTAATAGATTTCTAAGAACATGATGAAAATATGTTCTACGTAACAAGCATCTGTGGGTGCAAATCTGTGCTCCTNATGATGAAAATATGTTCTATGTAACAAGCATCTGTGGGTGCAAATCTGTGTTCCTTCCTCTTTAGACACTGCTTTTCAGGGATAGAGGCAATTGTTTTACAGCTGGAGCTGGTTTGTTTTATTTTGGGGTTTTTTTTGTTGTTTTTTTTTTATTTATTCTAAAGTAAATTTTGTTTTAATTGACAGCTAATGGAAAATAATGTTCCTTATTTTTAAAGAGAGGCAGAAAAACGTAGGGCTGGTTTCAGGCTGCTGTAATTGTAACACAACATTCATTTGTCAGACCCGCAGGGAAGCTAGGGTGAAATGGTAGCATGCAATAGCAGTATGTATGCCACAGATGCTACCCAGGGATTCAGGTTAATTACATACCAGGCATGCTTAGGGACCACCCATGTAAAACAGCTGGCAGGATGGAGGCTTAAAATTGCTCCCTGCTGGTCCCACCATTGCACACTGCCCTCTTCAATTCAGTGTGAACCTCTTCGTCTGGGCTAATTTATTTCAGCCAGGATAACTAACTTAGATTCACTCATCTCTGCTCTCTGAGCCTTGCTGGCTATGGAATTGATCCTCTCCATTCCCTACCTCCTATATTGCTTCAATTGTCTGAACCTAAAGGGTTTATTGATGTGGATGGATATGTGCCATACACGTTGTTGCAAAAGCCAAAGGAACCAGGTATTAACTTAAAAGAAAAATTAGTAACAAAGACCCTCTCTAGTGTGTGAGCTCATCTACCCAAGAAATGATTCACTGTTTTGCTCCATGTTCTGATGTTGTTATACAAAATTTTCTTTTCTTATCTTCACCATAATACTGAATCATCTGAGATGCCACTGAGGTCATCCTGTTACATTTGTCTTAATTCTGCACTTCTAGGGTCTTCTGGCTTTCAACTGAACCACCGCAGTACTTCAGGATAGGGAGGACTTTGTGCTCTTAAAAAAAAATGACATATTATGAACGCGAGTATGACCACAGGTGATAGAGGGTAATGGAATATATTTGTAGTAATTCTTCTCACCCAGATCATGAATTAGGTTTAGTTTCTTAAGCCACTCCATAATCATAAATTAAAATGGTGATAAAATGTCCTTGGCTTTAGAGATATCAGCTAAAAATGACCATCATTCTTGGTATAATTTTTATTATTAAATTGTTCTCCTGGTATTGCTATACAGTAAATACAATATTTCAAGAGGGTGGTTATTACAGACTGGGTATTGTCAAGCAGCTTTTTCCTAAAAGATTTAGTAAACTGGACGCAATGAGCAGCACTAATTGCATTGCTGATGCTCTCATTTTGCTTCATCTACAGAAAGGAGATTTGGTTTTAGATACTGCATGACAAACTGTGTGTAAACAATGTGGACAGTTGAACAGCAGTCTCTAATGATGAACATACTGTGCAGACTTCCCCTTTCACCCTCCCATTCTCCCACTGTAATGTCCTTTAAGCCAAAGTTTGTTCCTTGACTTCAGCTCACTTTTCTACCTCAATTATTCAGCAGGCAGCCTGGGACCTAATTCTGGCCCCAATAACCAACATTCATATTACTAAAGACCCTGCTCCAGCACTTATATGTAACTTGAGTAACTGCTGGCACCTGAAACTCAATCCACAGCCCACTAAATCCACAGGAGAGACTGTCACTGACTTTGGTAGGCTTTAGGGTAGGCTCTTGAGCAGTCCTGTGTGCATTATTTCCTTATTCATGGGTATACGTATCTACACTAACATCAAATTCGATGGTAGATGGAAAGGGTCCTACAAAAAGAAGCTGTCCTGAAGTTCCAGTATTTTTTCACTCATATCAATAACATAATGTCCTTTGATCTGAAAAAGCCTATTAAGAGGCAATGCTAATAATGAATTGTCAGTTAACAGAAGTTGAAAATAGTGATATAAATAAATTTAGAAACTTGACACCGTCAAGGAATATGAGAGACATCCAGTAAGTGGGGCTGAGGGAAATTCATCTATGTTCAATGACCAAAATGAGAGGTTGAATTATGCAAAACCTTCTGAATCTCACCTCTGCCTACAGGACATAGAGCTCCTTTTGGGAGGATGAGCTGCTACACTCACTGGTGATAGTTAAAGCACTGTGAGATGCATCTATTTGCATTTAAAAAAGATGTGGCTCATACATTGGCCCCCACCCACTAGGGGTTACCACTATAACTCTATTTCTATCCAACTCTTCTTTTGACCTAACCAGGCAGGGGCCATGCACGATCAGAGAGAGAGTAGTGTTGCCTTGAGCTCCCATGCAGCAGGAAGAGGCAACCCGTGGAAGGAGTGGCTTTGACAGCCAAGGTTGCATAGTAGCTCCCAGTAGTGAAACAGAAATCACTAACCGCATTCAAATATGTTACTGGGAGGAAGAGGAAAGTTCATATCCTTCTTAGCCCACTTCATATAGCTGTTATAACTCCCTCTGCCCTCATTCCTGGCATTTGACCACTGCCTGCCTTGTGCTTTTCATGAAATCAGGTATCAAGACACAATAAAATTAATCTATTCCATTTATATGTATACATATGTTTGTATATATGTATAAACATGTACAGTATATAAATATATAGGCCACCAGTGAATTATAATAATAGCAATAGATGGAATTTTAATGGAGTAGAGGTACAACCACCCCGCATTACAATAGCAGTCCTACCAAGCCTAGCATCCAGCCTCTTATGGTGGCAAATAACGTGCTTTAAGGTATTGGAATCCAGTAATGCGGAACTTCATCTAATCTGGCCTGAACTCTAGGTTGCACAAGATTTCATCTCCCTTCCGAGAATGTTATGATAACCAAGTTTTGATCCTAAACTCTGTGGTTGGCAACAGATTCCACAGTATAACCCCCATGCTGTGACAAATATTTATTACACTTTTTGAATGTCTCACCTCTAAATATCACTGATTTTTCCCATTTTTCCCTGTCATTCAAAAGGTACAGCCAGTTTCTGACACCTTCCTTAGGTGTTTTTTAGCTATATATGTGGACGTGGTTTTATCTTGAATCTCTAACAAGCAACCTTATGCTTTTTGCAGCAAAATAATCCATGGAGCAAGGACTCTTGGGAACACAAAATGAGCATTACTCTAAATACATCTGAGTACACCAGCTTTAAGAGTGAAGCTTATTCTTTGGAGCCATGCATTTTAAATTGGTTACTCTGTGGTGGATTAGGTCCAATTGTAAGAGCATTTTGTTCCTCCATGGCCTCTAGCCAGGCAGGTAGAAAATCTTCCTGAGAGATGAAATGAAAACTCTGAGTCTCTTCAGTCTGAGGGAGAGGGACTGAACCAAGGTCTCCTCCTTCCTCAACGCATGCCTCACTGGAATGCAACTACTGAACGTGGGAGGTACCGGGCATTTCAAAACATATGTGATGCAGAGTCCTTTCCTGATGCACAGCTCAGCTCCTTGCGGTCTACACAACAGATCTGAGACTCAGCCTCAAGGACTCAGTAAGACTGCACCGAAACACTACATGAAAGAACATCACCAATTTTTTATTTCTTTAAATTTATTTTTTTTTTACTTTTTATATTTAAAGACCCTATCTATCTT
Source organism: Himantopus leucocephalus (assembly GCA_003993805.1). Taxonomy (NCBI): domain Eukaryota; kingdom Metazoa; phylum Chordata; class Aves; order Charadriiformes; family Recurvirostridae; genus Himantopus; species Himantopus leucocephalus. Next base: position 103,588,014 of record RSEF01000003.1, read on the forward strand.
TTGTATGGCTTTTAATGCTTTCAGTTTCTGACAGGAGTGCTCTGAAAATGCCTACCAGATCAGGCTTCACACTGAATTCGGGTGTAGTTCTGGGCACACCCGAACCAGGAGTTTTAGATGTTTGAAGACCATTCGTGTCAAATGACAAGCTTCTGTGAAGCATTGGTGCCCCCAGGAAAGAGGAGGGATCAGGAGGTGCCCAGGTCCTTTTTTCAGAGTTGCATAATTCCAGTTTGTCATAGCCTCATCACTTCAGCACCTTCCGTCACCTACCATAACCTCCAGCGTCATCTTACAGCACCTAAATCTCCACTGCTTTACAAGTTGCTGTCAGGAATTTAGTACCTTAAGGCTGACTTCAACACCTTTCTTTTATGTTTTATGTTTTTTTCCAGTTTTATAGCCATTACACAACTGCAGTAAATGGCAACAAATCAAGTGAATGACTTAAAGCACTGCAGAAAAAAATCCCTTGTCTGCTCATGCTGCTCTCTCAAAAAGAGTTAAGTGCTTATTAGAGTAATAAGTAATATTTTGACCTGCAGAACAGCACGTTTTCTTCTTTTCCTTTTTGACTGTTTAATATAAACAAAATAAATGACTCTCTTGTAAGCTCTTTTTGATGAGGCAATGCTAATAAACAGCACCTGATTTCAGACTCCAGCCATTCCAGGTGCAGCTCACACTTGGCTCGGTGCTGTCAACAGATCCTTGGGGAGCCCCTTTTCCTGCTCCATGAAAATAATTAACCCCCCTTCAGTTCTGGCTGCTCAGGGTGTGTCGTTATTTGGTTACGCAAAGCCTGGCTACCTCGGTTTTGATGTCAATGGGCTTCAAATCAGGCTTTAAGTTGAGAGGCGCCCACAGGCTTGTGATCAAAGAGTTAACTATGCAAGTTTTAATTTTCCCTTGGGTCAGCCAGCGAGCCAATAAGCTGTTTCTGTAGCTTATATTTTTTCAATCTCCTTGATATGGCATATATCCACCGGTAATAGGCCCAAGAAATCCAAATGCAATCCCTACAGAACACCTGAGAACAATCAGATTATTGCAATTTTTTGTTGTTACAAACATGAGCTATCTTCAGACAATTGCGATCTAGTCAAATTTCTAGAAAGTTGAGCTTATCAAAGTGCTACTGCGGTCTTCATTTCTCCCCTGAAAAACCTTTCAATATTTTATATATATATTCTCTCACACACACACGCACATACAGCTATACAAAATAATTTTAAAAAGATTATACAATGCAAAAAAGATTTATATTATGTCATAAACTCCTGCTTTCCCACCAGTAGCACAAATTAATCAAATTAATTCTGAATAGAAAACACCAGACCAAGGATAATTATTGCAGCCAAGAAAACAAAAACTTAGAGCTGGTGCGAAGCACAGATACAGACTGGAAAATATTTCACCTAAGCCTGTCCTAGAACACACAAAACATTTTTTTAAAAGTCTACTTTCATTCTTCCCTATAGACCCTGAGACTTCATTTCATATTTGTTTATGAGTAATTGGTTTTTACATTTACAAGAGGAACACAATGACCAGCATTGATATTGTGTGAGCCTGCTGGACTGTTTCTAGCCTAAGTGTGTGCCTGTAAAATATAGCTGGGGCCCAAGAGAAGGGGTAATTGTGCTGTTCATTATAACTTTAGCCAGATGACTATCTCTGCTAGAAAGGTGGGGGCTTCCGTCTGAGGAAAAATCTTACTGCTTCACTTGTGAAGATCAAAATGAGTGGGTGTTAGAAGGTACCTGAAATGACAGGCTGGGTAGCCAGAGGCATCCTTCTTAACTTTCTTTTTTACCTGTAAGCCTTTTTCTGATACAGAAAAGACCTTGATTCCTCCTCCCCTCTAGGCAAAAATCAAAGCATTCCACTTCATTTTAATGGATAGTTTATCTGTCTCAAGTTTTCTTGCCAGGACTTTCAAGATGTTTACTATTTGAGAGGGAGAAGTGTACAAGGGAGTGAAACAAAATAGGAAGACAAGAGGTGGGGGTGTAAAAAAACCAACTTCAAGTGACATTTAAAAGGAACAGCTCAGTGTAAGTGCTCCTTTTATCTCCACCATTCTCCCTTGACCCAATCATATTTTCAAAGTCAGGTCCAGGATTTTAGCTGTGCAATTCATATGACCTTTAACTGGATCAGCCTCCCAAGCCTCCCAAGACACTTTGAAGATTTAGACATTAGTATTTGCTTTAACTGTGGAAATATTGAGATCTTTAGTCTTTAAAAAAATGTTGATAATTCAGAACTGCCATTTGGTTATCAGATTTGACGTTGTGTTCCCTCTTAAGGCTAGGTGTCCTTGTTAATTAAAGTCAATAACACATATTCTCCCAATTGTATCTAGTTCATTAGTTTCATTCATTTGACAAAAAAGTCCTAAAAACTTTATGTTGAAGAAATTCCATGTCTTTTTATTATTTTTTTATTATATTTTATTATATTATGTACTCCCGATAGCCTCTGTCTGTCCAGGAGAAATGGATACCACAGTTCACAAATAAGCATTGTGGTCCCCTGTGGCCAAAGGCAGCAGTACACCGAGGGCCGCCTTCTTCTGGCTTTGCAGTGCTGGGCTGGGACAAGGGAGAGAAGTCTGAACCTGGAATCTGGTTTATGACACTCCACCACAAACAGCTGCCAAACTATCGCTTCAATTAATACCCTTAGGAATATATTTTGCTGACTGTACAGAATTGATCAGCAAACTGCCATCTCCAACCAGCGTCTGTGTTGCAGTATACTGTGTAACATGACTTTGAGTGTGTTTTCATCAAAGCTGGGTTTTGGAAGGGAAAATTTAACATAATAGGGAGTTTATATTTCAAGTGAGTCCTTCCACGTGTCTGACAGATGATATGTGGTCACTTGTAAAACATCAGCTTTAAGGCATATTCGGTTTCTTTGTTGTATAGAACACAGTCACTATGCAGGGGACTGATTTGTCACCATCATTCTCTGTTGTCAAGTGAAGCAGCATCTTAAACTAAGCACAGGTTTAAAAAGTGATAGACATTGTGAGATAATTAAGCTGAGGCTCATCTATCCCATCCAGGTTAGTGCTTGAGTTCAGCACTGAGCTTTAACAAAGTTAATCATTAAACTGAGCTCTTTTTAAGTTTAATGGCTTTAAATACTTCCGTGAATTGGGGCCATATTAAAGAATTTAGAAGTCCATAGATGTGTACCTCAAATATTATGGATATTATAGGAATACTGATGAAATTACTATTTATTGAGTGCTCCTATAATTATCTCTATTCATTTTTTTACTGTCCAGATTATTAACATTGTGTTGAAACCCATTGAAAAATTCATATGTCTGGTGATGACAGAGTTACATTCATTCCCTGCTGATGACCAGGCTGCCTATAAACACATCTACCTGCTTAGGTGCAGAGCACTATGAGTTCATGCTGTCTCTGCTCTAAGTCAACAAGAGGTAAATCAATACAGAAGCTGTTTTGACACCTCCTCATGAAATTTTCCTGGAGTTAAGATATCCTGCCTCTTTGAATAGACATATCCTGACAAGAGTAGACATAGCCTGTATGTGTGTGGGTGCTAATCTTGGCAGTAACACCAAACACCCATATGCTGATGAACTCCAGACACTTGTTCCCTTATACAGAGAATTTATTGAGAATGTTGTGCTTCTTTAAGCACATCAGTGGTGCTTTGAACAAGTTCTTCTTACCAGTTACCACTTCATTGATAACCTTCTTAAAAAGAAGGGAAAAAACCAAACCCAAAGATTAAATAAATATGAAACCAAATAAAAGTATCAAAATTTTCCTGGCTAGGTTGCCTCTGGCTGGATTTAAAATTCCGTTACTGACATTATCTGTTAATCAGTTAATCTTAGATCTCCTGAGGGAGGCTGAAACCCCAACTTCTTTTATAGATACTTTAAAGGAAAACTAAATTAGACAGTATAAAAGATACTCCAATAACCACATTAACTAAAGAGGAACAGATAATTTTTTAAAAGAAAGTCTAAAAAACCTCTGAAAGTTTAAAACTGGAATTCAGATTAGAATTATCTATGATAAATAAGAACTATTTAGCCAACAAATAGTTTAAAGGAAACCGAACACGATGTTTCATTTACAGTCAGGACTTTAAAGCACGGTTCTCCTACAGTTCTTGCAGGACAGGAAGATACACATCCCCAAGGAGTGCCACATCAAACGCAGCTCCTCGGTTCACTGTGGAGCAGTGGGATGTTTCTGGGACGCTTGTTGAACAATTAATAGAGTTTGAACAGAGAATATGTCGTTGAATGTCTCCTCACTACAGAAACTGTCAGTGGAGAGAAATTTCTCCATTTGTAACCTGATAGATGGAGGCCTCCATCAGGTATCCACTCTGTGGGTGAGTCACAGCTCAAGAGGAAAGGAGTCATCTTTGGTCCATGCAATATCTTTAAACGTTTTGCTTAGCTGATTCATATCTGCATTCCAGAAAATATGTACCCATTATAATGATTTCACATGGATGATGATGAAGCACTGACACCAAAACAAGGTCGAGAGTCATTGTTTTCTTGAGAGAATCACACCTGTGGTTGAAACCAACGTGGACACAGTCAGGTGGCAGGTACTGCAGAAACAAGTTAGATCAGAGACAGATTTTTTTTCTAGAAAAGTTAGAGAGACTTGGAAAATGTTTATGAAACATGGGGGCACTCATCCTACCTGACTCTCAAGGCAGAATGGTGGGCACTCGTTGGAGAGTAAAGGCTGCAGCTCCAGCTGGGGGGTCTGCACCATCTACCCCAGCAGTGGCCGATGCCTCCACCCAGAGGGACCTGCTGAAGCGAAAGGCTGCAGTGTCAACCTCAGATTGCAGGGGATGCTTAGATCTTTCTCCTGGGGCAGGGGTAGGCGGCACATCTGCCTGCAAAACATGTGCCCCGGTGGAAGACCTCCTGCAGCAGGTGGCTGAGCTGCGGGAGCAGGTGAGGAGGTTGCATGGCATCAAGGGAGGCCAAGGAGTTAGATAGCTGGTTCCAAATGCAGTCTGTGGTGGACCCACAGCCCACAGACAAACAACCAAAAACTCCCCCACCAGCACACACAGAAGGGAATGGGCGCCTCTAATGCAGAAGAATGGAAGCTTGTGATGGCAAGGACCAGCAGAAGGAAGAGACTTCCCCCAAAGCCTGAGGTGCCCTTGCAGAATGGCTTCACCATTCTGCTGACTAAAGAGGAAAGACCAGTCACATCAGGAGAGATGCTGGACCTGAGTAAGGCAGTCCAATCTGCTCCCCATATAACAACCAGTGCAACTAAGAAAAGGCAATGGGTGACAGTCGTAGGTGACTCTCTTCTGAGAGATACAGAGGCACCCATTTGCCAACCTGACGCACTCTCTAGAGAGGTGTGCTGCTTACCAGAGGTTCATATCAGGGATGTCACCAAGAGACTACCAAGCCTTGTACAGTCCTCCGACTATTATTTGCTGCTGTTGTTTCACATGGGCACCAGTGATACTGCCAGGAGCAGCCTGAGGAGTATCAAGAAGGATTACAGAGCCCTGGGAGCAGCGGTAAGGGACTCTGGAGTGCAGGTGGTTTTCTCATCCATCCTCCCAGTCAAAAGGAAGGGGTTTGAAAGAGCCAGTTGAATCTGTCAAGTCAACAGGTGTTTACAGGACTGATGCTGCAGCCAGGGGCTACTTAGACCATGGGACTTGCTTTGAGAAACAACGTCTACTGGGGGCTGATGGGGTCCGTCTGTCAGAGAAGGGGAAGAGCACCTTCAGTCAGAGGTTTGCCAAGTACGTGAGGAGGGCTTTAAATTAAAATTGCCAGGGGAGGGGAACCTCAATCTATCCCAGTCCTACCAGTTTGATGCCAGTGCCAGCAATAGATGTCCAGAGCCTGGAGAATGATCACAGGTCACCTCAATCTATCCCAGTCCTACCAGTTTGATGCCAGTGCCAGCAATAGATGTCCAGAGCCTGGAGAATGATCACAGGTCAGGAGGAGAGCACCTGGAGTGAAGCACAAAGGAATTCCAGCCACTCTATCCAGTAAGTCAGTTTCATCAGGAACCCATCAGGAACTTAAAAACCTGTATGCAAATGCACGTAGGATGGGGAATAAACAAGAGAAGTTAGAACCCATCAGGAACTTAAAAACCTGTATGCAAATGCACGTAGGATGGGGAATAAACAAGAGAAGTTAGAGACGTGTGCATGGCTGCAGGGCTAAGATCTCATTGGCATCATGGATACATGGTGGAATCGCTCCTATGACTGGAGCGTTGGAATGGAAGGATACAGGCTCTTTAGGAAGGACAGTCAGGGTAGATGAGGAGGGGGTGTCACCCTCTACGTCAATGACCAGCTATGTGGTCATGTGCATGGAGCTCCACCTGGAAATGGATGAGGAGCCGACCAAGAGCTTATGGATCAGGATTAAAGGGAATGCAGGGACAGGTGACATTACAGTAGGGGTCTGCTACAGGGCACCTGACCAGGATGACGGAGCGTATGAGGCCCTCTACAAATGAATAGGAGCAGCCTCACATTCACAAGCTCTGGTCCTCATGGGGAACTTCAACCACCCTGATATCTGTTGGAGGAACAACACAGAAGGGCATAAGCAATGCAGGAGGTTCCTGGAATGCATTGATGATAATTTCCTTCTCCAAGTGACAGAGGAGCCAATGAGGAGAGGTGCTACGCTGGACCTTGTTCTCACCAACAAGGAGGGGCTGGTGTGGAATGTGAAGCTCAAGGGCAGCCTTCACTGCAGTGACCATAAAATGGTGGAGTTCAAAATCCTCAGGGCAGTGAGGAGAGCACACAGGAAGCTCACTACCCTGGACTTCAAAAGAGCAGACTTTGGCCTCTTCAGGGATTTGCTTGGCAGAGTATCATGAGATAAGGCCCTGGAGAAAACAGGGGCCCAAGAAAGCTGGTTAATATTCAAGAATGACCTCCTCCAAGCTCAGGAGGAGAATCCCAACAGAGATGAAGTCAAGCAAAAATGCCAGCAGGCCTGCATGGATGAACAAGGGGCTCCTGGACAAACTCAAACACAAAAAGGAAGCCTACAGAGAGTGGAAGCAAGGACAGATATCTTGGGAGGAATACATAGAAGTTGTCCAAGCAGCCAGGGATCAGGATAGGAAAGCTAAAGCACAGACAGAGTTAAATCTGGCCAAAGGAGATCAAGGGCAACAAGAAAAGCTTCTACAGATATGTCAGTGATAAAAAGAAGAGTAGGGAAGATGTGGGCCCTCTCCAGAAGGAAATGGGAGACCTAGTTACCCAGGATATGGAGAAGGCTAAGGTACTCAATGACTTTTTTTCTCGGTCATCACCAACAAGTGCTGTAGCCACAGTGCCCAAGCCGCAGAAGGCAAATGCAGGGACTGGGAGAATGAGGTACTGTCCACTGTAGAAGAATCATAGAATAGTTTGGGTTGGAAGCGACCTTAAGAGGCCATCTAGCCCAACCTTCCCTTCAAAGAGCAGGGACATCTTCAACTAGATCAGGTTGATCAGAGCCCTGTCCAACCCGACTTTGAATGTTTCCAGGGATGGCGAATCTACCACCTCCCTGGGCAACCTGTTCCAGTGTTTCACCACCCTCATTGTAAAGAAATTCTTCCTTATATCTAGTCTAAATCTACCCTTTTTCAGTTTAAAACTATTACCCCTTGTCCTGTTGCAACAGGCCCTGCTAAAAAGTCTGTCTCCATCTTTCCTGTAGGCTCCCTTCAAGTACTGAAAGGCCACTATAACGTCTCCCTGGAGCCTTCTTTTTTCCAGGCTGAACAACCCCAACTCACAGGAGACGCATTCCATCCCTCTGATCATTTTTGTGGCCTTCCTCTGGACCTGCTCCAACAGGTCCATGTCTTTCTTGTGCTGAGGACTCCAGAGCTGGACGCATGCTCCAGGTGAGGTCTCACAAGAGCAGAGTAGAGGGGCAGAATCACCTACAGGAAAGACAGGGAGAGTAGTGAAAGAACACAGTCTTATATATTTGGGACTTGTCTTTCCTTCCTGAGGCCTGCAGTTCTGATGGTAGCTTTTCCCTCAGCTCAGCAGTTTTTAGGAAGCAAGAGTAGATTTATCAGTCACTGTGCCAGGGAAAGGCTTGCTTTTCCTTTATGAAAGCTTCCCTCAACATTCAATCTGTCTTCGGGCAGCTGCCAAGGAGGGTGAGTTTCTTGTTCTGCAAACTGTTCAGCAAAAAGAGCCTCCCCTGATACCAAGAGACAATCTTCCAAGTTCTCTCTACATGTCAAAGATTCAAAGCAGAGTGACAATGAAAAGAATTTTAACTGAAATTAAAAAACATTAGAGCTATAAATATGACTTTTAAAATGCATTTTTCCTAAACCAGTGTTTGCACATTTGTATAGCAATTTTGGTGTTTTTCTTCTATGTCTTGGCTATTTTTAGAAGATTAAATGAAATGGTTTCAGCAGTTATTGATATCTTTTATGATATTACTTTTGAAAAATAAAGGTTTTTCATAATCATCCCACTAATGATATATCTTTTTTCTACTCCCAAAGTAAAAAGCAAGGAAAAATTATACTGAAATACTACCTCTATTGTGAAAACTTCAAAAGTCAAATTTCTCAATGTTGTTGCTTTAAAATACTGCAGTAAAACATGGGTTAAAAATGAAGGACAAGTGAATATGGAGCCAAATTCAGTGTAGGTTGATGGCAGAAGTATCTGCAAGCTTTGCTGCTGATAAAAAAAGATAAATGTAGGATTTAGATCTGTATAAAACCAGAAAGAAAACAGGCAGCTCCTAGCACTGATAAGAAATAAAACACCAGTGCCAATAGCAGTAACAAGGCAACAGGCACCACCAAGACAGCAAGAGATAGGTTGGCAGACAGAAGCAAGAAAGAAATTGTACAGACCTGACTATGGTGACAGGACGAGAGTTTGAAGGCTTCCAGCTTTGTGGAACTGGGCAAAGAGCTGCTTGCTCCCTCCTGGGGGAGTACCCGACCCACCAGGGGCTGTGGGGGCCAGCCTCTTTTGCTTGGGTCGACCGCCACTATGCTACTCCGCTGTGGTGGAGGGGCCTGCCAGGGTGTCCCCCGTGGGCACCCCGACACCAGCGTGCACAGGCAGAGAGCCCTCCAGCCTGGGGAAACTGGGGAGAGACAGGCACCCAGCATGGTGGGCCCTCTCTTCCAGATCGTGGGCAACAAATACCACAGGAAGGTATTCAGATGGTTTGAAGGCATCAGGTGATCTCATCAGATCTACCCTTATCAGTCCAGGTTCCCAGCTTTCTAATACCTCATGATGGAAGCAAGAAAGAAAAGGAAGCTTCCATCAGGGTAGGACAGGTGACACCTTCCTGGAAGAGCTGCAAGACTAGCAAGTGACTTTGTGTGACAGATGGATGGGTACAGCCTCTGCAGCTGATGAGTTTCCAAAGAGGATGATCACCCATTGCAGCAAAACACCTGCGGTGTTGCTCTGGGTTGCAAGAATGACACAGGAAAAGATACTGCTGGTAGCCTGTTGTCGTTGTAGCAGGTCTGTTTACTAATGACAAGTATCACTTGCCAACCCAGGTTTCCAGGCCAGCTATCACTCTTCTACCTAACAAATGACCTCCAGCTGCCCTTTGAAAAGCCAGCGCTCCCAGGTGTTGCATAGGAACGCAGCTATTTAAAAATTAGTCTAGACCTTGAAAGAATGTGAGAAGCTCTGTAAATAGAGCTTAAGCTGCTGGCTGTTCAGGTGGAAAACTTTTTACATGCTAAATCTGTCTCTGTCCCTGCAAATCATGAACTAAAAATAAAATTGTAACTTTGTTTTCTAAATTTTCTCTTTCTTTATCTCAGATCCATCTAGGAGACAGAAAAATAATGCCACAGCAAACGAGAAGGGTGTTAACAATGCAGGCTCTGCCTCAGTTATCAGGTCAATACCAATATTGTATGTTTGAGAATAGATGAAGTACGTATCATTGTTATATGGATTGCTAGTGACACCAGTACCTTATAACAGCAGTAACCTTCGAATTTTTCCTGATAGAAAATGCAACAAAACTAGCAGAGGAAGGAGTGATTTGGCTGTCATATAATGTGAGTTGAACTGATAGAAAACCAGGTTTGCTTCTCTTTCCTGATTAGGCCTAATTTACAACAGAAGCAGGGAGGTAGAAAAGCATACAGTCTATGCCTATAAGCATCTCAGTCTTAGATGGTGAAAAACCCTAATTTGTACTCCATTTGTCACAGGCAGGTTGAACCCCTTTCCTCTGGAGTTTTCTGGTATACCAGACTGTATAGAAAGAGTGAGGAAAGCACTTGTTTCTTCCAGCCTGTCTTACAAAGGTATTCACAGAGAAAAAATTAATGCTTGCCATCATGGATCATATGATGGAGCTCAGCTTTTATAATGTAAAGTGCAGTAATTTCAACCATTTATTCTCTGTCTTTCAGAAATATCTCTTTGACGAAAGGAAGAAATAACTCTTTTTTTTTTTTCACCAGGGGTTACAAGTAGGAAAGGATAACTAAAGAAAAAAGTCTCCTAATTTGATACTGCTCCCACTCTTCCCCAGAAGGAGTTATACATGGATAGATGTGTTTTCAAGCAAAGAATTATTAATAAATGACCTTTCCTAACAATCCATAGGTTGAGTCTATTTCTAAGATGGTAGTCCAGGCAGCTCAGAGTGCAGAAATCCCACACAACTCATCAGCTAATGCTCAACTACATTAAGTCATCTATTTTCCAGGCTTTTAGAGTAGGAATGTTCACACAACTTGCTTAAAATGCTCCTGTTCTGTTTGGAGACGGTCAAAAGCCTTCAGATGTCGGGTTTCAGCATCATCCCTAATGTAAGCTACAGGCTGTAATGTCATGAAGGCCATTATAAATTTCTGGCCCTGGCTCCTATCAGCAACTGGAGCAGACTAAAGTACATGAATCATTTTGTAACCTGGTCCTGGCTATTCCTTTGGTAGTGCACCACACTCCTGTAGCACTGGTGGTATGCTAGAAGAGCAATGCACTATGCAGGGAAGACCTTGTGGAGGGGGTCTTTCATGAACAGGGTGTGCTAACCTTGGCCATCCCTAGAGCCAGCAGGCAAAGGTCGTAGGTTAGCCACGGTTTGAGTCTTACGCTATTGCAAATGCTCCATACCCTTCATTAACGCTAATGGGTATTATGTGCAAAGATACCAAATACTAATGTTTCAGAAATTATGAGCCACTTAAGCAATTGTACTCTTTCTAGGAAGTTCCTGGAATATGCTGTGAGGGGTGATAAAGGAGCTATGACACGACTGAGCTTAAATAATTATGCATATTTTAAGTATACATTATTTCCTTGTTTCTAAAGATCACACATAAAACTGGCAATTTTGTTCATTATGCATATTAAGTTAGGTTATTTCTTGATCTTCTGACTCTCAAATAGGATTTTTTCCCTTTTCTTTTTTTCTTCCCCGTGTGCCACTGGGACTACGTATTGATTGAAATCCATAACCTGGCAGGGTGTGAGAGCCCGCAGGCTGAGGTTTTCCCAGGCTCCATCCACCATGTGTCCAGGCTCCCTGGGAGAGGCGAGGGAAGCCTCGTGCCCCTGCGAGTGGGACGCGGCACGCTGACTTCCCAGCTGTCACCGTACGCTCTGATTGTCACAACAACTTACAACAGATTAGGGGAAATGGCTTTGACTGGCATATTAAGAAAACCGGTTGACATCAGCATACTCAACTAGGTAGGTCTAAACCTGCTAGCTCCCCAGCGGTACCTCCAAGCACAGCTATCCTTTGTTTGATTAATGAATGTTGCTAGCAATTAAAAGCAAAGCACACGATGGGCCTAGTGCATCCTTTGCAATCCAATTTCATCTTTTGCTGAGAGCTAATGAAGAGTAAACAAGAAGCTGAGATAAACTGGGCTGATAAGGAACAGAGCTTGTATATCTCCTTGGCTTCATTTGCACAAGTCCCAGAAATATGTCTGTGGGCAACTACCAGACTGAGATTTATTTNTAATTTTGCACTTTTGACTTGGTTTAGTGTTTTCTTTACATTTGTCCAGATATTTGAACCAGATAACTAGCAAATGACAGCTTAAAAGGCATTAAGTAGGCAAATATACAAACACACCCTGCCATATCTGCCTTGGTTTTTCACGTGAATGACATGTGTCAACCTGATCAAGGCAGAGGGATGCAATGATTTACTCTTTGTGAAATTGTTCACAGCCATGTTTGTGTGAAAGGTTGTTCAAGTAAATTAGTTTCAGTCAATAGCTCTGTGGAAAAATGGGTAAAGTGCTAAACAGACAGGTGGATCCAGTCAGCCTTTTGTGTATCTTTACCAAATCTCTGGGAAGGGTCAGGGGATCACATTTCCCCCTGCAGCAGTAAAAGCTACAGAACTCCTCCTGGAGGCTTTGGGAGACCAGTTCTTGTGTCTCCCACAGGGCAGGGTGGGTTCCTGCATTGAAATCGCCTCTTGTGGGTGCAGCTCAGGTGGAGGGCAGCAGGTAGGATTTAGAAAAAAGGTCCTCAGGGCTTCAGGCTAATCAGTGTAATTTTGAGTGCCCAAAAGCTTGTCTGCTTTTTCCAGAAACCACCTTTCCCTGAAAAACTTGCCTCTCTTAAAACTATAGATCTACAGTTTTAGTCATGCTGTGTGGATGACAGGGTTTACCCGTGTAAAAGAGGTGTTCAGCAAAATGGAAACCACGTGAAACCACGGCTTAGAGTTGGACATGATCAAAGAGCAGATGGGTGTAAACATCATGCAGTATCCCCCTTGCACCACTTTTAAGTATGTATTTTAAGGTGAGGTGGTAAAGAAAACTAGAGTCCTTGCCAGCCTTGGTGGACGAGCACCCTGCTTCTCTGCTCCGGGCTCACTCACAGACCCAAAACAGCCTTCACTTCTGTTGCTTCCACCCACAGAAAAAGTGCTAGCCTTGGTGTCAGCAGAGTTTGTATCCAATATTGAAGTCTCTGGGGACGTAAAAATCAATTCTTTACTCCAAGTCCGGCAATATTCTGTATCAGCAGAACTGTGTAACTACACTCTGATTACAGTGGTTATAGTACAAGTTAGTTAACTACTACCAACATGGGGAGGCAGAGAGGAAGACAAGCATTTCATCTTTAAAGTCACATTGCACTTTGTTTCTGTCAGCAGTTTGCTCTGATGGGAAAAACAAAAAAAACCAACCAACAAACAAAAAAAAGGAGATGTTGCTGTGCCTGGGCAGGACAAAGAGGAAAGCTGCAAAGCTATGCAGCACAACACGGTCTGGATCCACATCTTGTTGGTGTTTATCCAAGGGCTTGTCTTTTTTTTTTATTTAATTTTATTTATTTATTTATTTAGTTAGTTAGTTAGTTAATTTCAGTGAAAATACTTTCCCTGCTGGAATAAAAGGAAAAGACAACTGAAAATAATTTTTTTCCAGAGGGAAATTTGTTAATGTTTCAAGATCTACCTGTCAAGTCCTGCCTAAAGATTTTGTGGTTTTCTAGAAGTTCCTGCACATCTTTCTTCTAAGCTCTGAAGGAAATGTCTCTCTGGTTGACACTAACATGCCAATACTTTTGCAGGTACAGTAGTGCACCTCCAAGTGAACTACAAGCAGGATTTTATCCCAGAGCACAACAAAGGCATTGAGCTGGAGAGGACAAGTAGGTTGCATTGGAGGCAGCAGCACCAAGAGCACCTTGTAACTTAGCTCTCCTAGATGGAGACTAAAAATATTATTCACTGCAGACCTTCAGAGGGATAAGGGGTGCTGCCCCAGGTCACTGGCAGCTGGAATGGGAACTGGTAGCAGCCCAACAAGCTGCCCTGCTGGGGTTTCTGTACTGATTTCATCTCACTGAACATGTCATATCTGTCTCTGCAAGCAAATAATCACGGTTTCATGCAAGCGGGGGTTTTCTCATTTGCTGCACACAACCCTATGAAAGATTTGTCAAAGGTGGGATAACCACATTAATGTGTGAAACATGATCAGAATTTTGTAAAGTCAGAACGGCAGTGGTTAATGAAATTATCTTATTGATAATTAGAAATAAACCTAAAGATTTTAAATTCACTTTAAATTCAGGAGAGTGTAACATACTATGTGGAAGTCCCGAGGAACTTCATCTTCTACGTTGATACTTCTACTCTACACATTTTGTGCTCTAGTTGCAAGATAAGGCATTCAAAGAAAATTGCAGGCATCTATTATTTGAATAGAGCTATTAATCTCCAACTCATCTGAGAAATTAATTTCTGGAATCAAAATAATGACAAAATGTTCTATATGTAATTACAATATATGTAATTTATATACTGAACATACACTAAATTGTCCATTTACGTGTTTTTTTTCTCTTGAAACTGTTTTCACATCATGAAGGAAGTGACTGAGAAATGCACAAGGGCAGCCTTCACTGTGACTATTATACACCCATAATACATTCAGAATATATTCCAAATCTTCTTTGCTATAACCTATCTAAAAATTATGCAAAGTTCAGGACTGGAGCTGAACCCTCACTAGTCCAGGATAAAGTGTCAAAGCATTGCTGAGGGATTTGACCAAGCAGTTCCAATTAATATCATACTAAATCCCTATGCACAGCTTTAAAAATTGAGCCCTGAAGGACTAACCTGTTTGCCTACATTTTTTATTATTATTGTTATATCTACAGGATTTGTAGAGCTAGGTAACATCAGTTCATCACTGCCACCACCTGGTAAAACTCCAAAACCCTATATTTGTGAGCACAGGTGTATCGGAAAGGTAGTAAAGGGGTTAAACAAAGAAAGAGCAAATCTTGGGGGTAATCATCTTAAGCCAGTCCTTGAATGTGGAATGGAAATGTGAGGACCCACACAATAGCTTCCAGTCTGCCTAGAGTGGAAAGATAAGACCAAACCTCCAGAGATGTAGGTGTCTTGGGTTGCTTTTTTTTTCTTTTTTTTTTTTTTTAAGTGATAGATTTATCTGGTTGTGGGTGTTTCACAAAGAGTAGGCTGAAAGTGGTTCGCTGAGGTAGACATGGCTAGGCGAGACAATAATATTATCCTTCAGATCCTGGTTGGACTGCCAAACTGCTCAAGATAGTCTTAATGGGACTTGACTTTCATTCCTCTATGTGTTGACAACCATTTGTCTTCCCGAGGAAGATGTTTAGGATTAAACTTGTGGCTTATGAGCTGTTCCTTATTTCCACTACCATCCTCTTCGTTTGCTTCCTGATACCCAGATAAATGGCTCTGGGCCGTTTATCTGCCAGGAACACTTTATACTCCTCCTAAATCTTTAATCCTGCTTTATAATGTCACCTCTTTAATCATGCAATGATTCAGTCCTTACCCCAGGTAGATACCTGCCTATTGATGAGCCAGTGCCAGGAATTCCTGAGCTCCAGGTGGGATTGCGAGGTACCCACAATGGTGAAGGAGCTGGCGGGTGGCACAGTCACACACAAGAGTGTATCCCAACACCTCAGCATTTACTCCTTCCATAAACATTGCTGTGTTCTTCAGCTGTGTGGTGTTTTCATGTATTTTTAAGATGGGAATTTCTGGGGCAAGTGGGAAGAATCTTTATTAATGCAGACTGGGAACTGGGTATTAGCTTTTGGGCTGAGTTCCCTGAAGGAGGATTCCTTGCTGTAGGCCATTTTTGCTGCTCAAGGACTAATATATTTCATGCAATTATAATAATTGTCATAATAAATATACCACACTTTTAGGTCACTGTTTTCTTCTCTGGTAGGAAGCTGCAATGCAAAATTTCCTGCAAGCTACTGGTCAAAATAGAAAGTCAATATAAATATAATAAATTAGGAAGAATAATCTCAACAGTGGGAAGGTGGTTAAAGTCACCGTTCTGTTGATGCTTTTATTTCCCCCCCTGTTTTAGCTTGGCACCTTTTATATAACTTACATTATCACAACTGTCTTTGTGCCAGGAGGAGTGAAGTACTCTCCTGTTCCAAGCTTCTGCTACTTTAGATAAGCCAGCAATAATTATTTCTGAGTGAAACAAAATTAACCCTCACAATGGAGCCTGAGTCCATAGCCGTGTTCCAATTTGGAAGTCATTTGTCCTGGGATACAAAGGCCCTGATTCCCCATAGAACCAAATTGTGTTCTTACAGACTCAGAGTTACACTGGCAAACCAAAAGTCTTAAAACTGGTATTATAAATCTGTCATCATTGTTTTATTGTGACTCCATGTTGCTGTAACTCCACAGCAAGGATTATGCATTGGGAATAAAGCATAGATGAAGCCTGTCTCCCCATTAATTTGCAAACTAGAGACTCAGTTGTCTGCTCCCATTACAGTCAGAGGGGCTACCTCTGTGAGTCAGGATTTCTTGTGTGCCTGTTCTGATTTGTACAGCCCAAAGCTTAAATAAGACACAGCAGAGGATCAGACAAAGAAAATAAAGAAAGAGGTAACGGGTGAAAAAGGAAGGGGTAAAAAGCTGAAGGAAAGAGATGAGCTGAAAGGCATAAAAGGCAAAAGGTAGGGTACTAAATGACCTCTTGAAGTCCCTTTACCCTGTTTCCTATGATTTTGTAACAGATAATGGAAGGTCTTGTTTTAGCAAAGCCCATTTCTTGCTACACATTTTCCTTGCCTGTGTTTTGAGACTGTTAATGCTATTATACTGATGGAAAAAGTACAGCACAGCAGAAAGAAGGGAACACCAAGTGTGTTCTCTAGTTATAGACCAACAGAGGGGAATGAACTTCTACCTAAGTAATACAGAAGTTGTCATTTAAAAGTATCATTAACTGAATCCCCATAAAATTATAAAAAACAGGCAAAATAACAGAAAAGGAAAACGACAGACAACTCTAAAGAAAAATAAATAAATGTTGTTTCTCTGCTTTTAAGTGTTCTCTGACAGTTACATACGTCAGCAGATAGTGTGATACATTTGTGGAAGAGTAGTATCTGTGGAAGACATGTCATGGTACACCTCTCTTCATATTCCGTAATCTGTTAGCAAGTGCAGCTCTTCTGGCTGATAAGAAGCATTTCTGCTGATTCCTCCCACTAAGTAATTCAGTAAAACCACAGTAACAAGCAAAAGTGGACCCTCACGTATTACCACAAAGAGGTTTAGACAGCCAATAATTCTGAACCAGGCATGCCCACCTGTAGCAAGCTGGATATCTGTTGAAGGTGTGTTGGAATCCACAGCATAGACATACCTACCTAATCCTTCACACTCCTGCATGGGTCACGTTATACTGCTCCGGTGAAATCTAGTGTACCCCTCTTCCCAGTTATCCATGGGTGTACAATTAGAAGTGAAGTAGGCAGACAGATGTTGAGCAAGCACTGAGACGTCATCATTCATCATCTGCTAGCAGATACTGAACTTGGCTGACTACCCCAGCTTAGTCAGATAGTTTGGCACACTGTCTCTCAGCACTAGTCTTTTCACTCAGGATCTTAAATTGCACTAAAAGTTCACTCTGTAAATCACGTAAAACTGGGGGATGGGACAGGCTTTATTTTTTGCCATCGAGCAAAGTTATTAGAAATTCAGGCCTTTTACAAGCCGTTTTGCTTCTCTGTTTAAGTCTCACCTTTCATCTCAAGATAGCATCGCTGCCTATTTAAAAAAGAAAAGGGCATTTGGCCAGCTATTAAATTGAATTCCTTTCCTCCATCCTGCATGTGCTTAGCCTTGCATACGAAGCATAAAAGGCAAAACCAAAGGTCTAATAGATGGGACCATAAGGAGCTTCACATGCCATCTCTGAGTAAAAGAGATCAAACAAAGACTTTCGGGAGCTCAGAAACATGTCATCATATGTGGTATTTCTCTTGTCAGCAGCAAAGCTGTCTCTAATGCACAGCACACTTAGCAAATCAAGAATGCTTCAGGCCAAATTTGGGTAAAAGCTAAAGCTTTGCCTCCCACAGGTTTTATCTGCAGCTGCTGAAGCAAACATTTCTACCTCCCCTCCCTCACTGAATGGGAGATTGTGTTTCAGACCATTGTTTTCTGTAGACACTTATTAACCCTGTTGAATTTAGAGCAGGGGATTGCACTCAATATCTATCGATTAGCAGTCAGTGCTGCAGTAATCCTTAGGCCTTGATCAATTCGGCCTGTTGACTAGGACTTGGTACACAGCAGTGCCCTTTTCAGCAGTCATTGATATGCATGCAAGGATGTGGGAGAGGCAGGAGGGAAGGTTAGCGTGAAGTCAAGTGTTTATACATTACAGGAAATTCCTGGTGAGGTGATGGCAGCTTTTATCATAGCCTGACAGAGTCCAGGGTTTAAATCATGCAAGCGTGCATCAAATCAAAACACTTCTTGAGACAACGTCGGAAAACAGAATCCATTATTCAGTGACTGCAAATAATAATAAGCTCTGCCTAGGTAGAAAGAGAATCAGCAAATTCTTCCAAGCTCATCTCCTCCAATTAACAGTAATATGATAAAGCTTTATGGATCATTTGTTTCCTCTCTTTGCTCATCTTTTCTGCTCAGAACTGAATGTGATTTGACATAGCACCTATTTCCAATAGGGAACTGCCTTCTCCAAAACATGTCACTTGCACTGCAGCCAAACAACAGACACCTATTTATTCAGAGTATAGCTTGACTTTTTTTTTTTTTTTTT
>RSEF01000003.1:103606775-103624903 GCA_003993805.1 Himantopus leucocephalus
GGTTTTGAGTATCTCCACAGATCAAGATATTCATAACATATCTGGGCAACCTGTTCCAGTGTTCAATCACCTTCATAGTAAAAAAATGTTGTCTTGTGTTCAGACGGAATATGATGTTTTCCAATTTGTGCGCATTGCCTCTTGCCCTGCCAGTGGGCTCTACTGAGAAGGGTCTCTCATCTTCATTCTCTTCCATCAGGTATGTATAAACATCAGTAAGATCCCCCCAATCCTTCTCTTCTCCAGGATGAACTGTCCCAGCTCTTTCAGCCTGTCTTCATATGAACAAAGTTCCAGTCCCTTCATCATCTTCATGGCCCCTTCACTGGACTTACTCCAGTATGTCCATCTGTCTCTTGTAGTGGGGAGCCCAGAACTGGGCACAGCACTCCAGATCTGTCTCAACAGTGTTGAGCAGAGGGGAAGGATTACCTACTTTGACCTGCTGGCAATGCTCTGCCTAATGCAGCCCAGGATGTTGCTAGCCTCCTCTGCTGTGAGGGCGCATTGCTGGCTCATGGTCAGCTTGTTGTCCAACAGGACCTTAAGGTACTTTTTTTGCAGAGAATTTTTCCAGCTGCTCGGTCCCCAGTGTTTACAGGTGCTTAAGTTATTCCTCCCCAGGCACAGAACTTTGCACTTCCACCTATTGAACTTCATCAAATTTCTCTCATCCCAATTGCCCAGCTTGTCAAGGACCCTCTGAATGGCAACACAATCACCTGATATATTTGTGACTCCTCCCGGTTTTGTATCATCTGTGAGCTTTCTGAGGGTGAAATGTGTCCCAGCAGCCAGGTCATTAATGAAGAGGTGAAATAGGAGCAGCCCCAGTATTGACCTCTGGTCACCACTACTGACTCACCTCCAGCTAGACTTCCTGCTGCTGATCACAGCCCTCTAGGCCTGGCTGCTCAGGCAGTTTTCAGTCCACCTTACTGTCCACCTACCTAACCCATACTTTGTCGTCTTGTCTATGAGGATGTTATGGAGATGGTGTCAGTAGTCTTGCTAAAGTCAAGGTAAACAGCATCCTCTGCTCTCCTGTCATCCACCAAGCTAGTCACCTCATTGCAGAAGGTTACCAGGTCGGTTAAGCATGATTTCTCCTTTGTAAAGTAGCTCTGGATATAATGACATGACTAAATGACAAACACTAAAACTCTGGGTATAATTTAACCTGCCTTTGCTACATGCTAGCCAGTGTGGGATAATACTTCAAAATCCATGTGAGTTAATAGTAAGAGAATGTGCTAACAGACAAGATGAATAACAAATGCAGGCACACAAATACCTAAAACCATCTTACATGTGCATATATACTTAATGTGCACATTTGCTGCAGCTAAATGTGATTATATTTGTTGCACTCCGGGACTCATAGTTTGGTACGCTTCATGTATGATCCAAGACTATTTAATGTGTGTTTTCTGTGAGGTAGTCCACGCCTTACTGGAGCCCCCAGTGACATTTGATGTGTTTATGGTCTTCATATAATACATAGGGAATAAATAAGCACTTAAAGAGAACATAAAAAAAAAGAAAATAACAACAGGATAAATGTCCTACGGGGTAACACCAATGGCTCATTTTACATAACATTCATTCAGTGGCAGTAGGACATGATATTTAAGGACAGCACATGGGCTTGGCCGTGTTCTGTACCCTGTTCCTCTCATGGTCCCCCAGCATCTCAAACTGCTGTATTAGGGAAATTAGAGCATACAACAATTCTTAGTTCTTTTAACATCCACTTCTGAAGCTGGTGTTCATAAATCTGTCTAACCCCTCCTTGGCCCTGCCATTACTATTTGCCTCACAACCTCCTGTAGCAGCAAATTCCAAAACTTCTCTACCCACTGTGTAAAGACACACTTTCTTTTATCTGTTTTAAAATGACACCTTTCTAGTTTTATTGAGTGTCCTCTAGCCCACGCAGGGGACTGAGTAACTGAGTTAACAGTTCATTCAGCTTGTCCCTTGCCTTTATGATTCTGTGAACTTCTTTCATGTTCTCCACGCAGCCTTCTTCCTGCTCTCTAGACTGACCAGCCCTGACTGTTTGAGTTTCTCCTCAAAAGGTAGCTGCTTCATTCCCTTGACAAATTTAGCTGCCCTTACCTATGCCTTTTTGAACTCCACCACATTCTTTTTGAGTGCAGCGGCCAGAGCTGCACCCGGGTTTTTGCATAGCAGAAAAATGGTAACTTCTCCCTTGTTCTCAGTACCTGACCTGATGATGCCCAGCATTGTGTTGGCTTTTTTTGGCTGCAGCTGCACACTGAGCTGCTGATTTCAGAGAAATACCAAACAGTGACTCTAAGATCTCTTTCCAGAGTTGAAATTGCCAGGTTTGACTTCTGAGAAGAAAGTCAGGCTGATGAGCCAGGCATGATTTAGAGGAAAGACCTTCATTAGAAACAAAACAGAACAAATCAGGATAAGAAAATTTGGAGACGACTGCACTTCTCATCTCTACCTGTAGCCCTCTAGCTCTGATACTTTCTCCTGCTCACCCTGCTGAGTCAAAATGGAGACCTAAACCAGGCACCAGACCTCCTTCAGACACCAAGTTTCCCCAGCTCCTTACTCCTCTTATCCATTTGCCATACATCCCACTTCACATTAACAAGCCCTGACACCAGGACACATGACTAATCCATCCTCCAATTTTCCCACTCTTCTGTACCAACCTAAGACACTCACACAATGCTTCCTCATTACTCTTTTCTCTTGCCAACACTCTGGCCTTTTACCTTCTCACTTGTTCCAATCTTCAGCTATACTTCATTTATTTTTATTGGTTCTTTGGTTCTTCCTAGAGCACACATCTCAGTGCAGGGTAAAACACTACAGTGGATGCTAAGGAGCACACAGCAAAACGTTGTGGGAGCCATTGGTTGCTGCTTTACACACAAAGTAGTACAAACCAGCTACTCCGTGATGCATCAAAACAAGCATGGCCAGCAGGTTGAGGGAGGTGATTCTGCCCCTCTACTCTGCTTTCATGAGACCCCACCTGGAGTACTGTGTCCGGCTCTGGGGCCCCCAACATAAGAAGGACATGGACCTGTTGGAGCCGCTCCAGAAGAGGGCCACAAAAATGATCAGAAGGATGGAGCACCTCTTCTCTGAGGACAGGCTGAGACAGTTGGGTTGTTCAGTATCCAAAGAGGGCCTACAGGAAAGATGGGGAGGGACTTTTTAGCAGGGCCTGTTGCAATAGGACAAGGGGTAATAGTTTTAAACAGAAAGAGGGTACATTTAGATTAGATATACGGAAGAATTTTTTTACAATGAAGGTGGTGAAACACTGGAAGAGGTTGCCCAGGGAGGTGGTAGATGCCCCTTCCCTGGAGGTGTTCAAGGTCAGGTTGGACAGGGCTCTGGTCAACCTGATGTAGTTGAAGATGTCCCTGCTCATTGCAGGGGGACTGGACTAGATGACCTTTAAAGGTCCCTTCCAACCCAAACTATTCTATCATCCTATGATTCTATGATTGTCTGTGCTATCCGTTACCTTGCCTTATATGAAAAATCATTCAAGATTGCTTTAGCCTTTTCCAGAAGAAAGGTGAACTGCATCCTATGTGCTCCAGGACTGCAAGCCAATGTTTACTGTGGTGTTTGTCTGTGCCTGTTTCTCTAAATAAAGTAGAGGTAATGTTCAGACATGGGTTGAAACCAGATATTCCTCCCAGGTGGCTCACCAGAGCGTGGCCTGTTTGTGTGGCAGACCCTATTGGCCCATTTGGTATATATTCTTATTATGTTCCTATAAAGACTGTGGCTGGGCCACAGAGAGAAAACTGCTCTTACCTTGTCCCTGTTGCACACCCTGGGATGGGGGAAGCCATCCTGAAAGAGGGCAATATTATGCCTTTTCTGGGGACAACCCAACATGCACGACAGGAAGTATTTTCCAGGCTGAAATGAACTTGAAAAGGAGGTGGTGGCAATCAGGATGCCAACAAGGGTCAGGATGCCGGGGTTAGGACGATAAAGTGTGGAAAGGAAGTTCTGTATCACTTCCAAACTGCCTAATTAGGCAGTGATTGCCCTTGCCGAATCAAGCAGGGCAAAGTGTTACAGCTAACAGAGAATATTGCAGCACTGGACTTGCAACCAGTTGTCTGAGACTTTGTGGTGATTCTTCAGAAGCTGACTGCTTTTTGTAACACATTTTCCATTATTTTAGTGAAATAAAGAAGCAGATGCTGTGAATTGATGTGTGAGATGCTGTGAAGAGCAAGTGCAAGGTCCTGCACCTGGGCAAGAAGAATGCTAGGCACCAGTATAGGTTAGGGGGAGACCTGCTGGGAAGTAGTTCTGAGGAGAAGGATCTGGGGGTCCTGGTAGATAGTAAATTATCCATGAGCCAGCAATGTGCCCTTGCTGCCAGGAAGGCCAATGGAATCCTGGGCTGCATAGGGAAGAGTGTGGCCAGTAGGTCGAGGGAGGTCATTCTCCCCCTCTATTCTGCCCTGGTGAGGCCACAACTGGAATACTGTGTCCAGTTTTGGGCTCCCCAGTTCAAGAGGGACAGGGAACTGCTGGAGAGAGTCCAGCGCAGGGCAACTAAGATGATTGAGGGATTGGAGCATCTCCCTTATGAGGAAAGGCTGAGAGAGCTGGGACTCTTTAGCCTGGAGAAGAGAAGGCTGAGGGGAGACCTTATTATGGCATACAAGTATCTTAAGGGTGGGTTGAAGGAGGATGGAGCCAGACTCTTTTCAGTGGTTCCCAATGACAGGACGAGGGGCAATGGGCACAAGCTGGAACATAGGAGGTTCCGTTCAAATATACGGAAAAACTTCTTTACGGTCAGGGTGACAGAGCACTGGAACAGGCTGCCCAGGGAGGTTGTGGAGTCCCCTTCTCTGGAGATCTTCAAGTCTCGCCTGGATGCAGTCCTGAGTAATGTGCTCTAGGCAATCCTGCTTTGGCAGGGGAGTTGGACTAGATGATCTCTAGAGGTCCCTTCCAACTCTGAAAATTCCGTGATTCCGAATTAGATTCAGACCTTTATTTCTGAAAAAAGTCAAGTAGATCTGCCTATTTACAAACACACTCTGTTTGATTCTTTTGTTGAGTTGCACTGCCCTGTTTTGGTGTTGGTTGCCTTGCCCCTTCATTCTCACAAGCTTTTGTGAGAAGATAGCTTTGATCTTCTAGCGGTGACTGTACTTGCTTCTGATGTAGGGCCACACAGATTCTGACTTGTGTGTGGCTCCTGCATGCTGACTCAGATTCTCAGATGGCCACTTTATCCATGTACACAGTATCTGTGAGGTGTAATACCTAAAATCATTTCGGAATTACTTAAAAATAAGAGGACTCATCATTACTTAAGACCGGCATTTACTACTTCATTGTGAGATAATAAATGCAATGGATCATACCTGATCTATAATTGTCTCTCTGAGAAATTCACAACAGTTTTCAGCATTTCTGGTAGTTCTATCTGTGTGTATTTTCTAACTCTTTTCCATGCATTCATCTCTCAGTAATCACTGTTAATTATCACCAGGTAATCAAGCAATAGAACTCAAGAACAAGAAGTTGTTGAAATGAAGTATCTAGAACTGAGAAATGAAAATAGAAGTTTCATACGTGCATTTTTTAAAGAATGAATTTTCCTGTATCATAATGTGTCACCCTTTAGCTATTCAAGATGAAGAAGGAAAAGCTAAGTGAGAAGGATTATTCCACATTTCCTAGCTGCAGGATTCCTTTGCTATTTATCACTGGCCGTTTCAAGGGACCATAGGTCTGACCTAGAATATAGTTCCTGTGCACAGAACAACTGACAGTTAAAAGCCAGATCTTGACCTGCAGTCAACTCCTACAGTTACAGCAGCAATATTTATTTTAATACTGATAAATCTAGCAGAATCCTAGGTACAGCTTATTGATGTATCTCATATCACCATAGGGAAAGTTCACATCTGAAGAGCAGAAGGATGGAAAGTTAGGATTTAACTGTGCTAATATGTCTAAAATGCAATTTTCAGAAACTTTTCCTCATCTTTATTTCCACCCATTGAAATGGCAGAGCGTGCAAGCAGTAGTTTTATCGATTCCTTACTTGGACATGCAAAGTACAGCTCTTTGTACTTTTCCCTACAAAATGAATAAATTCCCAGGTATGCTGTCAGTTTGTACACCGCTAAGATTGCACCTGTTTCATGCTGCACAGTAAGTACAACACCTGACAGCCAAATAGCACGTGGCCTTTAAAACAATATAATAGAAAAATCTTGCAGAAGTGAATTATTTTCCTTCAAGTGAAACAAAATAATTTTGGCTCACAGTAATAACACTGTTCAGGAGTTGCAAAGAGATGTACACATGGGCAAGTTTAAACTTCTTTAAGCCAGTGGAAGTGGAAGAAAGCCAGCTGCATGAAATAACACAATGATCATTTTTTACCTGCAAAAAATATATCATGCAGCCTGTATTTAAATAAGTAGGACAAATTCCGACTGCTCAGGGCATTTCCTGGTTTCTTGTTTTCACCAGATGTGAGGTTTCTGTGTTTGGATTTGCTTTTTCAGGTTTCTTCCAGGGTTTTGTTTTTTTTTGTCCTGTTTTGTTTTGTTTTGTTTTTCTTTGTACAGAGTGGGAATAAAGAGGAGACATCTCTTTAGACTGGTGCAAATGCAGGAAGAGGACCTGGAACAAGATTGGTCGTTCCTAGTGGTTTAGATCAAACTTCTGGTGAGTGTTCATCCCAGCTAAGAGTCGCCCTGGGAAGGAGGAGAGTTGGAGCTGGGAGAGAAGACAAGTGAGGAATAGGTTTGCTCTTTCTGCTGCTGCTGGGGACCCAGGCAAGGAATTACTGGTTTAGGAAGATCCCTTCCCTCCTCCCTTTTTCAGCCTGATCCATAACCTCACATATCCCCTCTCAGACCACAGCCACAGTGGCAGGCATAATTTTCGGGGTCTGATAGAAGTAAGCAGTGCTTTAGACTCTCGTGCTTTAGAGTGGAGCATACTGCAAGGTTGGCCTCTCCTGGAGCCAAGGTAGGGTTGTAACAGGTAGTTTTTGATCCAGTAGGACTTTCCTGTTTATGGTAATTACACCTCTAAGAGATAGAACATGCATGTTCATATCTAGGTACCTTAACTTTTTATTTCTATGCTTTTGATTTTCTACACTTTGCATGTCCTTAATTATTATGCCAAATTTGTGTTCATGAAAGTAAGAATTGTGCATATAGTTACAAGTATTCATTAAGGGAGTAGTTGTCTTAGAGTATATATTAACACTACTGGTCTAAATCCAGGCAACTGAATATAGATTAAAAGCTATTTACATCCAATACATTTTTAATGATTCCTGTATCAGTTTGATAATGATATCAGCTAATGAGCTGACTGAATACAAATCTAGTTCCTACCTCATAAATTTTTTACCCTGCTATGCACTAATTGGCAAAGGTAACAGGTTGTCCTAAGAACACTAACTGAATCTTGATTTTGTTGAGGTTAAAACACTAGAAAAGTCATGAATCAGGAAACTGAATAAAATACATCAAGGCAGTAGCCGTGAGTTGTGGGGTTTTTTGATACAGCTTTTGATACAGTTTCTTACAGTATCTTTCTGGACAAAATGTCCAGCATACAGCTAGACATGTACACAACATGATGTGTGGATAATTGGCTGAGAGGTTGGACTAAAGGTGTTGTTGTAAATGGGGTAACATCAGACTGGTGACCAGTCACTGGTGGTGTTCCCCGGGGCTCAATTTTAGGGCCAGTACTTTTCAATGTTTTTATCAATAACCTGGACACAGGAGCTGTGTGCACACTAAGTAAATTTGTTGATGATACTAAATTAAGAGGACCTGTTGATTCCCTCAAGGGTAGGGAGAAGTCTCAGTAAATTAGAGCAAAGGACAATCAGTGACTATATGAAATTTAACACAAATAAATGCCAGATTCTGCATCTGGGATGGTGTAATCCTGGATGTATGTATAGATTCGAGGACAAGGGGCTGGAGTGCAGATCCCCTGCAGAAAGGGATCTGTAGATTTCGGATGATAGTAAACTCAACATGAGTAAGCTGATAGCAATATGAGTAAGATGAGAGTAAGCTCAACAATGTGCTGGGGCAGCTAAAAGGGCGAACAGTATCCTGGGGTGCATTAAGCACAGAATAGCAGTTTTGGATGACACAATATAAGAAAGGTATAAAAATATTAAAGAGATATAAAATGATATAAACATATTAGAATATCCAAAGGAGGGCAATAAAGATGGTGAAAGGACTATAGGGCATGACTTATGAGGAGCAGCTGAGGATACTAAGTTTGTTCAGTTTATAGAAGAGGAGACTGAGGGGTGATCTTATGGCTGTCTACAACTTTCTCATGAGATGGAGGTGCTGATCTCTTCGCTCAGGTGTCTGGTGACAGGACACGAGGGAATGGCTTAAAGCTGTGTCAGGAAGTTCAGACTGGAAATTAGGAAAATGTTCTTCCCTGAGAAGGCGATTAAGCACTGGAACAAGCTCCCCAGGGAAGTGGTCATGGCCCCAAGCACGCTGATGTTCAAAAAGCATCTGGACAACGCTCTTAGTTATGTGGTTTAACTTTTAGGTTGCCCTGTGTGGAGTAAGGAGTTGGACTTGGTGATTATTGTGTGTCCTTTCCAACTCAGGATATTCTTTTACTTCTAGTTTGTTTGGGCTTTTAAGCTGCTTATTCGCCACATTCATAAGCTTTTCTCTGCAACAAGTACATCAAAGACGATGAAAAACTGAATTAGCATTAATAGTGGTGAACAGACAACAGCACCTGAAAAAGTAAGTGGAAATGAAACTTTCCACTTACTCCCAGGTAAGTCCAACACTGTAAAACAAAAGGTCCTTCTCATCTTCCACTTAAACTCAGGCGTGTGCTTCACTCCTGCAGCTCCCTAGGAGCTGGTACACTGCTGCCCAGGGGTGCCAGTGCCCCCGGTGCTCTCCCCATACCTGCAAGCGCCAGCCCTGCCGCAGGTCCGCCTCCTCAGGGCATCGCTGCCAGGGTGCACAGACAACCACACGGAAGGCATTTGTAACTTCATCCTCTTAAAAGCAAAAGTGAAAATTTGGAAAGAACCAGAGGGGAGAAAGGAAGTCCCTTTAATTTTTCCTACTTCATTTATGCCAAAATATAATTTTCAATTCCCTGAAAGAAGAATAAGGAGTGAAAAAGGGTCTGCCAAATCACTTAGGTGAGGCAATGTATGCAAGAGCTGGGTGAGCAAAGCCTGGCCTTGACGTGTGGAAGTTTCTTTGCCAATACTCTGAACTGAAAGCAGAAGGCCATAAACACAGCCATAGGTGTTTCCCTGCTTCTGGAACCTGAAATGATATTACAGGAGAGCTCGTATGTGTTTATCTTTAAATATATTACTTATCGTAATTCTTCCATTAACGCCCAAGTTTTTCCCTACTGACCTTTCCACAAAGCTATTCAGAAGCTGTTGATAAGGTTCATTGCTAGTAAACAATCAGAAACAACTGCATTTTCACTTCTCAACACAGCTGTGGGGAAGAAAATTTTTAAAAATATATACTAAAAGCTTCTGTTCATTTGCAGTGATGGTATAGGAATGAACTTAGCTTTCAGGTACACTCATCTTTATGAGGGAATATTGTTTCTTCATGAGCAACATAAGATCTTGCCACACTTTGTAATATTACATTGTATCAACACAAACTAAAACCTATATAGTCCAACACTACCATAGCTTCTGAATCTTGGCATATGTTTCCTCTCTAATAATTAATTCTTTGTCTCATTTAGTTTCATGAATACTTAGCTTTCTTGAACATCCATTTTCCCTTTTTATTTTCATGATAATTACACATTTATCTTACTATTGTTGCATTCATCTCTCAACATGGTTATGTACTGAATATTTTTCTTTGCTCTATCCATACAATTTCATTAGTCTTATATCTCTATATAAACTATATATTTTCATATGTATAAAATATGAAATATTTTAGATAAACAAACATAATCTTTTTCCTCTTTTCCCAAAACTGAATAGTACTGTCCCTCAATTTTATAATTTTTTAATCAACTCTCTAACCTCCTGAAGTTTTAAACATAATTTCTTCAGCTTCATAGTTCCTTTAGATATTTTTTGTATCTCTACTCAAAATCTACATTTTTTGGTTTTTATATCATTTTAAGTTCTGGTCAAAGGTTTTTGAGAATACAAAATAGCCATCATCTTGCCATAATTCCAGATCAACACTCTGAAAAAAAGTGTCAACCTTTTTAGTATATTTACATCAGCATAACATTAAATTGAATACAGACCTTTTCCAGCTGCAATGTGTATTTTTAACCACACCAGCCACACCTCTTGCAATCACTTATTGGCTTCTTGAAATTTCATCTTCACTGGGCAACATGCTTACTTACTGATAAAGTTGACCAGTACAAATATCAATTTGTTCTGAATTTTACTACTGATACTTTATTTAAAAAAAGGTGCAAAAGAAAATTATATTGAGCAATGATTAAGCAAAATTCCTTGGTTTCATAGAACTGCCCTTTGCAAACTTTCATTTTGGAATGCAAAGCCTATCACTTTAATTATATGTCTATTATCGGGGGATATGAAAGTGTATATTAAATTAATGAAATGGATTACCTCAGTTACACAGTGGTTATTAACAGGAAGAGCTCCCAGTTTTCATATTATGTACATCAGTAACTTTAATTGCATTAGACTGAGCTAGGAGAGCTATTTTAGGAGAGATTTCAACAGCACAACAATTTCTGCTGGCTTTTTGCCTGCTGTAGCTCAATTTCTGAGGGTTCCCTCATAAATGCTAACTTATTATTTCTGTCAGTCATGCTTTAGCAAACATGGCCTCATTAAAACTACCCTAAAGTGGCTTCAGTTTTGAAAACTCTCCCTTGATGTCTCCATGAGACAACTGGTGCTGGAGGGCTATTTCTTGCATTTGGGTTAAGAGATAAGAGTGTTGCAGAGTACGAATTTACAAAAGACCAGTTTTGGGGCCAACAGCAGTAAAAATGATGGACTGTGATGAGCTCAGGCTTTGTAGGATAGGATGCAAAACTGCCTATGATATTAAAAGTATGAAGCAAATTAGCTTTTAAATTATGGTTTGCAAGCACTGATACACAAGTGTAAAATCAATTAGCTGTCAGCTATTGGTTAATAGTGACTTAGTGACCTGCCTTGCTCCTGCTGGGAGTTGCGAGCAGAGGTTTATAATGGGGAAGACACAGTGTTTCTTCTCTGCTAATAATGTATTACATGCTGAAGTGACTTTATCAGAAGCTCCTCGAAAGAGAAGGTTGTCTTCCTGAAATAGGTAGGTGTTGGTGAGATCCCACACTGCTGTACACAAGCTTCAGAACCTGTGCTAGGGCGAGGGGGCTTGACTGAAAGGATTTCCCAGGGCTTGTTCTTAAGGACATTGAGGCAGATTCATCCCTTATGTAACTTTAGGGAAGATACTTGTCTCTAGCACGCATCTGCCTGCCTGCATGGACAATATTATTCCAATGACCCTACTGATCTGCTGCATTACAACAGCGGGTGTCTGCAAACCTGAGAATATTGCCCTTAGAGTCAGAGGTAGGTGCAGTAAAGTTCTCCACAGGTCAAGGCCTGAGGGAGCAACGCGAACAACATAATGGAGGAGGCCCATGGGGACTGAACATGAGCTGTTATACTTTCTTATCCCAAAGGACCTGAGAGCAACCTGGGAAACATGCAAGGATTTAAAATATGTGGAGAGAAAGCAGCCTCAGCCCAAATCCTGTAGGAAACCAGCAGTGTTTTCACACAATTATGTCAGCAATTGGAGGTCCCACTGTAGTAAGACAAGTCTGTTGCCTCAATAAGTCTTGTCTTTGTGGCAGTGCAGTTGCGTGAGCTTCATCTCCAGACACTGATAATACATTTTGTCCCTAGGCTTAAACACACAGCAGAAAGAAAGGAGTAAAATGGGATGTAGCTTGAGAAATGCATAAGTTACTCTGCAAGCTAAAATTATATCCCAAATTGGAAAGTATGTAAGAACTGATTTGCCTATCTACTGTTCATTTTTATTTGGCTTAGTACTTATACAGCCTTATTATCATAGCGTTTCATTAAGTCAGAAGAATTAGTTTAGCCTCACAACCTTGTTATTTAAATCATGTACAAATGGGGAACTTGAACTTGAAATTCAGTTCCACAAAATACCTAAGATGTCTATTGTGGAGGATGGGGAGGATTTAAGTGCTGAAGTTGGAAACTGCGGGAATGCCAAGTCATCAGTAACTTAAAGCTCCCAATATTTTAATTTTTCAATTTCTTTTATTAGAATTCTTTAAATAACTAAAAGACAAGAGTCCTGTTACCAACTATATAGATGCCCTGCTGGGAGTAGTGAAAGCCTAAAAAAAAGATACATATATATGTATGAAATAGAAAGAGCTATATGCATGTATGGATAGGTATGTTTAACATAGAAATATGCTTCATGTGTTCTTCAAACAACGATATGGAATGAAAAAAAAGAAAACCCATAGCAGTACCTGCCACTGTAACCCTCCCTTTCTTTACATCTGTCTATACAGTCTTAGTTACGAATGTAGCTGGGTGAGATCTGAATGCGGGGCACAAGTGCCGATCCATTTAGGATGATGTCAGTATGTTGTAATTTAAACAGTGATATCAAAGAAGGCAGGTCTGGCATTGCTGAGTGCGCACGGATGATGGATAGTGCTAGGTGTGCACGGCTGATCTGCAGAAGAGGAAGGGCAGAACAAGGGAGGAGGGTGAGAGGACAAAGAGGCCGTGCTAAGGCGCTGCCCCGAGGGGGAGGAATGGTGGGAGAGCTTTGCCTAGGGATGGGTGAAAGAAGGTAAATGAGCATGAGTACACAGACAAAGAAAGATGTGAACAGACTGAATGGGGGAAAGGGAGAAAGATGAGTGGGCTGAGTGATGCCAGCAAAATTGAATATGCTGGTAATGTACCACAGTGTGGGGTGACAAAACTCAGTGGAATCTGCCCAGAATATGTGAATCTCAGGAAGTGCCAGTAACAACCAGGTTACTAGGATTCAAGAAAACTGTGGATAAAAATTGCTTTCCAAGATAATCTTGCGCTGAGAACCTTTGTTAAGAATGCTTGCCACCAGTGCCAAACTGAGGTCAACAAAGCTTCTTGAGATGTTTTGGCAGATAATCAAATGATTCCTTTCAGTAATCTCCTTCTTATTTTTTTTTTATTCCCTAAAGGAATTAAGGGATCATCTTTTTGAAACAAGAAGAATCTTTCCACAACTGTATTCTGGGATCCTCAAACTTCAGCTTTTCTTTCTTGTTTTCCTGTCCCCCTTATTAGTAATTTCCAATGACATTTAAAATCAACTAGAAGATGACTGCTGAACAATGCTTCCAGGGATTTCAGGTGTTGCCATTGTCAGAAATGACAGCATGCAGACAAACCAGGTTTGTGCAGAAAGGGAGTTCTTTAATGTAAAAAATGATGTGTATGTTTTAAGGTGCCAATTTTGGCAGTATTAAAGCAATGCTAGCACTTTTTCTTCAGACTTGCAACCTTTGGCAGAGGTCACACGCTTCCTCTGAGCTTTATCACAACTTTTGATAACACTTGTATTCGAATTCTTAGGCTAAAGACAATGTACATAAAAGCATTTCTGTTCAGCGGTAGAACTTATTTACTGATAGCTACTCACACTGAAGTCAGCGACTGAACTTCCACTGGCTTCAGTAGGACCAGGACTGCTCCCAAGCCTGGACCATCCTCTGCCCCTGAAGACAAGTGCCACACAGCTGGACAGGTTTATTCTAAAAACCTGGGCAACCTCATGAATAGTGCCTGTTGTGAAAAGCCTTTGGCTAAAGGCAATTACATGAACTATTTGGCAGGGCCAAAGCTGTGCCACAGTGCATGTTAACGACTAAATGGCATGGAGGATCACAAGCTGGTGAATGGACCTTCAACTGGAGACTTGCTTCTTGCTGGAGAAGTTGCCCAAATGTTGCGGATACTCATTTGGCAGCACCATTGTGCAGAGCAGGTTACAGTTTGAATTTCTGTGGCAAAAACAAGAACACAAACTCAAATCCAGTGCTTACCCTGCATCCAGCACGCAGGGAAAATGACACACTAGAAAAAGCATTTTGCTTAATTTGAGCCAACGTCCTGTCATGTCTGTCTGCAATACCCTTCCAGGTGGTAGGTAGGAGTCCTGTAACACTTAGTTAAAAGGATAAGATATTTGCCTACTACATTTTACTTTACACATGCTGCAATGTCTAAGGTTATATGTGAATTGAAGCTAAGTACATAATTGCTTCTGCAGTTGCTTACACTCTCAAAACTACTATTTGCTTTCTAATGTATTTCAAGATTCTTGGAAGATGAAAAGTTCTATATAAAACTCAGTTTATTTTAATAATACAGCTAGGAAACATGAAGACCAAAGCTCAGTGCAGAAAATTCACAGGCAAAGCCCTGGAAATATTCACAGGTAAGTAGTTTCTACATTTAGCACTTTCACAAACTTTTTTTTTCCCTCACTGTTCATTTGAGTAGACAGATGCTTACACAGCTTTGCATTACTTAAAGGAAAGAATAAAATATGTGTTGAGATCTATACTCACCCTGATGAACTGTAGCGTGATTTGATCCTTTGTAAGTACAAAATATGTCCTCTGGGTTGTAGAAGTTTATTTTACTGCAGCAATCTCAGCAGTGTTTCCCTACACCAAGGTATTTGACACATTTACCAAGCTTTTCTTTTTATGTTTCATTTACTAGTGCTGCAGGCAAAAATGTTTTGGCAAATCAGAGCTACATGCAGAAAACCACTTATCACAAATGAGTCTGGGCTGATGCTTCTATTTGTACATTTAAAATCCATGATCTACTGGAGATGACATACCATAAAGGGGCGCATAGCAAGTTGCATTTCTCCACCCTCGCCTTCCAGAAATGCTATTTATTTGACGATGAGTGAACCCATGAGCCTGTCTATTGCTCATCTGATCAGATACTGGACTGCCGCTGTCAACAATATTCATAATTTCTGTAAACTTGGTTTTCTCTTTACCTTTGTCGGCTATAAAATGAGACAGGTTGATTATTGCACCCATGTGCCTTCACTCTTCACTCACTCTCATGCACACACACACACTCGGATGCAAACGTTGCTTTGGCTGATGATTGCTCTGAGCAGGACTGCGCGCTCAGAGAGGCTTTGCAAATCCATTTCCCTAAAACAATCGATGTGTTTGGCTTCTTAGCTTGACACAGCCACAGCATTGAGAAAAGATTATTATTGGGGCCCAAACAGGCTAAACTGGGAAATGTCCTTTTGTAAAAAAGCATGCTCAGTGGTAATCATATTCTCATCTCATGAGGAAAGGGCTACCACAATAGCGTGGCCCAAGAGTTAAAGAGCTTATTTTCTAAATCCCTTCATCCCTTCTAGAACCGTGAGACATTGACAGCAAGTCACTTAACTCTGTCCAGCCACAGCTGTGTGGGTTTTGCATAATTAATTATTTATACCAAGGCAGACACAGTAATTAACTTCCAGATGAATATGATATTCTGATCAGAAATGCTTTGCATTTCAGCCATCCCTCAAGCAAGTAACTGTCAAAGCCGGACTGTTTGACAGAGTGGGTCCTGCCAAAATCCCTCCCAGACATCTGTTCTCAGACAAAAAAGAACAGATTCTCAAAGCAGCGCTTGCAGACGTTGCCTCGTTTCAGCAGGCAAAGAATAACCGATTCACAAATTCTGGCTAATTTTGCCTGATGTCAAGACAGTATGCCGAACCTCGTAAAAAGCCAGGACCTGTTTTTTCAGTCATGGGCACCGGTGCAAATTGAGCATTTCCTCATGGAAATCAATGGCCTGCGCTGATGTCAGGCAGGTGCAGGTCGGGAATGAAGCCTGTGGGATTTGATATGAGGCGGGTTTGAAGACAGCGGGCAATTTTTTGATTTTCTTTGTTTTGGTGAACAGAAACGAACAATAATCATCAGCATTACAATAATACTGAATCGTTTACTTGCTATTACTGCTGTCTGCAGCACAATAATAATTCATTGGAGTAAGAATTGTACACGGAGGCAAATTTATGCAAAATTTTTTCCTTTTTAGAAGAAATTTGTAGTAATCACTAAGGATTGTGGCTAAACATTCAAAAACAAAGATAGGGAAGAATAGACACTCTGAACGCACACACCGCAGCTAGAGCTGACTGAAAATTGCATTTTGTTGTTGTGATTTCTGATGTAGCACCCATATAATCACAGTGCTGCAATGCTGTGTGCTGGCTGGAATGGAAGACAGGATGATGACCGCAAGGAAGAGGCTACAGCATGGCAGAGACATGCCTATCTGACGGATGGTAAATCAGTTTTATTTGTGCACAGTTCACTGACCATACAGGAACCAGCAGGATGGCTGCTGGTTTGGCATGTCCTGGATGCTGTGCTCAGGGAAGACTGAGCACCTCAGAGTCCTGGGGAGGCCATACCCTTCCTCGAGAGCAGCTCAACATCTGGGGTGGGAGGGAGGCTATAGCAGCCGGGGAAGGACAGACAGTGGTCAGCGAGCCTCCAGCTACTCCTGGAGGCCGTAATGTTGCAATAGGGATGAGATGATCCACCAAGAACAGGCATCCCCACTCCACAACCACTCCAGATATTCCTTGAGATTTAGTGGGCTTGTTCAGTGAGCTAAACATGCTGAAAAAAACATGTTTTGTTGTTGCGTCAGTTTTCTGCTTGTTTGGTTCTCTGGATCAATTTACTATGGGGTTTTGGTAAGTACCAAAGCAAGCAAAAAAGAGAGGACAGGGAGAGGCATTTGTCAGATTAGCCTCAGCGGCAATGGACAGAGAGACTCTCCAAGGAGTGTAGAGGANCCTCAGCGGCAATGGACAGAGAGACTCTCCAAGGAGTGTAGAGGAGGCTGTGTGCAGATTGCTTCAACTCAGAAATTACTTGAATGCTGCTTAGTCAGGGAAGTCTGGAGAAAAGGAACCATTCTGCAGGGGCCAGAGAGCACAAGCAGCTTTTTACAAGTCATTATTCAATCTTGTTCAAACAGAAGTTTACATTTTTACCTATTTCTCAATTGTTTCAGTCGTGTTAGTAAAAGTCTTTGTGATGTTTTGGAGTGCTCACATTTAAGACCAGGATACAGGTATACCAAGCCAGCTCAAGATGTTGTCCACCATGGCCTGAGTCCATTTCTGCCAGCAAACACCCGTGAAAATGTCTCAGCAGTTAAATCACATATTTGTTAGAATACACAAAAAAAGAGCTAGGATTAACAAATTTGTGTGTACCTAGAGGGACCTAGAAATCTTTCTAACTTTAGTTCACCAGGGGCACCTGAAAGACCCTGCAACACAGAGCAAGAAGCTGGAATGAAGCTCTGTGTGCAGATTCTGGCACAGCTGCCCAGTGACACGTTATTTTCCCATATTCTGAAGTGTGTGACACTCATAACCCGGACTAGATAGCACAGAGTTTTATTCAGGATGGCAATTCTTATATTCCTACATGATCTTAAAGCCTGGTCTATAGGATATGAAAGTCAGAAGACTTAATGGATGCTGTATCTAATCTGATATGGTAATTCTGAAGTTTCTGTGATGGAGAAAGCCCATGGTTTCAACAAAAATATTCCCAAAGTAGTAAGGAAGAAATTGTAAATTGTTTTCACTCCAGTGATGCCACTTGTCCCATATAGGCAAGGCCAGGATGACAGGCAGCTAGACATTTCATCCTTGGCATTTCCTATTTAGTTAGTTCTGTCAACACGCCTAAAATTTACAGTAACTGTGGAGAGAGGTAAAGGACTACCTAGTAGCCTCTTGTCAAACTTCACCTCTGCACTTTCCTGCTCTGCATCTATGAAACAATATAAAGGCTCAGTCATTTAGAGAAAGACATTATCATCGTATCATCAGGAGCACAACAGATTTTTCCCTCCTGATGTAATAATTCAAGTTTATAGCAAAAATTCACAGCTTTGCAAACCTTCGTGGTTTCACAACTAGAGTGCATCGAGATTTTTTGGGGGAGGTCTGTAGTCTCCA
>RSEF01000003.1:103625003-103636461 GCA_003993805.1 Himantopus leucocephalus
GAAGGGAAGATCAGGCTTCTAGCTTGAAACTGTAAAGAATTTTGCACAGTCTGAATTTCAAAGCCTACGATTCTTGTATTTATTGAAAAAGCATTAGTAATCCCAGATTCCTGTTACTGAGGTCAATACATGTTTGGACTGCTTCTATTTTCAGTATGGGAGAGCTAAAAAAAGTATGCTTTTGAAATAAGACATTGTTCCAAATGTTATGTTACTACAAGAGGATTCACATAGTTAACGTCTTACACGATGTTTGGAAATGTGGCGGTTTTGCATACATTTTTTTTTCCAGAAAATGAGCAAAGTCATGCAAACCACAAGAAAATAGATGTGATTTTCAGGCTGATTTTTTAAAGCCTCAGAATAGGGATCCAGTGTGCTGGCCAGGAAAGCTGAGGTAGCTCCAAAGAAGGTGCAGAACCATGTTGCAGCACGCTAGTTCCCTGCTTAATTCCCCCCCCCCCGCCTTTTTTTTTTTTTTGTAATAGTATTTAAGGTACCTCTATAACCATCCATCAGCCCAAATGCCCTCTGTTCTGGCCTTCTTTTCGAGGCTTGCTAAGTCAGCGATTTCAGAAGCAATATCTCTTGCAAATCACCCTGCAGATAGCTGTAGTGCATGCAGCCAGAGCTGACGAGTCAATGAAGTGTACGACAGAGGAGCAGGCAAGATGATCCCTTCACCCCCTTTTTCTCGACACCAGTGCAATGCCAGTGACACCCTGAAATGTGAGGGGACAATCCTGCTCCAAGTGACCAGCATGCGGGGCAGAAGGAAATGGCATTCCCTCCGTGGTGTAAACATCACGCACACAACAGGAGCAACGACATGAGAAATGGATGATGGTGACAGATCAGTAATCAGCAAAAGTAGAAACTCTTGGTGCTTGCCAGGTAATTTAAACACATCAAATCCAGTGTTATGTCTACTATGCTTCTTTTCTTAAAGCATACACCCTGAAGGAGCAAGTCTTTGCAAAGGACAACGGTGCCGGCTCCACTTTGTCCGAAGCGTCTCTTTTCAGCACGGAGAGACTATTTTTTCCCTGTAGAGTATGAAGGCACATGAGAGGACAATTAATAGTGAAAACCCAGCAGGGCTGCTGTATGCAAGTATGCACAGTGTGCTCCCCCGTTGCTTCTGGACTGGCACTAGCCTGTCAAATGCCTGGAAATGAAGCTTTCTGGAGCCTTTATTAAGATTCATGGGAAAGGCAGGCCCCAAACCCACAGACAGCATCAGCATGAAGCATCTCAGCCTCCTCTCTCCCATAAGCACTGCCAGCACATCTGGCTCAGACTCTAGAGGGGAATGAAGAAACTGGGAGGGAGTATAAAGTGAATCTGTCAGCATTTACTTGCATGACAATCTGCCATGTAGAATACGTGCCATGCACAATACAATGCTCTCAAGCGCCTGATCCCCTACTACACCCTGGCTGTAGGCTAGTGCACTCGCATTTCTCCCATACATGCCAGAGGAGGACTGCAAACCTACACACAGGGCTTCACAAAGGGCTGTGATGCCCACACAGGGAGGAGATGACTTCTTTTTTTCCCCTTTGTGCTCTTTTGTAGGACCCATAGCAGGCTTAAATCCCATCTCTTCAGAGACACTTGTGAAAACCCCAAGCCTCTCAGGCGATTTGAAGTCCGGGTTTTTGAAACTTTGCTCCCTCCTTCTGTTTGTTTGACAATTTGATTAATTGTTAGTGGTTCATGTGAGTGTGTGTGTGCATGCATCTGTACACATGTATAAAACTTAATGATTCATGTGCACGAACTCATTGCAGGTATACATACAAATACATACTGCTTTCTGATAACCTGAACTCCAAAGTAATCTCTCTGATTCACCCTTTTCCTGCAACTTTGCATGGGTTTTTACTGCAGGGCAAAACCTGTATAAAGTAATATATTCTTTTGCTACGCACAATAAAGATGCTTTTCATCACCTGAAGGTACAAATAGTACATCCCTCAATGACAAAACATATAAAAGTTGTTATCTTGAAGAGCCCAAAAAGGTGCATAAACTTTAGCAAATACAAAAGAAATCCTTTCTTGTGCTTTCTCTCTGCAGCACTTAGAGCAAGCCCAGTTCCCCGTGGTCACCTCGACAAAGCGCCCAGAGAGTGGCAGAGGCGAGTACGGGCCTCTTGCTGAGTGAGTGGGAGAACAAGCAGCGCTCCTGGATATAAATGGATCTGTTATTCCTCACATTTCCACACTTGTGCCTCTCAAATCTGGATTCTTAGTTTTAAAAAAGTACATTTGCAACAGAGTTGGCAGATAATATTGGTATCTGAGGGCTTCTGATGTGTGTTAAAAGTACTATTTTCCTGGATCATAAAAGACAGAAAAACATGAAATTCTGCCTGTGAAGATAAGAAAAAGTCATTTACAGAGCACCTGAAGTTTCCAGAAGTGTCTGCTGCAAGTCTTAACTAGGTTAGTTAGTTGGACACACTAACTCTCTAGGCAGTACAAGTATAAATTTCAATTTAGCACCTAAGAGGGTCAGGCTCTGTGGTCTGCGTTAGACTTCAGATTAAATGTCGCACCAGCCACGGTGGCGAAGTTCAGCATTGCTGCAGAGGCAAACCTCAATACAGTCTTTGTATCATTCACACGTCATTTCTGAGCTGATGTTGGGTGCTTGCAAATCTGCAGTACTCTCAAATCATCTCAGCTGTCTGGAAACCAGATCTCCCCCTGCCTGAGGGCACTGGTGTCCTTAGCACCTTCTCAGCTGGGCCATCACCTAGCCAGGTGCTCTCTGGTGTCCTCAGTGCTGCCACTTTGCTGGCTGCACACAGGGGGTGCTGGGGAACAGCCCCAAGGCCTAACCTACAAGTCACCATGACGTGTCGCCCTGGGCACACCTCAGCATTCCCACCAATTAAGCATAGGTGCCAAAGGAGGTCACAAGCCGGCCAACGGTGACCTTACAGTGTTGTGGGCATCTGTAGAGTGGGGTGATGCTGAGCAGTAGGTTTCTTCTTCTTTGATCACCTGAATCTTAGCTTTATCATCTATGGGTCATTCTATTATCACCCAGTGGGTCCTCTCATCAGGTGATAAGCTATGTTTCAAACAGAATTTCCACTATGTAAAAAATATAGCATTTTGAGAAAGTTTTTTTTTTCTGAAGTAGAAAGAAATGTTCCACAGCCCTACATTTTTTTGAAGTAAATGTTTCATTTTCATCGTGTTAAAACCAGCTCATTTCTTTTTGTTTTGACGACTAATGCAAAAGTCTAAATGGTAAAGTGAGAATGAAATGTTTTGCATTTGACCTTATCAAGATGAAATAATTCAATAATTGCATGAAAAATATGCAGTTGAATTTGATATGCTATTCAAAAACCACATTTTTCTATGAATCAGCAGTTTCTCACAGAAAACATACTGTTCATAGCTTTTTGACTAGTTCTGTCCTTAAACAGACACTAAAACAAGTCTATACTCTTTCCCGTATTGCTGTACTTTTCCTATTTGGTTGTTCTTGCTGAAATTTTTGACCTCCTCAGCATTGCAACTTACCTATGCTTGTCCAGAAAGCACAAGGTGGACTCTTCCAAAAAGAAACGCTAAATTTTTCAATTTATTGCTAAATACTTTATATTTCGTTGATGAAAAAATAATGGTAATGTATTCAGTAAGAGTCTTGACTCAAAATGTATGCTTGCCATATTTGTCTTAGCTTAGAGAAGAAAAATAATGATTCCAATTTCACTTTCGTGATGTCTGAAAAGAAGTCTTTCAGCTGATTTTTTTGCAGCATGGTGAGAATGGCCCAGCTGTACCATAAACTGAACACTTAGCCTTGCATTCAGAAATCACCAGCTTGCATTCAAAAGTCAGTTAGTCTTGTATTCAGGAAGCAAAGATCATATGAATGATAAATGATTTGTAATGCAAGATGCTTTTTTCCAGATCTTTTCCGGAGGTCAAAGGGCTCATCATTTTATGCTTTTCCAAAATTACATTTTCCTTTAAAAAGCAGTAAATTATTAAAATTTAATATAAAATACGTATTTTAATAAGTAGAATGTAGAAGGTATGACCTCTGTCACTTGCTAAGTGTATCAACACCTTGCATTGTCCCAGTGGTATACTTTAAGGACATTTTAATATAAATAGGGTATTGAATGTGAAGATCTTTCCATTCTAACACATTTTAATGAACTTCTTTCAATGCCATGATACACAGTCAGGATCTTAAATCTGACTTATTGCTGCACTACAGTTTGTAAGGCATGCCATTTTTGCACTGCAGTGGGGTTTTTCCTTTGTTAGAAAAACAGTTTTTGTATCTTAGCTTGGCTAGAGTACCTTTAACCAAACCGTGTATACATATTTTAATTACAGATAAAACCTTCAGCTGCCTAAAAGTAATCTTCATAAAAATGAAGTAATAATCCTAGAAAAAGGACATATTGCACAATTATAATTTAAAAAATAAAGACAGATGGTTTGAATAAGTGGCAAACTCATATTTTCATTGACTAGAAGACTACATGTATTTGAGAAAATACTTTGAAATTAATTATTTGCCAAAAAAAGATGTCAATGTTCTGGAGCTCTGCCACACTGTAGCATCTTGCTTGGTTGGATGAATGCGTGAGGGGAAGGCAGATATGGACTCCATAATGATCTGTCATAATTCAGAGCAGTGGGGCAGATTCAAAATTAAAACCAGCTCCAAATACCCTGGAGGAGCCAGTTTCACACTGCAATATGTCAATAGTTTGGGAGTATCGCTTTCTTCATCTCCAGTCTCACGTTCAGCCTCACTCCTCCTCAAAATCTAGCGCTTTTCTTTGGAAATGCTTGTTTCTCATTAACCCTCTGTGGAAGCCCATTTATTTACTACCTTTTGGCCTGGTATAATGAACCTGAGCGTGAAGACTGGGTCTGTGGAGACCTCACGGCACCTTGTGAGAGCTGAGATGAGAGAAGCTGAATCAGGACCTTGGTCTGCTCCTGATGCATCGTGTAAGCTTGGGCAATTTCTGTCCCCCTGCATTTTCTCCAAAATGATTATAATAGCATTTACGCATTTCCCTGGCTTGTCAGGAAGAGTTCACTGTTATCTAGTGATGTTTCCTAAAATGTCCATCATTACATTAAAGCATTTAAGTTGATAAAATAATCTTTTTCCTCTTCAGCAAGGGATATAATCACCTGTCTTAGCACTAATGGGGTTTAAGTACCCATACTCCACTGGACAGAAGCTTTTAAAAAGAGTCCAGTATATTTCGCTCAAACTGAAAAATAGGAAATATATCATATATGATGTATGGTTTCCTTTTCAAAAGAAAATTAGCTCTACAGTTTAATTTGGTCTACTGTGAGTTTAATTATCTGGGTACCATGGAGAGCTGTGGGAGATGGGCTTATTTTGGATATACTGACTACTGCATCTGTACCCAGTAAAGTAAACTCCAGTGCTATTGAGTAAAAAGTGTGCATAAATGTCTACAATAGAAATGAAAATGTGTGAAAGTAGCAAAGACCTTGCCTGTGCTGCTTGCAGAGCTCTGAATACTGCATATCATATATAGTTTCATTTAAATTGCTTTAACTTATAATTAAAAATAGATGCAAAGATAGATGAATAGGTGGAAAGAACAGTTTTCTGTTCAGAAATGCCTGACATTTTGATGCTTTAGCAATACTGTTTCTGTATAAATAATTGATTCTTTTACAATAATCCTATGAAAGCTGGAGGCTACAGTGATTTCAAATCCACACATGTCCCTCTCTTATTATCCACCCAGCACTAAGAGGTACACGTAGATTGGTAGTGAGGCATTTACATTTTAGTGAGGCATTTTATACAGAGAGGAAAAATTGGGAAGTCTGTGAAAGGAGTGTTGGTAGGTCTGGGGTATGATCCTGGCTAGAAAATAAAACAAAAATTTACAGAGTTCTGGGGCTGTTCAGTTAAATCTACAGAAATACTATGTGCACAGCCTGTTCCTAGAGCTATGTATTTGTACACCCCTATGTACAGAGAGGGTTAACATATTTCTTCAACACAAATGCAGTGTATATCTCAAAACAATAATCTTGTTGTAATGAGCAGCTGTTTCTGATGATAATAAAGATTCTGAAATTACACATGCATAACTCACGAGGTGAATGAAAAAATATATAGAAGAGAGCAGTTTATAGTAGGTGCTGCCAAACACGGTGCAAAACGAGGTACCCCGGGATGTGTTTGTGAATGACCACCAACCTTTGCCCAAATGTCAAGTGCAGATTGAAAAAAGTCTAATTTCATCTCCTTTAATTACATGCATGCAAATCATTGCCTTGTCTTGTTTTGGTTTCATTTTTTTTTTAATTATTTGCTTCAGCGTGACACTCCTCCTTGTAAGCAAGGAAAGCCATGTGTTCTCTCTGACCTTATGCTATAAGAGAGTTTGAGATATTTCATTGACCCTTCCCCCTCGACTCTGGGGCTAATATGTCTCATTATCTCAGTGCATAAAACTGATTATTAAGTAGTCTTTGATGAAGCAAACAGTCTTCCACTTGTCCTTTTGAATTATCTCAATATCATTAATTGTTTAAAAACTGACAATGAGGTCATTCAATTATAGTATTCTCTATACAGCCTGTGCTTAATGTCACATTGAGGTTGTTATCCAGAGCAGAGGGGGTTAAATTATCAGTATGCTGATGCCTCTGTGATCCTAATGTAAATGAACATTTGGTGTTTTATTTTTTTTCTTAGCTGCTGGTTACTACGTTATTAGCATATTTGATGTATTTCTCAGCTCAGTTAATAAGCAGTTCTGAAGGCAAAAGATTGATGTTTTAGAAGGGGGTTTATAGACCGTTCTCCCTTGTAACAATATCTGGAACACGTCTGTGCGCTATTATGACTAACTGACTTTGGTTTTAGGCCATATGCACCACTGACAAAGCCTAATCTGTGTTCCTGTCTGCTGCTTAGGTGTTTTATTGCTAGACTATGGCCATCCTATGAATTCCAAACATTTTTTCTTTCCTCTCTAGTTCCTACTGAAACTAAATTCTGCCTTGATATAAGTGTATTAAAGCATTTTGCATGCTTCAGGTGCATTAAAATTACCTGAATACCACTCCTTGTATCAAATATGTTCAAAGCCCTGAAGTATATACAAGTAAGTTTTGTAAAAAGAACCCTAATAAAATATTAAGGAGAGAATATATGGAAATACGGGAAATACAAACCGGTGTATTCCTATTAGACCCAGTGCACAGAACAGCATGGAGAAGCAGATCGGTGTAAAATATTCTGAGAGAAGCGCAATTCCGCTGATGCTAATGGAAGTACAGGGAACAGGCGCTGCAGCTAACTGC
Source organism: Himantopus leucocephalus (assembly GCA_003993805.1). NCBI lineage: Eukaryota > Metazoa > Chordata > Aves > Charadriiformes > Recurvirostridae > Himantopus > Himantopus leucocephalus. The sequence goes on from RSEF01000003.1 coordinate 103,632,362, forward strand.
TCAGATGGGAAGCTGCTGATGCTCTTTCTTCCTCAACAACTGTGGTTTTGTACCTGGGCACAGGGAGAAGATCTAGAGGGATGTTCCATGATTTGTTAGAGGAGGGAGCAGCGGGCACCTGGGGAAGGTGCAGCCATAGGGAAAGCTCTTCAGGTCCAAGGGCCAGGCTTGCCAGGAGGCTGTGGCACTTAGATCCTCTCCACCTTTTCCCTAACTCTCCCTTGTGTTAGGTAGAAACTCACCTGTGGAACTCAGACTTTCTGTTCAGAAAAATAAATTAATTTTAGCTTACCGACTGCCACTCTTCTGCCTATTACATTATTGATTTTAGTGGCGCTGCAATGCTTTGGGATCCTGAACGTCTTCCAAATCTATATTTGAAACCTGTCTCTTTGTTTGAGTAGTGTCCCAGGTAATGTGATCAATATAGTTAGCATTAAAGCTTGCTAAATGATGGCAGTGCCTTTTGGTAATGACTTGCGAGTTTTCAAATTCTGCTTCGGGAAATAAGACTCTTCAGACAGTTTTGTAAAAATAGACTTTTGTTGAGACAGTTTGTCTTTAGATTTTTCAAATTCACTCCACTCTCTCCTCTGTCTTTTACCTTCACCTGTCTCTGCCATTACAGAAGTAACCAGAAAAACAGTGATTCTCAAAGAAACCTTCCAGGTGAAAAAAATTTATCAAAACTGTTATGTCTGTGCAAAACATTTTGTCTTTGGTGGAGCAGGGTATGTGAAAAAAGGACAATTTGTCTAAACTCTTTCAGCCAGCCCTCACTAACAAGCTTTCCACAGATAAGCAATGTATATTCTTTTTTTTCCTCATCAAGCTGGGACGCTACGTGCATTTTGCCAAGCCTCTTGGCAGCTAATATTTTTGTTAAATTGGCTAGTACATCTGTCAGCCCTGGGACAAAGCTAGGTTTCCCACCCTGAACCTTTCAAGCAGAACCTTTTGTAAAAGACAAAATGCTGTATCTACCTTAAAACATAAAGGATCCTCAGGGCAATGGAAACTAATGTGCTGCTTTAATGCAAACATCCCTTGTGAGGGCTCTTGGTCCTTGTATGCTCTGAACAGCAGGAGGAAGAATACATGAATATAAATGAGCTGCACAGCAGTATTCAGAAAATGGAGCTATAAGAGTTAATGAGATGGTGTCCTGCTGCTGGACGCTTGCATGTTAAAAATCCTGATGGTTTTATCCAGCAGCAAGTTTGAAAAACCTGTGCAAAGCTGGCGATCGTGGAGCACCCGCGACTACAGACCCGTGCCTCTTTCCATAGGGCCTTGCTACAGGCAAAGAGCCTTTGATATATCTAAATCTAACAAGGGAGAAAACAGAGGGATTACGAGAAATCATTGACCATGGAGGAACCAGGTAATTATTAGTAGCATTATGCACCGAACTGCACACGGCTGGTGTGTATATGCAGCTCTGTGTGTCTAGCTGCATACAGCAACTGGCAGAGGACCCTGTAACTAAAAGCCACTGCAAATAGCACTTAGTCGTGTGTCTTTAAAACTCACTCTGTAGCAGCTAAATACAAAGGGAAGTTTCCCATTTATGGCACTGGTGGCCACAAAAGTGCTGCCCGGCTCCAGAGAGACAATTCAGTGCATCTCTTTCTTGACACCAGTGGTACTTCCCCCAAAACAGTCACTCCCTTGAAAATGCCCCCTTCGAGTTACTGCTCAGTGTTATGTCTAGCGCAGACCAGTCTGATCTACTGCTCCTGTGCTATCCTGTTAATTTACAGAATTAACAGGATGCATTGCAAGGCAGTAATACATCTGCTGTGCAATGAGACAACTCTCTACACTGCAGAGAGTCTCATCTCACTGTGCTTGGGTGAGATGCAGAGCTGCTTGGCACAGGTGCTGGTGTGATGGATTTGCTCTGCACAGAGCTGTGCACATCCCTACTCTTTCCAGGGTCTCCCAAACACAGGAGACCACCTTGCTCAGGTGGTCCTCCTGTTCAGGAACACATGAATAGTGAGGGTTATGTATCTGAATGCCCCATGGAGTCTGACCCTGAAGAGCTTAGGAAGAGCTCTATGGTCCATGGTCACACAGGACGTCCACATGCATTGCACAAGGTTTGATGGGGAGAGAGTTGCCCGAAGCAATTTCATACCCATGTTTACCTACAGGAACAATCTGGTCTATTAAGCATTATTTTAAAAGCTTGGGGCCCATAACCAGCATCAGAGTGAAGATTAGCTAAGCATGGGGCTTGTTTATACATGTTCAGTGATTATCACCCAGCTGGTGCATGTTTCACTCTTGGTATTTGAGAATTAATAAACTTGCTGAGTGACAATTCCAGCCTCATCTCTAATGAAATTAGCTTCCCTGGCAGGAAGTGATGAACACAGATTTGACGGGAGCTACCAGGTGTCACTCTGATATGTTTCTTGCAAGTTCTTTTTCTACAGACTTGTTGACATGCAGGAACGGTCTAGAATAGTTATTAAAAAAAAAAAAAAAAAGCCTGCAGGGATACTTTTCTCTTCTGACAAGGTATGTCTGTGCAGATATTGAAGGTCATGTGCAGGTCAGGGTTTGCCAGCCGTCTCTCCTGAGAGCACTGAAACTCAGCGTGCTGTAACTCTTCAGCCACAGGTCCAGTTCTGAGCTGAATACCAGGGTCTGTGAAGGAACCTGCAATATTATACTGTCACATAGTCATGGAGCTCCTCTGTACGTTGCAGACCTCAAACAGACACCCAACAGCTGCAACCTTGACATTCTCTGTTCCTGTTTCTCTGCATTTTGCTTCTTGTTTCTGTTGCCAGAGACAGCCTGATTCTTAAACGGGATTCAGAGATGAAGCACTGAGATGGGTGGCTTCGGTGGAGGTGCTAAGATATGGTGCATTTCTTAGTGAAGAGTAGCAGTGTACCTTAGTGTTGAATAGCTATTGCACTTTAAATTCATATGTTGGCTTATTTCATAATGGTTTCCCCATGGAGATAAATCCTAAGGGTGTAAGCATTGTTGGAGTCTTGGAAGAATTGATACATTGCAGTTGGTTTTGTGATTTGGGTATTTTTCTTAGATGATATCTTTAATCTTCCTAAGCAGAATCAATTCTCAGGGCAAAGGTGCTTCCTGTAAACCCGCTAATAACATTTTGGCTGAAATGCCTGAAAGAAATAATTACCTAACATGCTGCTTGTGATTACTTCTGTTCAAAGACTGATGTCCCTCCCCAACAAATCACCTGTCTGTGTGCAGTTGTGAATGATGTACTATTTGGGAATCTTTACTTTGTTTGTTGGAGAGATTTGAGTGATGTTGAGTACAACTTTGTTGGTGGACTAAAGAAAATACCAAAAGTTGTCAATATTGAATGATTCTTTCTAGCTGAAACAACAGGCTTCCTATTTTTAATTTGAATTTGAAAAAAAAGAAGTTAAAAGGAAAATGTCTTGGACTTTGAACAGCTTGTTGCATAGCAATTTCTTCAGGGTAGAAAGATTTTTGAGAGAAAGGGGATGGCAATTGTTTTAAAAGAAGCATGCTCTTCTAAGCAAAGAGCCAGCCATACTCCCACGACACGCAGGCGCTCAAAGCCAGGAACAGCAGGAAAGGTTGCTCAGCCAAGTGATGCTGACCAAATCCAACAGACGCAGGAGGAGTAAGATCAAACTTTGGAGGCTGAGGTCAGTGTCTTGTAATGCAGCATGGTTTGTTAAGAGTAAACACTGCACAATTAAGACAGTTTCTTGCTAAACTTCTGCTCTTTGGTTTCCTTTCGTCAATGAAGAGGATAACTGGAGACCAGAGCTGCAGGAGCCGGAGGAATGCTGTAGCAACGAGGCTCTGCAAAAGCTGCAGAGTCTGATGCAAGCAGTTTATCACCTCTTATCCGCTAAAACACAGAGGGATGCAAGTCAGCTGCCTATATGCAGGCATTTATTAACATTTGATATATCCTAGAATACTTCACCCGGCCTAAGGCTGCCAGTCCAGAAGGGGGTATGTCTACTGTGGGCCCTGTCGGTCAGCATTGTTCAAATGCCAAATGTCCGTCAGGAAAAAACAATAAAAAGAGGAGAGGAGAGGAGAGGAGAGGAGAGGAGAGGAGA
>RSEF01000003.1:103651995-103662745 GCA_003993805.1 Himantopus leucocephalus
TTAAATGTCCCTTCCAACCTTAACAATTCTATGATTCTATGATCAGTGTTGGCTATGGTGGAACAAGAGAGGGACACACGCTGTATTCACTCTGTTCTATTTGGTTTTGTCTCTTCCACTTTCTCATTTTTTCTCATGAAGCAAACAAAGATTTGGAGGGTAAAAGTCAGGAAATGGAAAGGCATCACTGATTCCAGCTCAAAGCTCTCACTGAATCACATCCCATTAAAAAGGACAGAATGCTTTGCTGGCCTTGCTGTACCTAGTAGGGCACAAGCTGATCAGGCCTTGGCCAGCAAAATGCCTTGCAATAACATTTTCAGTAATATTTCTTACAGTATGAAGTACCTCATGATTCCCATGTGGATGAGGCTTTGACCACCGACCTCTAGTCGTGCCCGTGAGAGACAATCCAAAATGACAACAAAGAGAAGCTAGCTGACATTTGTGAAATGGTTTTGGCCAATTGTTCTGCATTTTCCTTTGCTTCATTGTTCTTTTATTAATAAAAGAAGAAAATAAAATAGAAACAAATTTTAAAGTCAGAACTGCAATGTAGTTATGTGGCTGCTTATTTATTTATCTCCTGTTTTTTTAAAGGCTTTGCAGAAGCTTTATAAAGTTTCTTCCAATGATTTTACAGAAGCCTAACAAAAAAACAATTTATTCTTTGCACGTGACCTGTCCTCTGTTTGCATATAAGCCATGTGGTTTGCCAGTGAAAAAGAGCAGCTGGAGGCTTAGTAACATCTGAGGGATAGGGAAAAACACATTTAACAAACAATGGCTGTTTAACATGTCTCAAGCTTCTGTAAAAGACCACTATCCCAGAAATGCAATTGTCACGTGACGTTCGCCAGCAAATCTTCTGTATATAAAGGAGCTAATTTCTAATCTCATCAGACATAAATTTTAACCTGTTAGCAAATTGTTCGCAGTGCCTGCTAGCCCAACTTTTTCTGGCACCTTCTGCCACTGACCGACTGTGAAATCTTGGTTGCTTTGACCCTAAAGATGGAGTCTACTGCAAAAATAAGTAATTTTAGTCAAGGCAAGACTCTGAACACTTGGTGGATTATAGATGTTATTAATTCTCCTATGCTTTTTATGTGGTGGGTTTTTTTGTTTGTTTGTTTGTTTGTTTGAACAGTCTGAAGAGGTCACCTAATCCTTCCTTCCTGCCCCACGGCAGCATCAGAAATACCTGGCTGTTCCTCGGGGTGCTTTGCTTAACCTGTCACAAAACACTTTCCTTGGCAATAATTCAGTCCAGCATTTAACTGTCCTACAGTTACAAAAATTATTGGGGTTTTTTATAATTTTTAACCCAAATAGATCTTGATGAAATTTATTGCTAATAGCTCTTTTCCTGTCCGTTCTGTGTTTGAGGAGAGATTATTCCCTCTTTTTTTTCCCCATCAGGTTTTTATGTGTTTGAAGGCCGTTTGCATGTCTTTGCATGTCATGTGTTTGCAAGATTTGTTAAACTTGTTTATTCTTGAGACATGTAAGTTCCTCCAACAAATAATATCAGCCTTTTAACAAGACTGAAACAGAGGCAAAAGGATGAGGAGGACAGAAAAAAAAACCCCCGTGAAATTAGTGAGGAACTGAGGAAGAATCACTCATTATACATCAGATTCCTGAAGACATAGTGCAGAATCTTTATCTAAAACCTCAAAGCCTCTGAAGCTCACAAAACTTGGATAAATAAGGTAGACAATACTGAATCTCTTTCTATGTTGTAAAAATACAGGCCTCTGTATCTTTGTATCTTAATTATATCTTTACAGAAAAAATATATTTTTACAGATATAATTTGATATGTCACAGAGTTGGTCAGTAACAACTGCATTGATAAATATGATTTTCTTTAAAAAATGAAAATGAATAAACATAAAAGGCATAAAATTCTTTCTGGAGAAGCCAGTTTTCTTTAGACTATGTAAGAAAGCCTCAAATGGCACAAATTTAAGTTTTGTGTTGTTTTTTTCAGGATAATTTCAAAGACAGAAAATGGGAATATATTTTGCAAATACCTACAGGAGAAAATAGGAATGAAAAAGGAGAATTAAAATATAAAAGTTAATGAAAGACATAATCCAACTGCGTAATATCCAAACAAACCAGTCTTGGGTCCAAAATTTGCCCTGCAGTTAAAACCACTCTGTATAAACTGGTATCCTGGAGTTAAAATATACACTGTGGATGCTGGCAACCTGGATATAAACTTTACACCGGGGGGAAAAAACCAAACTCCATAGTAGAATTCAAAACATACATTGCAGAAGCTAATACCTGGCTCTAACACTTCCCTGAAGAAATTATTTTGCCCAGAAAACATTATTTCTATTGTCATTGAGCTGTTCAACTCAAATAGAATTTCTGATAGTGCTTGCCCATACCAAACACTAGTTCGACACTGGGATTTTAGCCACTGGTTTTCTCTTACAAATGCACCTACACAAATGAAATACACTGATGAGACTTATTTTACAGATATAGTTTGTTTAGATTGAATTGTTCTGGTTTGAAACAAAGAGACGTTATTTACACAGATGTAAGAGGTTATAAATTACTTCTAAACTTAGAATACACATTTTCAAACCATCTCAGTATTGTGACATCACTGGTAAAATCCTTCTGAAGGCAAGACCTTGTTCACACGGAAGGATGAAATCTTGTTTCAGCCGGCATCTTTGGGAGGGAATTAATTTTTCTCCCAGAAATCTTTCAGTTCATCATTCTCTTTTGCATTTTCAGGGCACCTTAGCTCTATAACACTTGCTCATGTTCGCACTTAATCTTTCATTCCCCATAACAGGTTATTTTCTTATGCTGATCTTTGAGAACAATAATTTTTCTGCAAGTTTTTCTCCACTGAATGAATTTACTGTTGTATCTAACTCCCAAAACAAGGTTCTCTGTTTGCCTCAGTCGGTGTAAATAGCCGTGCTGTGACAGGCTGATGAGTGGCAGCAGGGATCCATCTATGACAAGAGCTTGAAGCTGCAGGAAAGGTTTGTACCTGTAGGATGCAGTTTGTATTTCTTGTCCTTTTTGGATTAGAGTGGAGGAACCCATCCTTCGCGCAATGTGTAGGAGAAAAGAGAGCTCATATCCTGTTTCTTGTCTTTTCACCTCTTAAAATTACGTTTAATTTGTCAGAGTGTCAGAATCATAGACCAACAGAAATGCCTGACTATCAGAGGAAAGAAAAGAAACAAAGCTAGGTAAAGAGATCAAGGTAGGCCGGGACGGCTTTCAAAACTTGTGCAGCCACGACAGAGAGCAGTAATGATGTGGGTCGTGTCCTGAATGAAAGAAAATCAAGAAAAAATGAAATAAGAATTTATATATGGGTGGTGAAATAAGCTAAGTTAGATTTTGCTGGGTGATTAGCTAGGTACACTTGGCTGTATGGCCTCCTTGTAACAGGGCACTAACAGCTGGTGTACAGTGCTGTAAGAACAAAAAGCGTTACCTTCCCCCACCAAATGCAATTGCTGCTGAAGGATCAATCCTTTGGTGCAAGCACTGGGGGGCTAATAAAGACTCCAACCCTGGGAACAGGAGTGATTTACAATTGAACTTAATCTATTTGAAAAATTCTAGCAACCACATTAAAAAAAACCCCAAATCTCATCACGCACCACCTGAATTTCCTCAGTGCCATCTGTCTGCTGCATTAAACAAAGCCCCAGAGACCCTCAGAGAGAGTGAGGCAGAGTTTTAATGATTAACCTAACCTGGCTGTCAGAATGGATAGCTTGATATATAGGACCTCTGTTGGCAGTTTCTGCATACCTAGTCACTAACGCTGCAGAGAAGATTTAAGCCAGCAGGAATTCCCCTTCGGTGCATAAACCAGAGTGTGTTCTCCCAGGATGCAGCATCGGTGTGCAAAGCAGCATTACCCTTGTGCTCCCTGGATTCACAGCGAGCCCCCCCCAGGGGCTTGGTCATGCAGAAGAACTGGCTGTAGCTCACTTGCCAAGGGGATCTGCAAAGGCAGCGCCTGGACGTCAAGCACCAATAACTCTGGAAGCTCATCTGCGACTGAGGGTGCCAGTTCCGCATAGCAAGATGGCACTGAGTCCCTGGCTTTATTTCTGTTAAAGCAATTATGTGCTTAAATATCTTGAAATGTTTTAAGTTGGGTACCTGAGCATTCACCTTGCTGAACTGAGGTTGCTGAAGAGTATGAAATTGCCATCCTCAATTTCATGAGTTGAAATGATATTTTTATTAGATTTTTATGAAGATTCGGAATTGGACATGATATTTTGATCATTTCCATTTGATCAAGACAAACACTACTTTTCTTGGCATCAGTGTCAAACTTGGATTTATGGGAGATGTCAAAAGTGAAAGTTTGCAGTTTTATGAGAGCAATACTATTTTAATTTCTCAGTAAGCACTTTTCCTCTGGATAGAAAGGACAACTTTCCACTATAAAAATAATTCTATATTACGTATGCTGTTTTTCACTCACTCAGACTTTTCATCTCATGTTGATGAAATATTGAAATTAAATTGTTCTGCTACTTTGGATTTGTGAAGAGGATGTAAACAATGCATCTTGCCCATTAGAAACTATTTCAAAATCATCAAGAGATTTGTAGGTATTATTTAATGAATAATCATACCTTCTTTTATAGTGAAATTAATGGTTCCACTTTGCAGGTACAGAAAATGAAACTTAAGCCATCATTTTACAATAGATTTTACCAGAGCTAGTAATTTACACGCATGCAAAGTGAATATAAATGGTGAAAACATGTTCATACATTATATATATATGTGTGGTGGGTTGACCCTGGCTGGATGCCAGGTGCCCACCAACGCCGCTCTACCACTTCTCTCCTCAGCTGGACAGGGGAGAGAAAATATAACAAAATGCTCATGGGCTGAAATAAGGACAGGATATAACTCACCAGTTACCATCACTGGCAAAACAGACTCGACTTGGGGAAAATTAATTTAATCATTTACCAATCAAATGAAAGTAAGATAATAAGAAAATAAAACTTAAATAATAAGAAAATAAAACTTAAAATACCTTTCCCCCACCCCTGCCTTCTTCCTGGGCTCAACTTCACTCTTAATTTATTTCTCTCCTCCCCCTGAGCGGTGCAGGGGGACGGGGAATGGGGGTTGCGGTCAGTTCATCACACGTTGTTTCTGCCACTCCTTCCTCCTCAAGGGAAGGACTCCTCACACTCTTCCCCTGCTCCAGAGTGGGGTCCCTCCGATGGGAGATAGTCCTCCACTATCTTCTCTAACATGAGTCTTTCCCACAGGCTTCAGTTCTTCATGATCTGCTCCAGCGTGGGTCGCTTCCACGGGGTGCAGTCCTTCAGGAACAGACTGCTCCAGTGTGGGTCGCCCACAGGGTCACAAGTCCTGCCAGCAAACCCGCTTCAGAGTGAGCTCCTCTCTCCATGGGTCCACAGGTCCTGCCAGTAGCCTGCTCCAACATGGGCTTCCCATGGGGTCCCAGCCTCCTTCGAACATCCACCTGCTCCAGCATGGTGTCCTCCACGGGCTTCAGGTGGATATCTGCTCCACTATGGACCTCCATGGGCCACAATGGGACAGCCTGCCTCACCACGGTCTTCACCACAGGCTGCAGGGGAATCTCTGCTCTGGCACCTGGAGCACCTTCTCTCCCTCCTTCTTCACTGATCTTGGTGTCTGCAGTCATTTCTCTCACATATTCTCACTCCTCTCTTCTGGCTGTTGCTGAGCAGGTTTTTTTTCCCCTTCTTAAATATGTTAGCCCAGAGGCACTACCACTGGTGCTGATGGGCTCAGCCTTGGCCAACGGCGGGTGTGTCTTGGAGCCGGCTGACATTAGCTATATCGGACATGGGGGAAGCTTCTAGCAGCTTCTTTCAGAAGCCAACCTTGTAGCCCCTCTGCCACCAAAACCTGGCCACGCAAACCCGATATGAAGGCTTGAGGGAGCAAAATATCATCTGACAAGCAACTATCAAAACCATAAACTAATTCAGTGAAAGTGTCATAATTAAAATAAGAATTCCCAAATTTAGGTAAATTTTATATTCATCTAGATGCTTAAATGTAGCCATCATTATCTAAATGATGAAGGTATCTGGGTTTTATACTCACTGCTAGGCTAGCCAGGAATCCTCTCTGGATCTGTAGAACCTTCCTGAAAGTTTTTAATAAAACCCCGTAGTCTTAAAATGTATGTTAATTCTACACAGATAATGAAAAAAATTAAGTAATGTAGTTATCTATTATCTTATTTTCTTTACTAATAATTGTTACTTTTATTAATTAAAAATCAGTTCTGATGAAAATTAACTTTCTGAAAAGAAGACCTTTTCTGTCTCCTTACACTCGGTCCCAGGCGTCAATCCCCTGGGCTCAGGGATGGGGGGAACTGATCTCCCAGTAATTACTGACGGACCCAGACTCTCGCAGCCAGAAGGAGGAGCAGTGCTCGTATCTCAGTGATGTCAGGGTAATCCTTCATTACGCAGGTTATATACATTTCTCATAGCTGGACCCGCTCTATCAATCCTTCTGAAATATGAGAATCCCATTGAGGTCCATTTAGTCATTCTCCTTCCTATTGTTAATGAATATGACAAAACATGACAGATCCTAATGCCTGTATCTCCAGGCAGCCCGGCAGCCCTCTTGCTTTCATTTCAATACATTACTACTGCTTATCAGTGCCCTTTGATGACTGCTCTGAAGCGCGTTTCACATCCAAGCGGCAGGGTTCATATCCAAGCAAATCTGAATTAATTCTGGGTATAAAGTTTCATGAGCAATTGTTTTCAATGATTTACTAGAAATCCATATATATGTATAACATTTTATAAGTCTGTCTCTGAAGGTAACAATAATAAAATAATAAAACTCCCCTCCCCTAGCTTCTGTTTTAGTACCTCAAACATCTTTTGATTCTCATGTCCCGTAGGTATTTTAAAAGGATGTCTGCTGCACTCTGCTGAAACAACAAGTATGTTTCATCTCGGTCGTCACTGTGTTTGAAAAGATGGGCAGCATAATATTTGTGCTTCTTTTGGACTGGATTATCAGGCACGCTGAGCAAATTTCCTAGCAGCAGGAAAAGTAGTTTTCTGACACTTTTTCACAACCTCAGTCTCAGGAACTCTTGAAACTTGTTCTGCTGTGACAGTGCTGTTAGGTTGATGGAAGATGCAGAAGTAACACATGTTCTATGTCTACCGCCTATGTGCTGTCCATATAATCTGCTACACCAGAAGGGGAATGCTACTACTGAAAAAAGGGTTGGGGTTTTTTTGCTAGTCTAGCACATCTCATATTTTCTACTTGCATTTGTTTTACCTCAAGGTGTATTATGAACATGATGCTCTCTTCTAATGAAAATAACCACACAATGGGTGACAGCAGTGATCAGTAGGACTGAAGGGACAGGGGGATGTCTTTTGTACTTTCCCTTACTTGAATCTTCCTATTCCTTGTGAGTTAATTATGAATTTATGCCATCGCTCTGACAAGAACTTCTGTAATACAGTACACCTTGGAAAAAACAAGGATTGTGTCTCAGGTACGTGTTTTGAAAAAAAAAAAAATGTGAGAGTGCTTTAATTCAGGTTATCATGAGAAGGTCTTTGTGTGCACATTTTCTGACAAATAAAGTTTTTGGTCTAAAACAATAAGTTGTACAGTCTGAATTAATTTTCTTAAACAATATTTTAAATAAAACAAAGGGTCTTGAGCCACATGAAAAAGTAGCATGTGTATTCTTTTACGAAAATCTGTTTTGTAATGAGAAAGGATCAAGTTCAGTTCTCTGACTCAGACCAGTAATTACATCCACTCTGTTCAATACGCCTAGCAAACATTCTTGCCACTAGACTATAATGTACAAAGGTAGAGGGCATTGACTCCTTGCTAGTTTTAGAAACAGAATCTGTATCACCAAAACTTTTTTATCAACATCATTTTTTCATGAAAATAATTTTTTTCATCAAAATAATCAAAAGAGTTAAGATAGAGTTGGAATACATTTACCGCTGACTATGCCATACCTCCTCAGAAAGACTGGCATAAATAGTGTTTTTAAATCATCAGTTCCCAGTGACGGGATTCATCTTACTTAATTTTGGTTCCTGAAAGAAAATAATCTGAATTGGCTTTATCTGGGGAGGTGGGGGGGAAGAGTGAGGCAAATCACCCTGCTGTCTCCTCGCAGTCAACCGAGAGAAATAGATGCTTCCAGACACAATTAATTCTTCCCTGAGAAAGGTGGCTAAGATGTGGGAAAAATGTTTTTGTTTGGATTAGCAAGTATAGGTTATTTGACCCACTTTTGAAAGCTTTTGTATGTCCAAAGCTGTCTGGGACGAATGCCGCCCCGTGTCTGTTCTATAAACAGCACGACTGGTTTGCAGAGAACTGGCTCTGCTCTGTCAGTATCCAACTGGTTGTAAGATGCTGGCCCACCTTCTTTTTTCTCCTTATTTTCTGCTTTTAAACATCATCAAGAACTATAAAGATTAAATAAACCTTCTTTATCTTGGTGCTACTTTTCTGTAATTGTCCTGCATATCACATGTTAAAAGACAGCCTTGCCTTCAGAGGGCATGGGTGAAGATGGTTACCTGGCTAAGGTGTTTTTTCTTACACAGCAAAGAAGCTGAAAAAAACCTGCCTTAGATAACAAGGATATATCTTTATCCTTTTCTAATATCAAATTTATATGTTCCAGTGTATAATTTTAAATCTTTCTGATCAAAAGTTAATACATAGTTATTGGGGGAGAAATGATACCCAGCAATGAGAAAATGCTGGGCGTGAGCCCAGCACAACCTCTAGAAACTCCAGAGAGGGGACTGTGCTCTGAGGACTCCGTTAGCCTCTTCTTTTGTTAACCAGTCAATGTGCCTCAGCAGGACCCTTCACGGATTCTCATCCTGTTCACTCCCCTGTATGTATCATCTTCTGGCAGTGGAGAGATTCTGGAACTGTTCTGCAAAGGAGAACTCTAATGGGTGCAAACTTGTCAAGTCCAGTTGTGCCAACGTGCAGTAAACTTGCTTCAGATCATGCTAGTGTTAGTCAAAACTAAGCCAATGCCAGCAGTAAAGATACTCCTTTCTCTTCCAGCAGTTTGGAAAAGATCTCATTTGTGAACTGCTCTCAGGACTCCTCAGCTCAGGTGGTTGCTTGTTGAATAGTTTAGATGAATTACCTTCAAACCATGACTTGTTAATGAATTTTCCCTTGCTACTACGTATTTATCATATAGATGTTTGCCTAATATCAAGGACAATTTGATATCGTCCCCTGAGCCGGATGACTGAAGAGCAAACTATGGATAGTATACTTCCAGTAAGAATTTTTGGACTAGTCTTAATACCTGAAATGTCTGAGATTCATAGGGCAGAAGCTTTCCTGCGCAGAGGTCTGAATATCAATGAGTAACAAATAAATTGCATGAATTTGAGCTCCTACATTGCACTGTTGTTACGCACAAAAGATATATAGATAATATTTTAAAAGTTCATAATTTAATTCCAGTTCCAAATAATATGTTCTGTATCTTTTATCTTTGAAGACATTCGTTTTAATAGACTTCCATCCTTTGAAATTCCTGATTTTAAATGTGACTTTTTTCTTTTATTGATGTCATCATTACAGCTCTTACTTGAAACAATTTGGAATGTCCTAATCTTTAACTACTTTTTTGGCTTGACATAAAAGCTATGCCTCTGTCCTTGTCATGTGCCCCTCTCTTAGTGAATTTAATCCCCCTTTTAACCATCAAACCCACTAAATTATTTTTGTGTCTGAAGAGTTTTCAGAATTAAATTTTCCCTTTCCTTGTCTGAAGCTTTAGTGTTTTGTTTTATAGCTAATGGTTAAAAAAAAAAATCCTACATTTTTTTTCTCCTTAGTTTCATTTCCCCCTCATTAACTGCATGATGACAGGAAGCATCCTGAGAAGAAAAAAAGGGGCCACACCATTTAGAAGAACTGCTTCTCATGGACCTCTTTCTATCTTTGCATTTACAACACATTCTTCAGTTTGTTTTTCTATGTTAAAAGCTGGGTGAGAAGCTTTGAATGCTGAATGTGGAGACCAGTAAGGAGTGGAGTTCCTCAGGGGCTGGTATTGGGACCAGTGCTGTTTAACTGCTTTGTTGGCAACACAGACTGTGGGATCGAGTGCACCCTCAGCAAGTTTGCCGCCGACACCAAAGTGAGTGGTGCAGTCGACACGCTGGAGGGAAGGGATGTCATCCAGAGGGACCTGGACAGACTGGAGAAGTGGGCCTGTGCAAATCTCATGAAGATCAACAAGGCCAAGTGCAAGGTCCTGCATGTGGGCTGGGGCAAACCCAAGCACAAATACAGGCTGGGCAGAGAATGGATTGAGAACAGCCCTGAGGAGACTGACTTGGGGCTGGTGGTGGATAAGAAGCTCAATTTGAGCCAGAAATGTGCGCTCGCAGCACCAAAAGCCAAACCCATCCTGGGCTGCATCAAAAGAAGTGTGGCCAGCAGGTCGAGGGAGGTGATTCTGCCCCTTTATTGCTCTCTTGTGAGACCCCACCTGGAGTACTGCGTCCAGCTCTGGGGTCCCCAACATAAGAGGGACATGGACCTGTTGGAACGGGTCCAGAGGAGGCCACAAAGATGACCAGCTCTCCTGTGAGGACAGGCTGAAAAAGTTGCGGTTGTTCAGCCTGGAGAAGAGAAGGCTCCGGGGACACCTTAT
>RSEF01000003.1:103662845-103702082 GCA_003993805.1 Himantopus leucocephalus
CGAAGAGTACACCTGTCCAGGCCATGAGCAGCCAGTTTCTCTGATGAGCTACAACAAGCAGAAACTTGGAGAGAAGAGGGGAGGGGAGGGGAGGGGAGGGGAGGGGAGGAGAGGAGAATAACAAATCACTGAGGTATCCACCACTGACTGCCACAATTACCAGCCAAT
This sequence comes from Himantopus leucocephalus, assembly GCA_003993805.1. Classification (NCBI taxonomy): domain Eukaryota; kingdom Metazoa; phylum Chordata; class Aves; order Charadriiformes; family Recurvirostridae; genus Himantopus; species Himantopus leucocephalus. The sequence goes on from RSEF01000003.1 coordinate 103,663,014, forward strand.
TCTTACCTTGCACCATGTTGTCTGTGGGATGATGCAGTGAAATCTGTCCCTCCATAAGGTAACAACCTGTAGTCGTGTCTGCAGGGGCGTGGATGCCATGAACACTTCTTCAGGTATTGAGGGAAGTAGGTGGCGACTGTCTGGGAGGCAAGGCAATTAGGATTTGCATCCTGGGTTGAAGTAAAGAAGTAAGGAAGAGGCTGAAGTAGGAAAGTAGGGGATGCAGCTTTGCAAAGCTGAAGTCCTGATGTGAAGAGGTGTGAATGAAGAGAGGGGTGGTAAGCGAGAAATATAGAACACATGACGCTGAGGTGTTAACTTGGGGAAGTGGGAGGTGCAGTGAGAACTATGGATGCTGCAGCCCAGGAGTGATAAATTGGAGTTTTAGTGATGTGTCTACCCATATCTTTATGTTCTAATCCCACATCATGATTTTCCTCAGTGGAAAACATGTTAGGGGAATATCAGTATTTACCCTGCACCATATGGTTTCCTCCTTCATGGTTATAAAATCTCAGATCCATACTCCTCTACATTTTTTTCCCAGACAACAGAAGAACTTTTGATGTTCCAATTTTATCTAATTTGAGATTTATCAAATTACAAAATTATTTTTTCATCTTTGAGCTTCTCCCATACAGCAGTATAGCAGAGTGGTGGTTTCTGCTATTGCTCCTGCCCTTAGCAATACTTCTTTGGTCCTCCTCTCCCCCCTGATGTCTCTGTTCAGGACCTAAGGTTTCCCGTTTCTCTTCCTGTACAGCCTAAATAAATTTCTGCTTCTCAGGGTTCACTAAACAGCAGTTCATCCTTACTAATTGACAAAACCATTAAATGTTTCTACTAAAATGGTCATAAACGACATAGCTAGACTTATCATCATTACACTGCAGAATCAACAAAAGTATTGAGTCATAACATATTTTTAAATAAATCTCTTATCTTCTTGCATAAAACCTAAGTGAAATCAGACTGGTAGGGGCAATACATGGCCATCACAAACATTTGAAGGATGTACTTGATATGTCTAAGTCTGTAAATTTTGTAAGATTCACAGGTTATTTACAATGTAAGATTAAGAGCAACATTAGGCAGTCTGGCTCCTAGGTTTTCTTTCCAGACTTCCAGCTTAGACTGGCTGCAGTTTGGGAACAAAGTACGCATATAATGCATAGAAAAACCCGAACTCAAGCCTTTTGCCTGTGGCCCAAGGTGTACACACTTGGTCCACCAGTACCTGATCTATCCAGACTGTCAATCCATGCTAAATGGATTTAAAATTTCTCTCTGGGAGGACAGGTGAGGTCTTTGCCTGAGCAATTGTTTGCATAGAAGCAATAAGGACTGAAGAGAAGCCTTAACAACGGGCAGAGAGATGCTCTTTCCTGACTGTTTAGACTTCTACCTTCTTGGGTGAACTTATGGGCAGTTTATGTTAGAAAAATATGAATAATTAATATGTAGACATATCAAACTACTAATCTCTTTTCCAAGTTGATTAAGACATAAATTCTACAAGGTAGTCTTTCCCTCTTTAAAGGTCAGGTTACTGATAAATGTTTTTTTGAAGAGTTACTTCCTTTTAACAGAGATTAGAATCATAAATAGCAACAAACATAACAAGCTAGTGCAACCATTGGCTTCAATGGAACTGTAGTGATTTACAAAAAGCAGAGTGAAATACGTATATTTAAAAAAAATTATAGAAACTTTATTGGTTGGTTTGTCATACTTTCCCAGACATATTAGCTGCAATGACTAGGATTTTATGTTATCCTGGATGGAATAGCGTCTAGACTGACAAAACAAACAAACAGTGAAATGACTAGCAAAAAATGAAAGGAAAGTCTGGTGACTGAAATATTCTGTTGGTTTTAAGTCTAAAAAAGAAGATGAAGGAGAAATATAGTCATTGCTTCTATAGATCAAGAAAATGTATTAAAATCTATAGTCATTCTTAAGATATGATCCTGTAGCACTTAAAAGAAGGAAAAGATGATGTTATTTATGTAGAGAAGTCACTGGGGCTAATCACAATGGCTGCAGAAATGAATATTAATCACAAGATGAGTTAAAACAATATTACCTATTATCAAATTATAGAGAGTTATTATCACAGTATTTGAGTGCCATTAGTGACTTCAGTCTGTAAATTAAGAAAGTTTTGATATCACCTTATAACAGATGAGGAAACTTAGGTAGTTGAAGATAAGGTGCCAGAAGAGTTCATCAGTTTGCTACCTGGACAGAAGCACTGCAGTAGTTGCTGTTCTCTGAAAGTCTGGATTCAGCAGGGACGCAAAACAATTCACTCCCTGGCCGGACTTCTTCCAAACGTATGGTCCCACATGGCTCCATGGGGATTCAGCGACACTGGCGGGGACCATACTCCCAATTCCAGGGCTTGCTTGCATCTACATCCCTGTAAAACAGGGTTTTTTCAAGGGGCCTTAGGAGTGTGTTATGATTTAACCCGAGCTGGCAACTAGGACCATGCAGCCGCTCACTCACTCCCCCTACTTGGGATAGAGGAGAGAACTGGAAGAGTAAAAGTGATGAAAAACTCATGGGTTGAAATAAAGACAGTTTTAATAGGTAGAGCAAAACCACACAGGCGAGCAAAGCAAAACAAGAAATTAATTCACTGCTTCCCATTGACAGGCAGGTGTTCAGGCATCTCCAGGAAAGCAGGAGCCCATCAGGCATAATCGTTAATTGGAAAGACAAACACCGCAACTCTGAACATCCCTCCCCTTCCTTCTTCTTCCCCAGCTTTATACACTGAGCTTGTTATATGGTATGGAATATTCCTTTGGTCAGTTGGGGTCTGCTGTCCCAGCTGTGTCTCCTCCTAGCTTTTTGTGCCCTCCCAGCCTACTCGCTGGCACAGCAGTGTGAGGAGCAGAAAAGGCTTTGACTGTTTAGCAACAACCAAAACCACTAGTGCACTACCAACACTATACTTATCCCAAATAGAAAACACAGCAGTACATCAGCCTCTAGCAAGAAAGTCAACCCCATCCCAGCTGAAATCATGACAGAGTGGGAGCAGCGTGCACTGCCCACCCGCTGCCCGCTGTGCAGCTTCACGGCCAGGCTGGTGTCACCACAGATGTGAGCATGGCTAGTGGTGCGCCCAGCCTGTGTATGGGTGTGTAAAGCTCTCCTTAGAGAGCAACCTGTGTCAGGACAGCATTTAAGCACTGCCTTCCTCTTTATTCATATGTAAACTTCAACTTGGCCAGCTTATTTCATCTATGACACCTCAAGAGGTCCAGTGGATTTTTTGTGTATCAATATAAAAAGGACAGACTATCTGTAAGTGGGGGAGGCTGTGTAGAGCTTCTTGTCTTTTGTGGTTGGTTGTGGTCACGCATTGATAAGTCCTGTCATTTTTAGTGCCATTCACATTACTCTTTTTACCTTTCTTCACCTGCTCAGGTTCCTCCTCACTCCATCACTCCTGTTCTTGGATCATTTGTTTTCTTAACATTAACGAGCATGTGCACTGCTGAAATCTGTGTATGAACTAGCAAAAGGGATTATTTTTAATGTAATGATTTTGTGTGACGTTTTGGTGCAAAATATTAGCATGAAACACCCTCCCTCTAGTCTGCTACACGCACGGCATGCTGTGTGAAAAGTAGGACAGTTTAGCAGTAGTTTTGGAGTAATAACATTTGAACACAGAACAGTAACAGGATAGCTTAGTTTTCTGCAAGATTCCCATATAGTAGAAGATTTCCTGGAGACCTGCTCTGAAAAAAATCTCCAGAGTTTTTTAAATTAATTGGACGAGCTCTCCTTTATAAATAGGTCTGGTGTCGTGTAATTTGCAACATTATTTCACTGTCTGTTTATTTATCCATCCATCCGTCCATCTATTTGTATGTGTATAAAGCAGTCACAGAATCTGGTGACTGTTGATAGATCGTAAATCAGTGTCGGCTCTCAACAACATGTGAATACAAATGTGATTAAATTTGACACCGTGCCCATTTTTCATTTATCAGATTTCAAAATGCAGTTCTTTGAGCTCTGTTATTCTTTCACATTTAGTACCTTAGCTTCCTGTGTATCTGCTGTCTAAAACCCCAAAGAAAGAAAGAGGAAAAGCAAAACAGAAAAAAAAATCAGAAAAATAAAACAGAAAAAGAGAAAAAATTGAGAAAGATAAAATCGAGAAAGTAAAAGACATTTCAAATATTGTTAGAATGTTTTCAGGCTATGAGCTAACTAGAAAACAGATACTTTTATCTCTTAAAACAGCTCAAGTTATTTGAGAAATTTCATTAATAAAGTATCTGTAGAAAAAAAGAGATTAAATGATCCACATACGCTACTGTCCCACTAATAGGGAATTACCTGTGACAGAGCCTAGGGAGCAGAAACTGTGGATGTGGATATTCACTCTCAACCTCGATTCAACTGAAAGTGCATAGATAACTTCATTTATAGACTGAAAGTGGCACAAGGAAACTCACAGTCAAAAAATGCAAAACAAAATGTTGCAACCCACCTGCCCAAAATAATCTGGACATATTTATCTCTTTTCCTTGTGTGCATTATCAGATGTAATCTTTAAATGCGTGCTACTTTTGAGGGTTTATGAACCTTGGCCTTATTTTAAATACAAGTTACATCACAGATAATACATCTCAGCTGTTAAAAGCTGACTATTTTGATTATTTGGCACTCTCCACTTCCCTTCATTCATTTACTGTTCATCGTCTAACTTTCAAGACAGAATTAAGAGTGAATAGCCTTGACTTTTATTTTATCTTCCTTTTACTCTCAATTCCATTGTGCATTTGTCATGTAGGCTTTTTTTTGGCTTAAATTTTATTACTTTCTGTATGAGAAATAGAAAGCAAGTGAGCGCAAGAGGAAAATGGCATGGTTCTGAACACCTGCAGAGACAGAGGAGTGGAAATTCACTGGGTAAAGATGCCCTGCTGAGAATCTGAATTGTAGGAACAGCAAGAGCTTTTACCGTGCCATCTATTTTGCTCCTCCGTTTTGGATTCTCTCTAGCTGGTACTTCAGAGGCTTACAGAAATGTAATACCTAAATATTTCACACATATTAATGTATTTTATCCTTCCATAAACCTAGTGAAATAAGACATTTCCACCTTGCACATATGGGAAAGCGAATGCATGCTAGATTGCTGAATGCTTATAGCTTCGGGGCCAATTAAAGTCTGAGTCCCAGGTCTCTTCTTATTGGCCCACAAAGAGGAAGACAGGGTCTTTTGAAATATTAATATTAACTGAATCTGCTGAACAAAGCTCCCTTATTCCACTCAAATTTCACTGTTCATAGACTTACTTTTTAGGCTGGAAGGAGAACAGATGGTCTACTACCTTCAAAATAATCCTTACAGCTTTGGTTTTCTATCAAAACAATGACTCCAAGCAAATCTCCAGCTTCAGATCCTAAACCTGTCAAGAAGAGTGGCAGAAAGAGGTTTCCACTTCTCCCAGTTCAATTCCAATGCAAGCTGGTTAAGCACATTCAGGATAGCTTGTTTTCTTCTTTCTCTGAAGAATCAAAGATTGGTCTAAACAGTCGAACAAGCTCCACCATTGCTTTAGGATGGAGCAGAAAATGCTTTAAAAGCCTGAGGGCATTTCTTGCTCATAAACTCACAGTCTAACTTTTTCTCATGTTTGGGAACTGGCAAGGACACTGGAGATCTGTGCCAGTCTGCACAGCGTGGGACTCCTACCACCTGCTGGGGTGGTAGGCATATCTCACCTGATCAGCCCCTCTCAGCTGTTGTTGGCAGCACTGTTGCTCTTACTCTGCCTGAGAATCAGAGTTTCAAAGACTAGGTTTATTTAATGTGACTGGAATAACTGGTATCAGTACAGAATCTGTTTAATGATGTGATGGCTATGTATGGGAGGACAGACTGGATGACCTGGTCAACCATTTGTTGTTAGATACTACACCTGTTGGCCACCTACTCTTGAGCCCAAATTCACCAAAGAGCCACATTTTTGAGACACAGTCCAATAGTGAGGCCCAAAATTTGGATAAGCATGGGAGAAGAAAGTTTAAGTCTTGAATTGGGCACATAGACACTCCTCAATTTACCATGTCATTGATCTGGGCTTCAGTAAGAATGTGCCTGATGGGCTTGAATGTGCATGTTGCAACAACAGAAGACTTAAATAGTCAGACATGACCTTGCTCTTGTCTGCAATATGGCAATGAGGGACTTCGAGGATGCCTGACCTCATGCAGAACTCACACTGCAAACAACAACAGACATACCATACTGAAGGCCAGACATCCGAGAGTCAGCGATAAGGACTCTCACAGGTAGTCACAGAGCATGTCTCACTTTAGTTCAGTCTTGGGGGCAGCTCCTCTGGACCCCATCTCATACATATTTATAGATTATAGCATATTTTAGAGAAAATTCAGCTTTTTCAACCACGTGTATACAAAATGCTTGAGAAGTCTTTTACTGAGTATGCAACTTCACTCAACTCATGTAGATATAATGTCACAGTAAAAACCTTCATCTCCACATAAAGTAAATATCTATAACAGATCTCATGAATAACATCCTCAAATTGTTTGTTTCTTCCCAATGTCTATAAAGGAAGTCTAGAACGGTTTTCTCAGATTGAGGCCTCTATCCTGTGTACAATCTCATTCAGTCAGATGAGGCCATTCGATACTTTTACTCTCAATCTTCCAGCGTGCTTTGAACTTCATGTTTACACTGGCTGCATTCATGTTAGAAATGTATAGAGTAAAATAAACACCACTCTATGTTACTTTATAGCAGGAAAACGCATGCAAAAAATAAGTTCATATGTTCCTGAAACTCACCTACATCAGAAGAGAATTTCAGCAATCCACCAGCCCAAAGTCAAAGTTTTATACTCAGACTGACCAGTTTAGGTGCCTAATGTAGCCATTTCAACCATTTTTCTCAATTGATATTTATAGAACTGACATATATACGGTCTGGCAATGCAGCACCAAAAGATCTGAAGGAGAATTAACTTCTAAGACATCGAAGTCATATTGCTTAAATTAGGCATCTAGAGGGAGAACAGAGTGCATGTTACCCTATGCCCTCAATGCAATAGTCTATCTTTATTAAGAGCACTGTGTAGATAAATGTACTTTTAGCATATATATGAAACAACAACAGGATTTCAACACAACTAAATGGTTTTCTGAATAAGTGCAAGATAAAATAGGTTTTGCTGAACTGGTATTTATACACTTGTCAAATTTCAAGTTTCCAACAACAGTTGCCTAAGAAATAACATTGTTTAAAAACAAATAAATAAAACCCCCAAAGCAATAATGGAAGAAATGCTTTCTCAGCTCCTTTCCCAGTATGCGAGTGGCTGAAGTGTTTTCCTGACACTTCCATAGTTGTTTTTTTTCAGTTGGGTTTTTTTTCCTGATTGACTTCAGACATGCAAAAATTCAAGTTGAAAGATGATCATTTGGGAAAAATATAAACTACTCAAAAGAATCCACAGAATGAAAAGAAAATCTTAACCTGTCTTTCTCTGCAGTTTAATCCCAGCATTTATTTGTAAGCATTCATTTTCCTGGCCCATTCGTCTAATACTTAACTGCTTCTGGCAAGGAGTTTTTAATGTCATACGTACAGAGAGAGGCAGGGGGTTAATAGCATGAATCCCGAATTACTGTCCAAAGAAAGCTGTGATTATCCAAACAGCAATTTCAATTCCTAGCCAATCTCCAAACACAAAAGACTTATAACCAAAGATATGCAACAAGGAGACATTTCTCTGCATTTAAACATTACATTTAGAGTACAATCATCTTTCAGCAGTGTACGGCCTTTTTCGCCCAAGAAGACAGCACCTGCTGGCAGGGATTTAGCTTTGCTCTGGTGTCTCAAGTATGACTGTATTTATGTGCTAAGGAAAACACACAAAGCTGCAAATTAGTTGCCTGGTCACTCACATAGACATTAAAATGTACACGCACTTGCATTAACAACCTACAGTTTTCTGCTCACTGCACACTGGCTCAAAGAAGTGTGCACCCATATGTCACAATTATTGGTTTACTGTTAAGCTCCAGATGATCTGTTAAATGGCAGAAAAAAAGTGCGGGAGGACAGCTGGTGGGCTAACACTTCTTGTTATCCTATATCTTTTGTTCTTTATAAATCTTTTGCTTTTGTTTGCAGTGGTTAACAAGGAAAATATCTCCTGATCCGTGTTTTTGTTGTGAAGAACCAGGTAGCCATTTCCTCTGATTTGTAAGTTGCTTTTTAATCACTTGCTTCCCCATAAGTTGAATATAGCTTGGGCTGTTCCTGTCACTCTATTTATAAGTAAGAATTAAGATTCCCATTTTACCTTTATTTCTCTTTAAAATTCCCATTTTCTTTCTGTTGCTTACTCTGTTTTATAAAAACTTTCAAAAAGGTGTAGCTGTTGCTTGGTCTGAAATTCTCACTTCCACAACATTTTAGGAAGGGGTCGATGGTGGAAACACAAAAGAGACTGACATACTTGAAGGCAGAGAGTTGTTTTCTATGAAAAATCCACAAATTTAATCTATATATCTAAACTGCTTCTGAGCAGGACATGAAGAACCAAGCGTGCAGACCACAGCATAGTTAGCATATATCTTGAGAAAGCAGTGCTCTCTCTGTGTCTCACCTTTCCTGCTTTAACACAGCAAATCCAACTTCTGCTTTCAGGTAAATAACTTCACAGCTTCAGGATTACACTCAGAAGATGCCTGGGAGGAGCAGCAAAGACGAGTCTGGATAAGAAACGTCGTCCACCTTAATACTACAGGCCAATGCCCTCATGGAAGACTTCTAGGATTCACCAAGCAGTATAGACAGGTATAGACAGACAATGAAATGGTTGCAAAAACATGGAGGAACTGTTCCACTAACATAGGAGCTGCAGAAGTTTCCCTTCGTGGCCTAATGCTGTCTCCTTCCTTGACTGGAACATGTGCGAGGCCAACATGCTAGACTGTAGTTTTGAACACTATGGTCATCTGAGCCTTTGAAGAATCTCACAGATAGTTGCTATAGGTCTGTTGCAGATGTCCTACAAGCCTCATCTAAATACTCTGTCCCAAGCAGACACTATAGCTACTACTGGAAAGAGGACGCTGGTTTAAATCAATTTTTGGAATTAATTAATATGAACATTCTTTTGTTCTTATCTTCACCAGAAGCAGGTGTCTGGATCAGTCCAACATGGGAACTCATTTTGCCTGGTCTGTTTCTGTAGAATATTTTTGTCAATCTGCATGAGAATATTACTTACTGAAAGCAGAATATCAAAAATATTGATTTTTTAATTTAATGCAAGATGGGCAATACTTAACATGTTGTATGAAAGGGTTTTAAAGTAGTATGGGGACCCAGGTTCTGGCCTTTTTTTAAAAAAAATATTTTGTGCTGGCCTTGGGTCAAGGCAGATTTCTTATGAATATTCTAGTCTATCTGTATCATGAAATGTAGCAAATATGATGTAAGCATTCCCAACCTGATGCAAATCCAACTTCATAACCTCCTGCAGTGAAGAAAAGAACCATTCAGATAAATCAAATTGAATCCAGAGTTAGGATAGCTGTATGCTGTCAACTCTGCCAAAAGGCAGATTAGCTTGGGCACCGCATCAAACTATGCTGCTTCTCGGCTCAAGCTGGCTCACACAGTATCAGCCATATGAGTGAAATGCTGAATTTCTGTTTATGGCACCAATATGGTTTATTCTTATAATATCTGCCTTTTTTAATAACTTTTGCTTTATGTAGCTCTTTCCATGTGCCAAGAGACTGCATTTTGCTCACAATATGAAATAAGCTGGCAACTAAGCCTCAGGAAATAATTTACAGCAGGGCTAACAAACTCTTTCTGCCATCAGCATTTGTAGTAATTGCAGGTACTTTCATCAGCAGTAGTGTTAAATGTGAATACCATCATCAGCAATGATGGGTAGCAGCAGCAGCAGTAGTTCGGAATACCACCAGCAGCACCCGGTGCTGCTGGCTCGCTGCCACGGCAGTTTGGCATAGCTGGGATCACACTAATGATGCACATAGTAGTTTGGAAACCTTTGACTTGCAGTGCCATCATCAGAACTTAACTCCAGCTTCACAACTTCTGTAAAACAGCTTCTTCACGTACAGTGTTTAAAAGTTCAAAGCCCAATAAAAAAGAGAGATAACAGTATACCATGAGTAGAGAATTTCACTCCTTTAGTCATTAACAGCTAAACTGAGTAAAATTATATTCTTCCTAAGCTTAGCAAATGTTATGTGTTTCATACAATGTGCACTTTTTTGCTAGGAAGGACTCTTTGAATCACTGCACTTCATTATCTATATTTTCAGAAAAAAAAAATGTTCATTGTACTGTAATACAGAAAATCAGCACTCCTACCCTGAATTACAGCGAGGCTAAAAAAATCTCGGGCAGTTACATACATCCGTCATTGGTGTCTACTTGTTATATTTGAGGAGGGGAAGGAGTTGATATGGCTAGTGGGGATGGGGGCTCTGCCTGACCCTGTGGCTCATGAAGGTGACACAGTTCTTCTGCTTTGATTCATAAAAGGAACGCGCAAACAAATTAACCTTGAGTAACCAGATCTCCAAATCTTCTAATAACTTCCTAGCTGCATGTTCACGAACAACTGTGTGCAATAAATGTCATGCTTTTTTTTCTTTTACTGGATACTTGATGCACTGCAAATTTGTTCTCAATTTTACACTGAAGCTGGGACTGCAATGCCAGACCTTTAACCTCTCTAAAGAAGAGCAGAGAGGCAAGGACAAAAAACTGAATTTAGACTGCTGCATCCAAATATCAGTCTCTTTTTCTTCCCCAGTAGAAAAAGTCTCCCTGCTTGGCCAACAGGGAAAAAGAACTGGGCATGGAAGTTGGGGGGTACATAGAAAGCTGCCAAACATTTGGGGGAGTTATTAGGATTCAATTAATAGCACTGGTTCAAATAAAGAGGTCAGTCAGTTTCCAATTTCTCCTCTTCTTTCCTCCAGCAAAAGAATTATGGAGTGGCAGCAGGAGCAAGATGTAGGCCTGGGCGGTGGCAGAGCAGGATTCTTGGTTCCACCCCTCAGGTTCAGCAAAATGATGTCTAATATGGCTTTCTCGTTTGCTTTTTTTCTGTTCCCAGCTGACAAGATACAGAATTTGCTACCTTCCCTCTTTGTTTTGCTCTCTCCCTCTTCCACTCCCTTTTCCTCAGTAGAGTCCCCGACGGAGTCACACTGCTCTGGAGCACTGAACCCTGGACCTGCTGGGGGCAATTGGTCTCAGATTGTCCAATTTTTCCTCCATTCCTACAGAAATCATCCCTGGAAGACGCCTGTATAACCTGTTCTGATGGAAAGTCTATCGTCTCCATTTGTAAGCTCTTCCAGCATTTTATTATCCCTTTACAGAGGTAATTTTTGCTAAAATGTAAGTCAAATTTGCAGTGCTGCATTTATCCTAATTTTTTGCCCATTAGCTGACATGATTAGCTGAACAATCTTTTATACATTAGAAAATTGTAAACATGTCCTGCCATAGTCTTTTCCTTTACAAATTAAACAAGCCCAGTTCATTCAACCTTTCTTTGTAGGCCACATTTTTAAATGTCTATAGTGTTTGCTCTCCTTTAGGCTTTTTTCAGTTCCCTTACATCATTTTTTAAATGCGGTGCTTTAGCGCGCTGGCATACTCCAGCAGACGACTGATCAGTGTTGAGCAGACGGATAGTTGCCTCCTATGTCTTGCATTAAATATTCCTGTTAATTTGCTCTGAGTGACATTTGCCTTTGTTGGTTTTGGAAGGATACCACATTGCCAAGTCAAAAAGTTCAGCTTCTGATCCATCATGATCTCTTCCACATGTAAAGCCCTCTGCTTTCAGCTTTATCATTGCAGCATATTTCTGCACACCACTGAATGTCTCTCGCTGCGTGAATTCTCAGCCTTCTTACTTCACTGCTGCAGAAAATGGCAATCTGGAATGGGTAGAAGTAATAACATTTCAACTCTTATCTTCAACTGGATCAAATTCAGACAATGAAAGAAAAAAACCCCAAAGCCTCATCTCCTAATAAACCAAAAATCCCCCATGGTTTTTTTTTCCCCCCCAATTCTTGCAGTAGAAAAAGAAAAGAAATAATTTATGGACCAAATCCAACATCTTATAGATCTATGTGATGCTGGGCTTGCTCAGACTATTGTCGTTATAGAAGAACATCATTATAATGAAAAATAGTACTTTAAAGTGGTGTTTCTATTATAAGCCTTTTCCTGTAGTAGTTGATCATAAAACAGAGATATTCAAGCTCATCTTCATGGCAGGAATTGTCAGATTGCAAGATGAAACTTGAGCCAGGTCTCCCAAATTATTTAGATTTTCACCTTTTCCAGTCCAACACTAACATGCAAAAGGTGCACACTACCATACGACAGAGAAAGCTGCATATGCACATTTCTAGATACCTCACAACACATTGAAAAAATTCTGACAACGTGTTTTCCCCTGGACTTTGCTTTTTTGTTGAAAGCCAAACCTCCTAGGAGCATTTCCCTGTTTCAATGACTCTTGACCCCTGCTTCTGCCAGGCAGGTTTGAAAGCTTTACAGTTGACTTTTCAGATCCTTGGCCGTGCAGTGGAAATCCTATCTCTGGGCTGGGGCTCCAGGGCAGGCAGCACCCACAGATCTACTGTGAAAACTGCCTGAGGTAAGTAAACCCAGCACTTCCCAGTGCCCAGGACAGCCAGCTCTCCAGGCGGTGGGACAGGCCTGGGGGACACCTGATGGCCTCCATCCTGAGACACCAAAGGGTGAACAGCTTTGACACCACGAGCACAGCAGACCTTTCAAATTAGGACAGTTTTACCAATGTTATTCAAGGGTAGACAGCACTGCAACTCTCAGAAAATATGATAATTTCATCCAGAAAATGTGATTGGGAAGAACACAGTTTGTTCTGGAAACATCAAGAGTCTGAAAACATCAAGTCAATCTTGGTTTCATGAACACTCTGGGGACAACTTTCAGTCAGAACTATGAATATTTTTTTTTGCCTCTTCAAAACCAGAAATATTACAGCAAACAAGATTTCCTGTATGGCTTGAATGTTTAGAAAAGTAAGAGGAATACAGAGGAGACCAACCAAAAATACGCGGGTACAAAACCTTCACCTCTGTGTGTTGGTCACTAGATAATCACATCTGCAGGGAACAGGAGATGCTGCCGGGAAAGGAGTGAGAAATGTTCTCTCCAGCAAAGCAAATCCCTCAAGCACTTCCCTGTACCTCAGCTTTGTCCATCCAAAGCTGCTCTTGCTCTGGGATCCATGCAGGATTTTCTATTTTCTCAATTCCTTTGGGTTTATTGCTAGTGCTGAAGCTGCTGCTAAAGAGAAAACAAGATTCGTTCCTGCAGCAAAGACAGACTGAGTGATGAAAGTTTATTATATGATTAAAAGAGCTAAGCATTTCTTACTCCTTGGCCGAGAAAAGAAGAGGGAACATTTATTGAACAGGAATTATACAGATGGGAGCCTGACTACAGGTAATGAGACTTTTTCTTGCTGTTATTATGTTGCTAAAAATAGAGAAATGTAGGACAAATATTAGAAAGAAGAGCTACAATGGAAGAAAAGGAAAAAAGAGCCATCCCTTGGGATACTGCAAATAAGCACGAGATATTGCAAAAAATCAATCCTGCAGCAGAAAAACTTTTGACTAGAGGACATACCACTGCGTGTATTGTAAGGAGCTCTGAGCATCTGTGCTGCGTTTATTATAACAATGTCTTTATTATTGGGCTGGGGCCTCTCGGGGCTACTGTTTATGACTATGACTCTATGGCACTGAAGTGACACCAAGCAGTCAACTCTCCTATAATATGTTTCTAATACTCTTTTTTCACAGACCCAGAAATTTCTACGCAGCAAACTCCTGGTACTCTTGCTTAGGCTCAGTGACACCTCACCTCTCAAAATGTCTGGGGGAGTTTGGGGTGCTGCGTAGTGCAGAGGAACACTGGGCTATTTTGACCAACTATGATTTCCACGTATTCCATAATTACTCATTTGCTAAAGATTCAGTTTCCCATTTGGAAACCTGGCCTAATAAACTAATTTCTGCAGATGCCAGACTTCTGGCCAACCATCTGATACTTGTAGCCCGCCATACGGTTACCCATATGTAACCATGTTAATGGCAATAAAAATAAAGATGAAAACAAAAAAAGTAAAACAGATAGTTGAGCTGTTTGACACTAAGGTAATTCAGTTTCCTCTTCAAAGGCGAATGAAACAGAATGCCATACACTTCCCATGGAAATCACAGAAAAGGCATAAACAACTGTTCAGCTAAAAAATTGAACCTGTCACAGAGTCTCTAATGACTCCTTTTTATGAAAAAGCCTTGTAGAATATTAGCTCTGCTTAAACAGGCAGTTTCAAGAACAAAGGAAAACAGAGGAACAAACTATTCCAATGTATCGCCCCTGAAATCTTCCAGCACCTGGTGGAGAAGTTTTAAAAGCAGCTGAAAAAGGTCACAGCAACTGCCACTCACAGAGACTTCCAGTGCTCTCAGCCCCACTACTATGCAAAATGCACTTTGGGGCATTTCTCCTCACTTTCCCTCCTATGCCTTCTGAAAAGATCAGCTGGGAAGACAGCAGTAACCTAGGAAATCAGCAGGACTGTCCACCTGCAGCCATTCACCATTAATGGAAAAAGTTGCTAGAAAAGGAGCACTCTGATAGATGAGAGTACCATGTGCCTCACAACCCAAGCGCTACTCACCCTGGGGTGTTACAGGGACCTGCTATGAAAAGGTTGGATTTGGTGTCCCAGCCCCAGGGATGCCAGCAAAGCAAATGCCCCATCAGCTCAGTGGCTGTAGGCATGAGGAGGGAATGAGAATGAAACCCCCCCAGGAAACTAGAAGGCAATGTCCAGTACAGCAAGGAGGTACAAGGTGGGAGCAAGACCACTTTTTACTGAGGTCTTGTGAGTGAAACTGTCTTGATGAAATCCCATATCACGTGTCCTATTAGAGCACAAGAGTTTCAACTGCAATTCTATGTCTAATGAAACTCTGCCTATAGGGTTAGATCTTGCCACCCTGCTTGGTCGCTGTGGGCAATGTCAGTATGAGCCTCTGAGGTTCTCATATTTCATACACATCTGTGGCATATGAACAAATAGAATCCTTCCAAAAGACTGTCCTCTGATACCCTGACTTCTGTAAAGGTTCGTTGGATTTTCCAGGGTTTGCTACCCATGGGAAGACGATTAGGAGGGAAAAAAAGAAATATACACTGATCATTCTGGAAGTAGATAAGCACTAATGCTGTACATTTAAACTGTCTTTGGTAAATAAATTACCAAAAGCAAATTGCCACAAATAAATAATACCGCCACTAATAAATAACAGTGTGGAGGAATCATTTCTGTATGCGCTACGTGGTTGCATTTTCATATTGACTAGACTAGTTTATGAGCTACGTGTCAACTGTTTACGATTAGGGCTGCTTCTGTATTTAAGTGGTGTACACTATAAAATTCATGGGATTTAAAATGCTATCTGTGTTCTGTCTCATGTAAGGGGTGATAGACACCCTTAATTTGTAAGCATTAGCAAAATGAGATGCAGTTGCAGAAAATGTAATTGGATCATCTTTGTATTTTATGTCAGCATGTCTAAGCGCTGTTAAAGGATGCACAATGCATACAATGCAATCTGACAGCAAATAGAGTAACTGTTGTAGGTATGACAAATAATAGCAGACTTCACTTTTCATTGTCATTTTTTTCATAGGCAATATCCAATAAACAAGAAAGCTATAAGACTGCATAGAAACTTAATAGTTTTAAAACCTTTCTTACATTATGTCCATAATCACCGTTCCATTTGGAACACATGGAAGGCTGTCTCTGTTTCCAAACAGAGAAACTCTATTTTAATCACAATCTCATCTTCAGTTATTATTACCTTGAAACTTGGAAACATATATCATGAAATGACGTGAAAGACTCAGTTAGAGCATGTTACATTTTTTAACTCAACATTAGTCTGTCAATAACACAAGTTAATCATTACCTGAGCTGCAATCTGCATTTTTAAGGAGCTCATTAGCGTCATCACTAGACACAGTTGTATATGAAGATTACTTCAGTTTTTCTTCTGGTGACAGCATGAGGTGTCATCCCTTCATTCACATGGTCTCCTTGCTTCAAAATAATTTACTTTAGGCAAATCAGTCCTGAGAGCATCTTCTGAGGATCATGCTTCCAGCTTAGTTGTTAAAGAACATGATGAATAACATGATGTTAAAGAAAATGATGTGTCTTGTGCCACGATCTGCGCAGGTCAGAAAACCTTCCAGCTCCATGGATGAGGCTGCTTTACAAAAAGGTGAAGAGCTGCTGTTGACTGCAGTGTAACAGCCAGCTTTCCAGAGTACTCTCTCCTTTCTTAGGACCTTTAGCATCAAGAAAAAACAAAGGTGTTTTAATTACATTGCCGTTTCTCATAACATATTAGGACACACAAAAGTATCTGAGTGGAAGGCACCAAAAGAGTTGAACGAGGATGCTGGTAATGCTTGCATTAAGAAGTAAGGATATCTCTTTTTTTACTAGAGGTCTGTTCTGACAAGCCTCTTCAAGTTTGCCTCTTGCAGTAGGTTTATTTGATTTTTGCATTTACTTTGTGTTTAATGAACACCTTTAAAAAACTCCATACTAGTTTGTGGATTTTTTTTTTTCCATTTCTCACCAAACAGATGCAAAACCCACATGAATTGGGTTTGGGTGGGTTTTTTGCATTCCCCTTTCGTTGCAGTACAGTATCTCGTTCCTCCCTTTAAAACGCAAAGCAAAGTCATTCCTCTGTAGAGAATGAGGGCCAGATAGCAGAAAAAGCAGAGGGGACCCAGGGGTGAGTAAGTTGAAAAGAGCACAGGGAGCAACAGACCAACTGGAGTTTGTTTTGTTAATCTAGCACCTACTTTTTTTGATCAAGGATTGTCTTCCTTAAAGTGCCCAGCACAGCTGGAGTCCTAAATTTTCCAGCTGATTCATGAATTCAAGTGTGTGATAAGACCTATACAAAATATTTATGCCAATCACAGCTCAGTGGAAATACCTGCAAAACCATTTTTCCTCTATGTTCACCAAAGGCACACAGATGCTGTTCACTGCAATGCACGCACAGCCAAACATCCCCCCTGTTTCCATGCAGTGAGGTGCAGTCTCACAGCAGAGGATATCTGTGCAGAACGCTGACTGTACAGCAGTGACTAAAGTACAATAAATAAATAAATGTGCTTAATTTATTGTATTTAATTTATGAGCCTGACAAATTACAGGAGCACCCAAAGCAGTTTGTGAGCATACTTCTCTTTTGAGAAAGTACATGCAAATTACACTAATTAAAAAACTTGTTCTACCACAGTTGTACAAGATCTTGAAGGGCAAACAGAAAAGCAAGCAGGTAGGGAAAAAATACAGAGCATTTTATCTGTATACTTTTCAAGCACACGATGCTTTTAACTGGCAAATTTAATTTCTGGATGCCCTTGAGGATTCAAAAAGTTCTGAGCCTTGCAGAACTGAGGCAGTGGTTGTAAAGTGTCTGGTGGAAGGCAGCTCCCGGAACACCATGCAGCTGGTTTTTATTTCAGATGCCACCAAAAAACAGACCTTTTTCATTCTGCTGATAAGTAACTAAACATTTATATATAAAGCACTTACAGGAGGAATTTCAATCACCCAACCTAGTATTTACAGCTAGAGTATACAACCCCTCAGTGCAGACTACTTAAAACCGCCTATAAGAGAATTCACTGCTTTCTGTGCATTAACCTCATTCTGCCTGTTATGATTCTTTCTTAGCTGCTGTGTCTGATGGCTATTGGCTTTGTATCTTTTATCTTAGAATCAAGTTATTTTCCACTGCCCGCAATATGTACTTATTGCAGGGAATAACTGCTCCAAACAAAAAGGTAGAAACCCAGTGTGGATTTAAACATTCTTTCTTTATTACACAAAAGTAAGAAATGTGGGCCTGAATCACCACCTATTTTATTTTTGTTAAACTACAGAGGCAGAGAGGGATGCTGCCCAGGTCCCCGAAGTAGATAACAATCTTAGGTTAAAATGAAGTCAAGAATATTTCTGTGGATAAACATACTCAAAATCAGATAAGAACAGGAACTGGAATTCTCCTTCCTTCGGAAAGTCTGAAACTTGAAAGCAAGTTTCTTTCCAAAATGGAATTTAAAAAAAAGTTGGCATTGCTCATGGAATGAGAATTTGAAATCTTTAATGGAAAAAATCAGAAACTGCATTTCTTTTCTTACTTTTCAAAGGGCAGTCAACCACCTTGGGCTCTCCAGAGTCTGGCAACCTACAAAATAGGGATATTTTTTGGATAAAAAAGGCAGACATGCTCCCTGGAAGACAGGAAAACTTTAGCCACAGAATAGCCCTCCAACAGGGGGGAGTGCTTCCTCTATAAGCACTGAATGTACCGGGACTTCGTTTCTCATGCCTGTGGGGGTAGAAGAGAACGTCCACAGGGCACTAGTCTATTTTATCACAGTTAAGGAACAACTGAGCTAACTTTCATACCAGGTCTTGAAAAGCTCTGAAATTATGCAAGTTGGGCTTGAAAGAGGAATTACAGCTTCATTACAAGAGGAGACTAAGGACAATCCAGCTCTTGGAAGATGAGGTATTCTGTTTGATCAGTGAGTTGGTTTTAAACTGATTTCTAGAATACTTCCATTGGTTATTCCTTTTTTCATTGCAGTACCATTTCCAAAATTTAGTTTTAACAGTAAGACTTTAAGGCTTCTCTTGAAATGACCAAATGAAACTGTCAAAGCTTGCAAAAAAAATGTCCAAAAGTTGAGTCACTTCATAAAAATTCTGTAATTTTTTTAGTCAATGTGGAAAGTGGGTGAAAAAATATAAATAATTTTATGAAATTGCTTCATGTGCTCTTGACAATATAAAGGCTTTCTTAATTCATAAATGAAATCAATATGAAATTATATTCATATAAAAATGTACACACAAATGCATTCTTTTAATAAATCATCAGAAAAGAATAAATAAACCTGGACACCACATGTGGCACATGCACTAATAATCCCTTTCTGAGCATTTTACAATCCTCGCAGAAGAGCAAAATTTTGAGGAAAAAATTCAGTGAGGAAGACATTCTGCTGGACAGACACCTGGCCAGAAGACTACCACAGAAAGAGAGAAAACACCAGAATAACTCTGCAAAAAATTCAGGTCCATTGACTCATACACGAACACAAGAATGTTCATTTCTTACTCTTAAACACACATGGGGGTGTTGGTGGATGAGAAACTCAACATGAGCCGGCAATGTGTCCTCGCGGCCCAGAAAGCCAACCATATCTTGGGCTGCATCAAAAGAAGTGTGGCCAGCAGGTCAAGGGAGGTGATTCTGCCCCCTCTACTCCACTCTTGTGAGATCCCACCTGGAATATTGCATCCAGCTATGGAGCCCTCAGCACATGAAGGACATGGATCTGTTGGAGTGGGTCCAGAGGACCGCCACAAAGATGACCAGAGGTCTGGAGCACCTCTCTTATGAGGACAGGCTGAGACAGCTGGGGTTATTCAGCCTGGAGAAGAGAAGGCTCTGGGAAGACCTTATAGCAGCCTTCCAGTATCTAAATGGGGCCTACAGGAAAGCTGGAGAGGGACATTTTGCCAGGGCATGTAGTGATAGGACTAGGGGTAATGGCTTCGTACTGGAAGAGGGTAGATTTAGAATAGATATCAGGAAGAAATTTTTCATTATGAGGGTGGTGAGGCACTGGAACAGGTTGCCCAGGGAAGCTGTGGCTGCCCCGTCTCTGGAGGTGTTCAAGGCCAGGCTGGATGGGGCTTTGAGCAACCTGGTCTAGTGGAAGGTGTCCATGCAGGGTGGTTGGTACTAGATGATCTTTAAGGTCCCTTCCAACCTAAACCATTCTGTGATTCTATGATTCTGTGAAATACTGACAGAAAAGTCCAAATAGGAAGAACTGTGACTGCATTTACGTGTGCATCAAGGGATCAGTCAGTGAGTGGCAAGGAGGAAAAAACACTGGGGACAAGGAAAATGCGGTGCCAAGAAATATGCAATACCCCATCCAGCAATCATGTTCAGGTGTATCCAGATGTTAATGCAGTTTGAAACTAATGACTGCATTTATTTTTGCATCGCCCGTTCTCCTGATGGAAGAACCTTTCCAAAACCCTGTCAGGCACAGGAACAGCCAGGGCAAGGGGAGCTCAGCTGCCTGGGGGTGGGGGAGCTGGAAGCCATGAGAACAGCCTTTCCCATCAGTGCCTCTGCTCCCCTGGGAGTTCTGGAAACAAATCCCTTAATGTCCCCTCTTGGATGAACCCCATGTCTGCTCCGACAGAGTGATCTGAGGAAAGGTCTGTCCAGTTACAACTACTAGTACTTCTGATCCAGTAATGGTTTTTGCAGGAAACAGTATAAAATCTTTCTTTCCCTTGCTCTGGCTCTGTTTGCATACAAAAATGTTCATGTCAGTGTTAGCATTTCTTTCCTTCCTGAAAAATAAAAAAAAAGGAAAAAGAGAGGGGAAGGTGAAGCCACTTACCATTTCTTTATAAATTTTTATTAGAAATCCTCTTCTCAAGATAATTGGATCATTTCTCTTATCCACAGAGCTGAGACAAAGAAATGACAAAGAAATATAAAAATATGTCTGTGACAGAGTGTTGAAAATGAACGAAAGGATTTGAAGGTACTCTGGAGAAGGAAATAAAAGATAGATTTAGTTATTTTTACAGTTCAGAGCTGTTAATGTTTCATAATGCTGAGAAATAAGGCAGAATTCATGTTTATGTTAGTTTGAAAATGCTGAGAAGGGAGCCTTTCAAACTTATTATTAATAATACCTTCTTGAGCTCTTTCTTAAAGCCAATTTATGGGCCTGAAAAGTCCACTGTACCTTTAGAGCTTTAGAGCTTTTTCTTCCTGGGTCACCCAGACTGACAGGAGCATCCCAAGGTTCAACACAACCCAGGCTACGCTGCTGCGGAGCCTTTACGGCCAAATAAAGAGTCTGGGTCTCGGTGACGGGGGCTGGAATCGATCCCAAATGAAAAAGAAACTGGAGGAACTGAGTGAACCATGAAACTGCCTAAATGTATACATTAGATTATGTGAAACGCTAACATCTCTCTTGGCCAGTAACTTGACAGCTTTAAGTCTGATACTTAAGCCTGATGCTTTTATTGTTTGGATATGAAAAATATTCATTGAAATGGATGGCTGCAGGGTTGTTGGTTTTTTTGTTTTTTTTTTTCTTCTGGAAACAGACTCCCATTGCAAGTAATTTGGCTGATTCTCAAGGACAAGGTAAAAATGAGGGATCCCAACCAACTGTTAGCTCCTGATTTCATTGCAAGTGAAAGGGATTCAATGCTTTGTGGGATCAAATCTTCCTGGAATTAGGTATGGGATAATCAAAAGCAAATATATTCAGACTTCCAGATGTTCAAAATAACAATCTGGATTCAAATGTAGTATTTCTGATTAACTGTGAACCTTGCAATAGTTGGAAAATTCAATGGTATGGTATACATGTGCTTTCTACAGCCACAGCATTGCTTCCACATTATTTGAAATGAGGCTTAGCACAACAGAGCTAAGGTAGAGTTGTACTGATATACAGAGGAATATTTTCCTATATATTAGGAAATGTTCCTATATATTAGGAATATTTTCCTAAATAAAATATAAACAAAATGGACCAAGGTCAGCGGTCCAGGATGGACACCAAACTGCAGGTTTGTTTTAGTCCCTGGGTATCTTATTCAAACAATCAGATGGTTTTGTTGTGTAAAGAAACGCTAATACTATGTGATGACCCCATGAAAAAAGACCTTGAGGTTTCTCTTTCACTCCATAAGCAAATATAAAATTACACGGATTTTTAATTTTTAAGGGAACTAAGGCATTGGCTCCACTGGTTTCACATAGACCTCACTGGGTATAAAATCAATGGCTTTGACTGGCAGGGTATGCAGGAAACACTTATTTCCTCTACCTTTTCCTGAAAGGGGGCAGATGACAGTTAGAAGGAAGAATTGTTGTATTTGGCAATGAAGACATAGGTTTGGTTAACCATTCTGACTGGAAAGTATAGTTAAAAAAAAATCATTTTTAAGTTCTTACATGTTATCTTGTTTAGATACCCTATGTAAAATAAAATTTATTTAAGCAATGAAACATAATTAGGGTTAAAAGAGACGCAGAGTATACATTTGCATTAAAAGCAACAACTTCCTTATCACACCATCTGCTTGCTGTTATTTTTCTAGAGCAATTGAAATGGCCAGAAAATGAAAGACATTAGAATTTTATGCTACTGTCTGAACACGTAGATAGTTTAAAAATCAATAAAATGTTAATTGAAGTCCGGTTTTTGGTCATGCTGAGCAGGCAAAGTTCCCACTAATTCAGTAGGCACTGCAGTTTCTCAACACCTTTGAAAACACATAAAAAATTGTTTAGGTAACTAAATACATCTTAAAAATGCCAAATAGGTCAGCATATTTTAAAATTTTGCCCCAATTACTTTACACATAGTATGCACTGGACTGTTAGCTAGAAACCATATGTCTGGATAAAATTTGTATGCAATAAATTCAGATTAATCACATTGAAAGACAGTGGAATAGAGCAACAAAAATTCCTAGAGAATGAAAACAAACCCAGTAGAAAAGCAGTGGAAAAATAGAAGCTGATGTATTCCAACACTCTTACCTAGAATATGCTCTCCCAATCTCTACACATGGACTGTCTGGGCAAAAAATGGCCCTTTCATTTGTCAAAAGTATTACCGTAGTGTCTGTGTGATATATGCATCTATCTGGAATCACAGTGACAATAAAACTGATAGCTGTGTGGTTTATAATGTAAGAATCTGGAACTAGTACAAGACAGAGCTGTATACCCAGCCGTTAACTCTGTTAGATACTGGTTCCTTCTCAAAGCCTGTTGGGGCTTTCCTAAGATATAACCTTACCAGTAAAGTATGCTATAATGTGATTTGGCCTTTCTCCAGCCTGAAACAAAGAAGCCATAGTTTTGCTTAGGTCTATAGGTTAATCTGACTTCACTTTGCTCCACAAAATTAATTCTGAAAACATAAGAAATGAATTTTCCTGATCAGTTGTGCAAATATGATTAATAAAAGACATATTTTTTCTGTTTAAACATCACAGTGCCTTAAATATCTCTCCTAGTAGCCTGGAGACAAACTTTTGGCACCAGTGCACAATGTGCATCTGAGTGGTTCTGAACCATTGCAGAGATCAAACTGTACTTGCATAATCCAAGTTCCCATGGAAAGCTGTTTGACATTATCTGTCAGCCTCTTGCTCTTTATGATCAGTGTAGGATGGATGTGTCAGGAAAGGAATCAGCATCATAGCCCTGAACTCTGCAAGAAAGGGAGCTCGGGAGAGGGGAAAAAAAAAAAAAGAAATAAAAAGAAGCTATTCAGTGGTAAAAGGAGTGCTACAGAAAACAGGAATTGGATTTCATTGAATACCTGGGTCTTGTTAGAGCTGCCCGTAGTATGGTTTTTCCTTCGATGTAATGTCTATGCACACACAAAAAATATGTTGCACGGCAGGAGGTCATTGCCACAAGTTAAATGATGTGATTCCAGCTAGTAAAATGTCTCATTCTGTAGTATACACTTTAAATACTTAGACATAAATTGTACATTACACTCTATGCCGTAGAGTTCTCATAAACGTGTTTTGTTCAGGTCAAATTTTAAAGGCCCAGCTAACCTCTGTATCCATTCAGAGTATCTGTAAAACAGCATCTGGAAAGCCGAGTAGAGCCACGTAAGGACAAAATTTTCTAAAATGGGTTGCACTGGTATGAGGTTGCATATACTGGTGTCAAAGGTTATGCACAAATGCACCTCAAGGGTAAAAAAAAACAAGGTGAAGGAGGAACACCTCCAACAAAGTCAGGCTTCATTAGTATTCAGTGTTAAATGAGAGAGACATTGGGAAGAGAGCTTGGTCAAGGGAACATAAAAGTCATTAGAAGCATGGCTTCCCATAGGTTGGATGCTTAATAACTTCTGAAAGGGTGGAAGGGATTCAAACCACAGTTTGCTCATGTTTCTGCATATGATGTTTTCCATGGGGGAGGACAAAAGAAGAAGGAAAATGTGTCTTTGCCTCAAAGAAGACGAATGAGATGGGGGAACTGTGTGTAGAAGAAAGGGTAAGAATGTCCTGAAGGGGGGCATTTTTTCAAGGTAGCTGCAGAGCTTACATATGCTTTATGTAAGGCATGATTATTACTTTTCCTTTGGTGTAAAGCCTCGGTGTTGGCAGTTTTTCATCCCAGATGATCTAATCTCTTTCCAGTCCAGGTTTTTCTCCCCTTAGCTCATTTGTCATATACTGTAAATATGACAAATAATGATACAGTTGAAACACTGAGAGCCCACAGAGGGCCCACATCATTCCTTATAATGGGTTCATCACACTCCCCCGCAGAAAATTGTTCAAGATCTTGTTAACTTGTGTTCAGTAGGTCGTCTGTGTCTGACATTTTGCTCTGTGTGTCCTGTTACCTGGGAGAAGAAACTATTGCACTTTATAAAGTATATGAATTGCTTCATTCTCCCCCCAGGCAAAATGCAACCGCGCACGTAAGCCCCCAGACTGCAAAGGCCTGTATGAGAGCTGCCCTTGGATTAGGATGCTGCCCACAGAGCCCCGATTGGGCAGGAGAGGTTTGGAAGATGGTCTTTGCTGTTCGCGCTGCAAATTTAGGTCAGCAAGAATATTTAGTAGAGATTAGATCTGCATATTTACCACGAGAGGCCAAGATCCAGGATTTGAATTCTTATTTCAACAAACTGCTTTGGTTTGAGTGAATTCTTCCCCATTTTCCAGCAAGAAGGCCTCTGGAGTTGGTTGTCAAACTGAACTAATGCCAAATTCCTTGAAGCGGTTCCTTCCTCCAGTCCACATTGTCTTCATCCCTTTCAGATTCAGATGGAACCACATGATTTTCATCGAGTTACCGGATTTCTAACAGCAAATGAGGACAGGTTGGATGGGGCTTTGAGCAACCTGGTCTAGCAGGAGGTGTCCCTGCCCATGGCAGGGGCGATTGGAACTAGATGACCTTTAAGGTCCATTCCAACCTAAACCATTCTATGATTCTATGAAAGGAGAGCACTTAGCTCTTGGGAATATACTGTTGTTTGGGGGAGGCAGAAGTAAGTAACAACTCTGTATTGAAACTCAGAGAAATAACTGAAGCAACATCCAGGCACTTCCTTCAGGAAACGCGACAGGTTTCTGTAATCAGTCACGTCAAATGCTGCACACGGGTCCAACAATTTGAATGGGAATAAAGGGACCTTGTGAAGACCCCCTCCGAAAAGAAAGATCAGATTATCTCAGTGCCATCGTTTTCACATTAAGCCAGACCAAAATGATCACTCCAAATCCTGACACTAGTTCGGATGTCCACACTGTAACACTGCATCATGAACTGCTTTGCATTGTGCACCCACCTCTACACCTTTGAAGTGCTAGGATATGATTCTTTTTTCCTACCAACTATATGTTAAACTCTTAAAGCGGTTTAAATTCTTGCACCATTTAAAGAGTTTAATGTCACACAATAGTTCAAATTACTTTAAGGATTCAAAGCAGCTTTCAGTTTTAAAGTAGCTTAGAATCACTTCTTAAAAAGGTTCAAATCCTTCACCAGCTGCCTGTCTTCCAGGCAGGGTTGCAAGGGAACCCCAAACATTACCCAGTTTTACACGGATTTACGGTCCCGTGCCTGTCAATCTCACACCCCTGGTGACAATCATAATTTTAAATGTCTTCCAGGTCAGAGCAAAAGGCAGTGGCTGCAGCAGAGGTTTTCTAAAGCTGTCGCATTGCTAATTCTCTCTACTTGGAGCATGAGTTTAACATCAAGAACACTCTTTCTTTTCAATAATTTACTAAATCTTGAATGCAGTTTTCATTTGGACAACGCTTTGGCTGGTCAAAACATTTTAATCAAGATTTTTTTTCATTAGAGATGTGTCTTTTGGACTGGTAAAATCTAAGGATCAAAAACTTGACAAAGCTTTTGATTAAGAGGAATCCAACTGTTAGGGGGTAGATCTGTGTGTGTACATGAGTGGGTGGCTAGTGAAACATTCATGGAAAAAAATAATCATTGCCAAACACGTTCTTGCTAACACTTTCTGATTGGTGAATGAAATATCACAAAAATATTTCCTGATCCTCCTCTTTTCAGTAACATAGACAATTCCCCTTCCCACTGAATTTTTAAGCTTTTTTGTGCCAATTTTTATATTTAGAAAAATACTTTTGCATTCTCACCGTTTGGATAAGTATACTAAGATTTCACAAAGATGATATGTAGTTATAAAATTTCCATGTAGTCTGTTTTTAAAGATAAGGAGTACTTAACTAATTTCAGCCCGTTCATTCATGACTGCTTGACTTTGATATGTATGAACGGTTGAGATCCATCTGAAGGTTTGCCAAGCTGATTATTTATAACGTTTCTTTCATGAACGGATTGTCTGGTATCAAAGAAGTCGCAGGTTCATGTTGTAACCTATCCTTTAGGTGAAAAAGTTACTGCATCTCTTTCCTTTGTCTGCCCACCTGTTTTCATAAAAAATTATGTGAGGACTGAATAATGTTTGAGATCTCTACTCTTTTGTCAAATACAGAAACTGTGTGAGAGATTCACAATTTATTGAGAGACTGCAAATGAGGAAGCACATGCAAGCAGATTGGCACACACAGAGTGTGAGCATACAAGCTGTCTTTGCATAGGGAGTGCATTTAAATGTAAGAGGAGGAAGATCATATAGATGGAAGTGAGTTTATACCCCAGTGTATCATTACTAAGACTTCCTCTTGACTACCAATGTCCAGTTCTTGATCTGGATTCGACCTTTCTGCCTTTTGTCATTATTCTAATCATGTAATACTGGAACAACTTGTGAAATATATAAAGATAGGTGGGCAAATGCAAAGAATGACCACCCCTCCTTTGACACTGAGGTGTCTGAGGTATTTGTTTTCCTAGCTTAAATGCCTCACTTTCAGTGTCTAAAGTTAGGTGGAATAAGTCCATGCTAGTGTCCACGCACTAAGAATATGGACATTTTCGTAGAATTTCACTGGACAGATAGGTGTAAGGCTTATGGGACCCAGGTGCTCAGCTAACCAAAGAGAAGCTGAGATATTGATTGGACCATAGTATGTGGAGGAAAACACATCTGACAATTTCAGGGATTGTTCAGTCTATCTCACGATGAGACAACTAAGGACTGGATCTTGAGTAAGATATCAAGCTGGATGATGAGGGTAGTCTGTCTGCCTCGCCATCCAACAATGTGTGCATACTCCTAGTCATCCTTTCTTCCTTGGCCTTGGAGAGAAAGGATTTACTAACATTGTACCTGGCATTCATAGCATGTGCAAGCATCCTCTTACAAGCCTCAGTCACCTTAAACTGTTAGAAATCGTTTTCCTGTGAACATACCATTGTCTGGCTTGCATTCAAGGGACTGTGTTTTTTCTGCCTTCCTCTAAGAAATCTTCACAGTTGAAGATGGGACTCAAGACAAATTATATCCATCCAGACAAAGAAAAAAATCAATACAGAGAATATTGTTTCTTAGATGACCATCTGGTGTGTGCTTTGCTCTTGTAGCTCACTGATTTCCAGGGCCATGCTGATTTCTTGATTGTGGATCGGGAAGGAATCTTTTTCTAAATCCAAGGTTTTTGAAGACAGTGTGAGTTGCTTTCCCCAGTACATGCAGTGTGGCTTGTCTGTTGGGACCTCCTATTTCTGTTTTACGTATCCATTTTCCTGCGTAAGTAATAGTTCAGAAATGAGTAGCATCATAGATTATCCTCTTTTGTGTCTGTAATATATAGTTTGTTTTCCCCGGCACAGAAATGCTTTAGCTTATGTAAAATATATGACTTTAGAGTAAGTAAAATTTAGTTCCATACAAGAAAATAAAATGGTCACTAATCCTCTTAAATTAATATCATGAAAGTATAAAGACAGTTTTTAATGAGGACCCTTTAGCAACAACACTAGGAGAACTGCTAAAAGTTACACGCTAAATTTGGGACAGTGGAAATATAAACTGTACCTCAAAACTTTGCAAAAATATTTCATCAGGGATCACAACACAAAAATTCCAGACAAAAATCCTACTCTTACATTACTCTCAGAATTATGGCAAGTGTTTCAGATAATTATTCCTTTGGGGATGGTTTTACACTTTTATGAATAACCTATATGGATTTGGATCTTTCTGACTAGCTCCTGTCACCTTTGACATTAAGTGAGTGTTCAGCCTAGAGACCATAAAGTGAAGGGTCTGTACATATGGATTGAGTTTCCATGAAAGAGACTGGGGAAAGGAAGCTTCTCGAATCTAAGGCACACTTTGAAAATGAGGATTTCAGTCTCTCAGAACCTTGAAAATCCTTCTCTAACCTGACTATGCAATCTACTTAATTGTGCTGTAAGTCAAAAGAGAAAACTACTAATCTGCAGCACGTTTTTTACGAT
Organism: Himantopus leucocephalus; assembly: GCA_003993805.1. NCBI lineage: Eukaryota > Metazoa > Chordata > Aves > Charadriiformes > Recurvirostridae > Himantopus > Himantopus leucocephalus. The sequence continues at coordinate 103,691,727 of RSEF01000003.1, forward strand.
AGATTTGAGTTTACCCTTTTCCTTGTGGAATATCCCTTTTTATTCTAAAACAAGCTCCCCTGCCAAACCCAGATACCAGGTCCCTCTGGATTCTTCATGATCAGCCTCCAAACCCTGTTTCCCTGAAGTCATGACTTTTCTACACCTCCTGAGCCTATTGATCCTCACCTACATACAGTGGCTCTGATATGCCCCTGATACTGCAGCTGACGGGAGTTAAACCTTCTGGGGTGAATTAGCTTCTGCTTTGGGTCGGCAGGTAGTAGATAGAAAATAAATGGGTTTGGGAGCTCTGGGGACATTAGTGGTGCTGCTTTAAAAGAACCAATGGAAAATAAATATAGCTAAATGAAAGAAAATATATTTACTTTAGTTCCTCTAAGCTTTGCTTTCAGGCAGAAAAAGAAGTTGGATTGGAGAAGGGGAGGAATCCAGGTCAGCAAATGATGCCCCCAGAGTCACACAAGATATGAAGTTGAGCCTGAGTATAATTTGGCTCCTGCGTTTAACTACGTTAGGCCAATAAACCATTTTTATTACTACACACAAAGCAGAGTTGCCAGCCATCTCTACATTTACTGAAGGTCATTAATTTCTTTTTAAAATATAATGCATTCCTCCCTGAAAAAACCCTCACGAAACATAAATTTTAAGTTTAGAGAGCTGTAGTTACAGATGAACATTTAAAAATAATATCCACTATTATTCACTTTTTTGGCACTATTTCATACAGCATTTCAACATATATTTTAAAATGTTTAAATAAAGCCAAGGAATTAGTTTAGAAAACCACTTTTTTAAGCAGATCACTTTCCCTAAAGATTTCTAAAAGCCAGCATTTGGAAAAATGTGGGGTCATGTCAGCAAAATGTATGCTTTGTTTCAATAAATTCATTAGCAGGTGGGTTGTTTATTCTGATGCAAAGTGCCAAGTTATAGAGGTCAATGTATTTATAAGGTTCAAAGAGAAAAATTTACAACCCAAACCGAGGGTGGCTGGCATGCGGAATTGCTTGTACAATTGTGAGCTGTTAGAGTCAGAGTGGGACTCCTGACCAACAACAACTTGTCTGGCACCACGAAACTTTGTTCATAGCTATAGCACACATAAATTGTACGAGAGGCTATTATTATTATTATTATTATTATTATTATTATTATTATTGCCATTTATTTATATTGCAGAGGTGCCCAGAGCCACCACACAGGATCACGGTCCAGCTGTGTGTTGGACTATGCAAACACAAAGATATAGTCTACCTTAGTTGTCAGAAGAAGTGACATTTGCATAGATAAAGGCATGATATAAATTTTTTTAAAAAAGAAACTTTATAGTGAGACTCATACACATTAGACATTTAATGGTCCTTACAGTTCATTCTTTTTTATGGATCCTGGTCCAGGGAAATCTAAGGGTGAAGGAGGTAGTTTTCTACCAACTTCAGGAAGGTTTTTTGTCCCTTCAGAAGCAGCACAAGAGACATGCAGAGAAAAGCAAAGAATTGCCTTGAACACAACTGCAGGGCAATGAGAACTCTGTAAAACCTTTGCAAGGAAAAGAAAATCAATTTCTAAGGTTTGAGGTTTGGTTACAAGCCAAGAAACTGGATTCTTCTCAAGGTTTGCTGAGCTTTCCAAATCCTCTCACAATGCTAGGAGAGGTTTGCAGGGAAAGTAGGCTGACATATAGTTTACAATGGATTATGCATAGTCTTGATTCAGTTCTTAAGATTTGAGATGAAATTCCCATTGGGCTTTGAGGTTTATTCAAATCAAAATGATGGGCTGTAAACCCACTCGAGCCTGTTAAAATGATTCACATGAACCTCTACAAGCTGAAATCAGATAGTTGCATAATAAAGCTCTAAGAAATTTTTGAACCATTGAAAACAATAGGAGTTTTGATACTGACTTGAATTAGAGCAGTAGTGGATGTAAATTTGGGCTTTTAAAATTTATAACAAGTAGAAAGTGCAAGAATCGCCCAAAAAGGAAGGATTATGCAAAGGCAAGGAAAGCTTCTATTGGCAGCTGTTGTCAGTGCCGGAGTTTTCACCAGCAGCACAGCCACTTTCACTACTGTGTCAAAAGATTAAGATGCTTTTCTATTCTCTTCAGACTCTTTTGCTCCATTCAACACTATGATGTTTATACTTCTCAAAGCCAAACTTTAGCATAACCATAAAAATTGAACTTTCACATGGCTATTATTGGTCTGCCACAATGAAAATTTCTAATCTTAAGAAAAGGGAACCACATACCCATTTAGGAAAAATTATATTTTTATATATATACACACACATACACATATTTGCAGGGCTTTCTTGAAATTCAATTATCATCAGTATAAATGAAACCAGAGTCACCACATATGAAATTATTGACTGCTTAGAAATAAGTCAATGTAGAACTAGAGACACTCTGCAAAGTGAAATATCTTACGCTCACAAGAGTAATTTTTTTTTAATTTCTAAAATTTAAATTAAACATTCATTTTAAATCCTTTCCAGGTGAAAAAATACATTTTATATATTCTGTCACATATTTGATATGTCTATTGCACTTTTGCAAAATAACGTGAATGTATCTGTCACAGGTTTCTGAAATGTACAAAAACGAGTAGGTTTCTGATTGCAAACAATATATGGCATGAAACCAAAAAGTTTAAAGTAGTTTATATGGCAAGGAGGTATTTTTGCCATTTCAGTTTCTCCATGATTTATACAGTTATTATGTCACAATACAACTAAAAACTGCCCTTAGAGTCTGTTTTTTCTTAATAATAATTAATATTACTATGAGGCAGGAGATTCTGTATTGGCTGAATGTTGGAACAGTCCCCTGTCTCCCACTCTGTCCATTAAGAAAGCTCACACCTCATAAATAAATGCAGCTAATAATACAAAACCTCTTTTTTTTTTTTAACTTAGCAAAAACAGACAAACACAGAAAAGTTACATTTGCTATTAACACATGGATCGTGATGAAGTGTTTGACTAAAGCAATGCTACAGCAGGAGAGAGAGAAACTTTGAGGGTAAAGCTTCGATTGCACTGTATAGTTTGTGCTGGATACTCGTCTCCCGGCGCCAGCTGGCTACTTGCTGCCTCTCCCTCAAGATATTCACTCTGGCCACAGCCATATCTGGCTCCCTGACTCTGATCCTGCTGTGCTGGCTCTGCTTCCCGTCTTTCAGTGACTCTTCCTATTTGTTTAATTGTTTCCTACGCAGCTAACCTCCTTTCTCCAACTGCAACACAAATGTAATGTATGTCATACTAAAATGAATTTCAGCATGTTTTTTCACTATTTAAAATTTTAACTTATATTATTTCATATACTTCTGTGTATCCTTAGCTTTATTTTCTCTACATAGTTGTCGATTGTTTCAAATCATTGGGCACAGTGATTTTTTCCAAGTCAACTTTTTTTTTACTCTTCTACCGGCGTTTCTTGGTATATTAATGGTGCCCTCTACAGAATCATTAACAAAAATAATGTAGTCTGAAAAACATCTCTTTAATGATGATGCCATTTCTGTGTTATAGTTTTATCACAGGAGAAAATTCATTTCCTTGTGAAATAGTGAAATAAAATTTCGGAGGTTTTATTTTGGTTTTGTTTTGAAATTGGGAAATATACACCATTTTAAAAATTTCACCATCAGAAACAATAGCAGAGATGAAAAGATACATGAAATAAGACGGGAAAAAATTGCTTCTAATGAGGATGAGATGTACACTTCATTTTACATCAAATATACATCTTCCAGGCAACACTTGCCTCTGGAATGTGCCCACTAAGAAATGACACAGAAACAGGAGCATTCCAAATAAGCAATATTTAATTAAAAACTATTTAAAAGTCAGCAGTTCTCATTTCCAGCCATTATAAGGGGTGACAGCCTGTTAGTCCACACCATAGACCACTGGGAGTGTCTTAAAGGGTTTGCAAAGCCTTAATCCACAAGTGTGGATTGCCACATGCCTTTTTTTACAGCCCAGATCCAACCCAGGGTAACAGCTGCATGTGTAGCCAGAGCTGATGCTTTCGTACAGAGAGCGCAGCCGGTTGCCTATGACAATGCGATATTAGGGGCAATAAGGTGTTTAGTAACTGTTTATGATACAGATGTGAGAACGTAGTAGCATTTGAGGCTTTCCAAATGTCTCAGACTGTTTCAAAGTGTGTGGAGGGAATATATAAAGCTCCATTTCTGAACATATTTCCCCTGTAACCTAAAGCCATGTTCCTCCCCCACCTCACTCCTCTTTTTTCTTACATCCTCTGAGTATAATTCAATTAAAAATAAAGACATGTTTTCCTACTTGCTAAAGGGAAGCATGTGTTATTCATTAAAAAAATTGGCTGGCACAAATGGGTGGCCTGTAGATAACATACCAGTTTATACTGCATTCCTTTTTTTTTTTAATTAGACTTTCCCTCTTCTCCAAGTCTCTCTTCCTATCCCATTGTTTATCGATTTCTTCTTTCTAGCTGTCTTTCCACATTTATGTTGAAGTGGGACATGAACCCAGGGCGATAAGTATCCCACATGGTTTAAGTTAGGTTCAGAAATGGATGATTGTTTTGCCCACATGCTTCGTGTTTATTTGTTAAGAATGACTTTCACTGTCAGGACAGACCCAAAGCAACATGGAAGAAGTCAGAGGAACGCAACATCTCTATTTCCTTGGGGGCAGATGGCCTCCTCCTTCTCCAGCAGCTCCTGGGAGATCTTAGTTGGGATTCCCACCACCTGCTTTGCTCTGTTTTCCATCAGTATCACACTTGGTTGGTCTTCTGGGTGACATAAGTAAGTACACAGCAACAAAAACAGGGCCCCTGGCTGGTCTTCATGTTTTGCTGGAAATGAACACCCAAACTTCTTCATTTAGCTCCTTTATCACATTAAAAAATTCTTTAAGGTAAACGGGTATCCTTTAATCTCCCACAGGAAATCCCTTGACTTGTACACAGAGCTTCCCACAGCCTTGCATTTCAAACTGTGGTATAAAGACAAGACCGATAGGATGGTGTGGTTTAGGTTGGAATGGACCCTAAAGATCATCTAGTTCCAACCCCCCTGAAACACCACTGTTACCATTATCCCAGTAAAAGTCTCTGTTCACACAGGTAGAAATGTTAAATCTCATATGTAGTAAGCAAAGTACATAAACACAATTCAGACTTGAAGAATTTTAGTCTCTGAAAAGTTGAAAATTTCCTTGCAGAAAGTGGGGTTAAAAGGAAGCAGTAAAAATCCTAGACTATATTAAACAGAGTAGGTCAGGACCTTATTAACAGAACGGCTCTCCCAAGTGTCCCAGGTAAAATAAACAGAAATTTTCCTAACAGAGCTGTGGTGCTGTAAGCCAGTAGCAGAGCACTGTCTCTTCTGACCCCCAGTGCCTTGCAGTGGTGCACTCCCCAAACTTGCCCTCTCTCCTTCACATCAGGGTAAGCCTTCCCATATAGAAGACTATAGTTTTCCAGAGCCAGTCAAAAAATACGAGGTAAGAAGAAATACTGGGGCTTTGGTGATGAAAAACCTGCAACAGACAAAGTGCTGTTTTCAACTTTCTCTACTCAAGATATTAGAAATCTGTATTTTTTACTCAATATATTGATTTTTAACAAACAAATCTATTAATGGTGTTGGTTTCTTGTTAAGCTGGCCAGCTTTTCCGAGGCCATCAGTGGTGTTAACCATAGATGGAACAAAATTATAAATGTTTAACTTACAGAATATTTTTGCACTTTAATTTTTATTTTTAGAACAAAATGTTTTATTTTATCAGAACAAAATATTTTCTTTTCTAATGAATTGCAAGTTTTAAATTACTTCAATATGTGCTTAGTAGAAAAAGAAAATAATAACGCTGGATTCAAAATTGGTATTTTACTTTTGATGTTTTTCTGATTGTTACTTTTTTGTATTTCATGACAGATCGTAGTGCTTACTATGATGTCATATCAAAGTATTACAGTGTCTACAGTCTGCAGAGTAAGTTTAACTGTCTTTAACATTTTTTATGCAAAATAGAAAAGAAAAATTTTAGCTACTACACTGTTAAATGGTATGTTATGTACAAGTGGCAAGGTAATGAAATATTGTAAAAATCACTCTTATTAAATGAAAAATACTACTTCGAAGACACGACTTTAAAGCAGTTTTTAAATCACTTGTCATAAGAAATACTGGAAAACATGGTTCTTTATGCATGAAATGCCAACAAAATTCATATTGTTGGGGATAAAATAAATTGATTTCCTCAAATAGTAATTTCCCAAGGACACCTGTTCCACTGAAGAATTTCCAGTCAGGCATATATTGATTCATTTACCAGAGACACTTTTTTCCCTCAGTAATCATAAACCCATCCAGCCTACCTTTTAGACAATGAAATGACCAACTAAGTAGAGGACGCTTACGAAGAAATTCAGACCAATTCCTTCAGCAAAGCATGAAGCAGTGATGCAGCGGAGCATCTTTCTTAAAATACGTACATGGTTTAAGTGCACAAGCAGGAAAGGGTCATCTGTCAGTAAAGTGAGAATCTTACAAAGAACTAAACAAACATATACATGTACATATACATTGGCCTGAAGAAGAAATTTTGTGCCTGAAAGCATGTCCATTTTTTTCCAAGTAGACGAGGCGATCTAATAAAATATATTGCTTCTTCCTACAGTCCTAGACCAGCCGGATAAAAGCAGGCTTTTCACCATTAGGAGATACAGGAAGCAAATAAATGTACTATTGAATTACAGAAAACTCTTAGAAGATAGAAAGTGTCATGTCAGAAGTTTACTCTAAAACAACGCAAACATTTTGAACAGTCATTCTGTGCACTCACTTCAAATCCAAACCTACAAATTGCCAAAGGAACAGCGAGTATATTTCAACTGCATAGATATTTAGCAGTCTAGCCCAGCAGGTTATTGGATTTCATACAGGACACGACTGACTGATGAACCCTTCTGCTGCATGTCGGTGCCAGCGGCGCAGCTCTCATCCCCTGCCTCACATGCCTGCTCCGCCGGGAGGCTTCACGTGCTCTTGTTGAGTGCTTTGGCCTGCATCTTTTTGCTTTCAAGGAATTCCAAACCACGACAACAAACCACAAGAGCTGAAACTTGCCTTCTGAGAAATTTGAAAATTCCTATTCCAGCCCATTTTTCCTCATTTTCTAACAGTGAGATTTCATTAATGATACAAGCCAGAGAGACTATTGCAGGTGACTAAGATCACATGAGGTAGGAGAGATGATTGCTCTCACCAGTTCTTTCCACAGTGATTCAAGTATTTAGAGCAGGAGGAGTGGCATTACATCACAGATGTATGGACAGGAAGAAAAGATAAAGAACTATCCAAGTAGGATCTAAACAGGTTTGCACTATCGCACAAATGATTCTTGTCACTTTTCTTTACTGTCCATAATGTTTCCTTGCAGCACACGAGAAAGGAGATTGAAAATGGGATGTGATACAGCTCATTGCTTTCTAAATCTCCTGCTCCTGCTCATCTGCAACAAAAGTTATTATGTGATCAGCTTAGAAAGGATTCACCTCTTTTCTCAAACTTAAAATGTCTTCTGACATGAAAATCTCATGTTGTTTTTCATTCTCACCTAATCCTATAACAAAAAAGCAGTGCATCTGAAATGAGCTAGAAATCGTACATGCAATGTTAAACACCCACCTAACACTTTCACAACATCTTCCATCCCCAAGAAACAACTGTTGCTGTACTTACACAATCTAATAACATTTAAGGAAACGCAACTCATAATATTACTCCCTCTAGCCAAATTTCAGGATCTCTTGGAATAAGAAGCTGGTGAGCAGAGACAAATATATCCTCTGCGTAAGTCGTCTTATTTGCACACAATCTTTGCCCAGTCCTGTTTCTCTGAATAAAACAAAAATAAATAGCAGCCAACAGTTTCCTTGCTCAGAAATCCCCACTGTAACCCCTGCAGCTTACTCGAGGCCCAGAGAAGCTCTTGCTTCTTCTTTCTCTGAGGGTTGCACTCATATTCCTTCAGGGTCCCTGCATCCAAAACAGACAGCTTGCTGCTAATTTCCTAACCCCTCTGCACGTCTCCCCTGCAGCTGGGGAATCCCTGGTTAGATCCACTTAAGTCAACCTTTGCATGCCAAGCAGCTGGTTGTTTTCCAAAGTTAATCCTCTAGGAAAATCAAATTATTTATACTATAAAACCTTAGGATCCTCAGAGCGCCAGAAACCCCAGAGGGTGCCCTTTGAGGAGGCACATATTTGGGGATCAAGAGATTTTCATGGCAGAGGCTGAGCCTCATTTACCTATAAGTTATGACTCAATATGGGACATTTTATGAAAAGAATAAACTAAACCTTCCTTTTTTCTAAAGCTGAGTGAATATGGCTTTAGTATCTGCATGTAAAAAGATATAGACAAGGGAAATAGGTCCACAGTGCATGGAGTCTGTGCTTTGGTCTGCCTTGGGAAGGTGAAGGAGAGTGAGGCATTCTGAGGCAGTGGGCAGAGATTCAGAGAGGGCTCCAGAGGAGCTGAAGCACTACACTAGGCACCACAACAGCCGAGGGATGGTCACCAGCACCAACTTGGGCCGGAGTTTTTCAATTCAAGGTCCAGCTGGTGCTTCTCCTGAGAGCCACACACATTGAGTGCTGCAGAGATCCCAGCTGTGCCACTACAGGGAGGCTCAGAAATGAGCTTCTTGTGGTCTGGGCTGCAGATGGGGGGGTCTACCATTCAGTAACCCTGAAACGGATGAGCGCCTTTGATGTCAGAAACCTGGAGTCAAAACCACTTTATTTCTTATTCAGAAATGAAGCAGAACTCTGATAGGCAGTGGAGCCTTCCTAAACCTTAGGAATGAGAGAACGGTCTGCTCAGCTCACCATCTCCACACTGCATGGACTATTAACTCACATTATAATTGTCTAGGTACCTCTGCTGACGTTCCAGCGCTACTGACAGTACATTGTAAGTGACCATGCCTCTTCGTCTCAACTTTCTGAAGTTAATATTTTACTGTTTTCCTTTTCTGCACAATAAAACTTATCCCCGATTTAATCCCGCTGTTTAAAAGCTGTGCTTGTAATTGCAAATGTACTGCTAACGCACCATGATTCAGGCAGTGTAATAGAGTTTGCCAAGACTGGAGGTGGATGCTAAAACTGGTGTCAACTAAAATTTTAGAGTGGTTGTTTTTCTGTTGGACTTTTTGCAGGCAGACCCAGAAATCGAACCCAGCTGCCTTTATTGCCTAACAGTGTCTGACAGAAGAGTTATGTAGATGACAGAGATATGAGGGTTAAATAAGAACACAATTATAGTTGTTTAGTGCATTTGAGCAGCCCACGGTAAAAGTAAACCACTATATTAATGCTTTGTGGTGGACCAATTACTTTAGCCTTGATATATTTAATTGTGTTCCAGGCCAGGCTCTCAACCGATTTAACGTTAGCATAGCTCAATTATATTTATATTCAGTGAGTAATAACAGTATATAACAGCTGAGGATCTGGTACAGTCTCCGTGTCTCGCAAATACAGTCACTGAAGGCTGCTGTTAGCCCTTTTCCTATTCTTATTTCCCTGATGAGCACCGGCAGAATTTTTGTCAATCACTTCAGAGACTTTTCTTTTGGATGTGCTAATTTAATTCAGTGGGACAGACAGATCTATAGCAGCTGGCAGCAGACAAAGGATAGGCTGAAGGAGGGTTTTTTAAAGTTAATACTATTCTTGGTAGAGATAATTACAGACTTTTAAAAGTCAACCAATGAGCTCACAGAGCGGCAGTAAACTCTGCGCACATCCAAGGCAGCAAGGAAGAGGCAGCATTGTCTTCTGCGAGAGCTCTGCATTTGGAGGTATGTGACTCATATGGGAAACTGGTCAGAGAAGCTTCAATGGAGCCATCAATTCCCTGTCAGAACCGAAATGCTCCGCAGAATCAAATCATCCCTGCTAGTGCCTCTCTTCTGAAGAGAACTGAGTGAAAATACTGAATTAAAACTGTTCACCCAGCACCGATACTAGGTTGCACATGACACAAGTTTGGATTGGTTGTGAACACTCTGGAGAAGAGGGTTATAATTACATTTAGACAAATTGAGGAATGCTTGAAAAGCATTCAATAAAATTAAATCAAATTAAGTGCAAAACACTTTATTGGGAGAGAGAAATGCCCAAAGAGTAAGTGAAAAACAGGAGAGTAGACGGGGTACAGTGGACAAGAACCAGCATGTTACAAACTTAGTACTAAGTCAACCAGCTGGTGCTGTTACAATAATTAAGTTCATAGAATCATAGAATCATAGAATTGTTAAGGTTGGAAG